>CM035847.1:210128827-210773247 GCA_020510985.1 Pholidichthys leucotaenia | reverse complement strand
AAAAACTAAACAAAACAAACAAAAAAAACTTATGACTGACTTTAGTAGAAATCAATTATCCCCAGTTGGAGGAAGTCATTTGACACAGAGTGAGGAAATTCAAACTCTGAAAATATGCCATTATGCTGAACATAAACTACAAGAGATGGAGAATGATAATGATCCTGATAACCACTTTTTCAATAATATTCATAATCATTGTGAATATTACACTGAAAAGCAATTCAAAAGTCAAGTGCAACTAGATGGTAAACTATCAATAATACACTTCAACAGCAGAAGTCTTAACAAAAACTTTCCACAGATTCAGGACTATTTAAAACAGCTAGACAGAAAATTTACAGCTATCGCAGTCTCTGAAACTTGGCTTAATGAAGAGCAGGCTCCTCTGATGGCAATAGAGGGATATCAGATGTTTCATATTAACAGATCTCAAAAAAAGGATGGTGGTGTTGCACTGTATATTGATGACCTGTATAGATGCAAGCTTGTAAATGGAATGTCCTTTGCACTACCAAGGATTCTGGAATGTGTTACTGTTGAGATTGACCAAGATAAAATAAAAAATCTATTTATAAGTTGTATATATAGAATGTCGTGAACTTGCATTGAGACATTCAGAGATAAATTAGTCGAGCTGTACAATAATATTACTAGTAAGAAAATGGTTGTAATTTGTGGAGATTTCAATATTGATTTACTAAATCCATTTCAACAAAATGTAATTACAGAGTTCATGAATTCTATGTACAGTATGAGTCTAAATCCCACAATAACACATCCCAGTAGAATCACAGTTCACACTGCTACACTAATTGATAACCTGTTTGTTAATATTATTGATAAGAAAATAGAAAGTGGATTATTGATAAATGATATAAGTGACCATTTGCCAGTCTTTGCACTTATCCATGGCCACACGGGGGCCAATACAGAAAAAAAACCTTTAAAATCTTTCAGATATAAATCACAAAATGCAATCAGTTCTTTTAAAGAAGAATTGCTGAAGCAAGACTGGACAAAAGTCTATGTATCAGATGTAAATGAAGCCTATGACACATTTATGAACATTGTAACCACTCTTTATGAAAAAAAATGTCCATTTGTAAAGAAAAAGCTAAAACATAAATTTGTCGACAAACCATGGTTAACCAAAGGATTACAAAAGGCGTGTAAAAAGAAAAATTTATTATATAAAGCTTTTCTAAAGAAAAGGACAAAAGAAGCAGAGCAGCGGTATAAAACATACAAAAACTAGAAAAGCACTCGGAGAGCGCAGACCTCCGCCAAGCGGCACAGTTCCGCCCATACAATGTTTGTGTGTACGTTTTCAGATTACTTGACCATGAAAACATATGACTAGCAATTGGATTGACAATGATAGGATTAGCGGTTCAGTAGTTATTCAAGAAAATGGCATTTTCCGTAATGGCGGCGACAGTTCCCCCCATACAGTGTTTGTGTGTACATTTTGAGATTCCTTGACCATGAAAACATATGACTATTAATAGCACGGTGATTGTCCGCATCGTCTGTGTTATCTCCCTGCCTTTTTTTCTTTCTCAAGCACTCTGCACTCTGTTGCCTTCTGTGTTTCACACTTTTAGACTTTGAACGAGGCATGACTGGCAATATCGAGCAGATCTTCTTTTAAAAAAAAAATAAAAACATAACCTCCTGGCGGAGGTAATAAGAAAAAATTTTTTTTTTTAAAATAATGGCGGCGACAGTTCCCCCCATACAGTGTTTGTGTGTACGTTTTGAGATTCCTTGACCATGAAAACATATGACTAGCAATAGCACGGTGATTCTCCGCATCGTCTGTGTTATCTCCCTGCCTTTTTTTCCCCCTTTCTCATGCACTCTGCACTCTATTGCCTTCTGTGTTTCACACTTTTAGACTTTGAATGAGGCATGACTGGCAATATCGAGCAGATCTTCTTTAAAAAAAAACAAAACAACATAACCTCCTGGTGGAGGTAATAATAAAAAAAATCAATAAAAAAACCAAAAATAAAAGTAAGCTCGATGAGCTTCAAGAGCGCCTGAGTCGCTGCATTTCTTGTGTCGCTGCAGCACGGTGATTCTTCGCATCCTGTGTGTTGAAAATGGCCCTATGTCCCAATGTTAAAGAATCCTTTAAAAAATTCCTGTATCCAGACGGTGATCCGGATCATCCCCAAAATTTAATCAGTTCTTCCTTGTACCATTTGCAACAACACCTGAAAGTTTCATCGAAATCCGTCCAAAACTTTTTGAGTTATCTTGCTAACCAACAGACAGACAGACAAACAGACAAACCCCGGCAAAAACATAACCTCCTGGCCTGCGGTCTGGCGGAGGTAATAAGTTAACATATATAATGAGATGTAGTAAAAGAGACTATTACAATAAAGAACTGAGAAAAACAGACAATATTAAAAATACATGGACAATACTTAACAATATTCTTGGAAATAAAAACAGAAATACAAGCTACCCAACCAATTTTAAAAAATAATAATAATAATAATAAAACGACAGAGTGTGAACGCAGTCTCACCTGCAGATGAATTTAATAACTTTTTTGTTAACATTGGTCCTAATTTGGCTTGAGAAATACCCATTACGGCACCTACGGGTGATACAATAAGCAAAAACATTGCTATAAAGGACTCCATTTTCATAAAGAACACAGATGAGGAGAGGTCATTGAAATTGTTTAATCGTTTAAAAGTAAAACATCTACAGACTGTGATGGTATTGACATGCTCTTAGTCAAAACTATTATTGAATGCATAGTGAAACCACTGATGTATATTTGTAACCTGTCTCTCCAAACAGGTATATTTCCCATTGCAATGAAAATAGCTAAAGTAATTGCGATATACAAGATGGGTGACAGAGGGGAATTTTCAAACTATAGACCAATTTCACTGTTGCCGCAATTTTCCAAGATACTTGAAAAAATATTCTGTGAGAGAAATGACAACTTCATAATGAAGAATAATTTATTGTGTGAGCAGCAATATGGGTTCAGGCACAAGAGGACAACTGCATTTGCTCTAATGGAATTTATAGAAAAATTATCAACTGCTGTTGAAAATAAAGAGGATTCAGTTGGGGTGTTCCTGGATCTTAAAAAAAGCATTTGATGCAGTGGATCATAATTTATTATTAAAGAAACTACAAAATTGTGGTATTAGGGGGGTAGCACTGTCCTGGTTTTGTAGTTACTTAACCTCTTGCACTCCGGTGTACCACGGGCGGGCACGTCTCTGCGTCCTAGGGCGCACGAGGGCGCCCTAGTGTGCGTCCTAGTGTGCAGTGAGAAAAAAAAAGCTGCATTGCCATTCTTCCACTACAGACACAGCCGCGAACAGAAAGCCAACGGAGTGCTTTGATTGGTTTAGATGTGATTGACCTCTCATTCGACTAATAAGAGCCTTGAATTGAGTTTCTGAAACCTTGAAGTACCAATGACTGAAAACCTAGCAAGAAGGACCCGCCTACCAACGGCTGCGAATACAGTGAGCCAATTGAAGCACAGTAGTTTGAAAGCGTGCCTCCCTTGCAAAATCTGTTTTGTGTAAGCCACTGGGTGACACACACACGTTTGCCAGTCTTTTTGTCTTACTACTGTTCTTATTTGTTTTGAAAAATCGTTCGCCAAAACTGCAATCATGGAAGCGCAAAACCGCAATAATGGAATTATGGTTTGACCGGGTCGCATGACCAGAACCACGAGTCCGTAACAAGCTGACCAGCGTCATGTTCGTCTGACAATGAGGAAGAGAAGTTCGCCAGCAACACTGCTGTTGTGGACGGGTAAGTGTTATAAGCTAAATTATTCTTTATCCCTGAAAATTGTAATCAAAATGACTTTTGACTGATCTGTAAATTACAACTGTGCGTAGTAGACTGCGGCGGTGCGCCGCAGCGCATGGACTGGACAGGGTTTGTGCGCCGCGTCCCCCCCCCCCCGGCTACTCTTCTGTAGCGGATTGCAGATATTATTGCAGATATTTTAGTACAACTGTGCGTAGTAGACAGCGGCGCACAGTCCCCGCTTTCCGTCATGTAGCGATGGGCGATGTCCGTCCTCTGTAGCGGGGGGGGGGGGGAGTTGTTATCTTCTACATTCCAGATATTTTAGTATAATTTTTAGTGCACTGTAGGTTATTTTTTCTTGTAAAAAAAAAAAAAGCCACACATTTTTTACGTGGCATGCTTCTTTGTGTGTGGGGGCTTGTTTGTTCATTCATTCATGAATGAATGAATAAACAACCCCCCCCACACACACACACACACACTCACACAGCCCTTCACCTTTCATTAGAGCCCAAGATCAAGCTTCCATATTGAATCATTCAAAAGTTACAGACGTTTTTCCAAACTGTGCCATTTGGCACAATTTGGCACAGTTCAAAAATTCCTGGGAACAACCTAAGAAAAAAGCTGTGTAATATATTCATTTTTTGTGGTATTGTTACAAAATTTTGACCTCAACTGGATAACACTTGGTTCTACATTTCTGTTGCATTTTCCAGCCCGGATCTGAAGCTGTGTGTTATTTGCAAGCATTTGTATCCAAAAAAACACCCAGGCGAAATTTATTTTCTTCAAGTTCAGTATGTTTAGATGACTGTTACTCAGTGGCAGGAGCACTTAGAGAGATTATGACTATATATATATATACTTTGGGTATGTTATTTTTGGCATTTTTAGGGAAATTGACCAGAGTGCAAGGGGTTAAAGAATAGATATCAGTATGTATGTGTTGGTAACAAAAACTCACAGTTACTGAAGGTTACTTGTGGAGTCCCACAGGGTTCAGTTTTAGGGCCACACAGAAACTAAATTTCTTGGAGTAATAATTGATAATAAACTGTGTTGGAAGTCACATATTAATTATATTAAAGGTAAAATATCTAAATCAATTGCAATACTACACAGAGTGAAATATTTGCTGAATCAACCCACATTATACACTTTGTATCATTCATTAATATTCCCATACATGACATATTGTACTGAAGTATGGGGAAATGCATATAAAACAAACATATATCCAGTCTTTATGCTTCAGAAGAGAGCTATTAGAATAATAAATAAAGCTGCTTACAGGGAACCAACAAACCCACTTTTTCTTAAATTAAAAGCTCTCAAGTTGAAAGATCTGGTTGACTTTAAAACTGCAGTAATAATGTTTAAAGTGAAGAATCTGTAGCATCATCGTCTCCTCAAACCAAGACAGAAGATCACTTCTCTTCATTTTATAGGAATTTCACTTTATTCATTACACAGGAATACCACTTTTCTGCCTTTTCAGGAATATCACTGGCTTTTATGTCGACTAATGCAGGCCTCTTCCAGGCCTGACCAAAGATGCTTGCTTTCCCAGGACCCCAATGTAAACAGTTGCCTCTTGCAGAGAGTTGCCTCTTGCCTGGGACTGAGGATCGTCACTTCCTTGTGGTAACGTAACGTATCGTCACTTCCTGTTTTGCTGTCTGCCTGTGTGGTTGCTCTCCAGCTATCAGCTATGGCTACTAGCTCTCTTTCCTCTCCTCTGGTGTGCTCTCTCTGTCAGATGTTTAGCTACACCTCTGCCTCTTTTAGCGATAACGGTAAATGTAATAAATGTTGTCTTTTTGAGGCGCTTGAGGCGAGGTTGTCTGATTTGGAATCCCGGCTCCGCTGCATTGAAACACCGTCTGCGCCAGTTAATCTCGACGGACGCCCATTAGCTGCAGCGGAGCTAGCTAGCTTAGGCCCCCCTGTCAGCGGTTCCCCGGCTCTCCTCAGCAGCGAGGAGACTGGGTGGGTGACGGTGAGAAGGAAGCCTAGTCGCAAAGCCCCGGTTCACCACCAACCTGTTCACGTTTCTAATCGTTTTTCCCCGCTCAGCGACATACCCGCTGAGGAAAAAACTCTGATCATTGGCGACTCTGTAGTCAGAAACGTGAACCTAGAGACTCCAGCGGTCATAGTCAAATGCATTCCTGGGGCCAGAGCAGGCGACATCGAGTCAAATCTGAAAATGCTGGCTAAAAGTAACTGTAAATACTCCACAATTGTTATTCACGCCGGCATTAATGACATCCGTCTCCGGCAGTCGGAAGTCACCAAACTTGATGTAGAATCGGTGTGTGACTTTGCAAAAACGATGTCTGCCACTGTAGTATTCTCTGGGCCCCTCCCCAATCTGACCAGTGATGACATGTTTAGTCGCTCGTCATCCTTGAACCGCTGGCTGTCTGTGTGGTGTCCTAAAAATGACGTGGGCTACATTGACAATTGGAGCTCTTTTTGGGGAAAACCTGGTCTTATGAGACGAGACAGCATTCATCCCACTTTGGATGGTGCTTCTCATTTATCTAACAATCTGGCATCTTTTTTATCCAAATTTCCAAAACCATGACTACTCAGCGTTGGGACCAGGAAGCAGAGTCACAGTCTTACACGCCTCTCTGCAGCTCCTCTTCATCCGCCACCCCTCAGCTTAGCCCCTGTCTTCCCCATCAGAGAATCGTTGTCTGCTCCCTCCAAAGTAAATAAAAATATCATGCATAAGCATCCCAAAGTGATAAAGCAAAACATTGGTAAAACTCAAATTAAACATAAAGCCTCTAAATTGAATGATTTGGCCTCTGTTCCTCCTCATAATTTAAAAATTAAATGTGGTTTACTAAATATTAGGTCTCTAACTCCCAAGTCTCTGTTAGTCCATGATCTGTTAATTGATCATCAGATTGATTTAATTTCCCTTACAGAGACTTGGTTAGGGCAAGAGGATTATGTTGGTTTAAATGAATCAACTCCCTCTGGTTATTTAAACTGTCAAAATCCCAGAAGTTCTGGTCGTGGAGGAGGAGTAGCAACAATTTACCATTCCAAATTACTAGTTAATGTAAAGCAAAAAACATGTTATAATTCCTTTGAGGGCCTGGTCCTCAGTATTGGGCACTTTAGCAATTTTAGGTTAAACCCAATTTTATTTGCCATAGTTTATCGTCCCCCATCAACCTACTCAGAATTTTTATCCGAATTTGCTGATTTCTTAGCTGATTTAGTGCTGAAATCTGATAGAATAATTATAGTAGGGGACTTTAATATACATGTGGATGTAGATAGTGACTGCCTTAATGTGGCATTTAATTCAATTTTAGACTCGATTGGGTTTTCTCAGAAAGTAGGAAATTCTACTCATTACCTCCACCATACATTAGACCTTGTTCTGACATATGGCATAGAAATAGAAAATCTTGTAGTGTCTCCTCATAACCCTGTACTGTCAGACCATTGTCTGTTAACCTTTGATTTTACCATTTCTGACTATTTGGCTCCTAAAGAAAAATATTATTACAGTAGATGCCTCTCAGATGATGCTGTTTCCAAATTTATGCAGATTGTTTCCTCTATGCCATGTGTCAACACAACGGAAATAAGCTATAGACAGCTTGCTCCTTCTGTAATTGATAACATGGTGGATAGTGTTTCAGCTTCTCTGCATCAGGCTCTAGACTTGGTGGCCCCCTTAAAAAAGAAAAAGTCTAATCAGAGATTTCTAACTCCTTGGTTCAACACAGAAACTCGTAGCTTAAAACAGAAGACTCGTCAATTAGAAAGAAAATGGCACTCTACTAATTTAGATGAAATCTATTTAGCTTGGAGAAATCATCTTTTAATTTATAAAAAATCTCTTAGAAAAGCTAGAACAAGTTATTACTCTGCATTAATAGAAGAGAACAAGAATAATCCCAGGTTTCTTTTCAGTACTGTAGCCAGGTTGACAAAGAGTCAGGACTCTGTCAATCCTAGCATTCCCTTAGAGCTTACTAGTCAGGACTTTATGAACTTTTTCAAAAATAAAATTTCATCCATCAGAGATAAAATCAATCAGATTCTTCCCACAGTTAACTTAAATACTGTAACTACTACTTCTCCTTCTTTTGATGTCTGTCTTGATGAGTTTACTCCAATCAACCTTTGTGAGTTAGACAAAATAGTTTCCTCATCCAAACCTTCAACTTGTCTTTTAGACCCTATTCCTACTAGGTTATTTAAAGAAGTCTTCCCACTTATTGGTAGCTTTATTCTTCATATAATCAATTCTTCATTAACTTTAGGCCATGTACCGCAGGCTTTTAAAACGGCTGTAATTAAACCCTTACTCAAAAAGCCAACGCTAGATCCAGGAGCTTTAGCTAACTATAGACCAATCTCTAATCTCCCTTTCATTTCAAAAATCTTAGAAAGAGTTGTTGCTACGCAATTATTCGACCACCTGCAGGGAAATGGTTTACTTGAAGAGTTTCAATCTGGGTTTAGAATCCATCATAGTACTGAAACAGCCTTAGCGAAGGTCACTAACGACCTCCTCATTGCATCTGATAATGGACTAGTTTCTGTACTTGTCCTTTTAGACCTTAGTGCAGCTTTTGATACTATCGATCATAATATTCTACTTGATAGATTAGAACACTATGTTGGACTAAATGGAACTTCGTTGCAGTGGTTTAGATCTTATTTATCTGATAGGTTCCAGTTTGTTCATGTAAATAATGAGTTTTCTTTCAACTCAAAGCTTAGTCATGGAGTTCCACAGGGATCTGTGCTAGGCCCTACTCTTTTTAGTTTATATATGCTTCCGTTAGGCAACATTATTAGAAAGCACTGTATACATTTTCATTGTTATGCAGATGACACACAATTATACCTGTCAATGAAGCCAGATGATAGTAATCAATTAGCCAAGTTAGAAGCCTGTCTTAAGGAAATCAAAGCTTGGATGACTTGTAATTTCCTGCTATTAAATTCAGATAAGACTGAAGTCATTCTTGTTGGTCCAAAAAACCTTAGAAATTCCTTTCCAAATCAAACTTTCAGTTTGGATGCAGTTACTCTTTCTCTTAATAGCTCTGTGAGGAACCTTGGAGTTATTTTTGATCAGTATTTGTCCTTCAATTCACATATTAAATTTGTTTCTAAGACTGCCTTCTATCATTTGCGTAATATTGCCAAGATTAGGAGCATCTTGTCTCAGAGTGATGCTGAGAAACTGATCCACGCTTTTGTTAGCTCGAGATTAGATTATTGTAATTCTTTATTATCAGGTTGTCCTAAAACATCTTTAAAAAGTCTTCAGCTGATCCAAAATGCTGCAGCAAGAGTTTTAACAGGTACTAGAAAGAGAGATCATATCTCTCCGGTTCTGGCCTCCCTTCATTGGCTTCCCATAGAGTTTAGAATTAAGTTTAAAATCCTTCTTCTTACTTACAAAGCTCTAAACAATCAGGCTCCTCTTTATTTAAAAGATCTGATACTACCGTATTATCCTAACAGAGCACTACGCTCCCAAAATGCAGGACTACTTGTAATACCTAGAATCTCCAAAAGTACAATGGGAGGCAGAGCCTTCAGTTATCAAGCTCCTCTCCTGTGGAATCAGCTGCCAATCTGGATTCGGGAGTCAGACTCGATCTCTGTTTTTAAGATTAGGGTTAAAACCTACCTTTTTGATATAGCCTACAATTAGGGAGGGATCATGTGTTTCTGAACCCTCCCTTAGTTATGCTGCTAATAGGTTTAGTCAGCCGGGGGACCTCCAGTAATGCACTGGGCCTCACTCCTTTCCTCACTCTCTATGAAATATTTTTTTTTTTGCTGGTCATTAACATTTGTTTGTTCTCTCCCATAGATTGAGTCCCCATCGTGCTGTTTGCTCTCTACATGTCTGTTCTTTTCATCTTCTCTGTCCCCTCACCCCCCAGCCAGTCGCAGCAGATGACTGCCCCTCCCTGAGCCTGGTTCTGCTGGAGGTTTCTTCCTGTTAAAAGGGAGTTTTTCCTCTCCACCGTCGCCAAGTGCTTGCTCACAGGGGATCACCTGATTGCTGGGGTCTTTCTGCAACTGTGGGGGTTCCCCCCTACAGTTGATAGTGCTATGAGATGACTGTTGTTGTGAAAGGGCGCTATATAAATAAAGTTGAATTGAATTGAATTGAATTGAATTGTAAGGATCAGAATTTGCTTTCAAAGGCTCAAAGGAACATAAAACTCAAGAGACCAGACCTCCAACGTGAACATTGCATTTGGATAACGTATCTTTTCACAGGAAACCAATGTCTTAAAAAGAGAGTCATAAACCGCTTAATCTGACAGGTTTATAGCCCACGATACTATCCAGGCTTTCTCCCAGATACTAAAGGAAATCATCTACAGCTCAACAGTACCTCCTAGCGGATACCTACTGTCACCATGGGTTGAGATGCCGTCTCGGCACTCAGCCCATGTTTTCCCTCATCCCTGCTTCCCATTGAGCAGCGTCTCAGCTGGCCCCCAGCTGGCAGCATTATGGACGGCTGGGGCCAATTAGTCTTCATCAGCTGGGGCGCTGCCAATGAGGATAAATAGGAGCAGCCTCGATGACTCGGGGCTGCGACATAAACACATTGCTAAGCTGAAGCCCCTTCGTCTGGTGTCAGCTTATACTCCTCTTGCAGCATTCCTGTGTTTGTATCCCGCTGTGAGTATGTACGTCTTGTTACCCCCACGTCCGGTACGAGCTGCTTACCTCTGCGCTGTGCAACCTGTGAGTGTACGTCTGCATGAGTATCTGTGCTCTCCTCATCCCTTCCCCTTTACCCTGAATAAAATATCACGACTCACTGGCTTGCCCCTGGCTCTGATTGCCCGGCTCCCTAGAGCCGGATATGACAGTATGTCGCAGCCAGAAGAGTTGCCGGCGGCCGTGAGTCGCTGTGGAAATGTACCTTTCTGTCCGGGTGTCAGCGCTGCTAGCATGCCGTTTCCCAGGAGTCACTTCCGGCGCCAGGGCGACGAGCTGAGGTCCATCTCGGAGGCTGTCGACGGGACGTTCTTCACCCTGCACGACGCCTCCAACGCGAGACGCTGGCATCCGGGCCATGCTGAGGAACTCCTGGACTGTCACCCTCACTCTCTGTACCATCTGGAGGACAGTGCCAGGATAGACGCTGCAGGTACACAGCGAGAGAAGCTCCACGGGGTGGATGGAAATCCCGGCAGGGAGTCGAAGTGGGCGACGTCTTTCCCCGCTTCGGAGTCCCGTTCCTGCCGCTATTCCAGTCCGGGAGTTCGCGCCAACCAGAGGACTTCCCCCGACCTGCGCCACGTCACTCGGGATTCCCTTCAAGGAGCCGCAGCTGACAGCAGTTATGTCCGGGGTCGAGTGGCTGTCGCGAGCTCTACTGTGTTTCCTGTCACCACCTTCAGGCATGTGGCGGCGGCAGTGAGATTGATGGTGAGGACTTCAGGGCTACGAAGCTTTCCCGTGCTCGACGCCTTCCTCGTCTCGATCTCCGATCTGGAGCGGCGAATCCTGGGTTTCCCCCTCGCTTCGTCCCCTGGGAGTAGTCGTCATCACATCGCCGAGTCACCTCTGCACGAACCTCGTCCGGATCCAGTTCTGGGTCATCGTCAGGACCGTTCCTCCCACGCAGCTGTCATCCCTTCGCCTCGTCAGTGTGGAGATTCTACAGCCTCGTCCCCTGAGCCTCGTTCCCCCGCTGTCATTCCTGGACATTCGGGCTGGCTCACCCCGGCTGTTTCCCCCTCCTCCTCGACGCGCTTCCTGACCGCTGTGTGTGCCTGGAATCCCGGCCTGGTGAGCTCTCTGCTGGAGACAACGCGAGCGACCCTCAGACGAATTCCCGGGGGGTCCTCTGTTATCGCCGGGCGGGGAGAGGAAGAAGCAGATTCCACTACAGCAGGCGATACTCAACCTCCAGGGGGCAGGCAAGTCATTGTTTTTTCACACCTGCTTAATGATTTGCTCTGTCACATCCCTGGAGGAGAAGTTCAGGGTTCGCAGCTCCCTGAACTCTCCCCACCTGCTGTAACCTGTATGCCTAATCCCGCATCCTCTGTGTCTCTCTCCGCCGAGCGGTCCCCGGCTCCGGGTCAACGTGGTGGGATATGGAGAGGGCCTGTGGTTCCGCAGCTACATTGCGGACGGAGGAGGGGGACTGACTGCTGCGTGGAGTCTACGCCGACGACTGAGCGTCCCCGGGTCTCCACGGAGGAGCGGTTCGGTCCGGCGGAACGAGATTCTTCTGGCTTCACGCCGAGTGGATCGTCGGCGGGGTTTCCTGAGCTGGAGGGATCTCAAGCTGCGCTGACCATCGTGCTGGCTGCGGGGCCCGACGCGGCTAGATGGGAGCCTGACAACGACCTCCTGACGACGGATCCTGGATCTTCGCAGTCCTGGACAGCGTCAGAACCCGAGATCAGGCGAGTGCTCTCCTTTCTTTTCTCTCTTTTTATCCCCGAGCACTTCAGCCTATCTCCACGGGAGACGAGCCGGGTGCAGCCGTCCGCTGCGTCTGAGCTCGTCTCGCCGGGTTCTGGCGCTGCCGGTGATCCTGATCCCGGTTCTGTTTTCTCTTCTGAGCCTTCTTCCAGGGTCACCGGCAAGGAGTTGCTGTTCCTCGTGGTGCTGGAGGGTCCGGGTTCAACGTTGGAGGTCGGTTCTGGTGCAGTATTCAACGTGGTTTCGCCCGAGACCCAGTCGGGGTCCAACGTGGGTTCGCCTGAGGCCCGATTGGGGTCCGACGTGGGTGCTGCCCCAGTATTGTCCAGGTCCGGTGAGGAGGTGGCCGTTTTCCTGCGGCCTGACGCCCGCCGCCCTCGTCATCGGCTCTCCCCTGAGCCTCTTCCACCGGGATCCGCTCTGATCCTTCGCCCGTCTCAACGGTCCTGGTGGTTGAGTGGTGCGGGTCGACGACCCGACCCACAGAACTTTCGGTTCGGTGATCTGGTTCCCCCCACTGGTCTGTTTCCCTCTGGGCAGCCTGGTTCGGCTGCCGGTGGACTGGATTCCTGGGATCTGGGTCCAGAGTTCGCCGTCCGAACACTTCTCTTTCCCTGATTCGCCAGCTGGACAATGGGCGGGGAGATCTCCGGAGCCATCTCGGCCATTTTTGGACTCTGCCTGCCATTCACCTCGGGTGTCACTTTTTCTTTTGTTATCAAGGTCACTCGGATGTAATGTTTTGTCCTGTTGGTGGATTCGTTTTTATAGTGCTGTGTTTTCCATCGCTCATGCTCAGCATTTTACTTTTTGTGCCATGTTTTTAGCCTCGTTTTTTGTATTGTAGAGTTATGTTTTGTTTTCCGTAACACCATGCTCTGCAGTTATCCATTTATTCCAGTCACTTTCATTTCTTTAGGTGACTGGGTATTTATATATTCGTGTGTGTGGGTTTTTCTTTGCCTGCACTCAGTATTTCTTTTTTGTCCTGTTGGCTCATTATAGAGTCATGTGCCTTGTTTTCCGTAACACCATGCTCTGTAATTGTCATTTGTTCCAGTCACCCTCACTTTTCTTGGTGACTGTGTGTATGTACTTAAATTAGCGCTGTGTATAGGTTCCCCTTTATTTAACCGTACTCAGCATTTTTTGCCCTGTACCTTTTTGGTGGTTCTTTTTTCCTTGCTCTGGGTCACGCATGGTTGGTACTCTCTGGGTAGTATGTAACCGGCGTGCTGACCCAGTTCTTCTCCCCATCTGTACCTGGGTTAATTATTCTGTTTTGTCAGTATTGTATTTGGGTTTTTCTTTCCCGCTACCCTACATTGCCCCATTGGTGTTGTCCTTCCCTTGGCTTCTTCCCCTCCGGTCCGCCTCCCTTCCTCCCACCCTAGGTGGGGGGGGGGGGCTGGGATGTTCCTGGTCGTTCAGGAGCCCGACCTTGAGGGAGGGGCTCTGTCACCATGGGTTGAGATGCCGTCTCGGCACTCAGCCCATGTTTTCCCTCATCCCTGCTTCCCATTGAGCAGCGTCTCAGCTGGCCCCCAGCTGGCAGCATTATGGACGGCTGGGGCCAATTAGTCTTCATCAGCTGGGGCGCTGCCAATGAGGATAAATAGGAGCAGCCTCGATGACTCGGGGCTGCGACATAAACACATTGCTAAGCTGAAGCCCCTTCGTCTGGTGTCAGCTTATACTCCTCTTGCAGCATTCCTGTGTTTGTATCCCGCTGTGAGTATGTACGTCTTGTTACCCCCACGTCCGGTACGAGCTGCTTACCTCTGCGCTGTGCAACCTGTGAGTGTACGTCTGCATGAGTATCTGTGCTCTCCTCATCCCTTCCCCTTTACCCTGAATAAAATATCACGACTCACTGGCTTGCCCCTGGCTCTGATTGCCCGGCTCCCTAGAGCCGGATATGACACCTACGGAATGTGTTTTCAGTATGTAGGATGACTTTTAATTTGTTCTAAACATTAAGTTTCTTTCAGCTTATCCTCTGGATCCTAAGGACACTGAAAATCATCCCTCTTTTATCACCAACCATGGTTTGCTGCATTTTGATCTAAATGTGAATGCATGTATTATAATTATGTATAAGAAATGTTATATTCATGAGTGTTATTCAAACAAATGTAATATTGGAGTAATGGTATAAATGCATGATCACCAAATATTAGCCAAGTCATTTAATTTAGTTAGATTTTATATTGAGCACCTAATTTCATAAGAACTGACTGAGTGTTGATTTTTCCTTTGCACTTTCATAGGATGGTGTCTTCATTTGATTGGCTGCTCTCAAACAAAGAAATGTTCTCACATTGGATAGCAGCCATTTCAAACTGCTTCTGAAAAAGTCGATTGGTCAGTCTTGCGATTGACATCATCATTTTACAACCCGGCGAGGTAACTTTAAAAGAGAGAAGTTAGATTTGAGTTTAGGAGTAAGCAAAGAGCAGAAATAAGATCAGACAAAGAGTAAGGGCGAGATTAGCAAGAAGTAAAGAAGTAACCAGAACAGCAAAATAGTGAACAGTGATAGAATTAAGAATTAGAAACACAGAAAGAAGAAAGAAAGAGATTTTGAGAAAGATTAGGAACTAAATTAAGATTAAAGAAGCAGAATAGTAATCTAGATCTCAGAAGATTTTATTCCACCGTTTCAAGGCCCTGTGAAGTTTTATTCTGTTCTCTGTGTGTTTGTCAAGTCTTTCGTTATATTCTGGTCACTGAGGAGAAACCATTTTTGTTTAGAGCTCGTACTTTTAGAGAATCAAATTCTCAAACTTTTTCCTTCACCTCAGAAGCCATTCTTATCCTAGTAAATGTTTTTCTGATTTTTTTAATGACTTTTCAGGCCGTTAAAGTGGACCTTTAATTTGCCTAGTTTAAAGTGAACAGAGACTGAGACGTTCCTCCTTCAGTTTTTTTGGACTATCCCGCTACAAGAGACCTCAAATTTGGACTCTTTTCCAAGGACTTTTCACGCCGCCCTGAGACAAACCATCCACGGCTGCAACTGTCTTCTTGAAGGGCCCCCCAGCTGAGTTATCACCTCCACGGCTGTGAGGACAGCAGCCGCTTCCTCCGACGTCCTAACTTCAAAACCCAGCGGTACCGACCCGCGGAAACATGGACCTACAGCTGTTGTGTGAGTGAAACTCCTACTTCTCCTATCTGCTGGGTTAAAACGTGATGTCCTAACAATTAAATTACAGTTGAATATGGCCCGTATTTCAGGGCTCAATTAGTCTCTCAGCCCCAGGATAGAGCTGTAAACTGAAGGAAAACTCTTAGTCATTATTAAGTAACTGCCCTTAAATTTTTGTAGATTAATTCAGAAGTCATTTTTAGATAATTAGCTTATGAATTTTCCCCATAAAATTGCATTGTTTTGTTAAAACATTTCAGCCTCATTTACCATTGAAACACAAGTCTGGTTCCTCCTTGGTTCTACAGAGGTGTAACGCTGGATGTTATGTTCAGGAATCCAATACCAGTTGATGTGATATATTACGCTGTTATCATCTGAATCTGTTTATCCATCATTTGAACGCCATGCCTTGTAAACTGAATGAGTTTAATAAAAGGGTGAATGAGAGAAGTTGAAGCGTTTTCCTTTTGCATATACAGGTTTCCTAATCACGGCAGGACAAGAACTCACTGAAACTTTAAGACTGATTCATTAAGTAATTTAAGATACAAAATTAATTAAAATTAAAGTTAATATTATTGTCCGTTAGGACTGGTGCCCCTTTTACGAGTGCTTTTATTTAATTTAGCGGGTGTAGAAGTGATGGTTTAACTCCGCCCCCTTTCACACCCACTATTAAATAAAATAAATAATTCCTGTACCTTATGACAAATATTTTTATAGGCAATTCACGCGACAAATCTATCACTGTCCGCAAATATCCAAAAGTTGTTCCAAATAAGGGAGAAACAGTATCATTTCAGAGGAACATGTATATTTCAAAAACCTTCAGTGAGAACTACCACCAAGCAACACTGGGTTTCAGTGCAAGGAGTGAGATTGTGGAATGCTTTTGGACCTGAATTAAAATCATGTACAACGCTTGGACAATTTAAACAAAAACTAAAGGAAGAAATACTCCGAACATATATCCAAGATGACATGTAAAATGACATAAGGAGTGTCATATCCAGTCTGTGTTGTGTTGTTGCTTAGTTTTTTTTGTCACGTTTTGTCTTAGCTTTGTTCTGATCAATCTTGTTTTGTTTTTCTTTTGAATTCTTGGATGGAATATGGGTGGGCAATATAAGCTGCGGCTTCAGCCATCACCCATTTTGGATAACTTATGTTGAACTGTATAATCAGAGGAGTTATTGTTTGATTTGACCTTGTTGGATTTTTTCCCCCTTGTTATATTGTTCTGTTTCTTTTTTTAATCTTTACTTTTAATCTATCTGAAATAAAGATTCATTCATTCATATCCAAAATAAAGATTCATTCATTCATTCATTCATCGGTATTTGAAAATACCAATGAATGAATGAATGAAACCAATGAATACTCTTCTCTTCTTGCCTTGAGAGAGAGCAGTCACATTTTTCTTCCCTCCTCTCGTCTGCCTTCCTGATCTATTCCCAGCTTTGCAATGTTGTGTTTTTGTCTGTGTTTAGTCGCTCTTCTTCTGCTGAATCTTAATCTAAATGGAAATTATGGATTTGGAAGCGGCTTAAACGTGCTATTGTCACTATTTTTCAACAAGAATCGGGCCAAGGGGGAGCCCAAGAATTGGAACCTGCGAGGAGACTCAAGGACATTGGAATTCATGCATCTGTGGAAACATTATTGGTTATGATCTCAGGACTTCTATTTTTGGCTGTGAAGTTCCCTGATGCATCAGAAATTGAAGGAAGGTGAGAGAGCTGATCAAAGCGGACCCGGCAAGCTCCTTCATCAAATTCGACCAGTTGGGGAGGGCACGAGTAGCGGCAAACAGTGAACTGAATGACAGTGATTCAGTGGAGGAATACATCTGGAGCCCTGTGCTCTCCATGGAAAAAAGTTTAAGCCTGCACATATGAAAGCACAGAATTGCACAGGTGAGGAAAAATTCTATTCTCTGAGTGCACTGTGCTGATTTGATTTGACCTTGTCTTTGGTGCCCCGTGTTTACATTCCTCCTGATGAAGATAAGCGGAAGGAGTGGCTCTGCTAACCCAAACAATCGACAATCAGTTGTTGTCGTATCAGCGGATTGGACCCTCAAGGACAGTGCCCATGTGCCTTCTGCAAGCAAGAGAGATAGATTCTGGACTTGTTTATAAGTCACATGATTATAACATCTATCCACTGCCGGGAGGCGCCCTCTGCTGCTCACTAACAACTGTCACACTTACACTACACAATGCATACAACATCACATGACTGATACAAATATTGACTGATACAAATACACTGCCTCTCTCAACTTTTGTGTGTGATCTCCTGCTAAATGTCTGCTAAATGTGCATTGAGGGTTTTTTTTTGCCTGCAATCAAAATTTCGCTCACTCACTGAGCGCCATTTTGATAAAACATGTTTTTTTTCTCTCGCCTACTGTGTCATATCCTTTCCCTTTTTTCTTTTTTTTCCTTTCTTCTTTATGACTGGCGCCTAGCGGCTGCCCCAGCCTTGGATGCGCTCTGCAGAGCGTGCCCAAATGCCAAGTCACGTTTCGTTACCTTGTATTCATACATGTGTAATGACAATAAAGTTGAATCTCATCTCATCTCATCTCAAAATAGTAGCTTTGAGCAAAAAGAGTCGACTAGTGTTGTGTGTGTCGCGGCAGTGTAGAAAAAATGGAAGGACCTTCATGCTGCTTCGACCTTGTGGAGATAACGGAGAGAGGAGCAATTCCGTGTTTGTGTGTGTGTGTGTGTGGTTGCTTTAGAAAAAAAAAGAGAATGAAAAAACACAGGCTGTGTGGGTGCTGACCTGTGTGACAGGGGAGAGAAAGAGAAGTAATCTAAATATGGGTATTTTTGCAAAGTTTTGGAGTTTTACTTTTTCAATCTAACTTTGGGGGTTTTTAACTCTAAGGTTGCATATGTGATAAATTATTTACATATTTTTTAAAGCAATTTTTTGACGTATCACTGATTTTTTTCTTTGACTGAAGCATAACATTGCACTTTACAGGGAAAAAGGACACAGGGCTAACGATTCCCTCGCAGCTGTCCGAGCCTCCCTCGATGTGACCATAGGCACATAGAACACTAAGTTAAGTACAAATGCTTACATCTTAATCAATGTTACCAGCATGACAATGATGAAATTAATTGAATATTACAATATCATGCTGTCACTTAATAATGCTTAATCACTGAAGGACTTATGTATACCCTATATTACATGATTTAAAGCATAGAGGTTCAAAAGAGATTGATAATTAATGTGTTTGTGCATATGATTTGCTAGAGACTATGGATTATTAAACAGAGGTCTTGGTAATTGTATGTTATATTGTTGCTTTGTTTAAATAATACTATACTCACCTTTTAATAAATGACATATGCAATCTTATTTACATTTCAACCCTAGGCCTGACCATATAAAAAAAGAGGGGAAGAATGCGAGAGCAGGATCTGAGATAGTCCATGCTGTGATTTTTTTCCCTCCTAAAGAAAATAGCAAGATGATGATGAAGTTTTTATTATCAGAAGATGGTAAATTTATGGACAGAAAAGATAGAAATAGCACAAGAATTCTGATAAAATGGAGAAAGAGAATTTAATTTCAATGGTAAACTGAGATTGATTAGCGAGTTGTATCAGTCTGACCTAGATAAGAATAGACAGAATCAGCCTTCAAAGGGAAAAAATACACAGGCCACAGATTGTGGTCCTGTGCCATAAATTCCTGAAAACAGAAATTAGGTTTACACCTGCAGTTAATAATTCTAAATGCTGCACTGGTCTAAGGCTTTTAATATATGATACTATTTTGTTTGAATATAATCCTAAGCTAAGTGATTACCCATGTCAATTGGTAAAACCTTAATTGATTCATAGAATATTTAGTGAATACTTGTTGTGAGTAGCGAACTCACATTCAAATTGTGGAAGCTTTAGGTGTGATTTAAAGGTTTTTCTGCTATTCTTTATTCTTTGTTTTTCAAAAGGAAAGGGAAAAGCATACACAATTTTTTTTTATTTTAACTTTCACCAGGAATTAGATTTGCCAAATTAACAAGGATTCATAACATCATCATTTCCTTTCAATTTAATAAATCTTTGGTGACATATGCAATATGTAATAAAATAATACAAAAAACATTAATTCACTTGTGTTTCTTAATATTAATAAACAACTGGGAAAAAACATTTAAGGGATACAAAACTAATGATGATCACTGGAACATAAGTAAAATCAATTTATGAGGTGATAAAACTTGCACTCCTGTTGATGTAAACACTGATGTGCAGACTGGGAAGCCATAAAGTTTTCTCCAAAATTTTCTTTGAAAGATAGCACCGAGATTTGATCTAAAGGCGCTTTTCCATTAGCCCCGATTAGAAAACCCGACTCGACTCACTTCGATTCGGTTCTGCCTCGGTTGCTTTCCAACATTACTGCTGGCACACCTGCTGGCACACCTGCGGTGGGTGGGATTTCTTGAACAGCGAGGCGGTGCCACACTCTCGTGACGTGAAACACGCAACCGAATCCTCCACAACAAAGAAAATGGCTGATGACGAGGAGAGAAGGGAGGAGGAAGGAGAGAGGAATGACTGTGACATGAAACTGGTGAAATCTATGGTGCTGACTTGTTGTGCTTTGCACAATCTGTGTGAGAGTCATGGAGAGACGTTTGACACTACATTGGATGATGCAGTAGATGAACCAGTGGTGGCAGCGGCACAGGGAGCAGAGGAGCAGGGTGGCGATATACGAGATGCTGTGATGCAGTACATGTCTAGCAATAGGTAGAAATGTAATTTCGTCCACATTTATGTGCATACATATTTTTTTTGTAAATAAAATGTTGTGCATGTTCCATCTACCTGTCCTCTGTTGTTCATAACGCTTATCTGTTAAGCCATCAGCATAATGATGAGTCCACACTTCTCACTGTTGTGATAATTGCTCACGCTGAGCGCTCTGCCAGCCCCGTACGCTGTGGGGGTCACACACATGACGTGTTCCTCCACACTCTCAATAATTTTTTTTCCCGTATATTTTTCTTTTTGGCATACAGAAATGGCAATACTGTGGGTAACCTCCACAACATACTGGGACAAGCAGAGCGCTCAGCTGGAGCAATTAGCAGAACAATGAGATGTGTGTATTGATATCAGTAGGCAGCCTCTCTTTGTCTAGCTCCTTCCTGCCAGTATCCTGCTGTTATGTATGACTCAAAGGCAAATGTTCCTTCCTGCTCTGTACTGTGATGCAAATGTCCCATTGCCTTCCTGCCGTTTACTGTGATGTTAATGTGCCATTCATGCATTGTCTGTAGTGGGGTATTTAAACTGCATATCACTCTGTAACTCTCTCTTTTCTCTGTCTGACTGCTCATCTGACTACACGCATTGCCTATCTGCTGACAAGAGCCTCCGGACTCGCTCCGGCGCACCTGCACAGCGCTGGAGTGAGTTCTTGTGATGGCAATGAAATAAAACCCACTTTTAAACCTCAGTTCGCTGCTTATTATTTCATGCCACCACACTGGTGACCCCAAGAAAAGAACACGCTGGCAGCCCCCGGCGGTGACTCTCCGACGACAAGCGAACGCAGCAGCCTGACGCAAATGGACTGCCCTCCCTTCGGCTACAGGGAGACCTCGACGCAGAACCAACACCAGGCGAACTCTCCGGAGATCACCCACGACCAGGAAAGCCGCAGAAAGCTTCATGGTGCGACCCTCGCCTGAGATCGGGACATCCACGCTGGACCGGCCAAGGGACACAGAATGTCTTCTCCCTCTCACTGCTCCTCCTCCCTCTCACCGCCCCTCCGCATCGACACGAGCCCGAGGGACAAAGATCGTCTACTCCCTCTCACCGCTCCTCCGCATCGACACGAGCCCGAGGGACAAAGATCATCTACTCCCTCTCACTGCTCCTCCGCATCGACACGAGCCCGAGGGACAAAGATCGTCTACTCCCTCTCACCGCTCCTCTGCATCGACACGAGCGCGCACGACGGAGAACGCAGCGCTTGGACCAGAACGCACCATGACCTGGCACCAGCGAACTACAGCAACAGCCAAGACAGGGAGGACCATCGGCGCCGACGACTCTGATCTCCATCAAGCTCCCTGACCCTGACTCGCCTCTCTACAGCGGACCTGCCATGCACCGAACCCCACGCGCACACTGGGGGGTTATGAGGACAGCGCACCACGCACGGGACAATACCGGCTCCACACAGACCGCCATCGTCCTTCGCCGCTGCACACAGAACCTTCAGGGCTGCTCACACACCTGAAGCACGCACGCAGCTCGCTCACAGGATTTTGTACGGGTCTCAGCCACGGTGCACAAGGGAATTCAGCCGCCTGCTGTCCCAGAGGGCTTTAGGGCTCCGCGCGCACCTAAAGTCAACACGCCAAGTCCCTCACTGCTGCAGCTCCTTTTTTTCTTCATGGCCACGAGAGGAGTCAGAGACAAACTTTCCTTCTCACAGCCTGTGGATCTCCGCCACGTTCAACGGGACAGCCCCTCAACATCGTAGATCCACAGGCAATTTTTACGCGGCCCAGACAACTTCGCCGTCCCGGGCCGGCACTTGCTACCCCCACCCTCCTCCCTCCCCCTCCTCCGGCACGGAACTTTCACCGCAGCTCACTCCCAAAGCCGGACGATCAACGCCTCAGCCCCCAGCTGAGCCCTCTGGGGGGGGGGGGAGTAGTGTGGGTAACCCCCACAACATACTGGGACAAGCAGAGCGCTCAGCTGGAGCAATTAGCAGAACAATGAGATGTGTGTATTGATATCAATAGGCAGCCTCTCTTTGTCTAGCTCCTTCCTGCCAGTATCCTGCTGTTATGTATGACTCAAAGGCAAATGTTCCTTCCTGCTCTGTACTGTGATGCAAATGTCCCATTGCCTTCCTGCCGTTTACTGTGATGTTAATGTGCCATTCATGCATTGTCTGTAGTGGGGTATTTAAACTGCATATCGCTCTGTAACTCTCTCTTTTCTCTGTCTGACTGCTCATCTGACTACACGCATTGCCTATCTGCTGACAAGAGCCTCCGGACTCGCTCCGGCGCACCTGCACGGCGCTGGAGTGTGTTCTTGTGATGGCGATGAAATAAAACCCACTTTTAAACCTCAGTTCGCTGCTTATTATTTCATGCCGCCACAATACGCCGGTATTTGCTAAAATTGCATTTTCCCCGTATTAAAATACGGCGAAACCCTATCACTTGACAGGTATGTAATTACATGCAGAAACACCGCGCAGGCCATCTTCACAAAAATCCAGCTCGACAAGCCACTTTTGCTTAGGTGGAAATGCAAATTGAACTATAAATCATGTGCTGATACATGTCATATTCCCATGTAAAGGTCTCCCACTTTTACTTACAAATTGATTTTTAATTTTTGGGAAAAGGGAATATAAATTCTGCACAACTTGTTGGTAACAACAGTTGTGTGCAACAAAAACACAGTTGTGTGTCCTTGTCCGAAGTGTCTGTTTTTAGTGCCAAATTTTTGCTAGATTCCTTCTTAATTTATTAAATTTTGACTGGTGATGCAACATTCACTTTACATGTACTTACCTTTATCAGTGTCTACTGTACAAGTTAAAGTACACCTGTACAACTGCTTATAACATAAATAATGTACCCGTTCAAGAGAAATGGATTCAGCATTGCAAATTTGTTTAAAATAAAAAAAAAACCTACCAAGACATTACGTTTCGTTGTGTTGTTAAAAATTAAATTACCATTAGAAGGCTATACACCTGACCTGATGAACAGCAGCATGTGGAGTGAACAGAGAATGGAATGTGTATGTAATTATTGGCTTTTCTCATACGGTGTCATAACAGATAAACCAGACTTTTGATGCAAACAATACAATTTTATTCCAGAAGCAAAATTTACAAACAAAAAAACAGACTGGGCGTGGGGAGACATGGTTAGACACGCCGACTGCTAAATGCGTCCACAAGCCTGCCAAATAGGGTCAGGAAATCTCTGTTGAATGATGACATCTCTGCAAGCTCTTCCCTTCGTAACACAGCCTGATGGTGTTCTTGCCGCTGGTCATGTTGCCGTTCCAAGAGCCGCATCTCTTCATCATGCATGTTGACCATCGCTGATGTAAGGTCAGCGATGGAGTTGCTCCTTTTCCTCTTGCCTAGATGGAAAGACAGAAAGGCATGGTCGTTAAAGCTGGATCACTACATATATTATGGAATTACACAGGTGAAAGTCTGTGGTGGAATGTCACTATTATATTATGCTTCATTGCTGTATATAAGCTGAACTGTCATGTTGCTGCCCCTCAGTAGAGCAGATTTTGCAACACGCAGGGTGCTGTCTTCTGCTGCAGCCCCCCTGCAAAACTACAAAGGATTAAGCTTAAGAATATGGATGGATGGATGGGTAATATTTAAAATAGTTGCTTGTAGTGTGGCCGCAGAAAGCTGACGCGAAGCATTTCAATGAAGCATGTTGATTTCAACGGCAGTTCATGAGCTTTATTTGTTTTTCTAAAACAGGAGTTACAACAGCACTTCAATCACCACACCTAAAAATGGTTGTGGAACACCGATAAGTGAAGACCAAAGAATAACCTTTTTGTACATTTAAAAAGACATTTTCAATTAATTAATATGCAGCTACAGGAAATTGCATTAATCAGTTTGGTACATAACTTGTTAGGCTCCAGCCCCCCCGCGACCTGTAAAGGATTAAGCGGTAGAAGATGGATGGATGGATGGATGGATTTTCGACCCTGGTTTCCGCTGGACCTATTTCACCAAAAAAAAAAAAAAAATCGTGGTTATTGTGCCTTACCGGCACTTGAACGTGATCCAGATGGAGCTGGTGATGTGGCTGACATCGGAGTCGATCCAGCTGGCGCTCCGGCAGATGCAGACGCAGACGCAGAGGCAGGAGAGTCCGCTGTGTCCATGTCCACTGAGGTGGACCCCTGTGATATGAACTGTGATTCTAGAAAGAAAATGCACGCAATTTAAAACTTAACACCAAAGTGCAACATGTACACAACACTCTAAAGTTTTTAACCGGAATACAATAAGCGTAATTCAGCGTTTTTTTCGCGCTAATACTTAACACAAAGCAAGCGTGAATCTGCAGTTGGCTGCAAAACAATAGGCAAGCCTCAGTAACAACCATTACCCACAATCTAACAACCTTCCGATTTCTTAAAAACAGTGAGCTTGGCACAGAAAGGATAAAGTGGCGAAAAGACGCGCAATATCAAAACAACACTCACCATCCACGGTTTTCAAGGCTGTGGCCGTGACTGTGGCCGTGTCGAGCCCAATGTCTCTACCATTGCTAGCAGGCCTATGTCCATAGATCGCGTCCATCTCAGCAAACCACTTCCACTCCTTCCGATCCGCTCCACTTCAAGCATTGTGGTCCTTCACTGCTCGGTAATCGCTTTTCAGCTTTTTCAGCTTCTCCCGACACTGTTTGGCAGTACGGATGTGCCCTTGAGAACCCATCTGCTCGGACACCTGCTGGTATATTTTTTCATTTTGAGTAGATCTGTCCAACTCGCGGTGGATGCGATCGTCGGCTAATATAGAAAGAAAATTGCGCACCTCCTCGTTTGACCAAGGGATAGCCTTACGAGAAGACATCTTCAGAGTGTGAAAATACAGTATTAAAGGGGCGCACTGTGTTCACTGGCTGAACAACTACAAATGGCGGTCGTGTAGTAAATTCAGCAGAAAAAGTCGCTTTCGTGACGTTACGACCTGACCAATCAGCGGCAACCAGTCTGTTAAAGTCATATCACAGCCATACTCAGCCCTACTCAGCTCGGTTAGACCCTGCCCTGGATCAGGTACTAAAAAAGCACCTGCTAACCGGTGCTGGGGCTAATGGAAAATGCTCAAACGCGGGCTGAGTGGTGCGGTGTAGGGCTACGCGAGACTAGTGGAAAAGGCCCTTATGTGGGAGATGGAGAGAGGCTGGACAGTGGGTGTGTGTGGGGCGACATTAACTGACCACAGGAGAAAGGACCCCTAAATTGACAAGCATTTTTTGAAGCTAAGTATGACTTTGCATGACATTGTAAATGACAAAGTATAATGATTTAAATGACTCTGACTTTACAAATGTAATCTTTATATGATTTTGCACTGCAGGATACATCTGATGTAACTCACCACATAATGGTGTGACAACATCCTATTTCAGAAATGTGACAGTAATAAGGACTGTGTTTTCCCGATGCTCAGCCATGGCCAAGCTGCGCCTCGGGACTACATTCCTCCCTATAATTTACCAAAGAATGTATAAAATGATGCATTCCTTGTACAAAATTAAGCTAAATTCTAATTAGGCAAAATGTCCACCTTTCCAATGACTGAAGGAGTGTGACGCAATCTTTATTCATTTATACAAATTTAACCTATCTGTGTTCAACTGGACAAACTGACCTTACTTATCAATGCTAAATCATATCAAATCTGCACAGACACCTATTTTGTTTTTCTTAAATGGAATTTGTAAATTAGTTCAAGAGACGTTTTAAAAGAAATCATGATTATTGAAATCAATTGAAGGAGTTGTAGTAGTTACTGTATTTAAGTTAACGGTGGGAAGAATCTGATTGATTTTATCTCTGATGGAGGAAATTTTATTATTGAAAAAGTTCATGAAGTCCTGACTAGTAAGTTCTAAGGGAATGCTAGGATTGACAGAGTCCTGACTCTTTGTCAACTTGGCTACAGTGCTGAAAAGAAACCCGGGATTATTCTTGTTCTCTTCTATTAATGCAGAATAATAACTTGTTCTAGCTTTTCTAAGAGATTTTTTATAAATTAAAAGATGATTTCTCCAAGCTAAATAGATTTCATCTAAATCAGTGGAGTGCCATCTTCTTTCTAATTGACGAGTTTTCTGTTTTAAGGTACGAGTTTCTGTGTTGAATCAAGGAGTTAGAAATCTCTGATTAGGCTTTTTCTTTTTTAAGGGGGTCATCAAGTCCAGAGTCTGATGCAGAGAAGCTGTAATACTATCTACCATGCTATCAATTACAGAAGGAGCAAGCTGTCTATAGCTTATTTCCATTGTGTTGACACAAGGCATAGAGGAAACAATCTGATTAAATTTGGTAACAATATCATCTGAGAGGTATCTACTGTAGTAATATTTATCTTTAGGAGCCAAATAGTAAGAAATAGTAAAATCAAAGGTTAACAGACAATGGTCTGACAGTACAAGGTTATGAGGAGACACTACAAGATTTTCTGATTCTATGCCATATGTCAGAACAAGGTCCAATGTATGGCGGAGATAATGGGTAGAATTTCCTACTTTCTGAGAAAATCCCATCGAGTCTAATATTGAATTAAATGCCACATTAAGGCAATCACTATCTACATCTACATGTATATTAAAGTCCCCTACTATAATTATTCTGATTTCAGCACTAAATCAGCTAAGAATTCGGCAAATTCGGATAAAAATTCTGAGTAGATTGATGGAGGGTGATAAACTATGACAAATAAAATTGGGTTTAGCCTAAAATTGCTAAAGTGCCCAATACTGAGGACCAGGCCCTCAAAAGAATTATAACATGTTTTTTGCTTTACATTAATTAATAGTTTGGAATGGTAAATTGTTGCTACTCCTCCTCCACGACCAGAACTTCTGGGATTTTGACAGTTTAAATAACCAGAGGGAGTTGATTCATTTAAACCAACAATATAACATAATCCTCTAGCCCTAACCAAGTCTCTGTAAGGGATATTAAATCAATCTGATGATCAATTAACAGATCATGGACTAACAGAGACTTGGGAGTTAGAGACCTAATATTTAATAAACTGCATTTAATTTTAAATTAAATTAAGTGTGTCTCCATGCAGCAAAAAGGGGGTATTAAAGAAATTAATTAGCAAAAATAATTAGCAATCCTTAGAAAAATAGATAATACATAAAAATTATCAATAGATGATCAATAATGAAGAGAAAAATACAAATGAAACCGCTTGGTAATGAAATCACAACATTCAATAGGAGAAGGTAAAGGTTACATCAATAAATTTCCAGATATTTAAGGAAATATCTGTAGATTACTGTAAAGGAAATATGTCTGTAAGGAACAAGGTAAACTGATAAGGAAGAAAACCATGCAAATCTATGAGAAAAGTTCCAAATGTCTAAGGAAAGCCCAACTTGTGCTGAATTTATGTTTGCTGTGGGACTTGATTTAGAATCTACTACAAAGACAATACAGATTTTTACATTTATTAAAATTGCTTTACAAAAAATTGAGTGCATACCGGCACAAGTCCCACTGTATCAAGTGCCCAGTGCCTCCAGGAACTCAGACATTGGCAGAAGTCCGTGATTCATTATCTTCGTAACACTAAAATTCTAATCAGATGCAAAAAGATGCAAAAAGACATATGATAACATAAACATACACTTCATAAATTTTTTGAAATTTAAAAGGGCTCTCAGAAAACAGGGGAAAATACAGTCAACATGGAAAAGAACTGTAAGGTGTGGATAAAACTGTTTGGAACTCCAGAAGAAGCTAAAGTAATAATGATTAGAGAAATGGAGGAATTAGATAAATTTAAACCTTAGTTTTGATGTATGAATAATAGTGCAGTAAGATTATGAGTGGAGATTTTTGTGTTCTTTTTCCTTTGTGTTTCTTCTCTTTTTCCTTTTGGTGTACATTGTTGACATAATTTATGATTAGTATTTTAACCAATCATCCTTCTTTATTTAATAATGGAAGTGTATTAGGGCAAATTGAAGCTGAAACCTTTGTCAATACTGAACAGCAACCACAAGACATTTTAGGAGATATTGACCCAGACAATAACTATTTTAATCATATTAACAATAAGTGTGCTTATTATGATGAACAATTATTAAATGGAATTATGAATTCGGATCAGACATTGACAATAATACATATTATTAGTAGGAGTCACTATGCAAACTTGGATAGCATTAAGGAGTTTTAAATCAATTTAACACCCCATTTAGGATTACTGCAATAAGTGAAACATGGATTAATGAAGAAAAAGATGTAAATTTTGAACTATATGGATATGAGATATACACACAAAATAGGAATTGGATATGAGATGTACACACAAAATTGCTAACCAATTACATACCAATTACACACAAAATTGCTAACCACTGCACGGTGGCGCAGTGGTTAGCACTGCGGCAGCACAGTTTACCCTTGGCCGGGGGATCGTGGGGATCGTGGGTTCGATCCCAGCCCCCGACCAACAGTGATCTGTGTGGAGTTTGCATGTTCTCCCCGTGTATGCGTGGGTTTACCCCGGGATTTCTCTGGTTTCCTCCCACATCCCAAAAACATGCAGGTTAGGTTAATTGGAGACTCTAAAGTGGCCCTTTGTGTGAATGTGTGTGTGTGAATAGTTAAAAGGGATGGCGCCGTATTGTGGCTGCTTCATCCATCTAGGTGGTGGATGACCCTTAATTTCTGTAAAGAGTCTTTGAGTGTCTATGATAAAGCGCTATATAAATCTGAAGCATTGATTGATTGATTGATTGAAATGTAAAAGTGGTGGTGGGGTAGCACCGTATGCAGATAGAAAATTGAAAAGTAAAAAAGTGGACACCTTTTTTATTGGCCTTCAGTGAAGCCTCCACAGAAAGATTAAGGCACAGCTGCATAACTTGGAAACATAACTTGGAGACATCAAACATAAAGGCATAGGGCTTCAAGGCCATCAAGCAGTTTACTCCCAGGAGAGGAGAAAAGGGAGGAGGGAGTGAGAGCATGAAATCCTTTAGCCGGTCAGTGTGACATAAAATTTTATATTGGAACACAAAATATAACAGACACATCAAACAACTTGTTAATATAGCATATTAAAACAGTTCATATATGGATAAAAATTACAGTCATATGTTGTAACACACCCACACACACTTATAAAACATGTGATCTCAACAGATAAATGCATAATCAGTGGATTTCTATTATCATGTAATACTAGATGATAAAAGTAGTTGGAAATCACATGTCAGATAAATACAAAACAAAGTTGCAAAAAAATATTGCAATCATAAATAAAATTAAGCAAGTCCTAGATTACAAATCACTTAATATCTTGTATTGCTCATTGGTACTTCCATACTTGACC
Source organism: Pholidichthys leucotaenia (assembly GCA_020510985.1). Lineage (NCBI taxonomy): Eukaryota > Metazoa > Chordata > Actinopteri > Cichliformes > Pholidichthyidae > Pholidichthys > Pholidichthys leucotaenia. The sequence continues at coordinate 210,743,657 of CM035847.1, read as the reverse complement.
TATTGTATAGAGGCTTGGGGTAACAATTATAAAAGTACATTTAATTCATTGCTAACATTACAAAAAGGGCTGTCCATGTTATACACAAAGTCGGGTATCTTGAACATACTAATTTATTGTTTACACATTTAAAGTTATTGAAATTGCGGGATCTGGTTGATTATTATATAGCCCAATTATTGTTTAGAAAACAAAAAAGAAAACCTTTTGCATAATCAATCAACTTACTAAAATAGTTATAAAATCCATAAGTTGCATATTTTTAATAAAATTATTATAAAGTATAGCTTAAATTTTAGAAAATGAAAATCTCTATAAGAGCTAAAAGCTCAATAAAGCTTAATCTGGCATCGATAATCTTGTAGGTAGTTGTTTTGATAATATATCTGGCAAATGGGGAAAAATAATGCAAGGAGCCCTTATAAGTATTATTATTAGTTTATTGATCTGTGTTTTTTGTGGATGTTGTTGTATTCCCATGATTTAAAAAAATAAAGAAAAAGAAAAAGAAATCTATTTTAGTGGCCTTCTCTCCCAAGGATCCGCCTCCATATCAAGGGGTCCAGGAAGCTGCCCACCTGCTCTCCTATTGCCAGGACGATGACGAGGTTGTGCCACGACTGAACCTAGATGGGGACCTAGATGACGCTGAGGAGATAGTTTAGGGTCTGCAGTAGGGTCTACAATGCACATTCACATGGTGTTAGATTTTGCTCTGCTGTGCTTCTGCCCTACAGGTTTCCTTTGTGATAAATGATTTATGAAATAACAGATGCATATATATGAATGTATTCATATATGCATATATTCATATATGCATCTTCATGTATATTCATATATATGCATAGATGAAGATAGCTTAGTTTTGAATATATTTTAAACAAATAGGATTGTTAGCTATATTGACTCATAATGTCTGCACCACACCCGATGCCCACTGGAGAAATGGCAACCTGATGGGAGGCAGGTCCACATGACTGCCGGAAGGGGGCGTCACCCACATATAGAATTTTAGAAACACTACACGCAGGGGATAGAATAGGGTTATGAGATGGGTTTAGACCCATCTCAACAGGGGGAGATGCAAAAAACGTAAGCTTATGTTACTAGGGTATAGATAGATAGATAGATAGATAGATAGATAGATAGATAGATAGATAGATAGATAGATAGTGAGGTGCCCTAATAGGATACCTCAACAGGGGGAATTGTTGGTAAAATGACATGATTGGCCCGTCTTCCTCACACTTCTTTATCTGCTTGCTTCACACGCAACACTGCAGAGTTTAGGTTACACCCTATAATTCACTCGCTGAAACCAGTCAGAATCAGCTCTGCACACAGCCAAACTGTCACATAAGCGGAAATGTACTGATACACTGAGGGAAAAATCCCTCCTTCTTGCAAGAGGGAGTGGTTAACCCCTTGCACTCTGGTCAATTTCACTAAAAATGCCAAAAAAATAACGTACCCAAAGTAAATCAAAAGCTGTTCTTCAACCCTTTGCAGCATCTTCATGGGGTTGGTCTCATTTAAAAGAAAACACTTTGAATTTTTTGGCAAAACAGTCATAATCTCTCTAAGTTCTCCGGCCACTGAGTAACAGTCATCTAAACATAGTGAACTTGAAGAAAATAAATTTCGCCTGGGTGTTTTTTTTGGATACAAATGCTTGCAGATAACACACAACTTCAGATCCAGGCTGGAAAATGCAACAGAAATGTAGAACCAAGTGTTATCCAGCTGAGGTCAAAATTTTGTAACAATACCACAAAAAATGAATATATTACACAGCTTTGTTCTCAGGTTGTTCCCAGGCATTTTTGAACTGTGCCAAATTGTGCCAAATGGCACAGTTTGGAAAAACGTCTGTAACTTTTGAATGATTCAATATAGAAGCTTGATCTTGGGCTCTAATGAAAGGTGACACTCAGGGCTGTGTGTGTATGTGTGTGTGTGTGTGGGGGGTTGTCCCCCCCCCCGCTACAGAGGACGGACATCGCCCGTTGTGCCGCGGCCACGGTGCGCCGCGGTCACGGTGCGCCGCGGTGTACGACGCACAGCTGTAATTTACCGATTGGTCAAAAGTCATTTTTGATTACAATTTTCAGGGATAAAGAATAATTTAGCTTATAACACTTACCTGTTCACAACAGCAGCGTAGCTGGCGAACTTCTCTTCCTCATTGTCAGACGAACGCAACGCTGGTCCGCTTGTTACGGACTCATGGTTCTGGTCTCGCGACCCGGTCAAAACATAATTCCATTATTGCGGTTTTGCGCTTCCATGATTGCGGTTTTGGCGAACGATTTTTCAAAACAAATAACAGTAGTAATTAAAAAAGACTGGCGAACGCGTGTGTGTCACCCAGCCTTCGTCGTCGGCCTCCGTCGGTCTATGATGACCATGGAAGAGAATCCTAAACGTCTACTCTGCTGGGACAGCACCGCCTGTGGCTGAACATGCCGATGTGCGAATGGCAGTCCCTGTCACACAGGTCGCACTTGTGGGTGGTCTCCGTGCTGCTGGGTCTGTGGCAGTTCATCCTGCAGGTCCTTTTTTCATCTGCTGCAGCAGTCAGTCTCTCTTCACCCAGCCTTACACAAAACAGCTTTCGAACTTCTGTGCTTCAATTGGCTGGCTGCATTCGCAGCCGTTGGTAGGCGGGTCCTTCTTGCTAGATTTTCAGTCATTGGTTCTTCAAGGTTTCAGAAACCCAATTCAAGGCTCTTATTAGTCGAATGAGAGGTCAATCATATCTAATCTGTTCGTGGCTGTGTCTGTAGTGGAAGAACAGAAATGCAGCTTTTTTTTTTCAGTGCGCTCTAGGACGCAGCACTCTCGTGCGCCCTCATGCACCCTAGGACGCAGAGACATGCCCGCCCGTGGTACACCAGAGTGCAAGAGGTTAAGCTTTATAAAAACTATAGGGCCCACTTTTTGAGTAGCACTCTCTTGGGGTATTTTCCTAAAGAGTTGTGATCCAGCGCTGCTTGTAATCCATATCTCACTTTCAGTAAAATAAGTGAAAGTATACTTCATCTCTCAGTCTGGTTATTTGGACTTCGTATAAAAGAACTGGGGGTTAAGGTATTTTAGACATAACAATATCGTATACTTATTTGAAAAAAAAAGACAACAACAAATGACTGTTTAACTGTTTCTCTATGCAAGTGTCAGCTGATGACTTGGCATCCAGTAATGACCTTTGCTAATAGAGAAGCAGGCTGTTTGTTTTTCATGACAAGGGAAAAAATACAAGGGAAAGAAAAGTGGTTAGTGTTGTTACCTTATCATCCGCATCATTCTCTAGTAATACCTAACATTAGTTATTAAGTTGTTCCATTGCTTTTTCACTGTAGAGAATTGTTATGTTTGCTCCTTAATAACACTAACAGTTAGGCTAAATATCTTTTATTGCTAAAATGATGCAGCTACTACAGGCTGTTTGGTTTTTTAAGAGAGGCTATATACAGAAATAGCAAACTTCATTTTGAATCACACCTGGCACAACACATCACTCCACTGATTAGAAACATGATGACACTCCTTACTCTGTGAATGCAAGGTCAATTTAATCAGGAAGCTCCTCTTTTTGAAGTGGTGATGTTCCTTTCCAGCTTACAGTGCATCTCTCCCCTGTACTGCTACCCTGCTTGACCAACAAAGTGAGCAAGTGTTATACCTAGGATCTACATTGTCAAAGGTCACTGAATCCTTAGGCGTATTCGCACCTGGCCTGGACACTGGGCAGGTTTGTGTACTCCATTTTGGCAACTGACTGTACCCTCATCATGTCGGCAGGGCAGGTGAGCAGGGTGAAGAGAGATGCTTTTCTACCACATGATGCCATTTATGAAGCATGAATGCAATTTCCGATGGAAAGTACATGAGTGAGTTTTTCTGTTCATTGTTTCTTTGAGTGAGAGTGGAAACAAAATACCTTAGGGATTAAAACACTTAATTGTAGACTACAGTCATTTACAAAATTGTAACAAAGGATAGAATGGTCCTTGATCGATTAATTACCACCCGTAGGGGTGTAGGCCCTATTATAGGAGATTATTGTTTTACTTCTATCCATGAAAATGATGCAGATGGTCATATTAATACCTCAGATACTCATAGAAGTTAGTGTTTCTCTTAATGGAGAAGTCTCATCATAAACTTGGTAATGATTTTTATAACTTTAGATTTTTCTTGTGTGAGTCCTTAATATGATGATGAGGATGGTGAGGGGGGGGGTGGTAATACTGACCTAAGGGTTATAATTTAAGGCTGTTTCATATTATTTTCTATGTTCTTGGCGTCTAAAATTAATTTTAATCACTCTTAATGGCATATTCTACACACGTTTTTAACTTGCAAAGACACATAACAGCATGTAAATTCTTACACATATCCTTCTATTAATTCATTCACTTCATTTTACTACTACTTTTGTTATTTTTTCTTTTAATCCTGATGCTTTATTAAGCATCAAAGGGGGAATATGATTCCATTTATCTACATTATTATTGCTATTAATAATGTATTATTATATTTGAGAAATATCATGCCTTTCAGATGCCATGTTTAATGTTTATATGTGCATGCCATATAGGATCAGTTCATATATTCTTGGTATGTATCTCTGAGCAGTTATTGGCCTTCAGAGAATTCAGTACAGGATCAGTACATGCATAAGGAATGATCTAAGCTACTCTTATAATCTCTTTGATATGACCTGTTTTGGGTCACAGAAGTGCACAGGAACTCCTCAGCCTGTATTGATCAGTGGTAGAGATTAGGTATATGGACATTCTGTTAGTTTTATGGATCTCATGTCCATGTCTCCATGACCTCATGTCTCCAGAGTGTCTGTGACATTTCCCCGGATAAGCTTTGATTATGAGGACTGTCCCGTTCTGTTCCTCCCCTCATCCTCATCCTCCCTCTCCTTTCTCCTACCTACGTATATATATCAGACCTAAAGAAATGAATTCCTTGGAGATTCTAGGTGTGCCTGAATGCCATGCTTTGTAATCTCTCCCTCAAATGGCTATTGAAGTTAAAACTGGGTATCTATTTTTATAATAAATGTACAGTGCATAAATCCAACTTTCCACCTGAATGACTTTGAATAATTTAAGCTCAAAATTATTCTAACAGTTCCTCACTACAAATAAAAGTTGTGTCATCAGCAAACAAAATGCACTTCATTGACTTGAAAATCAAGCATAAATCATTAATATACAAAATAAACAACAACTGGCCCACGCATAGAGCCTTGTGGTACACCACATGTTACCTTTAACAAATTTGAATCATTATTGTTAATATGAACATATTGTCGTGAATTCCTGCCTTTCTGAGTCAGGAGAGACTGAAACCCAAATGCAGGAGAATGTTGTGTGTATTTATTGAACAAAAGGTGATGAGACAGTCCAAACAAACAAACAGGTGAACATGTACAATGAGGAATCACTGGGATTACACACTGGATTCTCCTCAGCTCACAGGTGAGTACATACAGAGAATACCCAAGGCGCTACAGACAAAACTGATCAGCGGGGGGGAGCAAAGAGAAGACCCAATGCGCTTCCAGATGTGACTGGCAAGCGGGGGGAACAAATAGTACTCACCAGAAAGACCCAGAAAGACATCACAGTGGACATTACAGGTGACTGTGCAATAATCCGGCAAACACAAGTGAGAAGGCAGAGCTTAAATAACACGAAACATAATGACCAGAGTGATTGCCGGTGTGAGTGGGTGTGTGCAAGTGTGTAGGAATGAGTGAGTGTGTGTCACTATTAAAATAAATGATTGAAAAAAATTTTATCAGAAATATTATTTTTTAGTTCCTCTTCTGTAAAGTAATTGTAATGATGGTTTAAGCTACCATAAAAATTACTCACAGGATCAATAATAGCTTCAGTACCATGCTGCATGTGTTCTATATATTCAAATGATTTCAAACAGAGTTTACTTCCTCATGTAAAGATTTGAGTGCAGTTGGTGTTCATAACCAATTATGTCAGATCCATGGTTTAATAAGCTTTTCATCAAACACTAAATCTAGCAATCATTTGAATTTCCCCAAATCCATGAGGCCTCTTACCATGACAACTTTGGCCTCCTCTGGTGTCCCATTTAATTTGAGCCATACTTTATAGTTTCTTGTCCAAATTGATTGTATTTTGTTCTGCTTCTTTATGAGTCTGGCCTGCCTTAAAATGTCAGCATTTTTCTTTGTTAAATGTTTATTAACATATACACCCGTCCCTCTAAGTTTACTGCTTTGCCTTAGCAGATCAATCTTAGCTTTTCTCTTTGCAAACCGAATGATAATGGCTGGTTTTGCCTTATCCTTTTGTGGGAGTGTGAGGCAAGCTGAGATGGCATTTTCATTGACAAAAATATCTTTAGAATAAAAAAAAAAATGGAGTACCTCACGAAGGTCTAAAGAGAGCTCTTTGCTTTTACCCATCATAAATTTTTTGTGGTGTGACAATCTGATATTCACGATATTCTGATATTTTATCTCTTTTTCAATACTTACTCCCTGTGTTATTCCACTTTATTAAATATACAGTAACTTCTTTTGTGAACACATTTGCTTTGATTTATTTGTATATATGGATTACTTGGGTTGTTATTGATATTCGGTGAAAATCTCAGGTCAGTGGCTCCATCAGCAATATGTTTAATGAGAAAAGTGTTGATGTGTTCAGTACTTTATTTCCCCGCTGTAAATTGTAGCCAGAAAGAACATGAGTTTTGCTCTCATAAAAGATGCACTATCATGGTCCTGTGAAGAAAGCTAATAATTTTGACTGACTTTGTCCTTTAAAGGCCTCATTCACAACAAAATGGTGTTTTGGTTTTAACATTCTAAAAGCCATCAATGGGTCACATAGTTACTGTTAAAATAATAATGGGGACATATTTTCACTGCTTCTGTACATCCATTTTAGAATCTAGAATGGCTATCAATGGAGAAACTTAGAAAACACACAATCCTATCAGTTTAAGATCTGGCTTTGCCCTGGTTCCTCTAACGAGCAGTATTGATTTGGCTCAGGTTGTGACATGGGAACCAAAGCTTATGGTAATAATGCCACCCTCCCAGCTTCATCTCCACCCATTTTTAATAACAGTGGGAATGACACCTGTTATGTATGGAAACAGGCTGGTATTAGCAAGATGGCAGCCAGGTTGGTCATGGGACAGACCAGGGTGGGCACTATCGGTTTCCGGCGGTGACGCTGCCCTAGGTATAAAAGAGTGGGCGGAAGAGGCTCTGCCTCTTTCGTCGTGAAGCCACCTGGCCAGCAGGAGAGTGCCGTAAGCCTCTGTCTATAGTTAAGTGTTATATTTAATAAACCCTGTTAACTGAGTTGAGACTAGCTTTTCATTTCTACAATTATGGACATAACATTTGGCAACGAGGTAAAAGCAGTAATGGAACGCTCCATTGCCAGCTTTTGGCCATTCCTCGAGACTCCGAGCGAGCCACTCGTGCTGTGGCCTAGGTGGTTCGCTGCCTTTACCAACTACCTTGTGGCACTGGGTTTGGGAGAAATGGAGAAGCTCCGTGCACGAGCTGTGTTAGTCTATAATTTAGGAATGGAAGGGCAGAGAATCCTTGAAAACTTGGGCGGAGCGGACAGTTTTGACGATGTGGCACAGCTAATGGCGCACTACTTTAAGGCACCAGAGAACGTCATCATGAAATGCATTCACTATCGACAGCGCCGCCAGCGGTCAGGTGAGTCCGTAGGAAGATTCGTGGCGGACCTCCGAGAGCTGGCGAGGGAGTGCAGATTCGGGATCCTGGAGGACGAGATGATTCGGGACCACTTGGCAGAGCATGTTTGTTGCATGGCGGCCCAGTCCAAGTTGAGATGAGATGAGATGAGATTCAACTTTATTGTCATTACACATGTATGAATACAAGGTAACGAAACGTGACTTGGCATTTGGGCACGCTCTGCAGAGCGCATCCAAGGCCGGGGCAGCCGCTAGGCGCCAGTCATAAAGAAGAAAGGGAAAAAAAGAAAAAGAGAATGGATATGACACAGTAGGCGAGAGAAAAAACACGTTTTATCAGAATGACGCTCGGCAAGTGAGCGAAATTTTGATTGCAGGCAAAAAAACCCTCAATACACATTTAGCAGACATTTAGCAGGAGATCACACACAAAAGTTGAGAGGCAGTGTATTGTATGCATGTAATGTTGTATGCATTGTGTAGTGTAAATGTAACAGTTGTTAGTGAGCAGCAGAGGGCGCCTCCTGGCAGTGGATAGATGTTATAATCATGTGACTTATAAACAAGTCCAGAGTCCAGAGTCCAGAGTCTATCTCTCTTGCTCTCTCTCTTGCTTGCAGAAGGCACATGGGCATTGTCCTTGAGGGTCCAATCCGCTGATACGACAACAACTGATTGTCGATTGTTTGGGTAGACATAAGAGCCGGTCCTTCCGCTTATCTCAATCAGGAGGAATGTAAACACGGGGCAAACAAGATCAAATCAAATCAAATCAGCACAGTGCACTCAGAGAATAGAATTTGTCCTCACCCGTGTAATTCTGTGCTTCCATTATATGTGCGGGCTTAAACTGTTTTTCCATGGAGAGCACAGGGCTCCAGATGTATTCCTCCACTGAATCACTGTCATTCAGTTCACCGTTTGCCGCTACTCGTGCCCTCCCCAACTGGTCGAATTTGATGAAGGAGCTTGCCGGGTCCGCTTTGATCAGCTCTCTCACCTTCCTTCAATTTCTGATGCATCAGGGAACTCCACAGCCAAAAATAGAAGTCCTGAGATCATAACCAATAATGTTTCCACAGACGCATGAATTCCAATGTCCATGAGTCTCCTCGCAGGTTCCAATTCTTGGGCTCCCCTTTGGCCCAATTCTTGTTGAAAAATAGTGACAATAGCACATTTAAGCCGCTTCCAAATCCATAATTTCCATTTAGATTAAGATTCAGCAGAAGAAGAGCGACTAAACACAGACAAAAACGCAACATTGCAAAAGCTGGGAATAGATCAGGAAGGCAGGAGAGGAGGGAAGAAAAATGTGACTGCTCTCTCTCAAGGCAAGAAGGAAAAAAAAAGTTGTTAACTCATCCAGGAGAGATGACATTAGTGGAGGTCGTCAAGCTTGCTCAACAGTACGAGGCAGCAGAGACCATCGCAAGGGGTCTAACTGAAGGGGCCCCTCTGGAGAAGAATGCGTCTTGTGCTGAGGCACTGCGTCTGGACCCTGGTGATGGCAAGTGCGGAGAGGATGATTTTACCTTCATGGTCAGGATAAGGTCTGCACCTGGTATGCCAAAATGTTATGGATGTGGGTCCACTAAGCACAGCTATAAGTCCAGAGTGTGCCCGGCGAAAGGAAAGTGTTGTGGCAAATGTTAAACCATTTAAATTGTTAAACCATTTTGCCAGAGTGTGCAAAAACTTCATACGCAGGAGCCGTGGGAGAGATCCAGTTGCTGCGCAGAAGACTCTGACCGTTGTGCACACCGTTTCTCCAGAAACAACAGGAAGGATTGGCTGCAATGTTACACTGGATGGAGTCGAGGTCCCGCTCTTAGTTGATACGGGAGCGGTAATCTCAGTTCTGAATCTTGAAACCATGGACAGACTGTTTCCCCACCGTCAAATAAGAAGGCAACAAGTAGAGTATTATGGTTATGGGGGAACAGGTTGGCTACATTGGGCTATGTGGAGATGGAAGCCCGATATAAGGATAGTGTGGCGCCCAGCGCTCGCATCAACATCTCTGCGTCCAGCGTTAACGTCATAGGTTGCAACCTCTTTTACAGCTTGGGGTTCTCCATCGTGAACGTTTCCGGCGAGGAGTGGTCTGGGGGCAGACTGTGAAGCCGACCTGTTCTTGCTTTGGAGGGTGCTGAGGTGTGGGAGCAGGACTGGACGATTAACGTTTATTTGGGAGAGCACACACCACACCACACGGAGTCCTCTCTGGATGGACCCAATGCTGTCACGCAGGCTGCCCTGGACAAGGGTGCCGGACGGCACAACAGGACCCCCGATTAGGCTCATCAGGACGAGGCGCCAATGCCGGGAGAAAACGGGGCTAGACCGCGGAGCGTGATTGTCATAAAGTGTTCCCAGCGACAGCCGGCCAAAAGAAGACCCAGGAGACCCACGAGTCAGAGCCGCTGGAGTCGGGGGCCAGTCTCAGGACCGGTGATCTGATGAAAAGGAAGTGGGCTGTCATGGTCCGTGTACTGACTCTGTCTGTACTCGGGTTGTGCGGTAGTTTCCCGTTCTCTTCTCTAGCGCACCTCTTGGCCTCCGAGCTTTTATTTTGACAGCGTCTCGGCGGTGTTTCTGGCTGTCAGAAGCCAAGCTCCGCGGGACGGCTGGATCCCAATCAGCCGATGATTCCATCAGCTGATCAATCTGTCAAACCCTATTTAAGGGAGCAGCTCTGTTTGCTCGGGGCTGCGACCTCGTCGAACATTCCTTCATCTACCATCCATTCCTGTAAGTGTATTTCCTGAGAATCTGTATTCCTGTATCTGAGCCGAACCTTAGTTGTGTTTTTTCCCCCTGTGGCTCGTTATTTTGTCATTTGTCCTTTGTTAATAAATTATGCAAACTCATCGGCTGGCATTCGGCGTCTCATTGGTGGCTCGTGAGGGCCATCGTTGACAGTAGGTCGCAGCCCGAACAAGACACCGGTCACCGTGAGTTTGCCGTGGGCTTGAGTTTTTTCCCTTCGCTGGGGCTTGTATGGTGTTAGTATGTCCACTCTCGAGTGTGGGTTTTGCCCTGAGTGGTTTCTGGAGATAGATGGCTACCTGGCCAAGGCCCGTCTCCTCATGCCCACCCATGTGGCACACGACTACCTGTTTCTCGCTCAGAGGACTTTATTAAAGTATCACCTCACCTCTTTTCCAGAAGGAAAGGAGAGGGTGATGTGGATTGGGGCGCAACGAGACTTGATCGAGAGAGCGCTCGAGAAGGCGGCCAAGGAACCCTCACCTTCTCCCCCGAGTACGGCGTTCCCGACGAGGGTGGAGATCCGCAGACTGGAGGGTAATCCCGGCAGGAGGCCGACGGAAAGGCATCCCTGCTTCTCGCCTTGGGATTCAGCTCCTGTCACCCATCCAGCCCAGTTGCCATGTTTTCCTGGTCCCATCTTCGTCTCACCATCAGCCAGTAAACGTCGTCGCGTTGCTCCAAATAAGCCTCAGCGAGAACCCCGTCCGGATCCAGTGCTAGGTCGTCGGAGAGACTCCATCTCCCAGTCAGCTGATGCTCCTGCGTCCCGTCAGCGGGGTATAACAGCTGCTGCCGTCCCCGACCCTGTGCAGGTGGCTCCTCCTTGTCTTCCCAGGGGGCCTTCCGTCACCATCCGGAGGGGAAAGGGAAGAGCTCAACCCGCTACAGCAGGCACCATCGGCCCTCCGGAGGAAAGGCAAGTGCAATTTCATTCTTCCCCTCGTTCTTGTGATTTGCCTTGTCTGACTCCTGGGGGTGGAGTTCAGGGTTTGCAGTCCCCCAAGCTCCCTCCACCTGCTGTAGCCTCTAACATTGAACCTGCTGCCTCTGTGTCTCCTTCCATTGAGCATTCCGCGGTGCCAGGCCTACGCCACTGGACGGGGAGGGAGCCTGCAGGCCTGGAGAGCCTGGTTCCAGCCCCGCAGCCACGTCACGGGCAGAGGAGGAGAGCAGACTGCAGTTTGGAGGCTGCGCCGACAACGAAGCGTCCCCAGGTCTCCATGAAGGAGCGGTTTGATCCAGCAGGTCGAGGATCCCCTGCCACCACTCCGTGCAGGTTGTCGGCGTGGACGTCAGTGTTGGAGGGTCGTCAGACTGTGGAGACCATCATGCCGGCTGCGGAGCCCGCCGTAGCCAAGTGGGAGCCAGAGGACATCCTTCTTCGTCCTGAGCCCGGATCACCGAAGTCCTGGACGATGACAGAACTCGAGATCAGGCAAGTGCTCTACGTCTTCCTTCTTTCCACTCTGGAGCATTTTTGCCTGTCTCTCAGGGAGACGAGCCGGGTGCAGCCGTCCGCTGCATCTGAACTTGTCTTGCTGGGTTCTGTCGCTACCGGTGATCCTGATTCCGGTTCTGTTTCCTCTCCTGAGCCTTCTCCCAGGGTCGTCGGTGATGAGTCGGTCCTGGTCTCAGCTCTGAAGGTTCCGGGTTCAGGGTTGGAGGTCATTCTTAGTGCTGTTCCGACCCAGTCGGGATCCATCGTGGGTGCAGCTGCGATCCGATTGGGGTCCATCGTGGGTGCAGGGCGGGCTCACCTGGGATCCAACAGGAGGACAGTGCCTGTTCTGGTGACGTTCAGAGGTGGAGCTGCAGATCCTCTGCTGAGCGACGCTGGACTGGTCCCTCATCCTTTCCCCAATCCTTTTCCACTGGGTGCAGCGGGGATTCCCCGTATTCGGCTCGGCTCTCCCTCGCTATCCTTCTCGGTAGGGAGGCCGCCTCCGAGCTTTCCCCTCCGGCCCTGTTGGCCAAAAGACGCGGGTTGGCCGCCCAGGAGACTGCTTCTCTGATTCAGCATTCCAGGTCAGCCACCCAAAGGACTGCCTTGTTTGTTCGGCGACCTGGTCCGGCCGCCTGAGGTACTGTTTCTCCGGGCCTGGGACTGGGGAGGACCACCCGAATGAGTCCTTTTTCCCCTATTGGCGATCTGGACGCTAGACGCAGGCAGACTGCTTGAACTTGTTGGGGGTTTTTTTACTTCGTTATGCTCTGCCTGTCGTCATCCCTGTTTTTCCCTCCTCTGTATGATTGGGGATGCTTTGTGTTTGGGGTTTTGGACTTTTTGGAACTGTTTATCGCTGCTCTTCGACGTGTGTTGTTTTTTCCTCTCCTCTGTAGTCTGAGGGTTGTTTTCTGTGTTGCCTATGCCCATTATTTGGCCTATATTGCCGTTCTGTGTGTGGGTTTTTTTTTTTTTTTGTACTCTGTATTTGGTGATGTGCCCATCTGTCTGTCCTTGTTGAACTATTGTATGTTACTGTCAGGTAGCGTGTGTTTTTTTTCTCCTCCTCTCGTGTGGTATTTGTACTCTGAATTGTATGTATCGCTGCTCTGTGCTGTGTGATTTTTTTTCTCTCCCCCAGTTATTATGGGACATGCTGCAATTTTGTGCCTGCATTGAGTTTCTGTCTTCTGAGGTTCTGCTTGTCATTCTGAGTTGTTTTTTTTTTTTTCTTTTCTGTGATTAGGTTGGATTCTGGCCCTCCTTGGCCTTTTTCCCCTCCTCCCTCCCTGGGGTGGTCCTGTGGACCTTCCAGGTGGGGGGGCGCGATGTTCCACCACGTCTAGAATCTGCGTCATGAACGGGGGCAACTGTCATGGTCCGTGTGCTGACTCTGTCTATACTCGGGTTGTGCGGTAGTTTCCCGTTCTCTTCTCTAGTGCACCTCTTGGCCTCCGGGCTTTTATTTTGACAGCGTCTCGGCGGTGTTTCCGGCTGTCTGAAGCCAAGCTCCGCGGGATGGCTGGATCCCAAACAGTCGATGATTCCATCAGCTGATCAATCTGTCAAACTCTATTTAAGGGAGCAGCTCTGTTTGCTCGTGGCTGCAACCTCATCGAACATTCCTTCATCTACCATCCGTTCCTGTAAGTGTATTTCCTGAGAATCTGTATTCCTGTATCTGAGCTGAACCTTAGTTGCGTTTTTGCCCCCCGTGGCTCGTTATTTTGTCATTTGTCCTTTGTTAATAAATTATGCAAGCTCATCATTTATCCCTGTGCTGTTGCAATCCTGGAATTTCCCCGTTGTGGGACTAATAAAGGCTTATCTTATCTTATCGGCTGGCATTCGGCATCTCATTGATAGCTCTTGAGGGCCATCGTTGACATGGGCTCCCTCGAAGACCAAGATTGAGGCTCAAGTACGTATAGATCACAGTCCACACCAGCAGTGGGACTACCAGGTGGAGCCAGGTCGGATGGAGGAGTTCGGGTGCAGGTCTATCCACATCTGGAGACATCTGAGGGATCTGAGGCTGCTGGAGATGGAGAGTAGGCGACCCAGTAGAAGCCCCGATGTGAAATGATGGAGACGCCTTGAGAGGGATCCATCCGGGGACTGAGGGTTTTATTTTGCATGTTTGTCTCGTTTCTTCAGTCCTGGTATATGTTAGGTTTTCCTATTTGGTGCCCTTGTAAATTTTAACTGGAAAAAAAAAAAAGAGAGAGAAAGGAAGCCCGAATAGAACGGTAAATATTATATTTGAGCCTTTATGTGGTGTTTTTCTATTATATCATTGGCATTTATTTGTGTATTTTATCCATTGGGGCTCAGCTAAGTGATTTTATTTATGCAAATTTGTGTACTATTTTGAAAACGTTTAATTGGGTTGTCATTATTATTATTTCGAGTGCCTAGTCCGGGTAGATTGGATGTTTTCAACCCTAGTAAACTGAGTTAATTTGGGGTATATTTGGTCTGGCCGATGGCCTCTCTGTGTGAATTTACTTTTGTATTTTCTGGTTCGCCTGGCACATATGGTTGGTATTAATTGGGTTGAATGTCTATGTGAATTTGGTTTAATTGAATTGCGTTTTTTATCTGGTTTGCCCCTTTGTTCATTTTACTCTGTGTGCCCAGGGTGGGTTGGGAGTTGGGGTGGGGGGGCTGCCTGTAGGATATGCCTTGTGTTTTATTGTATGTATTGTTTGTTATGTTACGGGATTACTTTTAGTTAGAAACACAGCCTAATTTTATTTCTGTTTACATTTCCCTGTTCCAAGCGGCAGAATGATCCGCTCAGCTGTGTAGGAGGCGCTGGTGGTCTATCCAGCCCCTCAGCCTTAGTTGTGTGAATGGATAGGTGTTTTATTTGTTTCTTGTACATATTTTGTAGTAGTGCGTGTGTCAGGTGTTAAATTTGGGTGGGTTATTTGTGTGCTTGGCACTTTTTTTTTGAGGGGGAGGATGTTATGCATGGAAACAGGTTGGTATTAGCAAGATGGCGGCCGGGTTGGTCATGGGACAGACCAGGGTGGGCACTACCGGTTTCTGGTGGTGACGCCGCCCTAGGTATAAAAGAGTGGGCGGAAGAGGCTCTGCCTCTTTCGTCATGAAGCCACCTGGCCAGCAGGAGAGTACCGTAAGCCTCTGTCTACAGTTAAGTTGCCTCTATTGCCATCCCCTCTATTGCCATCCCCTGATGGCAATAGAGGGATATCAGATGTTTCATATTAACAGATCTCAAAAAAAGGGTGGTGGTGTTGCACTGTATATTGATGACCTGTATAGGTGTAAACTTGTAAATGGAATGTCCTTTGCACTATCAGGGATTTTAGAATGTGTTACCATTGAGATTGACCAAGATAAAACAAAAAATCTAATTATAAGTTGTATATATAGAACGCCGGGAACTTGCATTGAGACATTCAGAGATAAATTAGTCGAGCTGTACAATAATATTACTAGTAAGAAAATGGTAGTAATTTGTGGAGATTTCAATATTGATTTACTAAATCCATATCGACAAAATTTAATTACAGAGTTCATGAATTCTATGTACAGTATGAGTCTATATCCCACAATAACACAACCCAGTAGAATCACAGTTCACACTGCTACACTTATTGACAACCTGTTTGTTAATATTATTGATAAGAAAATAGAAAGTGGATTATTGATAAATGATATAAGTGACCATTTGCCAACCTTTGCTCTTATCCATGGCCACACGGAGGCCAATACAGAAAAAATTTTAATATCGTTCAGATACAAATCACAAAATGCAATCAGTTTTTTTAAAGAAGACTTGCTGAAGCAGGACTGGACAAAAGTCTATGTATCAGATGTAAATGAAGCCTACGACACATTTATGAACATAGTAACCACTCTTTATGAAAAAAATTGTCCATTAGTAAAGAAAAAGCTTAAACATAAATTTGTCGATAAGCCATGGTTAACCAAAGGATTACAAAAGGCGTGTAAAAAGAAAAATTTATTATATAAAGCTTTCCTAAAGAAAAGGACAAAAGAAGCAGAGCAGCGGTATAAAACATACAAAAATATGTTAACATATATAATGAGATGTAGTAAAAGAGACTATTACAGTAAAGAACTGAGAAAAACAGAGACAATATTAAAAATACATGGACAATACTTAACAATATTCTTGGAAATAAAAACAGAAATACAAGCTACTCAACCAATTTTTCAAAAAATAATATAACAACTCAGAGTGTGAGTGCAGTTTCACCTGCAGATGAATTTAATAACTTTTTTGTTAACATTGGTCCTAATTTGGCTTGAGAAATACCCATTACAGCACCTATGGGTGATACAATAAGCAAAAACACTGCTATAAAAGACTCCATTTTTGTAAAGAACACAGACGAGAGAGAGGTCATTGAAATTGTTAAATCGTTTAAAAGTAAGACATCTACGGACTGTGATGGTATTGACATGCTCTTAGTCAAAACTATTATTGAATGCTTAGTGAAACCACTGACATACAGTATATTTGTAACCTGTCTCTCCAAACAGGTATATTTCCCAATGCAATGAAAATAGCTAAAGTAATTCTGATATACAAGACGGGTGACAGAGGGGAACTTTCAAACTATAGACCAATTTCACTATTGCCGCAATTTTCCAAGATACTTGAAAAAATATTCTGTGAGAGAATTGACAACTTCATAATGAAGAATAATTTATTGTGTGAGCAGCAATATGGGTTCAGACACAAGAGGACAACTGCATTTGCTCTAAAGGAATTTATTGAAAAAATATCAACTGCCGTTGAAAATAAAGAGTATTCAGTTGGGGTATTCCTGGATCTTAAAAAAGCATTTGATACAGTGGATCACAATTTATTATTAAAGAAACTACAAAATTGTGGTATTAGGGGGGTAGCACTGTCCTGGTTAAGTAGTTACTTAAAGAATAGATATCAGTATGTATGTGTTGGTAACAAAAAAACACCGTTACTGAAGATTACTTGTGGAGTCCCACAGGGTTCAGTTTTGGGGCCATTGTTATTCAATATGTATATAAATGATATATGTAAAGTCTCGGAAAAAATGGATTTAATATTGTTTGCCGATGACATTAATCTATTATGCAGTGGAAGCAATTTGGAACAACTTTTGGATACACTCGGAAAGGAATTAGGAAAGCTTAAACTGTGGTTTGATCCAACAAATTAGCGCTCAATTTAAGTAAGACAAAATTAATAGTTTTTAACAACCATCACAACAACTTAGTATCTAAACTCAGTGTAAATGGTGTAGAGATTGAAAGGGTATCTGAAACTAAATTTCTTGGAGTAATAATTGATAACTAGAAAAGCACTCGGAAAGCGCAGACCTCCGCCAAGCGCCACAGTTCCCCTGTGGGCATGTTGTCCTGTATTTTTTTTTTCAAAGTGTTCTGACGATTTTTTGGCAGAGTTACATGCACAAAAAAAAAAAAATATTGAAAAAATATTGAAAATGGCCCTATCTCGCAATGTTAAAAAAAAAAAAAAGAATCCTTTAAAAAATTCCTGGATCCAGATGGTGATCCGGATCACCACCAAAATCTAATCATCTGTAGGATACTCCATTTCTGACAATCTCTGAAAATTTCATGAAAATCCGTCCATAACTTTTTGAGTTATCTTGCTAGCAAACAAACAGACAAACCAACGCTGATGAAAACATAACCTCCTTGGTGGAGGTAATAAACTGTGTTGGAAGTCACATATTTTTTTTTCCACAATATTTTTATTGAACCTTTTTACAAACATAACACAAACAATCAAACACTAACACTAAAGTAATAAAAATTTTTTCAAAAAAAATACTAAAAAAAAAACAAAAAAAAACCACACCAACAACCACTATCAAGAACAGATCTTCAACAATGCTCCTCTGTTTAGTCTAGGCAATCCATTACATAAGTATACATATTATACATTCACCAGTTTGGAATTTACAAGGTCCACACACATCATTCACCTTCTTCTTCAAAAGTTATGTTTAAATTCTTTACATAATCAATGAAAGGTCTCCATATATTCTCAAACACATTTTCCTTTGATTTCAGTATGTATGTTATTCTTTCTAATGGAAGGTTTGTTAACATCTGTCTTAACCACTGAGTCACATCTGGTCTATGAGTCTTTTTCCACAGTAGTGCAATACATTTTTTGGCGTTAAGCAAACTGAGGTCTACGAATGCTCTTTCACTTTTATTAAATTTATGCTTTTCTGGATACAGACCCAACAAAAACAATTTAGGATTCAATATGATTTGTTTTGAAATTATTTTTTCAATTGTTACTCTCACCTCTTCCCAAAACACTCTAATTTTCCTACATTCCCATACACAATGAAATAAGGTTCCTTTACTTTCCATACATTTTGTGCACGTATCTGGTATGTTTTTGTTATAGCTATTTAATTCCACCGGTGTAACATACATCCGCATTAACCATTTAAAATGTATCAATTTAAGACGTACATTTATTGATTTGGTTTGAGCTTCTGTGCAAGCCAATTCCCATTGTTCCTCTGAAATTTCAATTTGCAGGTCTTCTTTCCAATAATTTAATCTTTTCTGTGAGTTTTCACTTGAAGATAGTGTCAATGAATTATAAAACTCTGAAATAATACCCTTTCTCTTACTATCTTTCATCAAAATTTTTTCCAAGGATGAATAAATAGGTCGAGTGAGAGCATTGTTTTGATTTGATCGAATACAGTTCCTAAGCTGAAGATATTTAAAAAAATGTGTTCTATTAAGATTAAATTTGATCCTCAGCTCTTCAAAAGACATTATGTTATCTGAACATGACAGATATAAATCTTGAATCTTTTGAATCCCTTTTAAATTCTATACTTTAAATACAGCATCCGCTCTCCCTGGTGTAAAATATTGATTACCCCATATTGGGCTAATTTGTGACAGTAAGTGTGGTTCTTTTAAATATTTTGTGGTTTCACACCATATTTTGATCATATGCTTTACAAATGGATTTTTAACTTGTTTCTGTAATTTTTTTGCCAAGTCTGAGTATATGAATATGGGAAGAGGTAAAGGTAAATTGTATGATTCCATTTCAGTCCCGTGAGGGAGATCATTTGATGAAAAATAATATGTCATAGACCTCAGTTGTGCTGACCAGTAATACAACATAAAGTTTGGACATTTCAGACCTCCATGATCAAATGGTAAATATAGTAAGGACAGACGTAATCCAGCCTTCCTGTTGTTCCATATAAATTCCACTAACTTTTTTTTAATTCTTGAGAATAGATCTGAAGGTGGTGGCAAAGGAATGTATTGAAATAAAGTATTTTAGGTAAGATATTACTTTTAAGTATATTGATTCTCGACATTGGTAGTGACATCCATCTCTGAATTAACTCATTAATGTCTGTCATTAAGGCTTCATAGTTGGTACTGGCGACTAATTCTAGCTTAGGCACAATTTGAATTCCTAAATATTTAAACTGATTTACAACGTTGAATTGATTTACCTCAGAAGCTGGGTGATTTCTCTGGGTCTCATTTAGCATTAACATTGAAGATTTAGTTTTATTTATTTTATATCCTGATATTTCCCCAAAATTCTTTATTAAATTCAACAAGGTCGGGATTGATTTTTTAAGATTCGACATAAACAAAATTATGTCATTGGCATACAGGGAGATTTTATGTTCTGTTGGTCCTACTTTAATTCCATATATTTGTGGATATAAACGTACTGCCATCTCTAAAGGTTCAATTGCCATAGTAAACAATAAAGGTGAAAGTGGACAGCCTTGTCGACATCCTCTATTGATCTTTATTGATTTTGAGATATTGCTGTTTGTTAGGATTTCTGCTGTAGCATTATTGTATATTATCTGAACCCATTTTATGAAATTATTTCCAAGTCCAAACCTTTGTAGGACTTCAAAAAGATAGGGCCATTCGACCCTATCAAAGGCCTTTTCGGCGTCCAATGATAGGAGAGCTGTATCCGGTGCTTCTTTATTAGAATAAATAATATTAAATAGTCTTCTTACATTATGGAAACCTTGTCTTCCCTTTATAAAGCCATTCTGATCTCGGTTAATAATATTTGGTAATATTTCTTGTAGTCGTCTTGCTAAAATTTTGCAGATTATCTTAAGGTCACCATTTAATAGACTTATTGGTCTCATATTTTCACATTTATTAGAGGGTTTACCTGGTTTTGGCAACAGTATAATTAAGGCATTATTCATGTATAGTGGTAAATTACTATTTTGAAATGCTTCTAAAACCATTTCCAAAAAAGGTTTTATTAATTTATTCTTAAATTTTTTATAAAGGTCAACTGGAAGACCATCTGGTCCTGCACTTTTTCCTGATTTCATATTATCAATGGCTAGCCCAACTTCTTCTTGACTAATTTTAGACTCCAGTATCTCCCTGTTTTCATTTGGAATACACGGTATAGATAGTCCATCCAAAAACCCTTTTAGTTTTGTTAAGTCAGTTTCATTTTTTGTATCATGTAATTTTTCATAGTAATCTCTAAAGGCTCTATTAATTTCTAAAGGATCTACAACTACCTGTCCGTTACTTATAATACTGGTGATTGGTGTTTTAATTAAATTCCAATTGTTTAATCTGCCATGCCAATAATTTTCCCGATTTTTCACCTTGTTCATAAAAAGATTGCTTCAATCTTAGAAGACTCGAGGCAGCTCTATTTGCTGATTTTTTTGTCATATTCAGCTCTCAGAATCAGTAATTCCTTCTCTAACTTTGGGTCACTTCCTGCATACACTTTTTCTTGAAGAATTTTTAGTTTATGTTCCAATTGGACTCTCTCCTCTCGAGTCTTCTTAGATTTTGAACCTGTATAACTAATAATATGTCCCCTAATAAAAGCTTTGAAAGCCTCCCACTTTATACATGCTGATGTTTGTGTAGTATTGATATCAAAGAACTCATCTATCTGTTTTTCTATGTACTTAACAAATTCCTCATCCTGAAGCCTTTTATGCTGAAATTGCCACCTACCTGGTTCCTTTGTCAATTTCTTATCTACATATATGAGACAACAGGGTGCATGATCAGAGATCACAATATTATCATAAAAGCAGTTTTGAATCTTGGACCTTAATTCTGTGGAGATCAAAAAATAGTCAATACGTGAGAATGTCTTATAGGTATTAGAATAACAAGAGTAGGCTTTAACTTGTGGTTTCATTTCTCTCCATATATCTAGCAATCTCAATTCTTTCATAAAATGCTTAATGATCATCCTGCATCCATTGTGCGTACAGTCCAGTCCTGTTGATCTATCTATATCGGGATTCAATGTATAATTAAAATCCCCTGCTATTATATGTTGTCCTGTAAGTGATGATAAGATAAGAAATAAATTAGCAAAGAACTTTTGATCATCTATATTGGGGCCGTATAAGTTCACCAGATTTATATTTTGTAATAACAAAGATCCTTGAATAATTAGATATCTTCCAAATTTGTCTCCAATTACATTTTTCACTTGAAATGGAACTGATTTATGTATGAGAGTCATAACTTCCCTGGCTCGGGATGAAAATGATGAGGTGAATACACTTCCTTGCCATCTACTCCTAATTCTTTTTACATCTTCCTCTATTAGATGAGTTTCTTGTAAAAACACAATTTTTGAACCTATGTCTTTTATTTTATTCATAACTTCACGTCTCGGCGCCACACCAGTCGGCTGCCTTTTGCAACAGCGGCTCGATTCCGAGTTTTTTTTTTCCCTTTCTCTCTCTTTTGATCACTTTTTTTTTTCACCCCACTTATATCACGGACACACAGATCATCCCAAATGTCTCCTGAGCCGGTGGACGGAGCCACTGTTTATAGCAGGATACGATATAACAGGGAAGAGCTGCTAGCATTTAACCGCCACCCGGTCCCACTGGAAAATCTCGACATACCGGGAGAACTGAGGCGAAAACGCCGCGGCTGCCGGGCTGGAGTAAGGCGGAGGACAAAAAATATAAGGTACAGACCCTCCCTTCCATCTGTTGTCATGGGAAATGTACGGTCGATACTGGGAAAGTTAGATGAGCTAGCGGCTATCTCCCGTTATGATAGCACTTACCGGGAGTGCTGTCTCCTTTTGTTTACTGAGACGTGGCTAACTGAACTGGCAGCAGATGCTAACATTGAGCTGGAGGGTTTTCACATGATACGAGCTGACCGAACACCAGAGAGTGGCAAAACTAGGGGCGGTGGAGTGATCATGTATGTTAACAACAACTGGTGCAGACCGGGACATATCACTGTTAAACAACGACACTGCAGCAAAGACATTGAGTTGCTAGCTGTTAGCATGAGGCCTACATATCTCCCGAGAGAATACTCACACGTGATCTGCATTGTTGTTTATGCAAATCCGACGGCGAACGCTGGGACAGCGCGTGACGTCATCCATTCAGTAACCAGCAGGCTGCAGACAGAACACCCAGATGCTCTTCTCCTCATCTCAGGCGATTTCAACCACGTTTCACTGTCTCCCATTCTGCCCACTTTCACCCAGTATGTCACATGCCACACTAGAGACAATAAAACACTGGATTTGTTCTACGCAAACACTAAGGAGGCGTACACCTCATCACAACTCCCCCCACTTGGGAGATCGGATCACAACTTGGTTCATCTCCGACCGGTGTACAAACCTCTAGTGCACAGACAACCTCCGGCAATGCACACAGTGGAGTTATGGTCTGAGGAGACAATGGACACTCTAAGGGACTGTTTTGAAGCCACTGCCTGGAAGCAGCTCTGCGATCCACATGGTGAGGACATCGATGGCCTCATTCACACCTTCACGGGCTACCTCAGCTTCTGTGTGGACAAATCC
This sequence comes from Pholidichthys leucotaenia, assembly GCA_020510985.1. NCBI lineage: Eukaryota > Metazoa > Chordata > Actinopteri > Cichliformes > Pholidichthyidae > Pholidichthys > Pholidichthys leucotaenia. The sequence goes on along the minus strand of CM035847.1, from coordinate 210,720,804 downwards.
GTTCCCACCAAGACTATACGGCGTCACTCAAACAACAAACCCTGGATCAACCCTGAGATAAAAACACTTCTGAGAGAGAAGAAGAGGATCTTCAGGTCGGGGAACAGGGAGATGCTGAAGTCCGTACAGAGGGAGCTGAGGAGAAAGATCAGAGAAGGCAAGGACAGCTTCAGGAAGAAGATGGAGGACAAGCTGCAACAGAGCGACATCAGCGGGGTCTGGAGAAACCTCAAAACCATCTCGGGGCTCCAGAATACCTCCCCCCAGGCCACGGGGGGCAGGGAGTGGGCGAACAACCTGAATCTGTTTTTCAATAGATTTGACCAACCGCCCTCCCCCCTGTCTGCACAGCAACCACTGCTGCCTCTAAGAAATCAAGTCCTGCTACCCACTCCCCACTCCACCGACACCCCCCCCACTCCCAACACACAGCCCCCCATCCTGACCCTGACCAAGACCCAGGTGAGGACGGAGCTGAGGAAGATCAAGGCGAGGAAGGCGTCGGGACCGGACGGCATCAGCGCAAAGCTCCTCAAGTCCTGTGCAGACCAGCTGTGTGGGATTGTGACGTATATCTTCAACATGAGCCTGAAACTGGGGAGGGTACCACAGCTGTGGAAAACATCTTGTGTGGTACCTGTACCAAAAACTTCCCACCCCAAAGACCTGAACAGCTTCAGACCGGTGGCCTTGACGTCCCACTTGATGAAGACCCTGGAGAGACTGCTCCTTGCTCATCTCCGCCCCCTGGTGGAACCAGCGATGGATCCACTCCAGTTCGCCTACCAGCATGGCATTGGGGTGGAGGATGCGGTGATCTTCCTCCTTCATCGTTCTCTGTCCCACCTGGAGAAGCCCGGGAATATGGTGAGGATCATGTTCTTTGACTTCTCCAGTGCTTTCAACACCATCCAACCGATGATCCTGAAGGACAAGCTGCTGCGCGCAGGGGTGGACCAGCACCTGTCATCATGGATCCTGGACTACCTCACGAACCGGCCTCAGTTTGTGAGAACCCGGGACTGTGTTTCCGACACGATCATCAGTAGCACGGGGGCCCCCCAGGGAACGGTGCTGGCTCCCTTCTTGTTCACTCTTTATACTGCGGACTTCTCACACAACACAACACATTGCCATCTACAGAAGTTCTCTGATGACTCTGCGATCGTTGGTCTCATCTCCAGCGGAGATGAAGCTGAGTACAGAGGGCTTATCCAGGACTTTGTGGACTGGTGCCATCGGAACTGCCTCCAGATCAACGCGAGGAAAACTAAGGAGCTGGTGGTGGACTGCCGCAGGCATGGGCAGCCCCTCACAGCACCAGTAAATATACAGGGAACAGACATCGAGATGGTGACATCCTACAAGTACCTGGGTATTCATCTGAACAATAAACTAGACTGGTCACACAATACTGACGCACTCTACAAGAAGGGACAGCGCAGGCTGTTCCTGCTGAGGAGACTCAGGTCTTTTGGTGTACAAGGGGCGCTGCTGAAGTCATTCTATGACACGGTGGTGGCATCAGCCATCACTTTTGGAGTGGTATGCTGGGGCAGTGGCATTACTGCAGCCGATAGGAAGAGACTGAACAAACTGATTAAGAAAGCTAGCTCTGTCCTGGGGCAACGCCTTGATCCGATGGAGGAGATAGGAGAGAGAAGGACGGTGGCTAAACTGTCATCTCTGCTGGAGTCCGAGTTCCACCCTATGCAGGACATACTGGATGCACTGAGGAGCTCATTTAGCAGCAGACTACATCATCCCAGGTGCACAACCGAGAGGTTTCGTAGGTCCTTCCTACCAACGGCTGTCAGACTGTACAACCTAAGCAGGGCTGCTCGCAGAGATAGCAAAAAGACGTAACAAACTAATAGTTTTTGAATGCAAAAGATGCAATAGACTTACACAATGGTCCTCTCCGGCATACAACTAGGAACATACCGGTCGCTATGGAGGGTGAGAATATGTATGGGCACATAATCATACCATGTAGGATAACTAAATAGACGGTTATGCTGTTTCATCCCACCTAGCAACAATGCTCTGCACTGTGTGTGTTTATATATTTACATACTTATTCCATCTAGCTACAATGCTCTGCACTGGGTGTGTTTATATTTATATATCTATATTTTTATTCCATCTAGCTACAATGCTCCGCACTGTGTTTTTATATATCTACATATTATTCCATCTAGCTACATTGCTCCGCACTGTGTGTGTTTATATACTTGCATATTTATTCCACCTAGCTGCAATGCTCCATACTGTGGGTGTTTATATATTTACATATTTATTCCATCTAGCTACAATGCTCTGCACTGTGTGTTCATATATTCATATATTTATTCCATCCAGCTACAATGCTCTGCACTGTGTGTCTGTGTGTGTGTGTGTGTGTATATATATATTTTATAGTAATATGTACATATGTATATTAGCTGCTCTTGCTTGCTTTTTTTGCCTTCTGATTGTTGCTCTGAGTGTTGCTATCCCTGTGCTGTTGCAATCCTGGAATTTCCCCGTTGTGGGACTAATAAAGGCTTATCTTATCTTATCTTATCTTAACTTGTTTAAGTTTTTTTAATTTTTGTAGACCTCTGCAATTCCATGAAGTTAAATTAAGATTAACGCTTTGGTCTATGATCAATAGGGAGTTTGGGATTACCTCGCAATATAAACATGCTCACACAGAGAAGCAAAAACATGAGTGGTTGAACATTCATCCTACAAACTACACACAAACAAATTCCCTCTTCCCACATTTGTGGTGATCCCCCCAAAATCAAAAAAAAATTCCGTCTCCCGATATAGCCATCGACCGCTCCACACCCACGAGGATCAGCCAAAGCCACTCCTTCTTCATCCTCCCAATCACCCTAACTCTACTGCTTTAAATGACGTAACATTAACACTCTTCTGTAGTTTTCCAACTTAACTCCAAAATTTTATAGCAACTTTGTACATCATAGGTTTGTTTTTGTTTTGTTTTGATTTTTTTAATATGTAATACAATCTATACTTTGTAAACTTGCTATATGCTTCAGATCAGTCAGATGCCTGTGCAAATGCTTAAATATTCTACCTTATATTTTATTCATGCTTAGCTCCCACCAGTCTCTTCTTGGATCTTCTTGATGAATTCCTGTGCCTCCTCAGGGGTCTTGAAGATGTGTGTTCCGCCCCCATACGTGACCAACAGTCTTGCAGGGTGACGAATCCCAGGGTTGCGCAGTTCTTTACAGACGGGGTCAAACTGCTTCCTCAACTGTTGAATTCCTGTGGCCAAATCTGGGTAGAATCGCACCTGTTGATCCTGGTATTTAATTTCGTCTTTGGCTCGCGTCGCGTTGAAGATCTTCATCCTGTCTCTGTAGCTGAGGAACTTCATAATTAGGGTCCTCGGTGCTGCCTTATTATCTCTCTGCGGTCCAATTCGGTGGGCGCTTTCTAATACAACTGATGATTGCAGCTCCACGTTGTTCAGCACTTCTGGAATCCACTTTTCCAAAAAGGAACACGGGTCCCGACCCTCGGTTCCCTCCAGTAGACCCACCAGCCTCAGGTTGTTCCGTCTCTACCGGGACTCCAAGTCCAGGACATTATCTTCCAGACATTTATTTTTTTTTCCAAAGTGCGCACCTTTAATTGAAGGCCGGCGACGTCATCCTCAGCACTGGAGACACGAAGCTCCACCTGCGCCATTCGTTCCACACAGTCACCCAATTCTTTTCTCATTCCTTCCAACGCTGCCATAATCCCATCAAATTTAGCGGAAAAGTCTGCTCTCATTGAACTAATAGCAGCGAGCACTGCACCTGTGCCGTCGCCCGCAGTCACCGCACCGCTGCTAGCTTCCTCCGCCATATCTGGAGCTTTATTTGCTGCGTCACGGACGTGAAAGTCCGTTAATTTGGACTGTTTCGGCGGTTCAGTTTTTCCTCTACCTGATTTTCCAGCCTTAGGCTTCACCGACATATCCTCGCCCAAACGCTGGGATAGGTTCTGTCCCAAATGAGAGAGTTATTTGCCGATTTTTTTTCTCTAGGAGCAGAGCAGAGTGATACGTGTCCTTCTTACGTGGCCGCCATAACCGGAAGCCCGGAAGTCACATATTAATTATATTAAAGGTAAAGTATCTAAATCAATCGCAATACTACACAGAGTGAAATATTTGCTGAATCAACCCACATTATATACTTTGCATCATTCATTAATACTCCCATACATGACATATTGTACTGAAGTATGGGGAAATACATATAAAACAAACATATATTCAGTCTTTATGCTTCAGAAGAGAGCTATTAGAATAATAAACAAAGCTGCTTACAGGGAAACAACAAACCCACTTTTTCTTAAATTAAAAGCTCTCAAGTTGAAAGATCTGGTTGACTTTAAAACTGCAGTAATAATGTTTAAAGTGAAGAATCTATCACTGCCCGCAAATATCCAAAAGCTGTTCCAAATAAGGGAGAAACAATATCATTTCAGAGGAACATGTATATTTCAAAAACCTTCAGTGAGAACTACCACCAAGCAACACTGTGTTTCAGTGCAAGGAGTCAGATTATGGAACGATTTTGGACCTGAATTAAAATCATGTACAACGCTTGGACAATTTAAACAAAAACTAAAGGAAGAAATACTCCAAACATATATCCAAGATGACATGTAAAATCACATAAGGATTGTCATATCCAGTCTGTGTTGTGTTGTTGCTTAGTTGTTGTTTTTTTTTTGTCTCATTTTGTCTTAACTTTGTTCCGAATTGTAATCGCTCTTGTTTTGTTTTTCTTTTGAATTCTTGGAGGGAATATGGGTGGGCAATATAAGCTGCGGCTTCAGCCATCACCCATTTCGGATAATTTATGTTGAACTGTATAATCAGAGGAGTTATTGTCTAATTTGACCTTGTTGGATTTTTTCGCCTTTGTTATATTATTCTGTTTCTTTTTAATCTTTACTTTTAATCTATCCGAAATAAAGATTCATTCATTCAAGTGTTATATATAATAAACCCTGTTAACTGAGTTGAGACTCGCTTTTCATTTCTACAATTATGGACATAACAACCCCTTTAGCATCTAAATCCACACACTGATAGTACTACAACAAAGTTAGCCTAGCAGAAAATGGGGATGTTAGAATTAGCTCAGCAACACAAACATGGTTTTTATGGTATTTTTTTGTGCATTCTACTAGTCACCTCACTACATCCTTGTTCCCAGCGAGTTTTTTAATCCACAGTTAATTACATTTCTTGTGACATTCAGGATTGCTAGCCTTTCTGATAGCTTAGCTAACTTAATGCTTCTGGCGCCCATTGGATTAACAAAGCTAACCGTTCAGTCATTTGAGTTTATTTAGATGCTTGTTATACCCCCAAAACAGGTCCTGTTCTATCGACAATTCAAACCACAAAACCCTGTCCCTAGTGATGCTTTATTTGAGCTTCTACCTTGTCACATTTAGCATTTAGCCAATTTTATACTAGTTAGCTCAGGCAGGCTCTGACAGTTGAAGCTAACGCCCCCCCCCCACCCCCTCTTCCCCGTTGGGGCAATGGTACTGCACAGCCTCTTACGGTGATTTTTGACTAAAGTTTCATGTCAGATTAGAAAGACTAAATATGTTATAAACACACATGAAGGACATTATCTAGACTATGGAAAGTGACGACACACAATAAAGATTGCTACAAACAGTATTGTGTTGACATACAGAGAGATGGCAACAGGAACGTGCATACTGCACGAGCTCAATCCAGTTTTTTGAAGGACTGTGCAATCATCAGAGGCTCCATTTGCTGCTGCATCACTTTGCCTCTTTTCCTTGAATTTGATCAGGAAACACACAGATTCAGTGGTTTTAAATATAAATATCAATTATTAGAATCATTCAGAAATTACATTTAGAACTACAAGACAGATCAGAGGACAAATAAAATATTTATCTATTGTTATTTATTTTTTATTTTTTATGATGACAGGTGTGGCTCTGCCTCACCTGCCTCCCCTGACTGCATATCACTGGGTGACGTTTTCCAGAACACTTCTAAGTTAGTGTTCTCATTTTGTAGTCACTTCAGTTTAGAATAAAACTGAACTAAAGGAGATCTTGATTTTCTCAGGATAATGTTGTGTAATCAGTCTATTTACTCCCACTTGCCTCACTAAAAAGGTTAAAATCATGTGTCACTGGCAAAGTGTGGTGACAAATGTCAGCTGGGTGTTTGTGGCAGAGTCATGGGCGGAAAATCTGTCAGAGTGCCTTTAAAAGGATTTGACTATGATATTGATTTCACTTTCAAAGCGGTATGAGGTGTTAAAGGGACTGACTTTGTATGAATGAGGCACATGTTAACATTGTACCACTCTAGAATATGAATCTGTGAATAAAGAACATACAGCAACTACTTCTTCTCACTTCTGGTCCAATGCGTTTAATAATCTTTCCTTGCTTAATTTATATAAGTTCATTTACTTCACTGCAGATTGTCACTCTGCAAACAAAATACAGATTTGATAGAGATTCAGAGGTAAATTGTTCTGTGATTTATAGCATCACCCAGGTGTCATTCCATTATCAGTGAATATACAGTGGTGTGAAAAAGTGCTTGTCCCCTTACTGATTTCTAATTTTTTTGTATGTTTGTCATACTTAAATGCTTCAGATCATCAAACAAATTTAAATATTAGACAAAGATAACACAATTAAACACAAAATAAAATTTTTAAATGAAAGTTGTGGGAAGCCACTCAGTAGTTTTCCCTCAGTAGTTTTCCCTCAGACTGAAGGGCATGGCAGATCAAAGGTGCTGGGGGACAAGGATAATTGTCATGGGGTTGTTATGTTAATACAGCACCTCAGGTAGCAGAGGAGTGTTAATATAAAAGAGAGTGCCTGCAACCTGAGTTTTTTATTGTTTTAGATTCTGGTGGATGTGAGAGGGAGAAGAATAAAGTTTCATCTGCTCTGAACGCTCGGACTGATTGTTCCTCTCTCCACACTGGTGACTCTTGACGCACGATGGAACACGAAGCGAACACCTCAGAGACGACCTGGACGGGAAGTGCCAGCAACGCGTGCGCTGTTTCGGTCAAACTCCCAGACTTTTGGCTACATGACCCAAAGTCTTGGTTCCTTCACACCGAAGCCCAGTTCGCGCTCCGGGGAATAATGGCAGATGACACCAGATACTACTACGTGGTTGCAGCACTGGACGTACACACAACCCAGCAGGTGGCGAGCCTGCTCCAACAGCCCCTGGCCTGCGACAAATGAGGTGCTCTCAAAACCGCGCTGACCCAGCGCTACACGCTCTCGGACTGTGAGAGAGCGGAGAGGCTCCTGACGCGCTCCGACTTGGGAAGCGGGTTGGCGGTCGAATTGATGGAGAAGATGTTGGTGTTGATGGGCACAGATGACGGGCATTTCCTTTTTGCCCACCTTTTCCTCTGGAACCTCCTGACAGCGGCCAGGGTGGTCCTCGCCAATTCGCCGCTGCTGGCCGCGCGCAACTACCAGGGCTCTAGCCCAAGAGGCAGACCGGCTCATCCTCACCACCAGAGCCTTCACAGTGAATGCAGTGATATCAGAACCCAGCGAGACGGCCAGCAGAAGTGAGGAGCCAGCAATGGTGGCTGCAGCGGAGGCCAAGAAGCACCAGAGAGACACAATCTGTTCCTACCACCGCCGTTTTGGAAAGGACGCACGCCGATGCGTGCCACCATGCCAATTTAAGCGCTCGGGAAACGCCAGGGCCGGCAGTCGGTAGCAGTTGCGACTGCCAGTGAAGCAAGCAAGCTGCTCTATGTGACAAACTCCCGCTCGGGAAGACGGTTCCTCGTGGACTCCGGCGCCCAAAAGAGCCTCATCCTGTCATCCTACGCTGACCAGAAGTAGCAGCCCCGAACTGATGGCCGCAAACGGCTCAGACATTAAGACTTTTGGTGAGAGGACACTGACTGTATCCTTGCACAGCTGTACATACCGATGGACATTCGTCATAGCGGCATGCAGCTTCCCCATTTTAGGCGCTGATTTTTTGTGTGCACACAGACTACTAGTCGATGTTGCTAACAGATGCCTGATTAACGCAATGTCTTTTGATTCTCTCCCTGTACAGCTCGAGGAGCCGGGCCAACAACACTAGCCAACGTCACAGTGCCAGGGAGTAAGTTCCACACACTACTCACCCAGTTCCCAGCACTCATGGTCCCAACGTTTTTGGTGACCGTCACTAAACACAGGGTGGAGTACTTCATTACCACCATGGGGCCACCCGTTTTCGCACAACCTCGGCGTCTGGATGCAGCTAAACTGGCCATAGCGCGTGAGGAGTTTGCCAACTTGGAAAAGCTGGGCATCATCAGATGCTCAAACAGCCCATGGGCATCCCCGCTACATATGGTTCGTAAGGCCGAGGGATCGTGGCAACCGCGGTGATTTCCGCAGATTAAATAACCCCACAGTGCACGACCGCTACTCCATCCCGCATATTCAGGATTTTTCCGTTCACCTCACCGGGGCATGCATTTTTTCCAAGATAGACCTGGTCCAGGGTTACCACCAGGTCCCGGTGCATGCTGAGGATATACCTAAAACAGCAGTAATAACCCCGTTTGGTCTGTTTGAATTTTTACGCATGCCTTTCGGGTTAAAGGGCGCGGCGCAGACATTCCAACGCATGATGGATTCGGTGTTGCACGATCTGCCATTTGTGGTCGTCTACCTGGACGACATCCTGGTGGCCACCGCATCCAAGGACAAACACATAGCCCTCCTCAGGACAGTTTTCCAGAGGTTGGAGGAGCACGGGTTAATAAAATATACAAAATACAAACAAAATACAAAAAAAAAAAAATTGCTATTTATGTTTCTGTCACCTACCTCTCCTCAACTGTACTCCCCGATAGTACGTTCCAGTCCGGTTTTTACTTTGTTTCGGGGTTTTGTTTTTTTTTTTGTTTTTTTTTTAGGATTCACTTTTAGCACCAAGCCTCCTGAGCTGGAAAAGCAGCGACTTCTGCTGCAGAACGCGCATCTTTCTGCTTGGTTCTTGATGGAGTTCAGCATAATCCTTTGCTGTGATATTTTTGCAAGTGTTTTATCAAGTTAGTGGTGTAAAATTGTAAATGCTGCTACCACACAGCAACATACTGAGGCGAGTCTCACAGACAGATTCCAATGATGTGATGCTTGTTGCCTCTGATTACAGAAGCCCTGCGCAGCACGGCTTAGAACAGGATGGCACCTTCATTTTAATATCAGATTGGTAAATTACTTCTATTCCTTACCGATACCAATCCAGCCATTTTGCCTGGATTGGACCCGATACCGATACCGCGGATCAGATCGGCTCATTCTTAGTTCCTCTTAAGTTTAAATATTATAAAGATACTCTCATCATAACCTAGTCAGGAGCAGGTTATGTTCACAGCCTTTGTTGCCATAGTTACAAACATACTCATCATATATTATGATGAAAAATAGAAAAAAACAATAGTAAGTTGTATATATTTAGCACTGAGATCTGATATTGAAAAATTTAGAAATGGTATGGAAAAGATGTATACAAAAATAAGGCAAAAAGATATCTTTATTTGTGGTGACTAATATAGATTTAATGAAAACAAAACAACATAAATCAATTGAAGATTTCTTAGATACAATATATAGCTTAACCTTATTTCCAAAGATTACAAAACCTACGAGAATAACGACACACTGTGCTACCTTGATAGACAACATTTTTATCAATGTTACTGAATATAGTATGGTGAGTGGTAAACATACTAATAAATGACATTAGTGACCACTTGCCTGTATTTGTTTCTTTAGATGTTAATTATGGGGTTAATGAGAGTAATAATAATAATAATAAACAATGTAAAAAAAGTTATTTATATAAGAATATGAACAGAAGATACAATCAGTGCTTTAAAAGATGACTTAATGTTGCAGAATTGGATGTTGTCTACAGAGAGAAAGAAGTGGACTTGGCATTTGATAAATTTATTGATATATTTAAATCATTATATGATAAAAACTGTCCAATTAAAGAAATAAATACAAAAATATAAATACAAAAATTGCTTGTGGTTAACCAGGGGGCTACAAAATGCTTGTTAAAAAGAAAAATTATCTCTATAAGAATTTTATTAAATTAAGAACTAAAGTATCTGAAAAAAGATATAAATCATATAAAAATAAATTAAGTGAAATAATACGAACTAGTAAAAATTATACTATAGGAAAATGTTAAATGAAAATAAGATTGCTATAAAAGGAGTCTGGGACATATTAAATAAATTAAGGAAAAATGGAACTAAGAAAATGATATCCAGAGTATTTTACTGATAATTGTGGTGATAATTATGATAAGAACATGGTAGTAAATAGAATGAATAATTTTTTGGTACATGTTGGACCAGAGTTGGCAGCAAAAATTACAAACCAAGGAAGAGACACCGTGAGTGAAACATTGACTGGAAATAACCCTTGGTCAATCTTTCTCTCGGCGGTGGATGAATTAGAGGTAAAATATGTTGTTGAAAAGTGTAAAAATAAGTTATCTACTGAGTGTGATGGTATTGATATGGAACTAGTAAAAAGAACCGTTAATGGCACATTAAAACCATTTACATACGTATATTTGTAATCTATCATTTCAAACTGGCTCATTCCTGCAGAAAATGAAAATAGCAAAAATAATGCCATTATTCAAGCAAGGAAATAAACACCACTACACAAACTACAGACCAGTATCACTCCTCCCACAATTTTCAAAGATTCTGGAAAAACTTTTCAACAACAGATTAGAAAACTTGAAATAAACATGATCTGCTTAATCAGAATCAACATGGATTTAGAGCAAAGAGTACAACATCATTAGCAATAATAGAAGCAACGGTGGAAATAATAAATGCATTAGATCAAGGAAAATATGCAATTGGTATATTTATAGATTTTAGAAAAGCATGTAATACAATAAATCATTCAGTACTTCTTAATAAACTGCAGTTGTATGGTATGTGGGGAGTGGCACTGAACTGGGTTACAGAGCCCCACGAAGAGGGACACCTGGTCACCCTACCGACCACAGAGTATTTTAGTGCTGAGAGTGCTGAGCACATTAAACATTGGGCTACATTGAAAATGAACAGAAAATAGTCATCAACAGCAGGGAAAAAAAAACGCATTTGGTGGACACAGTCTATTAATAGTAGCTTATGTTAGCCAAATTTAGCAAACTTAATTAGCAAGATGCATGCCTTGAATGTGAACTAATTACACCAACACAGGTGTAATAATAATGGATTGCATTTATACAGTGACTTTCATGATACTCAAAGTGCTTTACGGTGAGTTCATTATTCATTCACTCCACACACATAACCTAATGGTGGTAAGCTAAGTCTGTAGCCACAGCTGCCCTGGAGCAGACTGATGGAAACATGGCTGCCAATCCACACCAATGGTCTCTCCAACCACCACCAAACATTTATTCACACACCAGTGTCATGGACACTGGAGGCAAGGTGGGTAAAGTGTCCTGAACAAGTTCACAATGGCAGGATGACGGGATAGCGGGATTCAAACCGCCAACGCTCCAGTTATAGGACAACCCACTCTGTCTCCTGAGCCACTACTGCCCCAACTGCATCTAGGACTGGATCGACTATCCTTACTTCCATGATGTCAATGTCTTCTGCATCTTCAGCTGCCTGGCGACCATGTTCCCAACCAAAAATCTCTTGTGTGTTCTTGTGTGTTTTACCCTGTGGTAGCAGAAATCAACCCAGTTGCTGTGTATCTATCCTGATTAACTGAGGTGCCTGGCATTCTTAATTAGGAGATGGAAGCAAAACACATTTCAAATAAAACCATATAAACTGGTACAAGCCATTGAAGTAGAACCCATTCAAAAAACAAATAAAATAATGCAATACATCCTAACTATAAGATAAAATGTACACATAATCTTCCACCCATGACATGTGATCTAGCTCCTGTAAATTGGACATGCTGCAATGAATAAACTTAATGGCATATACAGCATGTGTTAGCCAAATCCTTCCCTTGGCCTCTTGTGTTCTGGTGTGAGGAAACCAATGGCCCACATAAACTCCAAAGAGGGATGCAACCAGGTTTTACTGAATCTATTTTTGGAAGCACCAGAGACACAGCAAATTGGTGTTGCACTATGCGTATAGATATTTCTTGCAGAATGAAAGTTTTATCTGGTATATGGACACCTGCAAGTAGATCAAGTGGGCTCATGATGCACTGACTTTCTCCTTCAAAACTATTGAGCATCTTGTTTGATGACTTGTTTTCATTTTTGAGAACATCATGTTGAGGTTGAGAACAAGTAGGGCAATCCTGGGCAAAAATTTACTTGGAGCATGTTGTTACAGTCCCTCTTGCCAGCATTCGGCATGTGTGGCCTTTCTAATTTTGACTCAGTGTATGCACAATACTGTCATGGTGCGGTCCTGGTGGACCGCACCATGACAATACTGTCATGGTGCGGTCCTGGTGGACCACTAATTAGCACTAATTAGCACTCACTGGTCGCTATAGGCGACCAGTGAGTTTGCGTATTTATTAAAGGAAGGAACAAGGTACAAAATAATGAGCCACGTGGGGCAAAACACAAATAAAGACTGTGACTAGAGCACACCAACGATAAACAGAGAACTAGGGAGACTGACGGGAGACACGGATACAAAACTTACATACAGATAGCGAGGGCGGAACCTAACGCTGGAAGAAACTGGCTTTGGGTGAAGGGAAACCAGTCTGGAAAAGGCGAGGTCGCAGCCCGGAGTAACCTAAGCTGCTCCCTTAAATAGGGAAGAGGAATAATCAGCTGATGAGGAGGTCATCAGCTGAAATGGCAAACAGCTGTCACGGAGGAACTCTGCTCTGACAGCCGGAAGCCCCACCGAGACACTGTCAAAATAAGAGCCCGGGAAGGCCATAAGGAAAACTGCTACAAAATGGGAGGAAAATACTGCATGACCCTAGCGCGGACGAAATCGGCGCTCAGACCATGACAGTACTCCCCACCGAACGACACACTCTGGGCGTGACGTAACATCCAAGCCTCCCCCATCCGGAAGGCTGCAAGCCCCCCCCCAGGGTGGGAGGAGGGGGATAAAGAAAGGCCAGGAGGGTGAGAGTCAAAAAAAAACTGGGAAAAAATGACAAGGGCCAATACTGAACGAATAACATGGTGCAACAGAGCATGAAAAAAAAAAAAAAAAAAAAAAAAACAGAACCACAAACATACTCCATAAAGCACAGGTGAAAATACAGAAACAGAACAATGGATGCAAATAACAGATACTATGCCCGAAGGCCATGATACACAGGCACAAGAAAAAAGGCAATCACAGAGCATCTCCCAACAGAGGAAGGAAAAAAAAACACGCTAAACAGCGGCAAAATACAGATAGTTCAATAAATGCAGGCATTTTAGGGCGCTCGCGCACGCAGCGACCAGCAGCCAGTGGCTTGTCACCAGACTGCAAACCAAGTCTACCTACGGGTACAAATAAGTAACAAAAAAAAAAAAAAAAAAAAAATAAGCAACAAAAAGAGCCTCTCAAACAACAGGAGGGAGAAACTGAAATACAGGTACATATCAAAATACAACATACCCTAATAATACCAGACACAGGGGAAAAGAAAAACACGCTAAAGAGCAGTGAAATACACAGTATAATATAGTTCATAGAAACAAACACTAGGTCATCCCAGAACTACAGGGGAGGAAAAAAAAACTACAGGGATGACAGCAGGCAGAGCACAAAAATAAATAGTTCAGGGGGTCTTCCTGAGTCCAAATCGCTGGCAGGGGGAAAAGGAAAAGTTCGGGCGGTCTACCCCAGTCCTAGGCCCGGAGAACCAGTACCTCTGGCGGCCGGACCAGGTCACCGAACAAAAGGTCCAGTTTGTCGGGTAACCGACCCAGAACACCAAACGGGCGAAGCAGTTTCCCAGGCGGCAGACCTGCATCATCCAGCCACCAGGACTGCAGGGGAAAACTCGGAGGTGGCCTCTCTATTGAGAGGGATAGCGAGGGAGAGCCGCATCGGATGAGGGAAATCCCAGCGGCACCAGGTGGAGGGAAAAAGGGATCGGGGAAACAATGACTGGCGCTGCGCTCCAGTCGGATCCCAAATGAGACCGTGCTGCACCCTTGACAGACCCAGATTGGATCACAGCTGAACCCACGACGGACACCGATTGGGTCATGGCTGAACCCACGACAAACCCCGATTGGGTCGCGGCTGCACCCACAACGGACCCCAACTGGGCCGGGACAGCACCAGAGACGACCTCCCAACCCGAACCCAGAACGCAACCGGAATCAACTCCACACTGGTGACCCTGGGAGAAGGCTCGGGAGAGGAAAGAGAACCGGGATCAGGATCACCAGCAGTGACAGAGCCCAGCGAGCCAACTTGGATGCAGCGGACGGCTGCCCCCGGCTTGTCTCCCCAAGAGACAGGCAAAAATGCTCTAGAATTGATAGGAGAAAGACAAAATAGAGCACTTGCCTGATCTCGAGTTCTGTCACCGTCCAGGACTTCGACGATCCGGGTTCAGTAGGAAGAAGGACATCCTCTGGCTCCCACTTGACTACGGTGGCCTCTGCAACCGGCATGATGGTTTCCAAAGTCTGGGGATTCCCTGAAGCTGACGTCCATGCTGAGGGCCCACATGGCATGGTGGCAGGGGATCCATGACCTGCTGGGTCAGATTGTCCCTCCGTGGAGACCCGGGGATGCTTGCTCGTCGGCGCAGGCTCCAGATTGCAGTCCGCCCTCCTCCTTTCCCCATGACATGGCTGCGGGGCCAGAACCAGGTACTCCAGTGCCGCAGGCTCCTTCCTCGTCCAACAGCGTAAACCTGGTGCCAAAGAACACTCAGGCGAAGGAGACACAAAGGAAGGAGATTCATAATTAATCACTGCAGCAGGTGGAGGGAGCTTAGAGGACTGTGAGCCCCGAACTCCACCCCCAGGGGTCAGACAAGGCAGTTCACCCAGTGAAGGAAAAGAATGAAAATGCACTTGCCTGCTCCGCTGAGGGCCAGTGGAAGCTGCTGCAGTAGACTTGGTTCTTCCCTTCCCCCGCTGGATGGTGAAGGAGGGCCCCCCGGGAAGACGAGGAGGAGCAGTTCGCACAGGATCGATGACGGGCATCGCCAGAGCAGGACTCGTGGAGCTCACAATAGCTGGGGAGAGCGTCAAGGAGGAGGGAGTAACAGCTGAGGCAATCCGGGAATGAGGAGCTGACGGAACAGCAGGGACAGATGACCCGGAGGCGGAGGCTGCTGGATTTCTTCCTGTCGTGACGCAGGAGAAACAGCTGGCTGGGAGGTAGAGTTCCTATGGCAACCCGGAACTGGATCCGGATGGGGTTCTCGCTGAGGCTTGCAATAAGCATGGAGACGATGTTTACCGGCAGAGGGCAAGGTGAAGGTGAGATCTGGGAAATGCCGCTCCTGCGCAGAAACAGGCGAGCAGGTCAGCGTATTTGGGGTAATCATAAAGTTCCGGATTCCTTTCCACCAGCTTG
This sequence comes from Pholidichthys leucotaenia, assembly GCA_020510985.1. NCBI lineage: Eukaryota > Metazoa > Chordata > Actinopteri > Cichliformes > Pholidichthyidae > Pholidichthys > Pholidichthys leucotaenia. Next base: position 210,705,202 of record CM035847.1, on the reverse strand, counting down.
ACCGCCGCCGTCACATGCTTCATTATTTGGGTTGGATGGGAGGTGGAGCGAGCTGCAGCCACTCTGTCCTGGATGGAAATAGCTGTCCGCTGTAAATCCACCAAGGGAATCCCAACTGACGTCTCTCTCCGCTGAGGATAACCCCTGGGTGGTGTGAACTCCTGGACTGGATGAGGGACAGGAATGGGATCCCGAGACGAGGAGCGAGGATGTCTCCCCTTCGGTTTCCTGCCAGAGTTTCCCTTCAGCCCACGGAGCTTCTCCCGGAATGCTGAGATCTCCGCCATCCTCGCCATGATTTCAGGGTGGTCAGCGTAGCAAGGTTGGCGGTTAATAGTCGCCTCAGCAAGGTCCAGGTCCCAGCATGAGGCGTTGGGGACGGTGTGATGGCGAGCGCTGGAAATGATCCTGTCAATCTCGATCAGGGCCATCACCAGCTCGTAGCCCAGGATCATGGCGTAGCCCTTGCGTGACGACGTCATCTCCCAGCACACTGGTACACTGAACGGGGAAAACTACAAGTCCAATTAAGCAAACTCACGGTCACCGGTGTCTCGTTTGGCTGCGACCTTCTGTCATGGTGTGGTCCTGGCGGACCACTAATGAGACGCTATAAGCAACCAGTGAGTTTGTGTATTTATTAAAGGAAGGAACAAGGTACAAAATAATGAGCCATGTGGGGCAAAACACAAATAAAGAGTGTGACTAGAACACACCAACGATAAACAGAGAACTAGGGAGACTGACGGGAGACACGGATACAAAACTTACATACAGATAGCGAGGGCGGAACCTAACGCTGGAAGGAACTGGCTTCGGGCGAAGGGAAACCAGTCTGGAAAAGGCGAGGTCACAGCCCGGAGTAACCTAAGCTGCTCCCTTAAATAGGGAAGAAGAATAATCAGCCTATGAGGATGTCATCAGCTGAAATGGCAAACAGCTGTCACGGAGGAACTCTGCTCTGACAGCCGGAAGCCCCACCGAGACGCTGTCAAAATAAGAGCCCAGGAAGGCCATAAGGAAAACTGCTACAAAACGGGAGGAAAATACTGCATGACCCGAGCGCGGACCAAATCGGCGCTCAGACCATGACAAATACACTCTATACGCTTCCACTGTACATGAGCCATGCACATGAGAAAGGATAGATGAATAAATTAAGAGCCCTCTGAATATTTTTTGAAAATCTGTTATCTTCTTCATAGTTGTCACACCACAGTGATCTCATGCACAATATGTTTTCTCATGAAACTAGACGTATTTGGCCACATGGGCAAATGTGTAACCCCGTATTCGGTAATAACACCTGTTGCATATATTAACAACCACGTGTATGTAACTTGTGTGTATAATTTGTGTCACTCAAAATAAATAAGTGATTAGCCAATACAAGTTACTCAGTTGGACCAGTAGGTTCGGCTGCTGGAGCAAAGTGGAGCATTCAAGTGAGACTCGGAGACAGCAATATAAAGTTGAATAATTGCCGGCTTTAGTAAAAAAAATGAGAAATAAAGTAAAAAGACATTTATGACACAACAATTGAAGATGGATATAGCATCCACCAAATGAATGGTCAAAACCAAACCAAAAATTGTACCTTTGTTTCACTTCTAATCTCAGATGAGACAAATTTGATCTCGGGTGCACCCTTGTTACCTCAATTTGGAGTGTAAGTTATCTAATTCAGTTCTAAGTTCACAGTACAAATCAGTAACAAACACCTTTCAGACAGGGAGAATACCCTGCACTTCAGCACAAGAACACAATTTTAGCAATTAGCCATCAGTAGTTAAAATAATCCATCCATCCATCCATCTTCTACCACTTTTCTGGAGGTCCGGGTCGCGGAGGCAGCAGTTCAAGCAGAGAAGCCCAGACTTCCCTCTCCCCTGCCACCTGCTCCAGCTCGTCAGAGAGGATACCAAGGCGTTCCCAGACCAGCTGGGAGACATAGTCTCTCCACCGAGTCCTGGGTCTGCCCCGGGGTCTCCTCCCAGTGGGACGTGCCTGAAACACCTCAAGTGGGAGGCGTCCAGGAGGCATCCTAATCAGATGCCCATACCACCTCAACTGACTCCTTTCAATGTGGAGGAGCAGCGGTTCTACTCTGAGCCTCTCCCGGATGACTGAGCTCCTCACCCTGTCTCTGAGGGTGAGTCCAGCAATCCTACGGAGAAAGCTCATTTCAGCCGCTTGTATCCACTATCTCGTTCTTTGGGTCATTACCCAAAGCTCGTGACCATAGGTGAGAGTAGGAACGTAGATTGACTGGTAAATCGACAGCTTTGCTTAGAACTCAGCTCCCTCTTCACCACAACAGACCAGTACAACGTCCGCATCACTGCAGATGCTGCTCCAATCCGTCTGTCGATCTCTCGCTCCATTTTCCCCTCACTCGTGAACAAGACCCCGAGACACTTAAACTCCTCCACTTGGGGCAGGAGCCTGTCCCCAACCCAGAGAGGACAATCCACCTTTTTCCGGCTGAGGACCATGGTCTTGGACTTGGAGGTGAAATAAGTCCAAAATATTAGAAACAGTCAAAAACACAAAAATAAGTCCACAGTTCCCAGGAAAAGAAAAAAGGAAAAAAAATGTCAGTAGTGTGTAGAGTCCAAGGGAAGAAGGGGGATGTGTGTGATGTTGGGGGAAAGGGGAAATTGTGTAATGGGCTGAGTGTGAAGGTGTCTGCAGATACTGGCCCTACCACACCGAGGAGTGCAGCAGATCTGGTTCAGCATCCAGTGATATCTTGATGAGTCTTTCTAGATCATATTGGGACAGCTCGCCATCAAAGTCAAAGCGTGGATCCTCACAGGACAGATTCATGCAGGATAATCATCGTAGAATCAAGGCACATAAAAAAAAAAAAAAAAACCTGACCTGTCGACAGACAGGGTCAGAGAAATATCATAAATCAAATATCTAAATAGTTCTCTTTAACTGCAGCCACATCATGAAATCTGTATTGACTTGTTTTTAACAATAAAATAAAATACATCATTCATTCATTCATTCATCTTCTTCCGCTTAATCCTTTTCGGGTCGCGGGGGGGCAGAGCCTATCCCAGCATCTTTGGGCGAGAGGCAGGGTACACCCTGGACAGATCGCCAGTCCATCGCAGGGCCAACACAGAGAGACAGACAGCCATTCACTCTCACAGTCATACCTAAGGACAATTTAGCATCCCCAGTTTTGATGCCAATCAGAATCAGAATCAGAATCAGAATCAGATTTATTGCCATTGTTCATGTGATACACAAACTAGGAATTTGTCTCGGTGCCATGCTGCAACATTAAAAACATAATGAGAAAAGGGGATAAAATAAAAAACTAAAGGACTAGAAACGTGCAATAAATGTAGAAAAATAAGTAATAATAAGTAATAATAATAATAATACTAGTAATAATGAGTAGTACTAGTCAAGGCAGTTTAAAAAATTTGCATGTAGCAGATAATGTGAAGTACCACATAGTGCAGTCAATAATGCAACAGAAAAACAGTGGTGATTGACATGAGTCTGGTTGAGCTGCTGTACATAGTGCACGAGAGTCAAAAGTCACTTAGTGTTCAGCAGTCTGATGGCAGAGGGGAAGAAGCTGTTCATGTGCCGGGAGGTTTTAGTCCGAATGGACCGAAGCCTTCTACCTGAGGGGAGGGGGGCAAACAGCACGTGACCAGGATGTGAAGGATCGGCTATGATCCGGCCAGCACGCCTCCGAGTCCTGGAGATGTACAGATCCTGGAGAGATGGGAGTTTGCAGCCTATCACCTTCTCAGCAGTGCGCACGACGCGCTGCAGCCTTAGTCTGTCCCTGGCAGTGGCTCCTGCGTACCACACAGTTATGGAGGAGGTGAGGATGGACTCGATGATGGCCGTGTAGAACTGCACTAACATCTTGGTGGGTAGCTTGAGCTTCCTCAGCTGCCGCAGAAAGAACATCCTCTGCTGGGCCTTTTTGATGAGGGAGCTGATGGTTGGCTCCCATTTGAGGTCACGGGTGATGGTGGTGCCCAAGAAGCAGAAGGAATCTGCAAAGGTGATGGGAGAGCCTGTGATGGTGAGGGGGGGCAGGGGGGATGTGACTTTCCTGAAGTCCACAATCATCTCTGCTGTCTTCAGAGCATTCAGCTGCAGGTTGTTGTGGCTGCACCAGGACACCAGCTGGGCCACCTCTTCCCTGTAGGCGGACTTGTCGCCGTTGGAGATAAGCCCGATGAGGGTGGTGTCGTCCGCAAACTTAATCAGCTTAACAGACTGGTGGGAGGAGGTGCCGGAGTTGGTATAAAGGGAGAAGAGTAAGGGGGAAAGTACACAGCCCTGGGGTGATCCAATGCTGATGCTAACAGAGTCTGAGACAGACTTCCCCAGGCGCACATGCTGTCTCCGGTCCGTCAGGAAGTCGGTGATCCACCTGCAGAGGGAGTCAGGCACGTTGAGCAGGGACAGCTTGTCCTGGAGCAGATCGGGGCGGATGGTGTTGAATGCGGAGCTGAAGTCCACAAACAGAATCCTGGCGTAGGTTCCCGGGGAGTCCAGGTGCTGCAGGATGGAGTGGAGGGCCAGGTTAACCTAACTTGCATGTTTTTGGTATGTGGGAGGAAATTGGAGAAATCCCGGAGTAAACCCACGCAGACACGGGGAGAACATGCAAACTCCACACAGATCACTGTTGGTCGGGGGCTGGGATCGAACCCAGGATCCCCCGGCCAAGGATGAGTTGCTGTGCTGCCGCAGTGCTAACCATTGTGCCACCGCGCCGCCCACCGCCCAGTCCTTCAGCTTAACTTCGACAAAAGAAGAGCTGTACAAGCGTTAGGTTTTTTAAGAACGACTACATCGGCATATAACTGCAAAACATGCAGGTCTTCGTGAAAACTCTGACTGGCGAGATCATCACTCTTGAGGTTGAGCCCAGTGACACAATTGAGAATGTGAAGGCCAAGATCCAGGACAAGGAAGTTATACCCCCTGATCAGCAGAGGCTGATCTTTGCTGGCAAACAGCTGGAAGATGGCCGCACCCTCTCCGACTACAACATCCAGAAAGAATCCACCCTCCATCTTGTCCTGCGTCTGAGGGGTGGCATGCAGATCTTTGTCAAGACCCTGACTGGCAAGACCATCACCCTGGAGGCTGAACCCAGTGACACAATTGAGAATGTGAAGGCCAAGATCCAGGACAAGAAAGGCATTCCCCCTGATCAGCAGAGGCTGATCTTTGCTGGCAAACAGCTGGAAGATGGCCGCACCCTCTCAGACTACAACATCCAGAAAGAATCCACCCTCCATCTTGTCCTGCGTCTGAGGGGAGGGCAGTAAAGTGGATTTCATGCTCTTAACTTGATATTCATCAAGGGCACGTTACAAATGTTATGCTATACATGCTTTTCTTCTTCTTTTTTTTTAAGAAAATACATCATTTAACATGAAATGTCTCACTGTTTACATTTCCTTAAAATGTTTCACCATGAGATCAGTGCATATGGTAATTTAATTACCATGAAATAACTTTTTCCTTTAACAAGTAGAAAAATGCAATAGCTTATATTCATTGAACAACCATGACAAATCAATCATATATTCAACAGCTAAAATTCAGTAGAAAAATCCAGAATTGTGCAATAAGTAAAATACACGGTCCACCACTGACTCACTTACATTGAAAATATTTTTCTCTACTGCTTGACAGTATTTACTGCTGTTAATAATTAAACAGTGTTTCTCTTACTATGTTTATGTATGTATAAAGGTCATTTACATTTAAAAATGTTGTAAATTTAGTTCTAGTAAAATTTAGCATGCGAGAGTCAAATTTGATCATATGAAACATAATTTTCCAACCACAAAATTGTGGTTAGTGAAAAGGCTGAGTGACTAGAAACTTTGGAAAATCACTTGCTACATCGGCTGGTGAGCAAAAAAAGTTAATGTCAAGCCCTGTGCGCAATTATCAGTAATGAGCAACAGTATTAAAATAATCAGTTATGTAATTTTACCCCAAATCATTCCCTTCTACAGTGTAAATTTTTGCTTGATTTTCTTCCAAAGCTAGTGCAGTCACTATAGACCTCTGTAGCTGTGAGCTCAGATTTTTTTTTTTTTTCCCCATTGTCAGGAATCTGGGTTTGGCTGTTCCAAACCCAGCTCTTATTGTTATGTTTTGCCCCATTTTCCACCTGGCGCTTCAGGGAGTTATTGGGCCTCCACTCCCTGACAGCTTGGGCACACCCCCTCCTCCTGTCTAGTGCCATCAGCTGTACTGTCACGGGTGTTCACACACATACACACTTCCACACACACACACACACACACACACACGCTCCATTCATTCCCACGCATACACTCATGCACGCTCTCTCACACACCAGGCAAAATCAAGTTCAGCCCATGCTTTCTCGCACTGGCAATCTCTTTCCTCGTTAGCTTCAGGAGTATTTGTTCGCTGCATTTGTGGAAAGAGACTGTCAGAGCATTCACCTCCATACGTGGCAGTGAGCTCTCCACGTATGAGTTCTCATCTCCTGCTAAGTATTCCGCCTGCACTTGAAGTTCGGTTAATCCTTTGGTGTAATCGGCTGACCCCGCTTCCCCTCTTCATCCTCCAGACTGCACGGATCGCCCCAGAATCACTCCAGCCCTGTAAGTTTCATGATCGCCTTTCTCTTCGAGCTGACAGCAGTAGGCTTTCCCCTTGACCGGGCTGTAGAGCATCTGGCAGGCGTCCTGTATGTCTGGTGGCCTTAATTTCATCATTTGCATATTCCTGTATTTTTGTGGTGATATTTAATAAAATGGCACTTTCTATTTCCGCAATTGGGTTTTTCATTCCCTCCCTCGTGTGCCGCACAATGGCACACGGGGGTTTGTGACACCCATGGTACTGACAAATAAACCAATTACCAATTTTTAACTATCATGTACTGTATACTGTACATGTAATAAGCCGGAGATTGCCCTATCAAGGTCTCTGCCTTCGACTGCCGCCCAATCCAATCCACATCCACAGTCTGAATCCACAGTGCTCAACTGGAAAAGGATGGATAGTTCTCTCCAGGATGGGGCCAAGGTCCTGTCCCAAGTGAAGGAGTTCACGTATCTTGGGGTCTTATTCACGAGTGATGGGAAAATGGAGTAGGAGATTGACAGACAAATCAGAGCAGCATCTGCAGTGATGCAGATGTTGTGCCAGTCTGTTGTGGTGAAGAAAGAGCTGAGCTCTAAGGGAAAGTTGTCGATTCTATGTCACTCTACGTTCCTACCCTCACATATGGCTATGAACCTTGGGTAATGACTGAAAAAAATGAGATTGCAGATACAAGCAGCTGAAATGAGCTTTCTCCATAGGGTTGCTGGACTCACCCTTAGAGACAGGGTGAGTCCAGGGTGAGTCTCCCGAGTCATTCGGGAGAGGCTCGGAGTAGAGCTACTGCTCCTCCACATCAAATGGAGCCAGTTGAATTGGTTCGGGCATCTGATCAGGATGCCTCCTGGACACCTCCCACTTGAGGTGTAAGGGCACCTCCCACTGGGAGGAGACCCCGGGGCAAACCCAGGACACATTGGAAAGACTATGTCTCCCAGGTGGCATGGGAGTGCCTTGGTGTCCCCTCTGAAGAGCTGGAGGAGGTGGCTGGGGAGATGGAAGTCTGGGCTTCTCTGCTTAGACTGCTGCCTCTGTGACATGGATCCCCGGAAAAGCAGTACAAAATGGATGGATGGATGGATGGATGGACTTTATGTTGTACACACAGTGACTGTTATCAACAACATGGCAGTAGTTCAGATTCTGATAAAAATGGATACATCTTTAGGGCTTTACAGGGATGTGAATTTTTGCAGCAGCAACTGCAGTATCAAGTGTACTACTTGTCAAGCCTAAGAATTGGAAAGGTATATATTTATACTGAGGCTGTCAATTTAACAAAGCAATAAAAACCCTAACACAAAAAAAAAAAAAAAAAAAAAAAAAACAGAAGTGAGGGGAAGGTACTCTGGCAAACCCAGATATTTCCTAATTTCTCTCACAACTCTCTGGCATAAACATGTAGCGGACTTGAAACTGTTATCTGCGTCTGTGTTGTGTTGTGTAGGGAAATAACTCCAACAGTGGGTTCACAGCTGGCACTTTATTCTATGAAAGACAGGCATTAATCAGTGGGGCACACACAGCAGCAGCACGCTCTCGTCCCGTCTATGCAGGGTCCACGCAGTTTTTGCCAGGAAAACCCCTGCATGCACAATGAGCCCATTTCCTGTGTCCCACCAATTAATGACCCACTAACAACAAGGAAAATCGGAACCTCTAAATTGTAAATTTGTTCCACTGACTCAAAATGAACTAGGTTATTAATATTACCACTTTACTATAGTTTTGAAGAAGTTCACTTAACCCTTTAAATAGCCAGATTTTTGCACGCCCCCAGTGGCACAGCACAGCAACTGTGCCTGTCAACTGAATGTGACATCCCTTTAACTCCCCAGCTGCACTGAGGATTTGTACTGATCTGCCAGTTCAGAAGGTGGCAGACACGCATTGGAGGAATCATGGCTGACACGGAATACACCAAAGAAGAAATTCTTATTCTTTTTCATCTTTTTCCTTCTTTGAGCTCAGAAAACAGATATGGCCGCCGTCTTCATCATGCATCGTCACATAAAACGGCGTCATACACAAAAAATTGCTGCGGGATACAAACAAAATTGAAGTGGGATAATCATGAGTGTGTAGATGTGGGAGAGCGCACAAATGACCGACAGTACATAAAATAACGACCACGATGGACGAAAACAGACTGACCACGCCAGTGAGCCAGCCCCTTTGCCACCGGTAAGTGACAAATTTTTTTGTTTCTTTACATTGTACTGGTTTTCTGGTTCATATACTTTGAAGATAAGATAATATGCCCCTGTAGAAAAAAAATGTGTCAAAAAACAGAACCATTCTTTGTGTAAATATGTCCAAAGTCCACTTTTGACTGAGTTATGTAATTTGATATAGCTGCCGTGGCATTATGCAAATTAGATGCATAAATTTATTCCTATCTGAAACTTTGGATCATATTCTACATCTTTCTAATTGACAGTAAGCCATTATCTCTTGCAACTTTCAAGTTATAGCCTTGGAAATCTGAACTATTTTCTTGACAAGAAATCTTTACCACTCTTGACCACTAGGGGTTAATGTGCCAAATGGCGCCTGGGACAGTTAAATAAAAATAAACATAATGCCTCAGCCACAAACACATACAGTAAGAAGATGAATTAAAATGGTTACTATACAGTGCCCCCCCATGGATTGCCACCTTATTGTGGTGGAGGGGTTTGAGTGCACAAATGATTTCAGGCACTATGTTGTTGGGGGTAGCTTGCCACTGGTAGGGTTTCCCAAAGCAAACTGGTCCTGGGTGAAGGGCCAGATTAAGAGCAATCCAGTGGATCTCCATGAAAAACGTTACATCAAGGACCCAGTGTACCCAAAGAAGGCACATGGGTCCACCTTCCAGTAGGCTCACAACCTGCAGGACAGCTCATGGTACTATGTGAACCGTGTGGAAATCTGGACTTCTCTGCCTGGAATGATGCCCCTGTGATCCGGATCCCTGGAAAAGCAGAGAGAGAGACAGAGAGAGAGAGAGAGAGAGACTTTTGACTTTTAAAAAAAGGCTTTATTGTACATTTCAAGAATGCAAAAAGACCAATATCACTGGCCCAAGTGTGTCACATCTCAAAAGTGCAAACATAACTCATCCCCCTGACCCACAGAACACAAAACGTTCCCTACAGTCCATCTATTGATGAATGCCTCCAAAGTGTCCACCATTTGATAGTAAGAGAACTCCACCTGGAGTCTGGCTTTCAACAAGACCTTGAAAGCAGACACAGGATCCACATTGCCAGCGTTGCTAGCCCGATTTTTCCTCGTCAGCCAGATGGTAAGTTTAGCAGTACCAGACAGGAAATTCATCAAAGTGTGGGCAGCCTTCCTTGCCACTTTATACTTTGGACCGTAAATGAACAGACCAAAAGAGAAACGTTCACCCAAAGCCTGAAACCACTCGCGCAAAATATCAAAAAGTCCAGATAAATGAAAACATTGGACAAACTCCAGGGTCTCAACTTGGGAACAAAACAAGGCCCTGTCCCCCCTCGGCCACAGGCAGGTAGAGAACAGGCGCACGGACCCAGTAGCGACCAGACCAAAAGAAGTCCACAATGATCTTCTGAATCTCCTCCACGAGGCTCCTGGGCGGTCTCAAAGCCACCAGCCTATGCCAAAGAGCCGAGGCAACCAGATTATTTGCAACCAGAACCCTGCCCCTATATGACAGCTGTTGGTAGCAACCATTTCCATTTAGAAAAGCGAGCATACACCTTGTCCTTAACACCCTCCCAGTTTTTTCGTTCAAAAGCCTCCGAACCCAGAAAACCCCCCAACACTTTGAGACCGGCCGTCCCCCACTGAAGACCGCCGGGTAGGCGAGGGATGCCTTGACGCGACCAGTGGCCCACCAATAGACCCTCACTCTTGGCCCAATTCACCCGTGCAGAAGATGCCCTTTCATAAAGTGACAAAGTGTCCACCAGACGCTGCACATCCCCGTGGGAGGTGATGAAAACGTTAACGTCATCCGCATAAGCAGACAAGACGATCGGGCGGCAACAGCTTGATGGCCCCAGCAGAACCAGACCACCCAGCCGAGTGTGCAACCTGCACAGCAAAGGCTCAATAGCCAAGCTGTACAGCTGACCCGAGAGTGGACACCCCTGGCGTATTCCCCAGTGTACAGGGATTGGCCGATTCAGGCCTGCCCCCATCTTTACCAAACACTCAGCTCCAGTATATAGCAGATTGACCCACCTCAAAAGCATATTGCCAAAAACAAACCCCCTCAGGGTGGAAAACAAATAGGAATGGTCAACCCTATCAAAAGCCTTTTCTTGGTCCAAAGACACAATCCCGAACTGTAAGTCATGACATTTACTGAGCTGGAGAACGTCACGTATGAGGAAAACACTGTCCATAATGTTTCGGTCAGGAATACAATATGTTTGATCCTTATCTATGATCAAACCCAAGACAGTGTTCAGTCTGTTTGCCAGGGCTTTAGAAAGCACCTTGTAGTCCGTACAAAGAAGAGCCACGGGCCTCCAGTTTTTTAGCAGGGCCAAGTCCCCCTGCTTAGGCAACAGAGACAGCACTGCACGGCGGCAGGAGACAGGTAATGTTCCCTTTCTGTAACAGGCAGTCAGAACGTCATAGAAGTCTGATCCAATAATATTCCAAAAATGCTTAAAAAATTCTGCAGAAAGGCCATCAAGTCCAGGTGCGCGTCCCAGAGCCATCTGATTTACAGCCACAGTTAACTCATCCAAAGTCAGGGCACAGTCTAGAGCGGCCCTGTCCTCCGGGCCGAGCACCGGAAGGGCTTCGAAGAGCTGAGTTTGAGATTCTTTGCAACACGTTCCCGCAGCAAACAGGGCCCCATAGTAATCCACTGCATGGCGCCGCATCTCGGATGGGTCCATAGTCAGCCGACCATCTGGGAGTGTCAAGCAAGCCATCAACTTCTTTTTCGCAGTAGACTTCTCCAAGTTGAAGAAGGAGGACGTTGGTGCATCCATGTCCTGCAGGCGAGTGAAGCGTGACCTCACTAGCGCCCCCTCCACTCTTTCCTGCATGAATGTGCGCAGGGCCGATCTCTTCTCCTGCAGCAAAGGACCAGCGGTAGAATCCTGACCCGTAACCAAGCTGGCCTCCAGCCTCTTGACAGCGTCCTCAAGTTCACTGACCTTGGCCTTGATGATGGCAGTTGAGTTTGCAGCATACTGTTGACAAAAAAGGCGAATTTGCACTTTGCCAACGTCCCACCACTGTTCGAGGGAACTAAAACGAGCCTTTCTGGTCCTCCGGTGTTCCCAGAAGCACACAAAATACTGACAAAAGGCGTTGTCCTGAAGGAGCTTGTTATTAAGATAAGATAAGATAAGCCTTTATTAGTCCCACAACGGGGAAATTCCAGGATTGCAACAGCACAGGGATAGCAACACTCAGAGCAACAATCAGAAGGCAAGAAAAAAACAGGCAAGCAAGAGCAGCTAATATACATATGTACATATTACTATAAAATATATATATAAACACACACACAGACACACAGTGCAGAGCATTGTAGCTGGATGGAATAAATATATGAATATATAAACACACAGTGCAGAGCATTGTAGCTAGATGGAATAAATATGTAAATATATAAACACCCACAGTACGGAGCATTGCAGCTAGGTGGAATAAATATGTAAGTATATAAACACACACAGTGCGGAGCAATGTAGCTAGATGGAATAATATGTAGATATATAAAAACACAGTGCGGAGCATTGTAGCTAGATGGAATAAATATATAGATATATAAATATAAACACACACAGTGCTGAGCATTGTAGCTAGATGGAATAAATATGTAAATATATAAACACACACAGTGCAGAGCATTGTTGCTAGATGGGATGAAACAGCATAACCGTCTACTTAGTTATCCTACATGGTATGATTATGTGCCCATACATATTCTCACCCTCCATAGTGACCGGTATTTTCCTAGTTGTATGCCGGAGGGGACCATTGTGTAAGTCTATTGCATCTTTTGCATTCAAAAAACTATTAGTTTGTTACGTCTTTTTGCTATCTCTGCGAGCAGCCCTGCTTAGGTTGTACAGTCTGACAGCCGTTGGTAGGAAGGACCTACGAAACCTCTCGGTTGTGCACCTGGGATGATGTAGTCTGCTGCTAAATGAGCTCCTCAGTGCATTCAGTATGTCCTGCATAGGGTGGAACTCGGACTCCAGCAGAGATGACAGTTTAGCCACCGTCCTTCTCTCTCCTATCTCCTCCACCGGATCAAGGCGCTGCCCCAGGACAGAGCTAGCTTTCTTAATCAGTTTGTTCAGTCTCTTCCTATCGGCTGCAGTAATGCCACTGCCCCAGCAGACCACTCCAAAAGTGATGGCTGATGCCACCACCGTGTCATAGAATGTCTTCAGCAGCGCCCCTTGTACACCAAAAGACCTGAGTCTCCTCAGCAGGAACAGCCTGCGCTGTCCCTTCTTGTAGAGTGTGTCAGTATTGTGTGACCAGTCTAGTTTATTGTTCAGATGAACACCCAGGTACTTATAGGATGTCACCATCTCGATGTCTGTTCCCTGTATATTTACTGGTGCTGTGAGGGGCTGCCCATGCCTGCGGCAGTCCACCACCAGCTCCTTAGTTTTCCTCGCGTTGATCTGGAGGCAGTTCCGATGGCACCAGTCCACGAAGTCCTGGATAAGCCCTCTGTACTCAGCTTCATCTCCATTGGAGATGAGGCCAACGATCGCAGAGTCATCAGAGAACTTCTGTAGATGGCAGTGTGTTGTGTTGTGTGAGAAGTCCGCAGTATAAAGAGTGAACAGGAAGGGAGCCAGCACCGTTCCCTGGGGGGCCCCCGTGCTACTGATGATCGTGTCGGACACACAGTCCCGGGTTCTCACAAACTGAGGCCGGTTCGTGAGGTAGTCCAGGATCCATGATGACAGGTGCTGGTCCACCCCTGCGCGCAGCAGCTTGTCCTTCAGGATCATCGGTTGGATGGTGTTGAAAGCACTGGAGAAGTCAAAAAACATGATCCTCACCATATTCCCGGGCTTCTCCAGGTGGGATAGAGAACGGTGAAGGAGGAAGATCACCGCATCCTCCACCCCAATGCCATGCTGGTAGGCGAACTGGAGTGGATCCATCACTGGTTCCACCAGGGGGCGGAGGTGAGCAAGGAGCAGTCTCTCCAGGGTCTTCATCAAGTGGGACTTCAAGGCCACCGGTCTGTAGCTGTTCAGGTCTTTGGGGTGGGAAGTTTTTGGTACAGGTACCACACAAGATGTTTTCCACAGCTGTGGTACCCTCCCCAGCTTCAGGCTCAGGTTGAAGATGTACGTCACAATCCCACACAGCTGGTCTGCACAGGACTTGAGGAGCTTTGCGCTGATGCCGTCCGGTCCCGACGCCTTCCTCGCCTTGATCTTCCTCAGCTCCGTCCTCACCTGGGTCCTGGTCAGGGTCAGGATGGGGGGCTGTGTGTTGGGAGTGGGGGGGTGTTGGTGGAGTGGGGAGTGGGCAGCAGGACTTGATTTCTTTAGAGGCAACAGTGGTTGTTGTGCAGTCAGGGGGGAGGGCGGTTGGTCAAACCTATTGAAAAACAGATTCAGGTTGTTCGCCCACTCCCTGCCCCCCGTGGCCTGGGGGGAGGTATTCTGGAGCCCAGAGATGGTTTTGAGGTTTCTCCAGACCCCGCTGATGTCGCTCTGTTGCAACTTGTCCTCCATCTTCTTCCTGAAGCTGTCCTTGCCTTCTCTGATCTTTCTCCTCAGCTCCCTCTGTACGGACTTCAACATCTCCCTGTTCCCCAACCTGAAGACCCTCTTCTTCTCTCTCAGAAGTGTTTTAATCTCAGGGTTGATCCAGGGTTTGTTGTTTGAGCAACACCGTATGGTCTTGGCGGGAACGGATTTGTCCACACAGAAGCTGAGGTAGCCCATGAAGGTGTGAATGAGGCCATCGATGTCCTCACCATGTGGATCGCAGAGCTGCTTCCAGGCGGTGGCTTCAAAACAGCCTTTTAGAGTGTCCATTGTCTCCTCAGACCATAACTCCACTGTGCGCATGGCCGGACGTTGTCTGTGCACTAGGGGTTTGTACACCGGCCGGAGATGAACCAAGTTGTGATCCGATCTCCCGAGTGGGGGGAGTTGTGATGAGGTGTACGCCTCCTTAGTGTTTGCGTAGAATAAGTCCAGTGTTTTATTGTCTCTAGTGTGGCATGTGACATACTGGGTGAACGTGGGTAGAATGGGAGACAGTGAAACATGGTTGAAATCGCCTGAGATGAGGAGAAGAGCATCTGGGTGTTCTGTCTGCAGCCTGCTGGTTACTGAATGGATGACGTCACGCGCTGTCCCAGCGTTCGCCGTCGGATTTGCATAAACAACAATGCAGATCACGTGTGAGTATTCTCTCGGGAGATATGTAGGCCGCATGCTAACAGCTAGCAACTCAATGTCTTTGCTGCAGTGTCGTTGTTTAACAGTGATATGTCCCGGTCTGCACCAGTTGTTGTTAACATACATTATCACTCCACCGCCCCTTGCTTTGCCACTGTCTGGTGTTCGGTCAGCCCGTATCATGTGGAAACCCTCCAGCTCAATGTTAGCATCTGCTGCTAGTTCAGTTAGCCACGTCTCAGAAAACAAAAGGAGAGAGCACTCCCGATATGTGCTATCATAACGGCAGATAGCCGCTAGCTCATCTACCTTTCCCAGTATAGAGCGTACATTTCCCATGACAACAGATGGAAGGGAGGGTCTGTACCTTATATTTTTTGTCCTCCGCCTTACTCCAGCCCGGCAGCCGTGGCGTTTTCGCCTCAGTTCTCTCGGTATGTCGAGTTTTTCCAATGGGACCGGGTGGCGGTTGAATGCTAACCGCTATTGAAGTGCCAATAAGATTTTGCCCGTTTCCCTGGTGAGTTCAGTAACACCGCAGTAGCCAGGTGATGATCCGTGAAACCGACGGGACTTATGTTACTGTGAAGGAGTCCGGGGCTAAAGGTTCTAGAAACATATATCCTGTCTAATCTAGCAGCACTGACAACACCGTCAGTGACCCTGACCCAGGTATACTGTCTCGCATTTGCATTTTTAGACCTCCACGTGTCCACTAAGTCTAACTGCACAGTGAAATTTTTCAAGATTCTAGAAGACTGCAGATGAGGTTCTGCATTAGTGCGATCTACAGTGAAGTCCAAGGTACAGTTGAAATCACCAGCAACAACAAGTTGCTCTTGGTGATAGCGCTGCAATTCAGTAGTCAGTATATTGAAAAAGGCAACCCTTTCAGCACCGTGGTTTGGCACGTAAACATTTACCAGGCAAAACACGGAATCCCCTATTTCGGCCCTAACAAGAAGCAGCCTGCCCCTCACTATCTCCACCACTGATAAAACTTGTGCATTTGCTGATTCCCCAAACAAAATGGCCACTCCTGCACTAAGATTGGTGCCGTGACTGAGTGAAAAAGGGCCTTTCCACCACAAGCCCCAGTCGACTTCATCTGCCGAAGTGGTATGAGTTTCCTGCAAAAACAAAACGTGAGACCTTTCCATCTGAACAGGTCACTAATGAATCCCCTCTTATGATTACCCCTCCCACCATTGACGTTTAAGGACCCTAATTTTATTTTCTGCATTAGGCGATCGATGTGAGGAGCACCGTGCTGTTGCCATGGAAATCATTCCATCTTTGCGCGCTTGGCCTTTTGTCCCCCTGCTGATTTACGCAGGGCTGTGAGGTGCTTCTTCAGGCGGAAGCGTTTTCTTTCATCCAGGAGGTCAACACCAACCTGCTTCTTCAGTACATTAACAGACCGAATGAATTTGTCAGTGTCACTGAAGTAATCAGTGACGTTAACGGCCCTATTATTATAGGTTCCATCCAGGAAAGCATTTATTTCTTCTAGTGAATACAAATCCGCATTGGCATTGCCAGTTGCCTCAATAGACTCATTTTTAGCAGACACAGCGTCAGATTCACACTCCATTCCCTCGTCAGCACAACTCTGCTGACTGTTAGATCCAGCTGGCACGTCAGCTAGTGCAGCTGATCCTTCATCAGCCACATGTTCTGGGGCGGCACCTATATCAGGCGACCGGCGTTGTTGCGCCTGCTGCTCTGAAGTGGCAGCAGGCTGCGGAAGCACAGCCGCTGATGTCACACAGCGCGATGCTGAGTCAACGTCATTGACTGCTTGGGCGCCATCACCAGTCACACCCCCAGCTGCAGGCCGCGTTGCAGGCGCCACAGGCAGACTGTCCACAGACACAGCGGCAGGCTCCGGAGCAGGAGCGGCGGAAGGCCCTGCAACGTCGTCCGTAGCAGCGGCGGGTGCGGAGGCCTCGCTGGCAGGCTGTGCGGCCCCACCAGGCTCTGCCACGGCGGAAGCCCCCGCAACGCCGCCCGCAGCAGCGTCGCAAGCAGAAGCCGCACCAGCAGCCTCAGCCGGGCGCCTGTGCGGGCAGGCGAAACATTTATGGCCCACGTCGCCACATTCAAAACACTTCATCTGTCCTGAGCTTGCATACACCATATAGTAGCCGTCCCCGTGTTTGACCCGGAAGGACACTTCCAGAGTTTGTGTGGGCGAGTCTAGAAACATGAACACCTGTCGCCTGAGGGATTTCACATGTTTAAACTCGGCTTCCCTGATTCCCAAACTCACGTGTCTAAACGGGCCCGCAAACTTCCCGAATCTGCAGAGCTCCATCGCCAACTGCTCGTCAGTAATGAAAGGTGGAACACCCGAGACGGTGATAAGCGTTGATGGAACTGATAAGGGGGACACCTGTACAGACATGTCCCCGATTACAATACCGCTCGCAACCAGAGCGTGGACATTCTCCTCAGTAGCCAGAAACACAACTACAGCGCTATTCATCCTGGACGCATAGCGGATCGCATCAGGGCCCACCTGGGCACCCACAGCCATAAGGACCCCCTTCACAGTAACAATGGCGTCCGGGGGAACAATCCGCACCCCCTGGCGGATAGATGGAGGTGGCATTTCCAAGGTCGCCATCCTCCTCCCCAAAAAACAAAAGTTTGTTATGCGGGCAGTGATGGAAAAACGAAAAAAAAGTCCAAAAGACCACGGAGTTCCCTATTTCCGTCCTCCTCCTTCAGCCGGCGTATATATATATATATATATATATATATAGAGAGAGAGAGAGAGAGAGAGAGAGAGAGAGTGTCAGGAATCTCTGAAAACACTCAGAATATGATCGTATATTAATTCTTTACCTCAATAAAGATTCGAGACACAAGAATATTCTATTAAGAGTTTTTACTTGTATATATTGTATACAAGGAGCACGAACCTCAGGTCGCAGGAGGTCAGTACTGAAGACTGCCTTCAGTGAGCAAGCTTATATACAAGAAGCAGTTGCAACATACAAACGGAAGCAGGACAAAGCAGTTTCAGCTGAATACATCACGGACAAAAGAGTGTAACAGGTTTGGCACATCATTAACAGCTTGAAAGGACGAAGCAACCTGTTCCTTCTCTCGCTATGCAGGGGGTATGTCAGTATCAGTACATTTCCGCCAGAACTGGCTCCCTGCATGCAACCTCAGTATTCTTCCAGTAGAACTCACTCCCCGAGTGTTGCCTCAGTGTTTTTCCAGTAGAGCTCACTTCTACGCTTGCATAAGGTATAGACATATAAAATGATAACATTGTACATTTTTCTGACAATTCCCTCCTGTTTATCATTTTATCATTGTTGTATTCACATGCAAACATCAGTACAATGTATCTTCTCATGATTTTCTACATTGTCATCATTGAGCATCACTTCCAAGTCTAAACAGTGGTTCTGTCATCACAATCACCATCATTTCGTTGTCTCAAGGCAGTATATTGTACAGGAACTTCCCTTTGGAGCATAACAGATTGTAACATGAAAGTGTGTTGAGCAAGAGCTCTACTTATCATGGAATGACACACATGAATGGTACACAAGATAGAATCAATGCAACTGTTACTGGGGTTAACTACTTCAACAGAACTTGCCACCATTGACCAGAAAGGAACCAAGAGGACAGGTCCCAATTTTGTGGCACATCCTTCAAGCCATTCAAGTGTTGTTGCAGTCCTCTCAGCCAATCGATTACGCCTCCTTTCTCTCAGTGAGGTCCTCCAAAGCCCAAAATACATCATTCATTCTGCGACTCAAATAGGCCACTCCAAATGAGGGGAATGCTGTCATAGGCTGTCGTCTCCCTCTTGGTTATCAAGTTGGCATCGGGGGAAGTGATCCATATTACTCCTGCAAATACGCCTGTCACACCAGCGGCAAGCAGCAGTGCCTTCATTTTTACTTCCACTTGAGAGAGTACCCCTCCGGGTCTCTGTCTTCACCAGGTTTGAGACGGCCGTGTCCTTAAAAGGACACGCCCCCCTTTGTAACTGGACTTACTCAGGGAAGCAGGTTAGTTCACTTGCAGGCACTTTTAGTCTCTTCATGTGTGAAAGATGGATCCAGGATGGTCGTTCAGCGACCCTTACTGAGTCCCAATGCTGCTGGTGATGATTTTTCATGACAATAAAGTCATCAGGCTGCAGTGGGTTGATCACTTCCTCCTGTGGAGTGGAGAGAGCTCTAACAGAATCAATGTATTTGTGTGGTATTAGTAATGACAGACCCGGCGGTCCATAAGGGCAGTGAAAAGCACAGTCCCGTTTTCTTATCTGGGATGGTATTAATTGTTTAGTTTCACTATCTTAAGAGCTTCAGGCCACATAATGGCCTTACCATGCGTGGTTTTTGCCAGCATTTGTCTGATTGTCTGCATAAATGATCTCTGGTATTCCAAAGTTGGGAATATACTATTTTGCAAAAACCTTACAGAAAAACTTTTGCATCTGCCTTAGCAGTAGGATGTATTTCTGTCCATTTTGTGAATGTGTCAATGAGAACAAGGCAGTGTTGGAGTTGACCCACTATAAAATCCATGCACCATTGAGAAAACGGTGCTTTTGGTAGTGGAAAACTCCTCTGTCTAGTTCTCATTGCACCTTGGGCATTATTTTGTCATTTCTTTTAGAATTCCTCGACAGAAGAAGTGTTTTTCAGCTATGTTTTTCAGCTATCTTAATCATCCCTCCTGTTGGCACATGGCGGAGCCAGTGTCATCCAGCGGTACAGTGAGGGAGGGAGAACAATTTTGTCATTGGCAGTGCAGTAAAGTTTGTTGGCATTTAAGTATGTGTGGGGTAGCATAGTCATGTTTTTCAGCTCAGAGGTTTGGCAACCACTGGCGGCAGTAGTTCAGGGTACCTAATAGTGCCTTTTTTGTTGTAAAATTGCAACTTTTTCACATGAATTTGCTACTTATTTTCATAAATCTGCAACTTTTTCCTCATAAATTTTATTTTGTCTTGTAAACATGTAACTTTTCTCCTCATAAATTCACACATTTTTTCATCATAAATCTACAACTTTTTGTTGTAAATTTATGACCTTTTTTCTTTTAAATTTGCTGATTAAGTTTTCTTTTTTGTCTGTGGCAAAGGTAAGTTTTGAATGGTCTTTATTCTATCTGGTTCCAATGTTTTCCCGTCGGCAATAAGCATATGGCCAAAGAATTTAACTTCAGGTTGACAAAACTGCAGTTTTTTCTTGCCACATTTTAGTCCATGTTCGCACAGGAAGTGCAGCAGGGCCAAAGAGTCCTGTCGACATTGTTCCTCAGTGGGGGAGGCAACCAAAATGTCATCCACATATAACATAATTTTTGAACCGGCTGGTGGGCTAAGTTTGGCCATTAGTGCAGTCATTTCCTGTGTGAAAATGGTTGGACTTTCACAATAACCTTGAGGTAATCTGGTGTATGCGTATCTTTTTCCCTCAGACGTAAATGCAAACTAAAACTGGCTTTCTTCATGCACAGGGATAGTAAAAAATGCATTACTCAAATCTACCACAGAGAAAATGGATGAATCGTGACCCAAAGGGTCATGACCACTTGTAAAGGCGCCATAAATAGTCCTGTGGATTGTGAGTATTGCACATTTTGCTTAGGAGTTTTCACCCAATCGGTTACATGATTTGCCTTCTCAACCATTTGTCCACAAGCAGCCCAAAAGTAATTGTCTGGTCCCCATAGGGACATGTGAGGCGGAGTGTTAACATCATGCAAGGAGGTAACGTCTTCGGGCAATTTCACCGACAGTGCAGCTGCTCCTTGCTCATTGAAAATCAAATTGTCCATCTGCACTGTGATGACATCTATGACATACAATTTGTCAGCCAAGGCACAATCAAAAAGTTCAAAACATCTGATATATTTCATAGTACGTGCAGTGGCTGTGGACTTCCTAGTCCTTCAAGGATATGACTTGGCAGTACAGCAGCCATGAAGGCGGTGCTTTTTGTACACGATGTCGTGACTGCTGCACTGTCTTCTTTTAAGTCATAGCCAAACAATGTGCCTCACCCTTGATCATCGGGTTCATCATTGTCTGCCAGAAATGTCTGCTCTGTTCTTAAAATGGTATAATCATCTTTTAATTTATATAGAAAATCTTTTAGAAAGGATAAAACAAGTCATTATCAGTTATTGATAATTTTTATGTATTACCTATTTTTCTGAGTATTGCTAATTATTTGCCAATTAATTCCCTTGATACCCCCTGTTTTGATACATGGAGACACATGCAGCAAAGTTACAGGGTATTTGCTTGATTCTTCTGCTGAAAGGAAGTGTGCTACCATTTTTAATTTTAGATAAAATTTGCGGGTAGCCCAGTTCCCTCAAAAAATAAGATTTCAATAGTCACAGCTTCTTTTGTGACAAATTTAATTTAAGAAAAACAAAATAACCATCTGTGCATTTTTGATATGCTTCAGCATTGATAAATAAGATCAGTTTGTCCAGTTGAACACAGACGGGTTGATTTTGAATAAATGAATAAAAGTTGCGTCGCACTCTTTCAGTCAACGGAAAGGTGGACGTTTTGCCTAATTAGAATTTGATTCAAATTTTTCCTTGAATGCCTCATTTTATATATTCCTTGGTAAATTGTGGAGTGAATGTAGTTTACCCTGACCCAGCTTGGCCACCGCCGAATCAGGAAAAACACATTCCTCATTACTGTCATGTTCCTGAAATATGACGTTGTCACACCATTATGTGGTGAGTAACATCAAATGCATACCCTCTGCTGGGGAGGAACATAACTGGGGTGTTAGATTGACTTTAAATAACCGAGTATATAGTAAGGCTATAATCTTCGCTGTGAGTGTTTGCTCATTACTAAATAAATGTTAATATTCACAATTAAGGAAATGCACTGAAAGAATGGACACCTAATGCCTCATTGCTGCTTTAAGTACTTGGAAACATTTAAGACGGCTGCCTGCATTTGTGCCTTCTTCCTGGCACTCTTAGCCAAAAATTTAATTTATTTATTACTGTCACGCCGCGCCGCTCATCAGCGGCGCCACCTGCACACACACCTGCACATCATCAGCGGCGAGGAATATAAGCCGCCTCGCCTTGAGCTTCGGCCTGAAGCCGTCAGACTTCTCTACTCATCATCGTGAGTCAACCCTTCCTTCAGCACGACGCCTTCGGTAAGAAGCCCTTACCTCCTTTGTTTCCAGTCTGCTCCCCTGTGCACAGGTGGATTCCTCGGCGGCGGACAACGCCTCTCCCTCGCCATTCCTCGCTGCTGCACCGAGTCCTGCAGGTGGCTGTCTACCGGGTCCCGTCCTTGTAGTGCCAGTCATCTGTCCCTTGCAAGTAAGCTCCTCTCTCGCTTATTCTCCTCCTGTGTTGGTGTGTGCCCGTCACCCTGTGTCTTTGTGCTCTTTCCCATAGGGTTGCCGGCTGTACGGTCTCCTGCCTCTGTGCCCGAAGCAGACGCCGCCACCAATACATTTACATCCCGCAGACACACATCCATTCACCCCTGTTGCTAATAAACTATTTGAACTTCTCTGAGCCTGTGTGTGTGCGTCTCCTGAGCCGTGCATTATGTCAATTGTTGGTTTTCTGTTTGTTTGGTTTTTAAAGCTACAGCTTCAAATCTTACGTGGATCTTTATTTTTCTTTGGTTACACATGCTCTGCTTTCATTTCTTTTTCCATTTCCATCAGAAATATTTTCTACACTTGCTAAACCCACCGTTCTTCTTCTCTTCCCCTACGTACTTTTTTTTCCATCAGAAACACTCACTCAATTTGTTTCCATCCACTATCCATCTGCACCTCTCCCTGGACTAGCTGATGAAACATCTCACATCTATAATCTCTTTCAGTATTAAAACTTCCTTCGTCCATCTGGTCTCCGTTCTCTTTAGCCTTCATCAACATTCTGTTACCACCTGCTTGTCTTATTCATGATTCACTGTCCCATCGTTCATACTACTGACTACTGTCCACAGCTAATGCTCCATGCAAGATCCTGAACATAGTCAGCTTTATACCAAACCAACATGGCTCAATTCAAAATTCTGTTTTGTGGCAAAACTCATCTCTTGATTTCTACCCTGGCATTGGGTGTTTTTCCATTACTGACCTTTTTAATTTGTTTTGGAATTAAATAATGCCTCTGGGTCTGAACACCTGCCTTTCAAGGAATGTATTAAAATAAGACATCTGCTGGTTGCTCTGAAAATTAAAGTTAACAGAGTCATCTGTATCTTGGTGTGGTGGAGTCTTGTCTTTTTCTCCTGAACAGATAACTCCATATGAGCTAACACCATGCCTACAAGACTATAACCTGGTGAGAAGAGTACAGTAGCACTTTCTAGAAATTCCTTAATTTTCTCACTACCTTCAGGCTCCCCCTTAGCTGTTTGTGACTGCCCGTTTTTAATCACCATCCCCCTGGTTGGGGGGGGGGCTGTTTTCACATCCTGCAAACATTCCTCTGTCCTGCATTTGTTTGACCCATCTGGCAAATCTCTTCCTTTCTTTTGATCTATGACTGGGACCTTTGTCTGATAATCCATAGCCTCTGGTAGATCATATGCACAGACACATTAATTATCAATCTCTTTTGAACCTCTATGCTCTAAATCTCACGTTGTCACACGTCAGTCCTTCCTATAAAGTGCACTGTCATGCTTCAGTCAAAGAAAAAAGTCAGTTACAGCACTTCAAAACCTGCTCTTTCCGCCCCTGAGGCAAAAGTGAACACAAAGAGAGAGAGAGAGAGAGACCTTGACCTTGAAAAAAGCCTTTATTGCACACTTCAAAAAATGTAAGCACACCAACATCATTCCTCCAAGTGTGTCACATTGGGAAAAGTGCAAACTGAAATGTCCCCCCCCCCCCCCCACACAACACAGAGCAGTCCCTGCAGTGCACCTATTCAAAGATCCAGTTCTGTGACAGTCAATTACAGTCAATTAAATGTCATATACCAGTCTGTTCAAACAATATCCCAAAAATGGGTAAAACAGGCAGAGGAACGACCACCATTCATTCCTCCTGTCGGGCGCGCTTGACCGGCGTTCCCCCTGCTGCTTTACGCAGGGCTGTCAGGTGTTTCTTGAGGCGATAACGTTTCCTTTCATCCAGGAGGTCAAGACCAACCTGCCTTCTTAGCACATCCACAGACTTAATGAATTTATCAGTGAGAGAGAGAGAGAGAGAGAGAGAGAGAGAGAGAGAGAGCTGCTCCTTCAGCAGCCCCTCCTTTCACATTTACTGTTCATGCTTCTATTTTTTACAGAGCAAGCCTGTCGCTCGCCTCTCTGATCATTCCGAAATCTTCTTCAACCTCTACTTGGTATCCTGCCTCCAAATCTACATCTTTGGCCAAACCTGCAATCACGGGCCCAGTGACCAGGTTTGCCACAGTTAAAACAAACATCCCAATTTCCATCATTCACTTGCATTGACCTGCCTGTCTTGGGTCTAACCCCACAGAGTTATTGAAAAAATAAAAACCCAAAACTTTGTAAAAGTACCCATATTTAGACCACTTTCTTCACAGATCAACCACACACACACACACACACAGAGCAGAGGAGTTTTGTTCTCTCTGCAGTGCCGCTGCCTCTATCTAAGGCTCACACACAAAGAATAGATAAAATAACTGTTTCTCATTGTCCACTTTAACGTTATCCGGTTTTGTTGCCATTTAATCCGTCCGTCTTTAAATATTATGGTCTAATTATTATGATTTTATTTGCTTCCTCCTTTTCCCAACCTCTTGGGCTTCTTTTAATAATTTGCTGTATGGACCCTCCTTAGGATCGCGGCATTGATAAGTTGGGGGAGGATTATCTTTTTCATTTAATAATGGTTCGATGCTCGGTTAGTTTTGATATTTATCTTTTTTTGTTATAAATTTTTCCGTCGATGCTAAGACTGTGCATTCATCCACATCCGGTGTGGGTTTAAAGGAATAATCTTTTTCCCCATTTGTTTAAATATTTTTCAGGATCCTTTATCTGATCTTTTTCTTTTAACCGGTTATTGTAATTTTTTACCGTTCGGCACGCAGTTTCCTCTTTTTTCTTTTGCTTATTTTTCGCTTTATTTGTTTTTCCTGTACAGTTACCCATTTTTTTTTTGGTTTATATAGTCAGGAACGTCGTCGGTCCGCCCACCGCGACACTATTACTGCCCAATAGGTGCGCTCACCTTTCGCTGGAACTAGATGCTCACGCTTTTTTCCCTTTTTTTATTTTTTAGAATGCGCTCACCTTTCGATGGGACTAGATGCTCACGCTTCTAGGATGCGCTCACCTTTCGATGGAACTAGATGCTCACGCAACCTGTATTAGGACTCCTGTAATTTCTTACAGGATCATTACCTGGTATGATCAGATAGGAAAAATTTATAGGATGCCGCCTTATATTACCATTACTTAGCTAAAGCTTGACCTATCAGTCAATACACAGCACCTTTTACTTTTCTTTTACTTTTTTGAAACCTGACACTTCGGCCGGAAAACAACACAATCGGGACTTTAACCCGAACAAAACCTTTTTTCCCTCGTTGCAACTACTTGTCCGTGCGCTTCACTCTCTTATCGCGTTAGTCACTCGTGGTTGGATTTAGGAGGATCTTGTAACGTATTTAGGAGCGCATCCTATTTTACTTTAGTAATATGTTGGAGCGGCCTATTTCACATTAGTAATATTTTTAGGAGCGCATCCAATTTTTCATATTGGAGCGGCCTATTTTCATTAGTAATATATTTAGGAGCGCATCCCATTTTACATTAGTAACATATTGGAGCGGCCTATTTTACGTTACTCACTCAAGGCTGGATTTGGGAGGATCTTCTAACGCATATAGTGTATACTATATCCTTTTTCTTTAATAATAAAAAGACGTCACTTACTTTATGACCTTACTAGTGAGGATGACCGTCACTAGACAGAGTCAGGAGCCAGTCTCCTCCCCGGCGTTCCCTGAAGGCGGGTTTCCAAAACTGACCGTTGGTCAGACCATGCATGGGTTTGAAGACCGAGGAAGAAGGCTTGGTTGTCCTGGCTTGTCTAGGGTATTGGTCATCCGGGTCATGGCACCACGTATGTCAGGAATCTCTGAAAACACTCAGAATATGATCGTATATTAGTTCGTTACCTCAATAAAGATTCGAGACACAAGAATATTCTATTAAGAGTTTTTACTTGTATATATTATATACAAGGAGCACGAACCTCAGGTCGCAGGAGGTCAGTACTGAAGACTGCCTTCAGTGAGCAAGCTTATATACAAGAAGCAGTTGCAACATACAAACGGAAGCAGGACAAAGCGGTTTCAGCTGAATACATCACGGACAAAAGAATGTAACAGGTTTGGCACATCATTAACAGCTTGAAAGGACGAAGCAACCTGTTCCTTCTCTCGCTATGCAGGGGGTATTTCAGTATCAGTACATTTCCGCCAGAACTGGCTCCCTGCATGCAACCTCAGTATTCTTCCAGTAGAACTCACTCCCCGAGTGTTGCCTCAGTGTTTTTCCAGTAGAGCTCACTTCTATGCTTGCATAAGGTATAGACATATAAAATGATAACATTGTACATTTTCATAGACATATAAAATGATAACATTGTACATTTTTCTGACAGAGAGAGAGAGAGAGAGAGAGAGAGAGAGAGAGAGAGAGAGACTTTGACTTTTAAAAAAAAGCCTTTATTGCACAATTCAAAAAAATGTAAGTGCACCAACATCATTCCACCAAGTGTCTCACATTGGAAAAAGTGCAAACATAAGTCTCCCCCCCCCCACACACAACACAGAGTATTCCTTGCAGTCCACCTATTCCACGTTGGCAGTGGCAGTAGTGCGAGTCCTCCTCGTAGTCCGTGCAAAGACGAGCCAGAGGCCCCCAGTTCTTAAGCAAGGCCAAGTCCCCTTCCTCCAGCAGCAGAGATAGCGCTGCACGCCCGCAGCCAGTTCTGTTGCACATCCCAGAGACAGTTTCCTCATCTCAGATGGATTGGAGTCCTTAGACCATGCGAGATTTTCAAGCAAGTCATCTGTGCAGCAGGCTCGTCCAGAGTGTAGAAAGAAAACGGTGGGGCATCCATGCCCTGCAGGTAAAGATCCAGTTCCGTGACAGTCAATTACAGTCAAGTAGAAACATCATATAAAAGTCTGATCAAACAATATCCCAAAAATGTGTAAAACAGGCAGAAGAACGACCGCCATTTATTCCTCCTGTCGGGCGCGCTTGACCCCTGTTCTCCCTGCTGCTTTACGCAGGGCTGTCAGGTGTTTCTTGAGGCGAAAACGTTTCCTTTCGTCCAGGAGGTCAAGACCAACCTGCCTTCTTAGCACATCAACAGACTTAATGAATTTATCAGTGTCACTGAAGTAGTCAGTGACTTTAATGGCTTTGTTATAGGTTTCATCCAGAAAAGCATTTATTTCTTCCAGTGAATACAAACTCGCGTTTGTACTGCATTTTGCCTCAATAGACTCAGTATTAGACACAGTGTCGGGATCAGATTCCATTTCTTCGTCAGCACAACTCAGCTGACTGTTTGGTTCTCCTGGGCCAGTGGATTCATCATGGGCCACATTTTCCTGGACGCCACCCACAGCAGCTGACTGTCGCTGTTCCGTCCCCTGCTCTGAAACGGTAGCAGCCTCCGGAAGCACAGCCGCTGATGTCACACAGCGAGATTCTGATGCACCATCAGGTCGGTGCTCCGTCTCCTGCTCTGAAACGGTAGCAGCTTCCAGAGGCACAGCCGCTGATGTCACACAGCGAGATGATTGTGACGCACCATCAGTGACATTTTTGGCGCCATCACCAGCAACGCTCCCGGCCGTAAGCTGGGGCGCGGGCGCCACAACCGGGCCGTCCACAGACACAGCGCCAGGCTCCAGAGCAGGGCCGGCGGAAGGCCCCGCAACGTCGTCCGCAGTAGCGGCGGGAGCGGAGGCCGCGCCGCCGTCCGCAGCTGCAGCGTGAGCGGAGGGCTCGCCGCCTGCTGCCTGTGCGGACAAGCGAACCGTTTATGGCCCACGTCTCCACATTCAAAACACTTCATCTGTCCTGAGCTCGCATACACCTTATAGGAGCCGTCCCCGTGTTTGACCCGCAAGGACACTTCCAGAGTTTGAGTGGGCGAGTCTAGAAACATGAACACCTGTCGCCTGAATGACTTCACATGTTTTAACTTGGTCTCCTTGCATCCCAAAGTCAGAGTTGTAAATGGGCCCACAAACTTCCCAAATCTGCGGAGCTCCGTCGCCAACTGCTCGTCAGTGATGAAAGGTGGAACACCTGAGACGGTGATTCGCATTGATGGGACAGATAAGGGGAACACCTGTACATACGTTTCCCCGATAACAACACCGCTTACAATCAGGGTGTGAACATCCTCTTCAGCAGTCAGAAACACAACTACAGCTCTATTCATTCGGGACGCAAAGCAGATCGCATCATGGCCCACCTGCTCGGCCACAGCCAGAAGCACCTCCTCCACAGTAACAGTGCTGTCCGGGGGAACGATCCTCACCCCCTGGTGGATGAGAGAGAGAGAGAGAGAGAGAGAGAGAGAGAGAGACTTTGACTTTTAAAAAAAGGCTTTATTGTACATTTCAAGAATGCAAAAAGACCAATATCACTGGCCCAAGTGTGTCACATCTCAAAAGTGCAAACATAACTCATCCCCCTGACCCACAGACCACAAAACGTTCCCTACAGTCCATCTATTGATGAATGCCTCCAAATTGTCCACCATTTGATAGTAAGAGAACTCCACCTGTAGTCTGGCTTTCAACAAGACCTTGAAAGCAGACACAGGATCCACATTGCCAGCGTTGCTAGCCCGAGTTTTCCTCGTCAGCCAGATGGCAAGTTTAGCAGTACCAGATAGGAAGTTCATCAAAGTGTGGGCAGCCTTCCTTGCCACTTTATACTTTGGACCGTAAATGAACAGACCAAAAGAGAAACGTTCACCCAAAGCCTGAACCCACTCACGCAAAATATCAAAAATTCCAGATAAACGAAAACATTGGATAAACAAATGCTCCAGGGTCTCAACTTGGGAACAAAACAAACATTCCCCCCCCCCACAGTCGGATCAAGGCGTGCTCTGTATTTATTCGTAGCTATTGCCCCATGCACAATCCTCCACTGGAGATCTGCTGTCCGTTTCTCAATAAGTAGCTTGTACATGCACCGCCAGCTGCCTTTCGGGGAGACCTCTGGCCCCAAAAAATCCGCCCACCTCGACTCCGTGACATCCATCAGAGAGCGCAGATTCAGAATCTTCACACAGATGTGATACACCGCCCTTGTCCCGACAAACTGGAACTTGCCCAGGCGAGGAATTCTGAAGGTCAGCAGGTGATCCTCTCCTCCCTGCCACTCCCCCACAGCTGGAGTTATGGAAATTGCAGGAAAGGTGGACACAGTGTCGTCATCCCATTAATTGGAAAGAGTGCGGTTTGTCGCAAATGCTCGAAGCGGTTGTGGCAGGGCGGCGCACACGTTCCCCACCACCCTTTGCAGCAGTCTGACAGATGTAATGTTGGCACTCCGCCTCGAGAGAGAGAGAGAGAGAGAGAGAGAGAGAGAGAGAGAGAGAGAGAGAGAGAGAGAGAGAGAGAGAGAGTTTTAAAAATGCCTTTATTGCACAAGTCAAAAAATGTAAGAGCACCAATATCATTCCACCAAGTGTCTCACATTGGAAAAGTGCAAAAATAAGTCATCCCCCCCCACACAACACAAAGTATTCCCTGCAGTCCACCTATTCCATATTGCCAGTGGCAGTAGTCCGAGTCTTCCTTGTAGTCCGTGCAAAGACGAGCCACAGGCCTCCAGTTCTTAAGCAAGGCCAAGTCCCCTTCCTCCGGCAGCAGAGATAGCGCTGCGCGCCCGCAGCCAGTTCCGTTGTACATCCCAGAGACATTTTCCTCATCTCAGATGGATTGTAGTCCTTAGACCATGCGGGATTTTCAAGCAAGTCATCTTTGCAGCAGGCTCGTCCAGATTGTAGAAAGAAAACGTTGGGGCATCCATGCCCTGCAGGCGAGTAAACCGTGACCTTGTAATCCATGCAAAGAAGAGCCACAGGCCTCCCGTTTTCAAGCCAGGCCAAGTCCCCGTCCTCGGGCAGCAAAGATAGTGCTGCGCGCCGACAGGAGACCGGTAAAGATCCAGTTCTGTGACAGTCAATTACAGTCAATTAGAAAGGTCATAAAAGTCTGATCGAACAATAACCCAAAAATGCGTAAAACAGGCAGAGGAACGACCGCCATTTATTCCTCCTGTCGGGCGCGCTTGACCCTTGTTCCCCCTGCTGCTTTACACAGGGCTGTCAGGTGTTTCTTGAGGCGAAAACGTTTCCTTTCATCCAGGAGGTCAAGACCAACCTGCCTTCTTAGCACATTAACAGACTTAATGAATTTATCAGTGTCACTGAAGTAGTCAATGACTTTAATGGCCTTGTTATAGGTTTCATCCAGAAAAGCATTTATTTCTTCCAGTGAATACAAACTTGTGTTTGTACTGCATTTTGCCTCAATAGACTCAGTAATAGCCACAGTGTCGGGATCAGATTCCATTTCCTCGTCAGCACAACTCAGCTGAGTGTTTGGTTCCTCTGGCCCAGTGGATTCATCATGGGCCACATTTTCCTGGACGCCACCCACAGCAGCTGACTGTTGCTGTTCCATCCCCTGCTCTGAAACGGTAGCAGCCTCCGGAAGCACAGCCGCTGATGTCACACAGCGAGATTCTGACGCACCATCAGTGACAGTTTGGGCGCCGTCACCAGCGACGCTCCCAGCCGTAAGCTGGGCTGCGGGCACCACAGCCGGGCTGTCCACAGACACAGCGGCAGGCTCCAGAGTAGGACCGGCGGAAGGCCCCGCAACGTCGTCCGTAGTAGCGGCAGGAGTGGAGGCCGCGCCAGCAGCCTCAGCTGCGGCGGAAGGCCCCGCAACGCCTTCCGCAGCAGCTGCGTGAGCGGAGGGCGCGCTGCCGGCACCAGCCGCGGCCCCATCAGAGCCCCCCGCCCGCTGCCTGTGCGGACAAGCGAACCGTTTATGGCCCACGTCCCCACATTCAAAACACTTCATCTGTCCTGAGCTCTCATACACCTTATAGGAGCTGTCCCCGTGTTTGACCCGGAAGGACACTTCCAGAGTCGCAGTTGGCGAGTCCAAAAACATGAACACCTGTCGCCTGAGTGATTTCACATGTTTTAACTTGGTCTCCTTGCATCCCAAAGTCAGAGTTGTAAACTGGCCCGCAAACTTCCCAAATCTGCGGAGCTCCGTTGCCAACTGCTCGTCAGTGATGAAAGGTGGAACACCTGAGATGGTGATACGCGTTGATGGGACAGATAACAAGACACCTGTACATACGTTTCCCCGATAACCACACCGCTTCCAATCAGGGTGTGGACATCCTCCTCAGCAGCAAGAAACACAACTACAGCTCTATTCATTCGGGACGCAAAGCAGATCGCATCATGGCCCACCTGCTCGGCCACAGCCAGAAGGACCTCCTCCACAGTAACGCTGCTGTCCGGGGGAACGATCCGCACCCCCTGGTGGATAGACGGAGGTGGCATTTCCAAGGTCGCCATCCTCCACCCAAAAAAACAAAAACTGAAAATGCGGCCAGTAGTAGAAAATCGAAAAAAAAGTCCAAACAAACCACGGAGTTCCCTATTTCCGCCCTCCTCCTCCTTCGAGAGAGTTTGACTTTTAAAAAATGCCTTTATTGCACAATTCAAAAAAATTTAAGAGCACCAATATCATTCCACCAAGTGTCTCACATTGGAAAAGTGCAAATATAAGTCATCCCCCTCCCCCACACAACACAAAGTATTCCCTGCAGTCCACCTATTCCACATTGCCAGTGGCAGTAGTCCGAGTCTTCCTTGTAGTCCGTGCAAAGACGAGCCACAGGCTTAGAGAGAGAGAGAGAGAGAGATTTAAAAAATCCCTTTATTGTACAATTCAAAAATGTAAGATCACCAATACCATCATTCCACCAAGTGTCTCACATTTCAAAAGTGCAAACATAACTCATCCCCCTCTTCCACAGAACACAAAATATTCCCTACAGTCCATCTATTGGTGAATACCTCCAAATTGTCCACCATTTTATAGTAAGAGTACTCCACCTGGAGAGAGAGAGAGAGAGAGAGAGAGAGAGAGAGAGAGAGAGAGAGAGCAAGAGACCTTTGACCTTTAAAATAAGCCTTTATTGCACACTTCAAAAAAAAGTAAGCACACCAACATCATTCCACCAAGTGTGTCACATTGGAAAAAGTGCAAACTGAAATGTTCCCCCCCACACCACACAGAGCATTCCTTGCAGCCCACCTAGTCAAAGACAAGTTCTGTGACAGTCAATTACAGTTAATTAAATGTCATATACAAGTCTGTTCAAACAATATCCCAAAAATGTGTGAAACAGGCAGAGGAACGAGCGCCATTTATTCCTCCTGTCGGGCGCGCTTGACCGGCGTTCCCCCTGCTGCTTTACGCAGGGCCGTCAGGTGTTTCTTCAGGCGATAACATTTCCTTTCATCCAGGAGGTCCAGACCAACCTGCCTTCTTAGCACATCCACAGACTTAATGAATTTATCAGTGTCACTGAAGTAGTCGGCGACCCTAATTGCTTTGTTATAGGTTTCATCCAGAAATGCATTGATCTCGTCCAGTGAATACAAACTCGTGTTTGCACTGCATTTTGCCTCAATAGACCCAGTATTAGACACAGCATCGTTATCAGATTCCATTTCCTCGGCAGCACAACTCAGCTGACTGCTTGGTTCTCCCGGGCCAGTGGATTCATCATGGGCCACATTTTCCTGGACGCCACCCTCAGCAGCTGACTGTCGCTCTTCCATCCCCCGCTGTGTAACGGTAGCAGCCTCCAGAAGCATAGCCGCTGATGTCACACAGCGAGATTCTGACGCACCATCAGGTCGGTGCTCCGTCCCCTCCACCGAAGCGGCAGCAGCTGGCGGAGGCACAGCCGCTGACGTTACACAGCGAGATGATTGTGACGCACCATCAGGTTGGTGCTCCGTCCCCTCCTCCGAAGCGGGAGCAGCTGCCGGTGGCCCAGCCGTTGACGTCACACAGCGAGATGATTGTGACGCACCATCAGTGACCCTTGTGGCGCCATCGCCATCAACGCTCCTGGCCGCAAGCTGGGCTGCGGGCGGCATGGCCGGGCCATCCACAGACACAGCGGCAGGCTCCGGAGCAGGGGCAGCGGGAGCGGAGGCCGCGCCGCCGTCCGCAGCTGCGGCGCGAGCGGAGGGCTCGCCGCCGGCACCGGCCGCGGCCCCATCAGGGCCCTCCGCCCGCTGCCTGTGCGGACAAGCGAACCGCTTATGGCCCACATCTCCACATTCAAAACACTTCATCTGTCCTGAGCTCACATACACCATATAAGATCCGTCCCCGTGCTTGACCCTGAAAGAGACTTCCAGACTCTGATTGGGCGAGTCGAGAAACATGAACACCTGTTGCCTGAGTGATTTCACATGTTTGAACTTGGTGGCCTTGCATCCCAAAGGCAGAGTTGTAAACGGGCTGCAAACTTCCCAAATCTGTGGAGCTCCGTCGCCAACTGTTCATCAGTGATGAAAGGTGGAACACCTGAGACGGTGATTCTCGTTGATGGGACAGATAAGGGGGACACTTGTACATATGTTTCCCCGTAAAAAACAAAAACTGGAAAAGCGGCCAGCAGTAGAAAACCGAAAAAAAGTCCAAACAAGCCACAGATTTCCCTATTTCCACCCTCCTCCTTCGGCCACCGGAAACAGAGAGAGAGAGAGAGTTTGAGTTTTAAAAAATCCCTTTATTGCACAATTCAAAAATGTAAGATCACCAATATCATTCCACCAAGTGTCTCACATTTCAAGAGAGAGAGAGAGAGAATGAAAGTCAATAGAAGTCAGTTCAGCATTCAACACAATCATCCCCCAGCACCTAATACAAAAACTCAGACACTTGGGGCTCAAAACCTCTCTCTGTAACAGGGTGCTGGACTTTCTCACAGGGAGGCCACGGAACGTACGGGTTGGCAGCAACACCTCCAAGACCATCACAATGAGTACAGGGAACCCACATGGGTGCATGCTCATCCCACTGCTCTTCACCCTGCTGACCCATGACTGTGTACCAGCCTACAACACCAACCACATCATCAAGTTTGTGGATAACACGACAGTGGTGAGCCTCATCACCAACAATGAGATGAGCCAACTCGTCCAGTGGTGTAAAGACAACAATCTCTTCCTGAACACGGGAAACACCAAGGAGATTGTGGTCAACTCCAGGAAAGGACACACACAGCATCCACCCTCTGATCGTCAATGGAGCAGTTGTGGAGAGGGTGAGCAGCACCGAATTCCTGGGGGTGCACATCTCTGAGGACCTCTCCTGGTCCAGCAACACTACATCACTGGCCAAGAAGACCCAACTCACCTCCATTTCCTCCGCAAACTGAGGAGAGCATGAGTTCCACCCCACATCATATGCGCATTCTACCGAAGCACCATTGACAGCATCCTCACCAGATGCATCACGGTGTGGTATGGAAGCTGCACCGCCTCCTGCCGGAAGACATTACAACACACAGTGAAGGCTGCCCCCCCCCCCAGACATCTACCTCACCCACAGAGCCATCAACATTGCAGGTGACACCTCCCACCCCTTACACTCCTCCTTCAGCCCCCTGCCCTTGGGGAAATGGTACTGGAGCCTCCACAAGACTGCTAAACAGCTTTGTTCATCAGGCCATCAGGACCCTCAACTCTGTCCACCCCACCCCCCACCCCTACCACTGGACTGTAACACACTCACTCGCACAATAACTACCTCAGCTGTTGGCACAGAAAGACTGGCACACCAACAGTAATACATTTGCTGCTGTATGTCTCTGCACCTTACTGCAACCATTTGCACAAATGCCGTACCTGCTGCTGTCTGTTATTGCAATATTGATCATGTGCAGTCCAATCTGTCACTGTCTGCACCTACACTACTGCATCGAACTTGCAACTGCGAGTATTACTGCTCTACCTTTTCTGTATATAGTATTGCTGGGTTTTATCTTTTATCTTTATTTGCACTATGGGATGTCTGGATTTTAACTTTTACCGTTATTTGCACTACGGGTAGCATTACTGTACATAGACTGCTGTTGTTTTTCCAGACTTATTCCTTTTTTTACTGTACATATCACTGAAGAGAGAAAAACGGCATTTCATTTCTCCTGTATGTCCTGTACATATAATAGTATTGACAAATAAAATCTTTGAATTTTTAATCTAGAAGCAGACAGAACATATGTGTGTAAATGAGAGGAAGGCAGGTGCAACAGTGAAGGTGCCAGGAGTCCAGGTAGTGAAGGTAGATGCATTTAAATACCTGGGCTCAACCATCCAATGAAATGGAAAATGCATAAGAGAGATACAGAAGAGAATGCAGGCATGGTGGAGTGGGTGGAGACGAGTGTTGGGGTGATCTGCGACAGATGGATAGCAGCTAGAGTGAAAGGAAAAATTGACAAGACTGTAGTCAGACCTGCTATGATGCATGGTTTGGAGACAGTGGCACTGACAAAAAGGCAGGAGGCAGAGCTGATGATGGCAGAGTTGAAGATGCTAAGATTCTCAATGGGAGTGACTAGGAGGGACAGGATTAGACATGAGTATATTGTGGCAAGAGGAATGATCACACAGGAGCCGTAGGTCAGTTTTTACCTTTACCCTTGAAAAGCCACTCACAACTAACTGTAACCACTCCTGGACTCCAAAACCAGGAAAACACAAACCACGCCCCCCAACTCCAAGTCCCACTGGGTGAGAGGTACACTTTTCAGTCTGCCACACAGCACCCCCTTCCCCCCCAAACACCCAGAGTGGACTCCCGTAGTCAAAATCAGTCTCTAACTGGGGGCCTGATGAGCCTGCCATAACGGCTGTGCTGTCCTCCAACCGGAGCCACTGGAGAAACTTGTCGTGTAGGGCGGCCTCGTGGACAACTGGCAGGTGAAACACAGTCCATAGCAGGCTGGAAACCAGAAAACTCATCTAGTGCAGACCTAGCCGGGGTCCTAGAAAGGGGGCGACCCCGACGGGGGGACCTGGACTGGAAACATAAGCTCATCCGCCATAACATACACCAGCTTAAGCCTATCTAACGTGACCCACTCTTTGCGCCCACCCATATCTGGCACAAAACTCTTAGGGCCCATTTTCCAGAACCCGAAATGGGCCATCATATGGGGGGGCAGGAGAGGCAAGCGGTGAGCGTCATGTTGCACAAAAACAAAATGGGTCGAACTGAGCTCAGTAGGCACAAACGATCGTGGAAAACAGTGATGCACAGGGCTCAGAGCCAGTGTATTGTCAGACAAAAAAGGGTAGATGGCGGGCCCAATCTGCGGGGCAGAACTTTTGGGCAAAAACTCCCAGAATGTGGAGCAGTTGACCGAACACCTGTTCAACAGGCGAAGCATTGAGATCTTCCATAGGAGCTGAACACAACCCAAGCAACACCCAAGGCAAACGATCCACTCAATTACCATCGGAGCATGCAATTCTGCTTTTAGCGGCCGGTGAAAATGTTCACGCAAGCAGTTAGCCTGAGGGTGATATGCTGTAGTGTGGTGTACCTGCCCCCCCCCCAAGGACTTTGCAAGGGCCAACCAGAGCTCCGACATGAACTGGGGGCCTCTATCAGAGGTAATATCTGATGGGGTACCAAAACGCGTAACCGAGGAAGAAAGAAATGCATGTGCCACATCTGCAGCTGAAGTGGAGGACAGAGAGACCACCTCTGGCCACCTGGTGGTCCAATCCACTATGGTGATTAGGTACGTAAAACCCTGTGAAGGGGGTAGAGGACCCACCAGGTCCAC
Source organism: Pholidichthys leucotaenia (assembly GCA_020510985.1). NCBI lineage: Eukaryota > Metazoa > Chordata > Actinopteri > Cichliformes > Pholidichthyidae > Pholidichthys > Pholidichthys leucotaenia. Next base: position 210,668,224 of record CM035847.1, on the reverse strand, counting down.
ATGCACGTGGTCAAAACGTTTAGCCGGACTCCAAAATGGTTCTGGGGTGCCTTGGTGTGCTGGTGGACTTAAGCGTGTTGACATGCCAGGCATGTGGCCACCCACCCCTTGACATCCCTGCGGAGGCTGGACCAGACAAACTTGGCACTGACCAGTTTCACTAATGCCCGAACTCCTGGGTGAGAGAGGGAGTGAACTGAGTTGAAAACTCGACGGCGCCAGGCCGCAGGGACAACAGGGCGGAGAGGAGAGTAGGACCACCTTCCTCCATCACCACCTTTGTAAGTCTTCACCTTTTTGGGAATTGTCTGTCGTTCTATATTAAATGTGCTGTGGTGAACCCTGCATGCAAATCCTCATTATTTCATGCACCCTCTCCCTGCCCTGCGTAAGAGCACACGGAGCGGGAGGATTTACGCGTAAATAACGAGGATTTAAGTGCAGGATTCACCACAGCACATTTAATATAGAAAGACAGACAATTCCCAAAAAGGTGAAGACTTACAAAAAATACACAGAAACACAAACAGTAGGCGTTCTGGGCCAACATCGCCCAGCGAACATGGAGAGGAAATGTGTTAACCACGGTTGCGCCCCAAAGCCGACATCGCTACAAGGGGCGCAACAGAACCACGGCTGTGTGGAGCGGCTAACACGTCGTGATAGTGTTGGCAATACTGGCTGGCTGACAACACTATCAGATGATGCACACAAAACATGAACAGCTGTCACTGAGTCTGACTCGCTAGGCATAATGCCTGCTCGTCACGGCTCAAACCTATACAGTTTGATGCCCCCAGATTCTTGATTGTCATCCCATTCTTCGGAACTATAATCGTTTGAAGATTGGATAACACAAACCAATTCCAGACTACGTGTGCTGGAACCATGGTCGATGTTTTCAACCGCTTCCATCCTGTGTGTACAAAGGGCAGCCAAGCGCTGCCTGTAAGCCTGTTTGACTTAGAACTGCACAGACCAACCTATTTTGTAATATTGTATTATGTGTTGAAAAATTAGAGGAAGTCAAGAACGTGTCATCAGCACTTTAATGAGTCTGGACGGGGAAATTCCACCACCGCTTGAACTATAGAAGGCAACGGAATCGCGCCCCGCAACGAAATGCGGTGGCCTAAGAAGTCAATCACTGGCAGCCAAAACTGATACTTAACTGGGTTGATGATCAGGCCGTGTTCTTCAAGGCTCCCAAAAACTTGTTTGAGGTGTGACAGATGCTCTTCACCTGACAGACTGGCCACCAACATGTCGTCGAGGTAGACAAACATGAATAGGAGGTCACGTAACATGAGTCCATCAACCTCTGAAATGTTTGGGGCATGTCTTTAAGGCTAAATGGCATGCGCAGGAATTCAAAAACCCCAAACGGGGTAATTACCACAGTCTTGGGGACATCCTCTGCACGCACGGGAACTTGGTGATAACCACGCACCAGATCCACCTTTGAAAAAATGACAGAGCCCGCCAGACACACGGAAAAATCTTGGATGTGCAGAATAGGATAACGGTCATTCATGATGACATTGTTAAGCCGACAAAAATCACCACATGGCCACCACAACCCATCTGCCTTAGGTACCATGTGAAGCGGCGAGGCCCATGGGCTGTTAGAACACCTCACTATACCCAAACATTCCATAGTGGCAAACTCCTCTTTCCCTATGGTCAACTTAACCGCGTTGAGGCATCGCGCGCACGCAAAAACCGGTGGTTCCGCGGTGGGGATGAAATGTTCCACCCCTTGCTTAGTAGCTGTGTTGAAAAAAGTAGGCATTGTAAGCGACTGAAAATTTGCCAGAAAACAAAGAAAAACATTATCTGACGCTAAAAAGTTAGCATGTGACAACAGCCCAGCTCCCCCAGCTTCACACTGAAAGGTGGCAAAAGACACCGCATCAATCAAACGGTGGTAGCAACATCAACAAACAAACCATTCGCACACAGAAAATCCACACCAACAATAGGTACTGTAATGGAAGTGACTACAAAGTCCCACTCAAAACTGTGTCCCTGGAAACAAACAGTCACAGACCTTGTGCCAAATGTCTGGATGGAAGAACCATTAGCTGCACTCGAACGCGGCCCGCTCCCTGCTGCCGGCTTGTCCGCGCTAGTTGGAGGGAGTAAACTCTTCTGTGAGCCGGAGTCCACTATGAAACGTCTTCCTGACAGTGAGTCTCTAATGAAGAGCAGCTCACCTCATCTGCCAGTGCCCACAGCTGCTACTGAGCAACTCTCTGGAGTTTCCCGTCATCTCAAACGTGCATGGAGGGACGCAGCGCTTAGCCTTGCAGCCAAACCGCAGGTGGAAGAAACACAGACCCTTCCCGTGCCGCCTCCAGGCAACCACTCCGACTACCGCTGATGGGTCTGTGTCCTCTGTCATGGGTTGCAGGGTATCTGATGGCACACTTTGCACAGCAAACTATCTAGTAGCCAGCATGACCTGATCAGCTTCCTCAGCCAAAGCTCGATAGTCACCGGTCGCCAAATGCTGGGAGTTAGCCAACACCGCATGCACAGGCGGCAGGAGCTGGTGCAGGAAAATGTGCAGAAACAGGAATCAACCCTCGTCTGCTCCCAGCAGCAACAGCATATTGTTCATAAGAGCCACAGCCATGCCGTCACCTAAACCTGACAGGGAAAGAATTCTTCCACTCTTTCCGCGGCCAATATCTCCGGAGCAGGAACTGTTTGATGGTGGCATATTTATCGTGCTGTGGTGATGCGTGAAGCAACTGCATGACATGCTGTGTGGACTGCTGATCCAGAGCAGCGATGACCAAGTAGTATCTGGGTTTGTCTGCAGTGATTCCTCGCAGGTGGAGCAGCGCTTCAATATGCTGGAACCATGAAGCCGGGTCGCTCTGCCAAAACTCCGGAAGCTTCACAGCCGCAGTGCAAGCGGCGGGCTGTGAGGGTTGGTGCGACATGGCTGATGAGGGCATGCAGTTTTCCTCTGTGTCGGACATGCTCGAATCAGGGTCACCAATGTGGCAAGAGGAATGATCACACAGGAGCCGTAGATCAGTTTTTACCTTTACTCTTGAAAAGCTACTCACAACTAACTGTAACCACTCCCGGACTCCAAAAACGGGAAAACAAAAACCATGCCCTCTAACCCCAATTCCCACTGGGTGAGAGGTACACTCTTCAGTCTGCCACAGTATCAGACGGACAGCTCAGGTTGAGTGGTTTGGAGACAAAGTAAGAGAGGGAAGGCTAAGATGGTTGGGGCACATGCAGAAGAGGAAAAGTGGATATATTGGACAAAGAAAGCTGAAGATGGAGCTGCCGGGTAGGAGGAAAAGAGGAAGACCACAGAAGATGTGGTCTTCCTCTCTTCCTCCTACCTAAAACCCACCTGATAAGGATGTTTTTCTTCTTCTTGCTTCTTCTTTTAGCTGCTCCCTGTTTGAGGTCACCACAGTGGCTCATCTACCTCCATCTCATAGTATGGAAGTCTCATTCATGATGATCCGCATATTAATTTGACAAAGATTTTATGCTGGATGTCCTTCCTAACACAACCCTCCCCATTTACCCGGGCTAAGGACCAGCATGAGCAGTACACTAGCTTGTGTTTCCTCACAAGGATAGCTAACTTTCCTTTCCCCATTCTATATTATGCTGAGCACGAAGCTAGACAGCAGAAGGTACCATTTTTGTATGGTCTTTGTAGGGCTGGACGTTACAGCAAATATATTTGTTATATTGATACATTCTACTATACGCGATACATAAAATGCCTTTATCACTGATAGAGCATAAATTATTGCGGCAGTGCAAGCTGTCAGCATTTATTTGTCCGGTTGAAGTTCAGAGTCTCTCTCCTCTCCCTCTCTTCTCACGCAGCTGCACACAAAAGAAATTATCATCAATTTTAGAAAGGACCAGCCACTTCACCACTCTCCATTAATTATTTGTGGTTCGGCTGTTGAAAGAGTTCAGAGTACCAAATTTCTTTGACTTCAACTGAGAGACAACCTAACCTCCACAGATAACACCACAGCTGTGATCAAAAAGGCACAGCAGTGCCTCCAGAGACTGAAGAGAGCAGGCCTCTCTAAGCCAGCCATGATGTTGTTCTATCATGGCACCATTGAAAGTGTCCTCACATACTGCATTACCTCCTGGTATGGGAACAGCAGAGCAGAGGAGACTGGGTAGAGTCATCAGGATGGCAGAGAGGATTATTGGCACCCAGCTACCATCACTGACTGACATCTACAACCATAGATGCAGGCGCAGAGGGCACTGCATCGTAGGGGATCCCTCTCACCCCTCACACAGTCTCTTCTCTCTGATGCTATCAGGAGGGAGATACAGGAGCATTCGAGCGAGGGCGTCCAGGTTAAAGGACAGTTTCTTCCCTGCTGCGATAAGATTATTAAATGAAGAATAACCTAGTTGCTATTTATTTTATTGCATTAATTTATTTATTTAAATCATTTTAAGCGAACTAATGATGCTTATCTACTTACTTTATATTAGGTAGGCTTGTTAGAGAGATATTGTTTTTAATGTCTGTTTTTAATTTTTTTGAGTGGTTTTGCTGTAGAAACAGTATTTTGTTTTTGTGTTTACATGAAAATGACAATAAAGGATCATCATCATCAGTTTTGAGGAGAAAACAGCATCAGCTCCATTCTCTGGCAGTGGTTTGGACTTCAGAAGGTAGAAACTGAACAAAATACAGTTTTGTGCAAATTATGTCACAAAGCTGTTGTCTTTTAAAGGTAGCAGTACCACTAATTTGTTTCACCACTTGAGATGTCATCCACTATAGAGAATGGCCATTGATGTCATGCCATGCTGCATTATGGGCCGTTGTTGCCATCGTCATGGTCTAGCTTCTTTGTTTATCTGTAGTCTAGGCAACTGCTAACATGAACAGACATACGTGCAATGGAGCAGAGCAAACAGAAAATTAAATTCCTTATTCAGAGAAGCTGAATAAGGAAGCAAAGGAGCGCTACCTTAAAAAATTTAAGAAATAAACAGGATTGATCGATATGAGCACAAGAAATGGACCACGGATCTTGACCAACTGCCTTGAGTCACGCTGTCAGATGTGTTTGCCTACCTGGTTTGTGGGGTGAGTGCATAAACCCATGAACAATTTAAAAACTATGAATCATTAGAGACTCATGTTAATGGCTGGGTCCAGCCGCCTCAAATCTTCCGGGTGAACGACTGCTTGCACAAAGGTAAGCAATCATCGTTTCTCCAGTTTTCTGCACTAGCATGCATCTCTGCAACTACAGGCATTTCTAAGTCCCAACGGTGAAATGTTGGATTTATGTTCAAATTAGTCATATGATGCTTGATAAGTATATACACATCATTACCAACAGGACATGAAATACTAATCCAGCAGTGTGATTAACCCTGACGCTCGCACTGGCGCACCCAAAAAAAAAAAAAAATTACCAGTATAATTAGCAACTATAAAAACTATACTAAATCAGGACAGTGATGTTTTTATAGTCACCTGAAAGAGGAGAATCATTCTATGGACTTCAGTCCCCAGCTGATATTAAATCCATGCGTAATGAAGGCAGCATGCACCCTTCCAGTGCGCACAGAAGGGGAACCCCAGCACTGCTGCATGTGGTGGTTTGTGTCCAGGTTTTTTTTTTGTTTGTGATAGTTTTATCAGCATGATAAAAAGCAGATAGTTTTATGTAGCACTGTTTTATGTACCTGTGAGCTCTGCTCGGCAGCAACTGGTGGTGCAGCTTCAGTCATCTCTGACAGCTCATGTGCATTTTTTTTTTTCACTTCATGAGCAAGATGTAGTGATGGCTTTTTAAATGTCCGGTTAATATTTGGATTAAATAACGAACACGTCCGAACGGGACACAAAACGCCAAAATTATTAAATTAAATTTCAGGGAATATATTGCAATAGGTCTTGAATATTTGTAAACATGTCCCGTTAGTTGACTTTATGTCATTTGGTCCTATTGCCACACTAAATGCCACCCAAAAAAGAGGAAATGGAAGAAATTAAAAAAACTCTGAACTTTGTGTTAGATGAACTGGCCAAAGTGACTAGCCAGCAGGACAAAATATTAGACCTAATACAGGAGGTACAAGCCCTACATTCAATAATAAAAGAAAAAGACAAAAAAATTATGGACCTGGAGCAACACGGGCGTCTTTTGGAGCAACGCGTTGAGGATCTTGAACAAGGTTCTCGCATTGATGACATAGTTATAAGTGGACTAGACATCAGATATCAGTCGTACGCCCATGCCGCTACAGGACTGAGTGGTGAACATGCTTCCATAAGTGAATCAATGTCCTTAGAAAACCAAGTGCTTCAGTTCCTTAATGATAAAGACATTAAGGTAGAAGCCAATGCGATCTCAGCCTGTTATGCTTTACCGAAGAAAGATAACAAAACAAAGAAATCAATTGTGATGCGCTTTGTGAACAGGAGGGTGAAAAATGACATACTGAGGCAGGCCAAAAAACTAAAGGAAACTTAAGTTTACCTAAATGAACACCTGACAAAAAAAAACGCTGAATTAGCACGGCAGGCACGGATGCTAAAGAAACATAATAAGATACAGTCAACCTGGACAAGAAATTGTAGAATTTGGATTAAACTAAATGGAACACCTGAGCAAGCAAAAAGTATAATGATCAGAGATGCTACTGACTTAGATAAATACAGATGAACACTGACTATGAAACACAGAGTGAGGAAACTCAAACTCTAAAAATATGCCACTATGCTGAACATAAACCACAAGAGATGGAGAATGATATTGATCCTGATAACCACTTTTTCAATAATATTCATAACCACTGTGAATATTACACTGAAAAGCAATTCAAAAGTCAAGTGCAATTAGATGGTAAACTGTCAATAATACACTTCAATAACAGAAGTCTTAACAAAAACTTCTCACAGATTCAGGACTATTTAAAACAGCTAAACAGAAAATTCACAGCTATAGCAGTCTCTGAAACCTGGCTTAAACTTCCTGCAAAAACTCCGGCGGACTTCCGGCGGTACTTCCGGTGCTGCACTTGTAATGCTTGATATGAGCCGAGAATTTTAAGCAAAACCATCAAAATAAGGACTTCTGTTGGCTACCAACAAACGTGGGGAATACCCTTACGACCCAGTGCTGACCTGGTGAAGGTTCTGGTAGATCTGGCTCCGTTTCGCCCCGTTTCCGACCTCTAAAGGCTTGCCTCTGATGCTAACCCAGATGCTAACCCAGAGTAACTGCAGCAGTGAGAAGGTATTCTTTACATCTGGCCATCTGGAGCCGAGGAGAGAAGGATTTAAAAGGAGGACGAACCAACCGAGGCGGCGATTGGGAGCTCGGGCGCGGCGTTGGTGAGAGACGGGGGCCACCTGGATCCAGCAGGACAGTGGTCTGAACCGGTGCTCAATTGCGAGGCCCAGCCGAGGAACGACCAGACTGACGGCGGTCGGTGACGGGGCCTAGACGGGGCCCAGCGGAGGAGCCGCCTAGCCAGACGGCGACGAGTGGCTGTGATCGGTGGATTCCGGCTGCGCCGGCGGTGCACGACACAACTGGCCAGGTAGACGGAGGCAGGCGATAGACGGCGGTGATCTGCGGAGCTGAGCAGCGTCACTCGGCGGAGAAGCTGCGCAGGAGCGGCGGGTCCAGTAGTGACCGAGCTAGTTGAGGCCTAGCCGGATTCTCTGCTTATTTCTATCCACAGGTCAGTAAAATGCCACCCAAAAAAGAGGAAATGGAAGAAATTAAAAAAACTCTGAACTTTGTGTTAGATGAACTGGCCAAAGTGACTAGCCAGCAGGACAAAATATTAGACCTAATACAGGAGGTACAAGCCCTACATTCAATAATAAAAGAAAAAGACAAAAAAATTATGGACCTGGAGCAACACGGGCGTCTTTTGGAGCAACGCGTTGAGGATCTTGAACAAGGTTCTCGCATTGATGACATAGTTATAAGTGGACTAGACATCAGATATCAGTCGTACGCCCATGCCGCTACAGGACTGAGTGGTGAACATGCTTCCATAAGTGAATCAATGTCCTTAGAAAACCAAGTGCTTCAGTTCCTTAATGATAAAGACATTAAGGTAGAAGCCAATGCGATCTCAGCCTGTTATGCTTTACCGAAGAAAGATAACAAAACAAAGAAATCAATTGTGATGCGCTTTGTGAACAGGAGGGTGAAAAATGACATACTGAGGCAGGCCAAAAAACTAAAGGAAACTCAAGTTTACCTAAATGAACACCTGACAAAAAAAAAACGCTGAATTAGCACGGCAGGCACGGATGCTAAAGAAACATAATAAGATACAGTCAACCTGGACAAGAAATTGTAGAATTTGGATTAAACTAAATGGAACACCTGAGCAAGCAAAAAGTATAATGATCAGAGATGCTACTGACTTAGATAAATACAGATGAACACTGACTATGAAACACAGAGTGAGGAAACTCAAACTCTAAAAATATGCCACTATGCTGAACATAAACCACAAGAGATGGAGAATGATATTGATCCTGATAACCACTTTTTCAATAATATTCATAACCACTGTGAATATTACACTGAAAAGCAATTCAAAAGTCAAGTGCAATTAGATGGTAAACTGTCAATAATACACTTCAATAGCAGAAGTCTTAACAAAAACTTCTCACAGATTCAGGACTATTTAAAACAGCTAAACAGAAAATTCACAGCTATAGCAGTCTCTGAAACCTGGCTTAAACTTCCTGCAAAAACTCCGGCGGACTTCCGGCGGTACTTCCGGTGCTGCACTTGTAATGCTTGATATGAGCCGAGAATTTTAAGCAAAACCATCAAAATAAGGACTTCTGTTGGCTACCAACAAACGTGGGGAATACCCTTACGACCCAGTGCTGACCTGGTGAAGGTTCTGGTAGATCTGGCTCCGTTTCGCCCCGTTTCCGACCTCTAAAGGCTTGCCTCTGATGCTAACCCAGATGCTAACCCAGAGTAACTGCAGCAGTGAGAAGGTATTCTTTACATCTGGCCATCTGGAGCCGAGGAGAGAAGGATTTAAAAGGAGGACGAACCAACCGAGGCGGCGATTGGGAGCTCGGGCGCGGCGTTGGTGAGAGACGGGGGCCACCTGGATCCAGCAGGACAGTGGTCTGAACCGGTGCTCAATTGCGAGGCCCAGCCGAGGAACGACCAGACTGACGGCGGTCGGTGACGGGGCCTAGACGGGGCCCAGCGGAGGAGCCGCCTAGCCAGACGGCGACGAGTGGCTGTGATCGGTGGATTCCGGCTGCGCCGGCGGTGCACGACACAACTGGCCAGGTAGACGGAGGCAGGCGATAGACGGCGGTGATCTGCGGAGCTGAGCAGCGTCACTCGGCGGAGAAGCTGCGCAGGAGCGGCGGGTCCAGTAGTGACCGAGCTAGTTGAGGCCTAGCCGGATTCTCTGCTTATTTCTATCCACAGGTCAGTAAAATGCCACCCAAAAAAGAGGAAATGGAAGAAATTAAAAAAACTCTGAACTTTGTGTTAGATGAACTGGCCAAAGTGACTAGCCAGCAGGACAAAATATTAGACCTAATACAGGAGGTACAAGCCCTACATTCAATAATAAAAGAAAAAGACAAAAAAATTATGGACCTGGAGCAACACGGGCGTCTTTTGGAGCAACGCGTTGAGGATCTTGAACAAGGTTCTCGCATTGATGACATAGTTATAAGTGGACTAGACATCAGATATCAGTCGTACGCCCATGCCGCTACAGGACTGAGTGGTGAACATGCTTCCATAAGTGAATCAATGTCCTTAGAAAACCAAGTGCTTCAGTTCCTTAATGATAAAGACATTAAGGTAGAAGCCAATGCGATCTCAGCCTGTTATGCTTTACCGAAGAAAGATAACAAAACAAAGAAATCAATTGTGATGCGCTTTGTGAACAGGAGGGTGAAAAATGACATACTGAGGCAGGCCAAAAAACTAAAGGAAACTCAAGTTTACCTAAATGAACACCTGACAAAAAAAAACGCTGAATTAGCACGGCAGGCACGGATGCTAAAGAAACATAATAAGATACAGTCAACCTGGACAAGAAATTGTAGAATTTGGATTAAACTAAATGGAACACCTGAGCAAGCAAAAAGTATAATGATCAGAGATGCTACTGACTTAGATAAATACAGATGAACACTGACTATGAAACACAGAGTGAGGAAACTCAAACTCTAAAAATATGCCACTATGCTGAACATAAACCACAAGAGATGGAGAATGATATTGATCCTGATAACCACTTTTTCAATAATATTCATAACCACTGTGAATATTACACTGAAAAGCAATTCAAAAGTCAAGTGCAATTAGATGGTAAACTGTCAATAATACACTTCAATAGCAGAAGTCTTAACAAAAACTTCTCACAGATTCAGGACTATTTAAAACAGCTAAACAGAAAATTCACAGCTATAGCAGTCTCTGAAACCTGGCTTAATGCAGACCAGGCTCCCCTGATGGCAATAGAGGGATATCAGATGTTTAACATTAACAGATCTCAAAAAAAGGGTGGTGGTGTTGCACTGTATATTGATGACCTATATAGATGTAAGCTTGTAAATGAAATGTCCTTAGCACTACCAGGGATTCTGGAATGTGTTACTGTTGAGATTGACCTAGACAAAACAAAAAATCTAATCATAAGCTGCATATACAGAACGCCGGGAACTTGCATTGAGACATTCAGAGATAAATTAGTCGAGCTGTACAATAATATTACTAGTAAGAAAATGGTAGCAATTTGTGGAGATTTCAATATTGACCTACTTAATCCACATCAACAAAATGTAGTTACAGAGTTCATGAACTCTATGTACAGCATGAGTCTATATCCCACAATAACACATCCCAGTAGAATCACAGCTCACTCTGCTACACTTATTGACAACCTGTTTGTCAATGTTCTCGACAAGAAAATAGAAAGTGGATTATTGATAAATGATATAAGCGACCACTTGCCAATCTTTGCACTTATCCATGGCCACACGGGGCCCAACCCAGAAAAAATCTCAAAATCGTTCAGACACAAATCACCAAACGCAATCAGTTCTTTTAAAGAGGACTTGCTGAAGCAAGACTGGACAGAAGTCTATGTATCAGATGTAAATGAAGCCTATGACACATTTACAAACATTGTAACCACTCTTTATGAAAAAAACTGCCCATTAGTTAAAAAAAAGCTTAAACACAAATTTACTGACAAACCATGGCTAACCAAAGGACTACAAAAGGCGTGTAAAAAGAAAAATTTATTATATAAAGCTTTCATAAAGAAAAGGACAAAAGAAGCAGAGCAGCGGTATAAAACATACAAAAATAAGTTAACATATATAATAAGATGTAGTAAAAGAGACTATTACAGTAAAGAACTGGAAAAAAACAAAGACAATATTAAAAATACATGGACAATAATCAACAGTATCCTTGGAAATAAAAGCAGAAATACCAGCTACCCAACTAACACTCCAAAAAATAATAAATCGACTCCGAATGTGAATATAGCTTCACCTGCAGATGAATTTAATAATTTTTTTGTTAACATTGGACCTAAACTGGCCCGAGAAATACCCACTACGGTGCCAACAGGTGATTCAATATGCAATAACACTGCTGTAAAAGACACCATCTTCATAAAGAACACAGACGAAAGAGAGGTCATTGAAATTGTTAAATCGTTCAAAAGTAAAACATCTACTGACTGCGATGGTATTGATATGCTACTAGTCAAAACTGTTATCGAATGCATAGTGAAACCACTGACGTATATCTGTAACCTGTCTCTCCAATCAGGTATATTTCCCAATGCAATGAAAATAGCTAAAGTAATTCCAATTTACAAGACAGGCGACAGAGGGGAACTCTCCAACTACAGACCAATTTCACTATTACCGCAATTTTCCAAGATACTTGAAAAAATATTCTATGAGAGAATTGACAACTTCATACTGAAGAATGATTTATTGTGTGAGCAGCAATATGGGTTCAGACACAAAAGGACAACAGCATATGCCTTAATGGAATTTACAGAAAAAATATCAACAGCCATTGAAAATAAAGAGTATTCAGTTGGAGTATTCCTGGATCTTAAAAAAGCATTTGATACAGTAGATCACAATCTATTATTAAAGAAACTACAAAATTGTGGTATCAGAGGGGTAGCACTGTCCTGGTTAAGAAGTTACTTAAAGAATAGATATCAGTTTGTATGTGTTAACAACAAAAACTCAGAGCTACTGAAGGTCACCTGTGGAGTCCCACAGGGTTCAGTTTTGGGACCATTATTATTCAATATGTATATAAATGATATATGTAAAGTTTCAGAAAAAATGGACTTAATATTGTTTGCTGATGACACTAACCTGCTATGCAGTGGAAACAACTTGGAACAACTTCTGGATACACTCGGAAAGGAATTAGGAAAGCTGAAACTGTGGTTTGATTCAAACAAATTAACGCTCAATTTAAGCAAGACAAAATTTATAGTCTTTAACAACCATCACAACTACCCAGTACCCAAACTCAGTGTAAATGGTGTAGAGATTGAAAGGGTATCCGAAACTAAATTCCTTGGAGTAATAATTGATAACAAACTGTGTTGGAAGCCACATATTAATTATATAAAAGGTAAAGTATCCAAATCAATTGCAATATTACACAGAGTGAAAAATTTGCTGAATCAACCCACACTATACACCTTGTATCATTCATTAATACTCCCATACATGACATATTGTAATGAAGTATGGGGAAATACATATAAAACAAACATATATCCACTCTTTATGCTTCAAAAGAGAGCTATTAGAATAATCAACAAAGCAGCTTACAGGGAACCAACAAACCCACTTTTTCTTAAACAAAAAACTCTCAAGTTGAAAGATCTGATCGACTTTAAAACCGCAATAATAATGTTCAAAGTGAAGAATCTATCACTGCCCGCAAATATCCAAAAGTTGTTCCAAACAAGGGAGAAACGATATCACTTCAGAGGAACATGTATATTTCAAAAGCCTACAGTGAGAACAACTACCAAGCAACACTGCATTTCAGTGCAAGGTGTCAGATTATGGAACGATTTTGGACCTGAATTAAAATCATGTACAAAGCTTGGACAATTTAAACAAAAACTAAAGGAAGAAATACTCCAAACATATTTACAAGACGACATGTAAACTCACATAAGGATTGACATTTCCAGCCTGTGTTGTGTTATAGCTTAGTTTTTCTTTTTTCTCTGTGACACTATGTCTTAGATTTGTTTTTGAATAGTAACCGCTTAACTTAGACTAGCTCAGTTTTCTTTTTCTCTCAGTCATATTTTGTCTTAGCCTTGTTTTAAATTGTAATCGCTCTTGTCTTGTTTTCTCTTTTTTCTCCTTTGAATTCTTGGATGGAATATGGGTGGGCAATATAAGCTGCGGCTTCAGCCATCACCCATTTCGGATAACTCACGTGGAATTGTATAGTAGAAGGAGTCTTTGTCTAATTTGACCTTGTTGTTATATTATACAGTTTCTTTTAACCTGTAATGTACTATCCGAAATAAATAAATAAATTCAATTCAATTCAATTATTAGCTACAATTTAATGTGCTATTTGGACATTTTGTGTAATGTTAGTTACTACAAGAATGGCCACTTGTTAAATACTAAAATAAAAATGATTTAATTGATTTTTGGGACGTTTGGTGGGCTTTTGGCATCCCATTAAAAAATGATTTATTATCTGGATGTTTTCTAGGGGGTTGTGGTCCCGTTTGGTCTGTTTGGTCCCGTTCACTGTTTAGTCCAACTGGTCTGAGGAAGGGCAGGTGGCCCAAAATGTTACTGATAAATAATAAATACTTAATGGGAGCTTTTCGGTGTGCGGATCGTCTTTGATTTTTCTAATATGTTTTGGGGGTCCAGCACGAGGTGGACTTTGCGATGTGCGTATCATCTTTATTATTTTTTAAATCACAACTTACCTTCGTGAAAATGCCGTAAACACACGCCCATGTGTGGGAATATTGTCAAAGCTTAGGTCTTTCTTTCTGACTGCTACAATCCATTCCATCCGACGCCTCTTTGTTACCTCAGAGACCCGATTCTCTCCACTTTTCTTCCAAGTCGGGAAGTTAAAAAAGTGTACGCAGTTATCACTCTTTTTCCACTCTAATCTTGAGAGCAGTTTTTGTGTTTGATAACGCAGCAAAACTTCCCCATTCTAACACTGCATAGTATTCGGAGGAATAATAATGTGATAATGTGACAGGACCACATTGGAAATAAGTGTTTTCGCTTTCTTGTGCCATCCTGGATTTTGTATGACGTTTTATACTGTATGTATATTTACATTTCCTATGTTTGTATACCATATTCAGTGTCATTTTTATCCAAATAGATAGACTGAAGCAACCCTCTCACAGAGTCCAGCCTAACCACATTCGTTGCTCACTACTAAACACAGACAGGCTGAACACTTTTCCCACAGTTCCTTGCGGTTTTTCCCATCAGGTGACGTCACGAGCCCATGTTATGAGAACATCCCATGTAGCCCCTACAAAAAAAATTTAAGGAACTAGCCCTAAGAAAATGACAATATGGATTCTTCATTTGGAAAAATTATCCCATACAACAAAAGTGCAAAATGGAAAGAGATCACGACTGTGGTCACAAATTATACTGCCAAAGACATGACCTTTATTGTTAAAAACATGACCAAACAGAAGTGGACTTTAATTTAAATGGTTTTAAAATATCTTTCTCTAGAATTCTTGCTTAATGCACTTTTTATTATGTTGAGTCCTTTTTTTGTTTTTGTTTTACTGGTTTTATTACAGGCCATAATAGGAAGGCCTACCATTATTTATTCTGATTTGTTGCGTTTATGAATGGGGTTGCCTGACTGGTTCAATAAAGTTTGTTAAATGTAACTTGATTTTATCACCCCTTTTTGTATGCAATTTTTAAAAAATGCAATACACGGGTCTGTTTTGATTATCATGCCAGTGTTGTTTTATACAAAGGTTTTACATTTACATTTATGCAGTGGTTTGGAGGCGCTCTCAAGATATCACGATACCGTGTATCGCGATTAAAACCCTAAATGTGTCACAGTACATGTTAAAAGCCATATCGTTCAGCCCTAGGTCTTTGGTATGACCCAGCTGAGGCATCAACCCACAACATCCCAGCTGTGGAGCCGATGAACTACCACTAGGCTTCCACTCCGGTCCACCTGATGTATGACAGGAAAAGTATGTACAGACGTGGACAAAATTGTTGGTACCCCTCTGTTAATAGAAAGAAAAACCCACAATAGTCACAGAAATAACTTGAATCTGACAAAAGTGGTAATAAATAAAAATTCTATGAAAATTAACCATTGAAAATCAGACACTGCTTTTGAATTGTGGTTCAACAGAATTATTTTAAAAAACAAACTCATGAAACAGGCCTGGACAAAAATCATGGTACCCTTAACTTAATATTTTGCTGCACAACCTTTTAAGGCAATCACTGCAATCAAATGATTTCTGTAACTGTCAATGAGACTTCTGCACCTCTCAGCAGGTATTTTGGCCCACTCCTCATGAGCAAACTGCTCCAGTTGTCTCAGGTTTGAAGGGTGCCTTCTCCAGACAGCATGTTTCAGCTCCTTCCACAGATCTTCAATAGGATTTAGATCAGGGCTCATAGAAGGCCACTTTAGAATGGTCCAATGTTTCGCTCTTAGCCATTCTTGGGTGTTTTTAGCTGTGTGTTTTGGGTCATTATCCTGTTGCAAGACCCATGACCTGCAACTGAGACCAAGCTGTCTGACACTGGGCAGCACATTTCTCTCTAGAATACCTTGATAGTCTTGAGATTTCATTGTACCCTGTACAAATTCAAGACACCCTGTGCCAGATGCAGCAAAGCAGCCCCAGAACATAACAGAACCTCCTCCATGTTTCACAGTAGGGACAGTGTTCTTTTCTTGGTATGCTTCATTTTTGTATCTGTGAACATAGAGCTGATGTGCCTTGCCAAAAAGTTCCAGTTTTGTCTCGTCTGTCCATAGGACATTCTCCCAGAAGCTTTGTGGCTTGTTAACATGCAGTTTGGCAAATTCCAGTCTGGCTTTTTTATGATTTGTTTTCAACAGTGGTGTCCTCCTTGGTCGCCTCCCATGAAGTCCACTTTGGCTCAAACAACGACGGATGGTGCGATCTGACACTGATGTACCTTGACCTTGGAGTTCACCATGAATGTGTTTAGAGGTTGTTCTGGGCTCTTGTTACTATTCGTATTATCCGTCTCCTCCTGCGGCCACGTCCAGGGAGGTTGGCTACAGTCCTGTGGATCTTAAATTTCTGAATAATATGTGCAACTGTAGTCACAGGAACATCAAGCTGCTTGGAGATGGTCTTATAGCCTTTACCTTTAACATGTTTGTCTATAATTTTCTTTCTAATCTCCTGAGACAACTCTCTCCTTTGCTTCCTCTGGTCCATGTTTAGTGTGGTACACACCATGTCACCAAACAGCACAGTGACTACTTGTCACCCTTTAAATAGGCCAACTGACTGATTACAAGTTTGTAGACACCTGTGATGTTAATTAGAGGACACATCTTGGTTGAGCATGTCCCTATGGTCACATTATTTTCAATCTTTTCTAGGGGTACCATCATTTTTGTCCAGGCCAGTTTCATGAGTTTGTTTTTTAAAATAATTCTGTTGAACCACTATTCAAAAGCAATGTCTGATTTTTATTGGTTAATTTTCATAGAATTTTTATTCATTACCACTTTTGTCAGATTCAAGTTATTTCTGTGACCATTGTGGGCTTTTCTTTCATTAACAGAGGGGTACCAACAATTTTGTCCACGTCTGTATAGATAAACATATTTTGATTTACATTGCATTAATTGCTGTGAATATTTCAGTGGTACAATATTGATCTGTAATTATTTTAAGTGAAACATGCATTTTTCTTGCTGCACATCCTCTTAGAGAGCATGACTGACAAGATAAAAGTTTTCTTTTGCTGCTTGTCCACACCAACCAAAATGATGACTGTGCATTGGAATGCTGTGATTAAAAATAATAAACAAATTAATAAATAAATAAGAGTAATGGCATTATTGCAAACAACAGGGTACACAACATAATCTAGGAGTCCAACAGACTAATACCTCAAACATGGCATGATTCTGCATTGAGAAATCGTCTGTTGTCCTACAAACAATAGATAATATGATATTAGTGTCCTAATTGCCTGTGTGTATAGTATGTGTTATTAGTATCCATTAGTATTAGGTGTGTTATTACCTCATTAGTATGTTGTGTATCTATTACCTTGGCATTCATTCAGAGAACAGAGTAAGAATTTCAATGATCAGGAAATGTTGCATTTCTTAACTGTGCACATGATAATAAAGCCTTTAAATCTTTGAATATGTGCCATCTTGCATGACAGCTCATTGTGGAAAGTACAGAGGAGGCTGGTTTGCACTGATTATCTTCCTGATATGAATCACTGAAGCGACATGCTCACCTTTGTTTCACTCCGTTTTTGATGACAACAAAACCCGATCTATGACAAAGTGAATGGGATGTGCAGATTGAATAGCTTCTTCAGAAAAATCAACAGACTGTCAGAAGGATACAGGGCACATCTAGAAACTCAACATCAGACTATCATGATCCCAATTTAACAGCTTGAAGCTCATAATTATCTAGCATTTGATTAGTTTTCATCATTGCCATTATCCATTTTATATTATGAAGCTGTCATACACTCACTGGTCATTTTAATATGTACCTGCATGTGTTCACCTGCTTTTGATTGTAAATATCTAGCCAGCTAATCACATGGTAACAACTCTATACATAAGGCGTGTAGACATGCTCAAGATGAGCTGCTGAAGTTCAAACCAAGCATCAGAATTGGGAAGAAATGTGATTTAAGTGGCTTTGATTGTGCCATGGTTGTTGATGCCAGCTGGGCTGGCTCGAGAGCATTTCAGAAACTGCTGATCTGCTAGGATTTTCACACACAGATCCTCTAGGATTTTTGGTCCGAAAAAGAGACCAATAAACAGCAGTTCTTTGGGCCCAAATGTCTTGTTGATGACAGAGGTCAAAGGAGAACAGCCAGACTGGTTTGACTCACCAAAATTGGGCAACAGAAGATTGGAAAAATGTTGGCCGATCTGACCCTCAATTTTTGCTGTTGTATTCATATGGTAGAGTCAGAATTTTCAATAAACAACGTGGAAGAACAGATGCACGCATGGACCAGAATCCCTGAAGCATGTTTCCAGCATCTTATGAAATTAAAGCTAGTACCTTATGGAGCAGTGAATGCTGACAGACATCTCTTCGTCCTGGGAGCTCTTCTACCTGCTGCTCAGTGATAAAACACATTCCTGCTCCGTCTGATCCCACAAGTGAACATCAGCCTCATTTGCACACAGAATAATTGGACACACCCAGGTACATTTAGGCAAGAATAACAGAATGCAATTATGATGTAAAAATATATATCTTTACCATGCAAACTTGACACTCATTCTTGGTGACAACAGTATCATTCCTGCTCAGTTCACTAACAAACCCTTACCTGTAGGATTATCAGTAGTCTGCAGGGTCAGAATTAGGGCTCCAGACGATACTGACGCACGCAAACTATCAGTCATGTCTGATTTAACTGATATATTGTAGGTCTATCTGATTAAGACCAGGAAATATCTGGCACACTGACACTTTTGGGGTTTTTTCCTTATCAAGCGTATTACCTTTGCTATAACTTTTTCTTCTGACCTTGTGTCCTTAATGTTTCGAATCAAGAAAGAACTGCTTAAGTTTAACATCACATTTGGTGTAGAAATGTTCATCTCGACCTCTTCCTGTTCATGAGCTGTCTTGACAGGCAGTATATTTTTTTAACCAGGTGTTATTATTTTAGCACATAATTGTCATTACATTGCCAATGTAAGAAACTTATCAAATATAAATGAAAATGTCAAGAAAAGTGATTTTTCTCCCCATGTAGGCCAACCCTTGTTTTACAAATGATATCTAAAACATGAGAAAAGTTATTTACTAATAAAGTCAAAATGTTATGATTTATTTAAAGGCAGAATGAGCTAATGCCATGTTGCTGTCCATCATCTGTCCATCCATCCATCTATCCACATTTCATGAGAATTGCCATTCTTTCAAGGGAATTGCTCAGATGCTCATCAACATCACACACCATGATCCTCAAGGTGATCTGCATTCAGGTTATTCTCAAGATCAATGAACAAGCTGTGTGAGTGTGAGCAGGCCTCAGCGGTATACATATATAAAGCAGGCTCTGTGACCTCGTGGTATGTTCACAAAGCTGGAATGAGCTACTGCATTATTGATGGTCTGGTCTTAAAGAGCAACTTATCCTCAGCTAGTTCCCTCCATATTCCACAATGTCAGTCTGTTGAACCTTTTCCCAATTACCACAGAAGATCTATGCTTGCATAATGAATGTACAATTTTACTCATGTTTTGAAAATTCCACACATGTAAATAAAAGTTAACCTGCCATAACTCGTGGAAATCTTCAAGCACACCAGACGGACAAGTGTTGTGCAGAGGAAAAGATTACTGCTTCTCTATTTCTGTCCTGCAAAGCTCTTTAGGAGTCTTACTGGTGTGTGTCAGAGACTGTAGAGTGACTTGTGTATGTTTCTGATTGCTTAGACCACTTACTGTGTGGATTTTACATTCGTTCAGCAGCACCGAGGAAAGTGACTGAAAAGAGCAAAGAGGACATAAAGGACTACTAGAGGCATTTGAGGAATAGTGGTCAAGATGTTGATCACCATGCTAACGGCCATGTATGTGATGGTCAAAGTCGTAGAGTCGGTAAGATAAATATAATGAGAGAGCAATGTGATGTATGGATGTCATGTTAATTAGAAATGCCCAGCATGTAGATTGTTGTCAAGTAAGAATTAGGTTCATATAAATAGGATAAATAACTAGTATTGTCTTGTAAAAACAGCTTCCTGATATCTACAGATGTAACTATGCTATTGCTGTAAAAGAAAACCCCAAAGCACGATTCTTCACTGCTGTGTTATATTGCATGTGCGTCTTCACCTTCAGATAGGGGCCCAGTTTGCACGTGAACAGGATCCATTGCCTTACATGGTGTCTCAGCCTTTGCCTTGGCAGGTTCATTCTGTCTCCCTCAGCCGGCGGAGCAGCAAAGCTGATGAGGTTAGTGTGCTAAAAAAATCTTCTAAAGAGACAGTAACCATTCTGACTCACAAACAAGAAAATGTCAACCTTCTTCGAGGCTGCCAAACCATAACCACATCCTCTTGACAGGGAGTGATTTCAGAGTTCTACTCTGAGACCCGTTTTCAATGAAATTTTCTACAGTTTTAATTTCACTTGTCTGCATGGTTGCATTTCTTATTTATGAAGTAACTTTTGTGGCCATATGCAGTATCTAATGGCAAGAGGTGTAAAGTTCAGCAGTCATTCTTGACTCATCACATGACCATATGAGCTTGTTTATCGTGTCTCAGGGAAGAAAGGGGTTGTCATTTTGGTGTTGGTAGATTTAGAGCAACAGAAAAGATCATTTTGAATCAAAGTCTTTTAGTGATGCATCTTTGTATAGTGATCAACATTACACTCATTTCTCGCACTTTTGCTTTGGATACCTTAAATGTCCCATTCACTGCCCTTTTCCCACATTGACAGCTCCCACAGGTCTTAATGAAATTTTTGTGACATATTTTGGTCTAATTGCCTTAAATTATGTATTTGTTGCAGCACTATTGTGAATCATCTTTTGCATCCTTTCTCGGAACAGCTGGTTTCAGTGCATGTCTCTTTAAATCCTTAAGACTCCTCCCTCCCTCTTATGTGGCTATTGCTAATCTTAGCTGACTAGCTCCTATCACCAATCAAGCCTGAACCAACTAATGTAAAACTGTCTTAAAGAATAAATCAAGTAAAGCATCACTGGTAGACAGAAGTGTGGTTTCAGTGGTCTATTGGATATGATCGGTTGCTGGAGTACAATAAGCACAGAAACATTTTTCAACCAGGGCTGTTAGGACCCCAGGGGGTCCTTGAGAGAACATTCAGGGGTCCTCAGAGAACTGTCTAATTTCACTTCTTAATTGGTCAAAACAATTGCAAATAATCTGCAGTTGTTGTACATGGGTGCCTGTAGTGGCTCTTCCATGTCAGTAGGTGGCAGGATAGTAACAATAATAATGCATTAGATTTATATAGCACTTTTTATAGACACTCAAAGACGCCTTACAATGGATACATTATTCATTCACTCCGCAGACAGTGGTAGTGGTAAGCTACTGCTGTAGCTACAGCTGCCCAGGGGCAGACTGATGGAAACGTGGCTGCCAATCTGCGCTAACAGCCTCTGTGACCACTACCGAATATTTATACACATTCATACCCTGTGTCATGGACACTGGAGGCAAGGTGGGTAAAGTCTTGCCCATGGATACAACGGCAGGATGACTGGGGAGAGCAGGACTTGAACCGCCAACACTCTAGTTATTAGATGACCTGCTCTACCTCCCGAACCACTGCCGCCCACCTTGTTTAGACATGACCTTGTTTAGACATGCTCAGGGTCACGATGACTGATAAAAAACATTGACGGATAAATATTCAGACTCTGAACTGGGGTCTGTAATGATGGAGCAGCCACCATGGTTGGGTGTGCCAAAGGCTTTGTTAGCGGAGTGAAAGGAATACACCCAGATGTTGTTATGCACTGTTTTTACATAGTGAGGCGCTCCATGCTAAGACTTTACCAGCAGACCTAGCTCCTGTTTGGGATGATATCATGTGCAGCTTAAACTTTGTAAAGACAAGACCTCTGAAAAGCCAAATATTTGCATCTTTATATGAGGAAATGAGAATGGAGTGCAGCGCCTGGCATACCTGGCAGCTAAATTGACTAAACTGTCATTACATATGTTGGAATAGGCCACAGTGTGTCATTTTGTAACATTTTTGGTTGGTGGGGTTCCCCAAGATTTTTTCAACATAAAAAGGGTTCTTTGGCGCAAAAAAAGGTTCAAAAACACTAGTTCAGTGAACCAGGTGGAAACAGGGATGTTTATTAGGGTGACTGAACTATAAAGAAAATAACACTACAAACTGCACCCTAGCTTGGAAGCTAATGCCATGGCCGGTCTTCCTGCTCACACAGAGCAGGAAGACGGAGCAGAGCAGCAGCCTTTTCTTGACAGAGGTAAAAAACCAGAACAGTTAAAAGGGTTAATTGGACACAAAAATGATATAAAGGCTATGTTTTTTAAAGAGAAGTGAGCTTCGTGATATTTTTTCAATAATCACACAACAAATAGATGCAGTTCACAAGGTTAAAACCTACAAAAACACTATTTTTCAGTGAAAGGGCCTTTAAGTAAACAAGCACATTTTATCAGTGAACACATCTTTTGCCCTAGAGATATCAGTCAGTAGATTTACCTTTTTCTTAGCTTGAGAGAGCAGGTTGCATGGTTATCTATGACCTACATTCTTTTTATACACCTATTTAAAAGAAGCTTCCAAACAAACAGGAGAAAAGAGCTAAACTAAAACAGAAAGGGGACACATTTCAGGGGTTAACTGTGAGCATGAGCATTGAAACAAAAAGGTGAGAACAGATTAGCAGTACGGAAGCAAATAGAGAGATAAAAAAAAAACACTTCGACTAAGGCGCAGTCTGAATAAACCCGAACGTCTCTGTTGGCAAAAAAAAAAAAAGACTTGACCCAACAGATAAGGTTATAGAGCTGGTTGAACTGATTGTAGGCATAGACACAGAGCCAAACTAACAGGTAAGCATGCTAAGCTGGTTCATTTCTCAGACACAGGTTTCTCAGCCGCTGCTCTGCTTGAGCACTAATCCCAATCAGGGGGATTTGTGTTTGAGGTCATTACTGTAACTGTATATAGAAAGGACTCATACACTCAGGTGCAGCTTCACATATTCGTACAGTGCTCACTGTAGATGCAGAACATTTTGTACAGTTTAGCAGAAAAGTTTAGCAAAGGCTGATTGCATCTCTGATTCAAGCTACTTGACATAGAATTATGAATTATCTCTGTTTTGGATAAAGTTAAATAATACAGATAATTTTCAAAGCTGGACAGTATCTTAATCATACATTGCACACAACACTGCACAGTCTGTCAGTTGTAGTTTCTCATCTGACACACTGCTGTTTTATTTGCAGTTTGATGGCTTCAGGAGAAACAGCATAGGAGTCTATAGAAAGAGTAAGTAATAACATTAATAATTATCTGAATGCAGGCTATTTATCTGCTGTGATGACTGGCATGGCAAAGTAAATGCTGATGACTTAATTTGAATAGCTCTCAAATCAAACCAAAGTAAACATGAGACAGACAAATAGCCCGCTTGAATAAAGGCTAATATGTAAACCATGTGCTTGAACTCAATCACTGCTACAGACTTTGTCTCCATGGCTATTGCCTCTACCTCTCTGGCTATCCCCTGTGTCCTGTCGTGCTCAGACTCCAACGCCAGCAATGGAACATGCACCACGCCCACTCTTCCACCACTCAGCCCCATTGAAATTGAGAAGGCTGCCTCGACCATCCAGAGCCATTTCAGAAAGTTCCAGCAAAAGAAGCACAAGAATGGCAAATAGGTGGACAAGAAGGACATTGGTACATGCAGCAAGCCTGAGAGACAACAGGATGTGGATTCAGAAAAGGCGAGATCAGCTGGTGACAACATGCATAAATGCATATGGAGACTGACAAACAAATGTACATGCAGTGTATTCACACATAGTTCAGAGTTCAAAAAAAATACACAGTAATATCATGTAGTCTAAAATTCATTTATAAAAGTCCCTTTTAAGTTTCATTATATATAATATTCTAATCATGTAAATGTGAACATACTGCATACTTGAATTAATGTTGTTGATGTGCTTTGGTGTGTGTGTGTGTGTGTGTGTGTGAGTGAGAGAGTGTGAGAGAGAGAGAGAGAGACTGAGTGAATGTTCTGCAATTTATAAACCCTTGTTCAAAGTATTCTGATTAAAAAAATGAAATGATTCATTAACACTGTTGTCCTTTTTAAACATTTCAAATATGACTATTTCAATAAACTAATGTGTCACATAGTTGGTTGTTTCATTGCTTTATGTTGCCCTCTAGTGTTTAAATAAAAGTGTGTTACTTTAAAATTTATTTTAATGTTCTTTCTGCAGCAGTTTTGAAACGTGTGCACAGGTTGTTGTGGAGACATGGTGCACATAGTGACCTTGGGACTCATACCTGTGACTATAGTATTGGGGTCAAAAAGTCAAAGGTCAAATCACAAGGTTATGAGTCTGGAAAGCCAGCATGGACATACAGGTCCAACTCAGTGAATTACAATATCATCAAAAAGCTGATTTATTTTAGTAATTCAATTAAAAAAATGAAACTCATATCATAGATTGATTACACAGAGTGATATATGTCAAGTGTTTATTTCTTTTAATTTAGATGATTATGGCTTATAGCTAATAAAAATCTCAAATTCAGTTACTCAAAAAAATTAGAATATTACATAAATTAATTTAAAAATATATTTTTAATAGAATAGAATCTTTATTGTCAATATACACAAAAATACAATGAAACTCTGTTTAGCAACAATCTCTGTTCAGCAGCTTAAAATGCAATCATCATAGTAATAAATAAATAAATAGATAAAACACTAATGCGATCTAGTGTGTGTGTGCACATGCCTGCTGGAAAGGGATTATGTGTGCAACAGTCTGTCCACTGCTTTAGGGAAGACCCCCCCCCCCCATTCTGTTGGTGTGGGTTTTGATGACTGAGCCTGCTTGAGGGGAGGGTGGAAAACAAGTAATGTCCTGGGTGTGTGGGGTCATTCCTGATGTTTTTAGCTCTTCTGAGGAGGCGTGTGGAGTAGATGTCCTCCTGGAGAAGTCAACAATCTACTGGACTGTCTTTAAGACCCGTTGCAGCTCCCCCTTTTCTGCCTCTGTGCAGCTGGAATACCAGACAGTGCAGCCATACGTCAGGACACTCTACTGTGCAACAATACAAGTTCTTAAGCAGAGCTGGGGGGGGGGCGGAGTTTGTTGTGCTTCAGAGTTCTGAGGAAAAAGAGTCATTGCTGGGCTTTCTTGATGTCATGTGTTGTATTCACACTCCAACTTAGGTCCTTAGGATATATACATACCCAAGAATTTAAAGTCAGAAACCTGCTCTACCTCCTTCCCTTTGATGCTCAGTCCTGCATGCTGTGCCTTTGATTTCCTGAAGTCTATAATTATTTCGTTGGTCCTCTTTGTGTTTAAGATCATGTTGTTGTCTCTGCACCATGTCAACAATGACTGAATCTCCTCCCTATAAGGTGTTTTGTCATTGCTTGACACCAAGCCCACTATGGTCATATCGTCCGCAAATGTAATAATGGTGTTGATGCTGTGGGTGGAGGCGCAATCATGGGTACACAGAGAGTACAAGATTGGACTAAGAATACTGCCCTGAGGTACACTAGTGCTGAGAGTGATGGTGGAGGAGGAGAGACTGCCCAGCTTTACATGCTGGGGTCAGTTTGTGAGAAAATCTTTGATCCACAGACAGAGGGGTGTTCCAAGCTGTAATGAAAGCAGTCTGCTAACCAATCTATTGGGGCTGATGGAATTAAAGGCAGAACTGAAGTCAATAAACAGCATCCGGACATAAGCATTTGGATTTCTGAGGTGGGTGAGGGCTGTATGTAATGCTATTGAAATAGCATCATCTGTGGATCTGTTTGGCCTGTAGGCAAATTGATGATGATCCAGGTCCAAGGGGATGCAGGATTTGATGTGTTGCAGCACTAGTCTTTCCATACATTTCATAATTACTGGTGTGAGAGCAATAGGTCAGTAATCATTTAAGCCTGTGGCAGCTGAAGTTTTGGGCACAGGGATAATGGTAACAATTTTGAGGCAAGTGGGGACTGTGACTTGTTGAAGTGATCAGTTGACTGACTTACTTACTTACTACTCCTGCGGGGTGAGGGATGGCAGCCATCACCATGCGTAGAACCAGGTTAACCAGTGCATGCCAACATTGCTGGTTTTGGGCCAGCTCCTCTGTGTCATCAACAGCAACTCCGAGCTGTTGGAGGTCTCTTTCCACCACATCGAATTATCTGGTGTGTGGCTTGCCCCGGGGTCTTTTCCACCCTGAGACCTTAGGGTCGAACATGAGGATGGCTTTTGCCGGGTGTTCTGGTGGGAGGCGGAGGACATGACCAAACCAGTGGATAAGTTACTGTGTAATAAGGTGGAATGTTTGTAGGCTGATGTGTGCAAGCTTGGCATTAGAAGTGTGTTGGGGCCACCTGATGTTCTTGATGGTTCTGAGGGCCCAACTATCAAACCCATCCACTCTCGAGGCCAGAGTCTTATTCAGTGGCCATGTCTCTGACCCACAGAGTAGAATGGAGAGGACTGATGCATTGCATATGCGGAGCTTCGTCTTTCGGGAGATTGATCAATGGCACCATAGAAGTTTCCATAGTGCCTGCAGGGCTGATGCAGCGAGGCCACGTCTGCAGTTGATCTCTGGTTTCATGTCCCCGTTGTTGGTCACTGTGGAGCCCAAATACACAAAGGAAATGACAAACTCAACGGCATCTTTCCCGAACTGTAACGGGTGGGTCCAGTCCGTCGCCGACATGCATTAGCTTAGTCTTTGTCCAGCTCACCTGAAGACCCAGCCTTGCTGCCTCTTCGTGGCAGACAACTAGAGCATCTCTAAGCTGACTATAGGATGGGCTGAACCGGATGGTATCGTCAGCATATTCAAGGTCATCCAGAAGGTAGTTGCCAAACTGCATGCCAGGGACCCAGTCATAGACCTTGGCCATCAGATAGTCTATGACACAACTGAAAAGATCAGGAGCAGCCACACAACCCTGTTGGACCCCGCTGCTGATGGGAAATCAGCGGGACTCCTTTCTGTTCATATGGACACAGCTCTCCAAGTTGCTGTAGAGCTGTTTAAACAGGGCTATGATCTTGGGTGGGGCTCTGAGGGTCTGCAGGACACTCCAACAAGAAGCGTGGTCCATGGTGTCGAAGGCAGCCTTAAGATCTATAAAGGCTATATAGAGATGGCGGTCCTTGCAGAATTCATAGGCCTTGTCTATTAATAGGCGAACAGCAGAGATGTGGTCTGAGGTCGAGCGGTTGGGCATGAAGCCTTCCTGCTGAGGGTGACAGCCACCTCTGATGGCTGGAAGGGCACAACTAAGGAGGATCCTGGTGAAGAGCTTACCAGGAATGGACAAAAGGGTGATGCCTCTGTGATTGCTACAGATGAGTTTGTCACCCTTTCCCTTTCAGAAGGGGAGGATGATGCCCCTGGTCTAGTCCCTGGGGAGCTGCTCTGTCAGCCAAACATGATTGATGATGTGGGTGAACCACTGGATTGTGCAGTTTCTGGCCATCTTCAGCATTTCGGTGGTTATAGCACAAATTCCAGGAGCTTTCCCGTGGAAAAAAATGACTGGGAGTTTTTCAAGATTGGTTGAAGTTGGTTGTAAATACTGTAGCTAGCTGGGAAGCACATGTTTTCAATACCCAACCTGTAACTCCATCTGGCCCTGGTGCCTTCCTGGTGTCAATGTTACACAAGACCCGCTGGACTTGATGTGACTGGAGAGTGAGTGGCTGGTCACTCGCAGATGTTGTCATAGACATGTCTGATTCATGCCTGGAATTCTCCTCAAATCGAGCAAAGAATGCGTTAACATCATTTAGGAGAGAGATGTTGATGGGGGTGCTGTGGTTTTGCTTATAATCAGTAGTAGTCTTAATACTTTGCCACAGTGTGCAGGTTATTTTCTCTGAAATTGTCCTCAATATGCTGTTTGTATTTCATTTTTGCTGCTTTGATGCCCCTGTTTAGGTCTACTCTTACTTCCTTATTCGCCCTTTTCACATTCCCCACAATGCAATGCGTAACCAGCAACATCCGGTAGTTCTTTTACAATGGCTCACAACGGAGACAGAGTTCAAGATACGTCGAAATAAAGCCACAAATCAGGGTTCCAGATGCGTAGTACCTTTCTGTAGTAATCGCCAGGGTACAGACAAGGAACAGGTCATAAGAAGATCATACTATAGGTTTCCCAGCGGTCAAAAAAACGCAAATCTTTGGCGAATTTGGGAGAGCAAAATCAGGTGTGAAGGATGGACTTCAAGTGCCAGTGACAGCACTGTTTGAATAATATATTTATCTATATTGTATTACCTGTTATTATTCAATAAAATATTAGCATTTAGTCTAATTTTAGGTTCCAAACTAATCACTGATCAAATCCAATACAAAGTTAACATAGTATCAATTTTCTTTATTTTATTAGTTAATATAGTCTTGTCAGACTTCTGCAAGTTAATAAATGTATCCATGGTCACTATGGTATAAACTTTAAACAAAGATTTATTGTTTATATTGTGTATTGTATTTTTGTTCTAGTTAAGAATTTGTAGTAATAAAGACCAGTTTATTCAACCTGAAATTTTTATTAAATGCATACATGTATAACACAAAAAAAGGCAATGTAATACCTACACAATCAATGCTAAACATATGTGCACTTTTATAGTACAATCATGGAATGATAAGTCCATGGTAGAAACATCCAATGACTAGCTTCAAAAAGCCAAAATGACTTGAAAGCTAAAAATATTTCTCATAAGAACTACATTTGCATCATGACAAAAACTAATAATGTTTCTGAAAATGACTAGCCATTCACATGAATAAGAACATCACAGAAATTATAGCGCCATCCATCAAGAAATACTAAACATTCATGTAAACATTTGGACAATTCCTTACACAGGATATGCAAAACCACGGACTATCTTCATCTACCATATCTTGGTTATAGTTCGCACATCTCCAGCATGACCAGGAATCACAGTTGCATGGACATTCACACCCTACACTTGCATCTGAGTTGTCTGGCTTAATGTTCTCCGCTTCAGGCAGCACCTTGTTGCATGGTTCATTGACGAGGACCGTGTCTTCACATGGGGTGAGCAAGGATGAATTATAGTCCAACCTTGAAGGCATCACTGTTACAACAGGAGGCAAACGCTGTTGTCGACCAAAGTTCTCAGCACATAAGACACTAACAGCTGAGACATGTTGACCCATGTGTTGTGTGGCATTAAACAGATTCTGCCTTAGTCCTAACACACTGTTGAATCGGTCTGTTGGAGATGACGTATACACAGCAGATCCATATTGTTCAACGGTTCGTCGCAGAGGCTTCTTCTTTTTCGTGAACTGGATGTCATTGTACTTCTTGGGTTGCACAGTTGCAGATGAAAACAAAAGATATAAATAAAAACACAAACCCCTCTAAAAACACAATAATTTATTTATGACATTATGACATACCTTTGGGATCAGTCCAGGAACAAAGCTTTTCGGTGCATGATGGATCATCTGGCAGTCAAGTGTATCCCCATGAAACCAAATCTGCCAGTTGAAAA
Source organism: Pholidichthys leucotaenia (assembly GCA_020510985.1). NCBI lineage: Eukaryota > Metazoa > Chordata > Actinopteri > Cichliformes > Pholidichthyidae > Pholidichthys > Pholidichthys leucotaenia. Next base: position 210,638,606 of record CM035847.1, on the reverse strand, counting down.
AGACAGCCTCCGACATGACCACACGACTGAAAGAGCCTAAAAAACCAGAAGTTAAAATAAATCGCCACAGCAAACTAAACAACACCACATCTTGACTAACACACCTGACTTACACATACTGTATATACACACACATATATACACACACACATACACATTACCGAATCTCTTCTTCAAAGGTTGCTGAAATGATATAATATGCAAGATTCTGTTTAATACAAATTAATTATGCAAAACACAGATTGTAATTAGTACAAATACAACTTCAAAACTTAACACAAAAGAAATTGATATTTCCATAAGTATGCAATTTCAACCTACCCTACAGTGCAGGTACAGTATGCTCCATATGGCTGTCCTGTTATCTTGTCTAAGATGATGTACATAGCCTTCACATTGTCTGCTGCACCAGATATGCGATGACAAGCACTGGGCCTCGATGGCAACAAATGTTTCAGATGTGTCGGTGTCGATCCGCATAGAATGAATGAAAGACATCATCTGGAAAGGTCTTTGGATCTTGTACCTGACCTCTTGGTCTTTGCTCAACACATTTGTGTTAACCAAATATTTCTTGACAATTGTGTCATCAATTGGTGGAGTATGCTGCAGTTCTTTTGTCCACATGTTCCTTTGTGACAAGAACGCTGGTGTGAGTGATGCATACTCTTCTAGCTGCTTTGAGGACAGTCCATGTGACTTTAAATGTGGAGAAAATTCAGGCAATTTCCCTTTTCCACTTGTAGAGATTCCCATTGCCAGGCACAGAAGATTGATTCTGGCAGTTTTGGAAAATGAAGCGTTAACATGGTACTGTTTACAGTACTGTTTCAGTGTTTTTGCTGGCAGTGCTTTCACCTCTGTGTACGTTTTAGGGACTTTCCCTGTCATTTTCTGCTGGAATCCATACGACATTATGCACCTGCAAGAAATGAGGAAAAGATGTCACATTGTGTATAGATAAATGTATGTATAATACTATATATATGTGTAACCACTAGTTGAAAATAAACGTTTAATGTACATCAACACTGAGCAGCTGATAACCTGCTGACATGCACTCACATGGGTTATGCCTCATGAGTCATGGGTGCAACTTACAACTTCTAAATATGTCACAAAAACACGCTGCATACGCGATTAGCATAGCATGGCATACAACAAAAACACAATAGAAAGCTCAAAAATATTACTAGGTATATTACTGCAGCTTGATATGTATAGAAAACTGTTTAACTTACCACAAATCAGTAAAAAAAAATCGCTCCCCCGTTGCTAGATTCAAGCGTGTTTATGTTGGGCGCTGGGAAACCGGATGTTGCCGGTCGCGCGAGGAATTGTGGGATTGTGAAAGGGGCGAATAGGTCTCTTTGGCCCCCGACCTGAAAGTTGCATCTCCGGCCTTAAGCAACTTTCTCACGTTGTTGTTGAACCATGGTTTTTGGTTGGGGTATGTTTTGAGCCATTTTTCTGTGGCTACATTGTCTGTACAAAATTTTAATTAGGATAGTATTGTAATGGTGTGATGTTCAAAAATCTCCCACACCATATCCTCAAAGCAGTCCTGTAAGGATGATGAAGCCTCTTCAGTCTAAAACCGCACAGTCAGAGCCACCATAACTTGCCATTAGGCCCTTGGGCTGAGAGGTTTTATACCCCCCCTCAACAAAATCTCAGTTTAAAAATATCTAATAGCTTGTAGCGGGCAGCGCGGTGGTGGAGTGGTTAGCATTGCGGCAGCACAGCAACTCACCCTTGGCCGGGGGATCCTGGGTTCGATCCCAGCCCCCGACCAACAGTGATCTGTGTGGAGTTTGCATGTTCTCCCCGTGTCTGCGTGGGTTTACTCCGGGATTTCTCCGGTTTCCTCCCACATGCCAAAAACATGCAAGATAGGTTAATTGGCATTAAAAACTGGGGATTCTAAATTGTCCTTAGGTATGACTGTGAGAGTGAATGGTTGTCTGTCTCTCTGTGTTGGCCCTTCGATGGACTGGCGATCTGTCCAGGGTGTACCCTGCTTCTCGCCCAAAGATGCTGGGATAGGCTCCAGCCCCCCCATGACCCGAAAAGGACTAAGCGGAAGAAGATGAATAATAGCTTGTAGCCACACTGTGGCGTAACATTATGTAGCTCACATATTCCTTGGCAGAGACCCAGACATGAGGGAACTTGGAGCTCGCAGTGTGTATTGACATCACGCCTCATACGGACATTGAGTCTGGACCCCCTGCGGACTAGAGACGAAGGGAGAAGATCTGAGAGTGGACCTGAAGAGACTGTCTGACTCCTAGGGTCAGACAGAAAAGCCGAGAGGACAATAGGAGGATTAGATATGAATGGAATTCTGTGTTTGATGTGAATGTGATTTGTGTTTGGTGTTACAGTATAAAGGTATTCAATTCAATTCAACTTTATATAGCGCCATTTCACAACAACAGCCATCTCATAGCACTATCAACTGTAGGGGGGAACCCCCACAGTTGCAGAAAGACCCCAGCAATCAGGCGATCCCCTGTGAGCAAGCACTTGGCGACGGTGGAGAGGAAAAACTCCCTTTTAACAGGAAGAAACCTCCAGCAGAACCAGGCTCAGGGAGGGGCAGTCATCTGCTGCGACTGGCTGGGGGGTGAGGGGATGGAGAAGAAGAAAAGAACAGACATGTAGAGAGCAAACAGCACGATGGGGACTCAATCTATGGGAGAGAACAAACAAATGTTAATGACCAGCAAAAAAAAAATATTTCATAGAGAGTGAGGAAAGGAGTGAGGCCCAGTGCATTACTGGAGGTCCCCCGGCTGACTAAACGTATTAGCAGCATAACTAAGGGAGGGTTCAAAAACACATGATCCCTCCCTAATTGTAGGCTATATCAAAAAGGTAGGTTTTAGCCCTATTCTTAAAAACAGAGATAGAGTCTGACTCCCGAATCCAGATTGGCAGCTGATTCCACAGGAGAGGAGCTTGATAACTGAAGGCTCTACCTCCCATTGTACTTTTGGAGATCCTAGGTATTACAAGTAATCCTGCATTTTGGGAGCGTAGTGCTCTGTTAGGATAATACGGTAGTATCAGATCTTTTAAATAAAAAGGAGCCTGATTGTTTAGAGCTTTGTAAGTAAGAAGAAGGATTTTAAACTTAATTCTAAACTCTATGGGAAGCCAATGAAGGGAGGCCAGAACCGGAGAGATATGATCTCTCTTTCTAGTACCTGTTAAAACTCTTGCTGCAGCATTTTGGATCAGCTGAAGACTTTTTAAAGATGTTTTAGGACAGCCTGATAATAAAGAATTACAATAATCTAATCTCGAGCTAACAAAAGCGTGGGTCAGCTTCTCAGCATCACTCTGAGACAAGATGCTCCTAATCTTGGCAATATTACGCAAATGATAGAAGGCAGTCTTAGAAACAAATTTAATATGTGAATTGAAGGACAAATCCTGATCAAAAATAACTCCAAGGTTCCTCACAGAGCTATTAAGAGAAAGAGTAACTGCATCCAAACTGAAAGTTTGATTTGGAAAGGAATTTCTAAGGTTTTTTGGACCAACAAGAATGACTTCAGTCTTATCTGAATTTAATAGCAGGAAATTACAAGTCATCCAAGCTTTGATTTCCTTAAGACAGGCTTCTAACTTGGCTAATTGATTACTATCATCTCGCTTCATTGACAGGTATAATTGTGTGTCATCTGCACGACGATGAAAATTTATACAGTGCTTTCTAATAATGTTACCTAACGGAAGCATATATAAACTAAAAAGAGTAGGGCCTAGCACAGATCCCTGTGGAACTCCATGACTAAGCTTTGAGTTGAAAGAAAACTCATTATTTACATGAACAAACTGGAACCTATCAGATAAATAAGATCTAAACCACTGCAACGAAGTTCCATTAAGTCCAACATAGTGTTCTAATCTATCAAGTAGAATATTATGATCGATAGTATCAAAAGCTGCACTAAGGTCTAAAAGGACAAGTACAGAAACCAGTCCATTATCAGATGCGATGAGGAGGTCGTTAGTGACCTTCGCTAAGGCTGTTTCAGTACTATGATGGATTCTAAACCCAGATTGAAACTCTTCAAGTAAACCATTTCCCTGCAGGTGGTCAAATAATTGCGTAGCAACAACTCTTTCTAAGATTTTTGAAATGAAAGGGAGATTAGAGATTGGTTTATAGTTAGCTAAAGCTCCTGGATCTAGCGTTGGCTTTTTGAGTGAGGGTTTAATTACAGCCGTTTTAAAAGCCTGCGGTACATGGCCTAAGGTTAATGAAGAATTGATTATATGAAGAATAAAGCTACCAATAAGTGGGAAGACTTCTTTAAATAACCTGGTAGGAATAGGGTCTAAAAGACAAGTTGAAGGTTTGGATAAGGAAACTATTTTGTCTAACTCACAAAGGTCGATTGGAGTAAACTCATCAAGACAGACATCAATAGAAGGAGTTGTAGTAGTTATAGTATTTAAGTTAACTGTGGGAAGAGTCTGATTGATTTTATCTCTGATGGATGAAATTTTATTATTGAAAAAGTTCATAAAGTCCTGACTAGTAAGCTCTAAGGGAATGCTAGGATTGACAGAGTCCTGACTCTTTGTCAACCTGGCTACAGTACTGAAAAGAAACCTGGGATTATTCTTGTTCTCTTCTATTAATGCAGAGTAATAACTCATTCTAGCTTTTCTAAGAGATTTTTTATAAATTAAAAGATGATTTCTCCAAGCTAAATAGATTTCATCTAAATTAGTAGAGCGCCATTTTCTTTCTAATTGACGAGTCTTCTGTTTTAAGCTACGAGTTTCTGTGTTGAACCAAGGAGTTAGAAATCTCTGATTAGACTTTTTCTTTTTTAAGGGGGCCACCAAGTCTAGAGCCTGATTCAGAGAAGCTGAAACACTATCCACCATGTTATCAATTACAGAAGGAGCAAGCTGTCTATAGCTTATTTCCGTTGTGTTGACACATGGCATAGAGGAAACAATCTGCATAAATTTGGAAACAGCATCATCTGAGAGGCATCTACTGTAATAATATTTTTCTTTAGGAGCCAAATAGTCAGAAATAGTAAAATCAAAGGTTAACAGACAATGGTCTGACAGTACAGGGTTATGAGGAGACAGTACAAGATTTTCTGTTTCTATGCCATATGTCAGAACAAGGTCCAATGTATGGTGGAGGTAATGAGTAGAATTTCCTACTTTCTGAGAAAACCCAATCGAGTCTAATATTGAATTAAAAGCCACATTAAGGCAGTCACTATCTACATCCACATGTATATTAAAGTCCCCAACTATAATTATTCTATCCGATTTCAGCACTAAATCAGCTAAGAAATCAGCAAATTCGGATAAAAATTCTGAGTAGGTTGATGGGGGACGATAAACTATGGCAAATAAAATTGGGTTTAACCTAAAATTGCTAAAGTGCCCAATACTGAGGACCAGGCCCTCAAAGGAATTATAACATGTTTTTTGCTTTACATTAACTAGTAATTTGGAATGGTAAATTGTTGCTACTCCTCCTCCACGACCAGAACTTCTGGGATTTTGACAGTTTAAATAACCAGAGGGAGTTGATTCATTTAAACCAACATAATCCTCTTGCCTTAACCAAGTCTCTGTAAGGGAAATTAAATCAATCTGATGATCAATTAACAGATCATGGACTAACAGAGACTTGGGAGTTAGAGACCTAATATTTAATAAACCACATTTAATTTTTAAATTATGAGGAGGAACAGAGGCCAAATCATTCAATTTAGAGGCTTTATGTTTAATTTGAGTTTTACCAATATTTTGCTTTATCACTTTGGGATGCTTATACATTATATTTTTATTCACTTTGGAGGGAGCAGACAACGATTCTCTGATGGGGATGACAGGGGCTAAGTTGAGGGATGGCGGATGAAGAGGAGCTGCAGAGAGGCGTGTAAGACTGCGACTCTGCTTCCTGGTCCCAACTCTGAGTAGTCACGGTTTTGGAAATTTGGATAAAAAAGATGCCAGATTGTTAGATAAATGAGACGCACCATCCAAAGTGGGATGAATGCTGTCTCGTCTCATAAGACCAGGTTTTCCCCAAAAAGAGCTCCAATTGTCAGTGTAGCCTACGTTGTTTGCAGGACACCACACAGACAGCCAGCGGTTCAAGGATGACGAGCGGCTAAACATGTCATCACTGGTCAGATTGGGGAGGGGCCCAGAGAATACTACAGTGGCAGACATCGTTTTTGCAAAGTCACACACGATTCTATATTAAGTTTCATGACTTCCGACTGCCGGAGACGGATGTGGTTTACCCCAGCTCACCCTCTTCATTCCCTGACTGAGAGAGGAGCTGTAGGCTTGAGATGGAATAAACCAATACTGAAAAATCATTCAGTCTCTTCATTTCGAGTTTCCTACATTGGTGACCCACACGTGAGAAATATGGAAAAGCTAAACTCCATTAGACTCCCCGAGTTCTGGCAAGAGGATCCGCACTCATGGTTCCAATGCGTGGAATCACGGTTCGTGCTTAACGGGGTATCGGAGGATGACGTTAAGTTCCACAATGTCATCGCAAGACTCGACAGCCGCACAGCCCGGTGTGTGCGGAGCCTGGTGCAGCAGCCGCCCGCTGCTGGCAAATACGACGCCCTGAAAGCCGCCCTCATTCGGAGCTTTGTGCCATCAGCCGAGGTGAGGGCCAGAACACTCCTGGACCTGCGCGACAGAGGAGGACGCAGGCCGACCGTCCTTATGGAGGACATGCTGCAGATGATCGGGGCAGACAACGATGCATTTTTATTTAAGCACATCTTTTTGAGGACCCTTCCAGCGCACATGAGAGGCTCCCTGTCCAGCATGAGGTGTGTGGACCAGCAGGACTTCCGCGCGCTGGCTTTGGAAGTGGAGCGGCTCCTGGACGCATGCGGCGAGCAGGAGACGGCAGCGGCAGCAGCAGACCTCGGCGCGGCAGCCCAGGGCGACGGAGAATCGGTGGCAGCAGAGCCGACCCCAGCGACAACAGCGGCAGCTCGGCCCTGGAGCAGAGGAGAGGACGATATGTGTTTCTACCATCGACGATTCGCGAACAAGGCTCACAGATGCGTCCCGCCATGCAACTTCAGGAAGCAGGGAAACGCAAGAGCCGGAGGTCGTTAGCAGCTTCGACCCTCGGCGAACGGAACAAGCTGCTCTACCTGACGGACGCGAGCTCCGGACGGCAATTCCTCATTGACACCGGAGCACAGAGGAGTTTCATCACCGCAACCTACGCGGACTGAGCGGCCGGTCCCCGCGGAGATGGAGCAACAGCCGCAAACGGCTCGTCGATCAAGACGTTTGGCGAAAGAACACTGCGCCTGTCCTTACACGGCCACAGCTATGAATGGACCTTCATAGTAACGGCGGTCAGTTTCAATATGTTGGGCGCCGACTTTTTGTGTTCACATGGCTTGCTGGTAGATCTGGCTAATAGACGCTTGGTTAATGCACTCTCTTTTTGTTCTATTCCCTGTGCAGCACGAGTGTCCCCGCCGTCAGTACAGGCCAATGCCGCCGCAGCAGGAGGTAAGTTCCACACTCTCCTAAACCAGTTCCCAGCACTCACAGTTCCCACGTTTTCAGCTAAGGTGGCGAAGCACGGAGTGGAGCACTTTATAACCACAAGTGGCCCACCGGTTTTTGCGAAGGCTCGGCGCCTGGATGCAGCTAAGCTCTCTATTGTGCGTGAGGAGTTCGCCAACCTGGAAGGGTTGGGCATAATTCGCCGCTCGAAGTCCTCTTGGGCTTCCCCCCTCCACATGGTCCCTAAGGCGGACGGCTCGTGGAGACCGTGCGGCGATTATCGCAGGTTAAACAATGCCACAGCGCAGGACCGCTACCCAATTCCGCATATCCAAGATTTTTCGGTGCATTTGGCCAAGGCACGAATTTTTTCTAAAATAGACCTGGTCCGTGGTTATCACCAGGTCCCGGTCCAATCAGAGGACATTCCCAAGACAGCGGTAATAACCCCTTTCGGGCTTTTTGAATTTTTACGCATGCCTTTTGGCCTTAAAGGCGCTGCGCAAACCTTCCAACGCATGATGGATGCCGTTTTGCACGACCTCCCTTTTGTTTTTGTCTACTTAGATGATATTTTAGTCGCCAGCGCCTCTGAGGAGGAACACGAAAGTCACCTCAGAACTGTTTTTCAGAGGTTGGGAGCGCATGGGTTGATAATCAACCCAGCCAAGTGCCATTTCGGCGCAGCACAGATCGATTTTTTAGGGCACCGCGTCTCCCCAGAGGGTGCAGTTCCGCTGCCCTCCAAAGTACGCACAGTGGCTGAGTTTCCCCAGCCACAAACGGTAAAAGCGTTGCAGGAATTTTTAGGTATGGTAAACTTTTACAACCGTTTCATACCTCACGCGGCGCAGCTCATGCAACCGTTGTATGTCGCGCTAAAAAAACAAAAGCCCTCCAATGCGATAGAGTGGTCCCCAGAGCGGGAGCGCGCATTCACTGAGGTTAAGAAAGCACTAGTGAACGCAGCACTGCTGGCTCACCCAGACCCAGCAGCCCGAATAGCGCTAACCACAGACGCGTCAGATGTGGCCATAGGAGCCGTGGTAGAACAGCAAGTCGCCGGGGCTTGGCAACCACTTGCTTTTTTTAGCAGGTCCCTACGCGATGCTGAGCGAAAATATAGCGCGTTTGACAGGGAACTGCTAGCGCTCCACCTGGCCATTCGCCATTTCCAGTTCTGGTTGGAAGGGCGGCGTTTCACCGTGTTTGTCGACCACAAACCGTTAACCTTTGCAATGTCCAAAGTCTCTGAACCATGGTCAGGCCGACAGCAGAGGCAGCTGGCAGCAATTTCAGAATTCACCACCGATATACAACACGTTGCCGGTAAATTTAATGTGGTGGCAGACTGCCTCTCGCGAGCAGTAACAGCGCCTGTCTGCGCGGATGGGGGCTGTAGCGCTGCAGACGCGGAGTGCGGTAACAGCGCGGACACGCACGCGGCTCCGGTGCACGTAGGGATAGATTACATGGCCATGGCAGCAGAGCAGGTCGAGGACACAGACGTGTGCGCGCTCCTGTCTGGACCAACAGGGTTAAGGCTGGAGAACGTAAGTTTACAAACCGGTTCACCCCCGCTTATTTGCGATGTATCCACCGGGCGACCTCGCCCAGTGGTACCGGCCACGTGGCGCTGTCGTGTTTTTGACGCGGTGCACTCCCTAGCACACCCGGGAGTACGCGCTTCGGTGAAAATGGTAGCAGAGAAGTTTGTTTGGCCGAGCCTGCACAAGCACGTGAAGGAGTGGGCGAGAGCCTGCATGTCCTGCCAGCGGGCCAAAGTTCACAGACACACAAAAGCCCTTTTAGAACCTTTCCACATCCCGGCTAAGAGGTTTGATCATGTGCACGTAGATCTAGTGGGACCCCTGCCGCCCTCGCAGGGGTTCACACACCTCCTGACAATGGTGGACCGGACCACGCGTTGGCCGGAAGTGGTCCCATTGCAGTCTACCACAGCAGCAGAGGTAACTCGCGTTTTTTTAACAGCCTGGGTAGCGCGGTTCAGAGTCCCGTCGGACATTACGTCCGATAGGGGTCCGCAGTTCGTTTCAGAGCTATGGTCAGCCATGGCCAGCGGCTTAGGGGCAACAGCTGATTGCACCACCGCTTATCACCCACAGGCCAACAGTTTATGCGAGCGTTTTCACAGATCGTTGAAGGCAGCCCTCAGAGTGTCGCTCACGGATACAAATTGGGTAAACAAGCTACCATGGGTTTTATTGGGGTTGCATTCAGCACCCAAGGAGGAATTAGATGCCTCACCTGCTGAATTAGTGTTTACTCAACCTCTCAGGCTGCCAGGAGAATTCCTGCCAGCCCATGCAGCACCCGAGCCCCCCCTCTACGCGGCACGGAGGCAGAAATGCTCCCGGGCCCCGCTCATCACACTTTTCCGCGGGTTTTTGTTCCCAAGGCTTTGCAAAACGCAGAGTTTGTTTTTGTCAGGCACGACGCCCAGCGTCACAGTCTCCGCCCACCTTATGATGGTCCGTTCCGAGTGCTGGAAACCGGGGAGAAATATTTTGTACTGGACTTGGGGGGCAGGAAAGAGACAATCAGTGTTGACAGATTAAAGCCTGCTTTTGTGTTACGTGACGAACCTGTACGGCCGGCGGGGGCGCCTCGACGCGGCAGGCCTCCCAAGGGACAGCCCCTAGTTCCCCAGCAGGGGGCAAATAACCCTTCTCCCCCTCATTCCACAGGCGCACAGCAGGATGGCACAACACAGGCTGCGAAGCCTGCGTTCAGCAGATTCAGGAGGAGATTGAAGCCTAAGCAACGAGCAGAGTGATGTGTATTTTGATCAACCCGTGTAAATTGTGCTGTAGATCCTACAAAGGGGGGGGGGGGGTGATGTAAGGGTGTAATGTGTATGACTGCCCATTATGGACATGAAGTCGGTGTGTGTGTGTCCACTCTTGACATGGTGTGTATGACTGTCCATTATTGACTTAAGGTTGGTGTATGTCCGTTCTTGGGCGTTTCAGGGGGAGTGATGTGGCGTAACATTATGTAGCTCACATATTCCTTGGCAGAGACCCATACATGAGGGAACTTGTAGCTCGCAGTGTGTATTGACATCACGCCTCATACGGACATTGAGTCTGGACCCCCTGCGGACTAGAGACGAAGGGAGAAAATCTGAGAGTGGACCTGAAGAGACTGTCTGACTCCTAGGATCAGACAGAGAAGCCGAGAGGACAATAGGAGGATTAGATATGAATGGAATTCTGTGTTTGATGTGAATGTGATTTGTGTCTGGTGTTACAGTATAAAGGTATGTGGTTTACCCCAGCTAACCCTCTTCATTCCCTGACTGAGAGAGGAGCTGTAGGCTTGAGATGGAATAAACCAATACTGAAAAATCATTCAGTCTCTTCATTTCGAGTTTCCTACAACACTAGCCACACATGTGTCTTACTTAATGCCTTACAGTGTACTCCACATCTTAGATAGAACAGAGTGCAGAGTTCCCTTGGAGATAACAGGAAGCTGTGAAAAAGTAATCCTTTGTGTGCTGAGAGACTGCTTGGAAGAGACTTTGTGGGCCAAAGTCTGTGAGGGAGGATGCTAAAGGATTTAAGAGGAAATGCATTGTTACTTTTGATGTAAATGAGTGTGACTTGTGAACTGTGGGGGACGGGGGATGTTCCTCTTTCTACTTTGAGATGTTGGTGAATGTGTAATAAAGCTGCCTTGAGACAAACCTGCCTTATCAGAATCAGATTTATTGCTATTGTTCATGTAGTACACAAACTAGGAATTTGTCTCGGTGCAATGCTGCAACATTAAACATGGAGTAGCACTAAAGATAAAAATAAAAAACTATGCATGCAATAAAATGTAGAATATGAATGAGTAATACTAATCTATGCAATTTAAAATATATTAACAAGCAGCAGATATTGTGGAGCTCCACATAGTGCAGTCGGTAGTGCAAAAGAAAATGGTGATAATTATCATGAGTCCGGTTGAGCTGCTGTACGTAGTGCACGAGACTCTAATAAGTCACTTAGTGTTCAGCAGTCTGATGGCAGAGGGGAAGAAGCTGGTCATGTAGCGGGAGGTTTTAGTCTGAATGGACCGAAGTCTTCTACCTGAGGGGAGAGGGGCAAACAGTGCGTGTCCAGGGTGTGAAGGGTCAGCTATGATCCGACCTGCACGCCTCCGGGTCCTGGAGATGTACAGGTCCTGGAGGGATGGGAGCTCGCAGCCGATCACCTTCTCAGCAGCGCGCACAATGCGCTGCAGTCTTAGTCTGTCCCTGGCGGTGGCTCCTGCGTACCACACGGTGATGGAGGTGGTGAGGATGGACTCGATGATGGCCGTGTAGAACTGCACTAACATCTTGGTGGGTAGCTTGAGCTTCCTCAGCTGCCGCAGGAAGAACATCTTCTGCTGGGCCTTTTTGATGAGGGAGCTGATGGTCGGCTCCCACTTGAGGTCCCGGGTGATGGTGGTGCCCAGGAAGCGGAAGGAATCCGCAGTGGTGATGGGAGAGTCTGTGAGGGTAAGGGGGGGGCAGAGGGGCTGTGACTTTTCTGAAGTCCACGATCATCTCCACTGTCTTCAGAGCGTTCAGCTGCAGGTTGTTGTGGCTGCACCAGGACGCCAGCTGGGCCACCGCTCTCCTGTAGACGGACTCGTCGCCGTTGGAGATGAGCCCGATGAGGGTGGTGTCGTCCGCAAACTTGATCAGCTTGACAGACTGGTGGCTGGAGGTGCAGGAGTTGGTGTACAGGGAGAAGAGCGGGGGGGAAGTACACAGCCCTGGGGTGATCCGGTGCTGATGCTAACAGAGTCTGAGACAGTCTTTCCCAGCCGCACATGCTGCCTCCGGTCCGTCAGGAAGTCGGTGATCCACCTGCAGAGGGAGTCAGGCACGTTGAGCAGGGACAGCTTGTCCTGGAGCAGAGCGGGGCGGATGGTATTGAATGCAGAGCTGAAGTCCACAAACAGGATCCTGGCGTAGGTTCCCGGGGAGTCCAGGTGCTGCAGGATGGAGTGGAGGGCCAGGTTGACTGTGTCGTCCACAGACCTGTTGGCTCTGTAGGCAAACTGCAGCGGGTCCAGGAGGGGAGTGGTGATGGTCTTGAGGTGGGGCAGGACCAGGCGCTCAAAGGACTTCATGACTACAGAGGTGAGCGCTACAGGTCTGTAGTCGTTAAGTCCAGTGATCCATGGCTTCTTGGGGACAGGGACGATGGTAGAGGTTTTGAGGCAGGCCGGCATGTGGCATGACTTCAGGGAGGTGTTAAAAATGTCTGAAGACAGGAGTCAGCTCCTCCGCACAGTGTCTCAGGGTGGAGGGAGACACGCCATCCGGACCGGGGGCCTTGCGCGGGTTCAGTCTGGAGAACTGTCTGTGCACGTCCTGCTCACTGATGGCAAGGGCAGGGGGGGAGGAGGGGGGCACCTTTGATGAAGTGGGGATCATGGTGGCAGTGGCGCTGGGGGGAGGGGGGGAGTTGGACACAGCTGATGAGGTGTCAAAGCGGGCATAGAGTTGGGACAGACTTTGACAAAGGGCTTTGTCATCCTGACCCTTAGAAGCCTGAGGCCGATAGTTGGTGATTTGCCTCAGTCCTCTCCACACAGAAGCAGAGTCGTTAGCAGTGAGCTGTTGCTGGAGTCTCTCAGAATACACAGATTTAGCTCTCCTCAGCTCTCTGCTAAACCGGTATTTGACCTCCCTGTAGCAGTCCCTGTCTCCACTTTTCAACGCTGCTTCCTTCTCCTTCCTGATCTGTCTGAGCTTAGCTGTGAACCAGGGCTTGTCGTTGGAGTATCTCACCCTGGTGCGCGATGGAAGAATACTCTCCTCACAAAAGTGGATATATGAGGTCACAGTGTCCGTGTATTCATCCAGATCATGCGTGGCTCCTTTAAACATGCCCCAGTCAGTTATTTCCAAGCACGTGCTCAGCTCCTCCCCAGCTTCACTGGTCCATTTCTTCGTAGTGCTCACAACAGGTTTTGTGAGCTTCAGTCTCTGTCTGTATGTGGGAATCAGGTGGACCATCACGTGATCAGATAGTCCGAGCGCAGCGCGGGGAACAGCGCGATACGCGTCCTTAACTGTAGTGTAACAGTGATCCAGCGTGTTCTCTCCTCTGGTGGGGCATTTAATAAACTGTATCTGGGGAGTTCGTGGCTCAGGTTGCTCTGGTTAAAGTCGCCAACCACAATAACCAGAGAGTCCGGAAAAGTCTGTTCCGCTTGTTGAATGTGATCCGCGAGTGCGCGCTGAGCCTCGCGCACGTCCGCGTTGGTCGGGACGTAAACAGCAGCCAGGATGAATGAAGCGAACTCACGCGGGGAATAAAATGGCTTGCAGTTGATGAATAAATATTCCAGAGCGGGAGAACAGTGTTGGGAGATCACAGTTACATCGGAGCACCAGCTGCTGTTGATGTAGAAGCAGACTCCTCCACCTGTGGTCTTGCCGGAGAGCCCCGAGTCTCGATCAGCACGAAACAGCTGAAATCCCTCGAGGAGGAGCGCGCTGTCCGGTGTCCTTTCCTTGAGCCAGGTCTCAGTAAAACAGAGGGCACACGAGGTGGAGAGGTCCTTAAATCGCATCAGCAGTCTCAGTTCATCTACCTTGTTATAGAGAGAATTGACGTTGGACAGAAATATCCCAGGCAAAGCCATGCGCGTGCCTCTCCTGCGAAGTCGCACGAGAGCGCCCGCTCGTCTTCCTCTCTTTCGCCGTCTCACTTTTTGGGCTAAAAGGTGAACCAGATCGGCGGCAGGAGCCAAAAAAACTGGGAGTAGGTCCGTGGGAGTGAAAGTCCTGATATTCAGTAGCTCTTCACGGGTGTAAGAGCAGGCAGACACACAATTGACGAACAAAAACAAACAAAACAAAGCGCAGCGAAGCACCATGGCGACCACTGTGGGCGCCATCTTGGGTGGCAAGAAGGCTCATCAATTGCACATTCCCACACTGGTGACCCAAGACGTAGCATGCAGCAAGAAGAGAATTCCCCGGGGCCCGCCTCATCAGGAGCCCCTACCCAAGCGAACGCCGCTACGGTCCAGCTACCGGACTTTTGGCAGAGCAACCCGTGCCCCTGGTTCCACTCGGTTGAGGCACAGTTCAACCTCCGGGGGATATCGGTAGATGACACAAAATTCTACCATGTGATCGCAAAACTTGATAACCACACAGCTCAGCATGTGGAGAGCCTTCTGGAGCAGCCGCCAGCCAGCGACAAATACGACGCGTTGAAGGCTGCACTCATCTAGCACTACACTCTCTCGGTTGAGGAGAGAGCAGAGATACTCCTGGCGCTGACCGAGTTGGGAGATGGCACGCCCGTTGACCTGATGGAGAAGATGCTGAGGTTGAAAGGCTCAGACGATGACCACTTCATCTTTACCCACCTCTTCCTCAGGACCCTACCGTCAGCGACGAGAGCGACCCTGGCCAGTTCACCGTTATTGGCCCAGCGGGACTACCGCGCGCTGGCCCGGGAGGCGCATCGAATTGTCAATGCCAGCAGACAGTGCGCGGCCACGGCTGCAGCAGCGGAACTCGGCGCGATGGCCGGAGATGGCAGGGGGCCAGAAGCAGCGGTAGCAGAACCACCGACGACGGCGGCGGCCAGGGAACGCGGAGGAGACACCCTTTGTTTCTACCACCGCCGCTTCACAGAGAGGGCACGCAAGTGTGTACCACCGTGCCAGTTCAAGCGTTCGGGAAACGCCAAGACCGGGGGTCGGTAGCAGCCGCGACCCTCGGGGAGAACAAGCTGCTCTACTTGTTGGACGCACGCTCGGGGAGGCATTTCCTCGTGGACACAGGCTCCCAGTTGAGTTTCATCACATCTTCCTACGCGGACAGGCTGGCAGGTTCCAGAGGCCCCGGGGTGGCAGCAGTGAACGGCTCGGAGATTAAGACCTTTGGTGAGAGGACTCTACTTCTGTCTCTACACGGCCGTATGTTTGAGTGGACTTTTGTTATAGCAGCAGTGAATTTCCATGTTGGGGGCTGATTTTTTGTGCTCACATGGTTTGTTGGTTGATCTCGCTAACAGGCGCCTGGTTAATGCATTTTCTTTTGATTCTATTCCCTGTACAGCGCGAGTGGCCCGGCCAACAGCACAAGCCAACGTCACAGCTCACTCAGTTCCCAGCACTCACGGTCCCCACATTTTCGGCAACCGTCACTAAAGATGGGGTGGAACATTTTATCACCACTACCGGACTGCCCGTTTTTGCAAAAGCTCGGCGCTTGGACGCAGCTAAACTGGCCATAGCGCGCGAGGAGTTCGCCAACCTGGAGAGGTTGGGCATCATCAGGCGTTCGAACAGCCCATGGGCTTCCCCGCTACACATGGTCCTGAAGGCTGACGGCTTGTGGTGGCCTTGCGGGGATTTCCGCAGGCTGAACAACACCACAGCGCACGACCGCTACCCAATCCTGCATATCCAAGATTTTTTCCATTCATTTGGCAGGGGCACGTGTTTTTTCTAAGATAGATTTGGTCCGCGGTTACCACCAAGTCCCAGTGCGCACTGAGGACATACCCAAAACAGCGGTAATAACTCCATTTGGCCTATTCGAGTTTTTGCGCATGCCATTTGGGCTTAAAAGGGCTGCACAGACGTTCCAATGCGTGATGGACGCGGTGCTGCGCGATCTCCCTTTCGTGTTCGTCTACTTGGACTACGATATTTTGGTAGCCAGCGCGTCCGAAGACGAACACGAAAACCACCTAGCAGCAGTTTTCCGGAGGTTGGGAGATCACGGGTTAATAATCAATGCAGCGAAGTGTCAGTTCGGGGTGGCGCAGATCGATTTTTTAGGACACCGCGTCTCCCCCGAAGGAGCGGTTCCGCTGCCTGACAAAGTGCGCGCGGTAGAAAATTTCCCCCAACTGCAGACGGTCAAGGCGTTACAGGAGTTTTTGGGAATGGTGAATTTTTATAACCGTTTCCTCCCCCGTGCAGCACAACTCATGCAACCGCTTTATGCCGCGCTCAAAAAACAGAAACCCGCAAATAAGGTCGAGTGGTCCCCGGAGCGGGACCAAGCGTTCTCGGAGGTAAAAGCAGCCTTGGCAAATGTTGCGTTGTTGGCACACCCAGACCCAATGGCCTGCATAGCGCTCACTACTGACGCGTCAGATGTGGCCATAGGGGCGGTCGTGGAGCAGCATGTAGCCGGGGGTTTGGCAGCCCCTCGCCTTTTTCAGCAGGACTTTGCGCGATAGTGAACGTAAATACAGCGCATTCGACAGGGAGTTGCTGGCTGTCCATTTGGCCATCCGCCACTTTCAGTTCTGGCTGGAAGGATGCTGTTTCAGCGCGTTCGTTGACCACAAGCCGCTAACTTTCGCGATGGCCAAGGTTTCCAAACCGTGGTCAGGCCAGCAGCAGAGACAGCTGGCTGCGATCTCAGAGTTTACTACTGATATTCAGCATGTGGCGGGCAAACTGAATGTAGTGGCAGATTGCCTCTCGCGCGCCATGGCGGCCCCAGTCAGCGTAGGAATAGATTATGCAGCCATGGCCGCGGAGCAGGTTAGTGTCGCGGATGTGCGCGCGCTCCAGTCTGGACCAACAGGGTTAAGGCTGGAGAACAGGGTGCTGCCAGACGGTATGCCCCCACTAATCTGCGATGTCTCCACTGGACGACCGCGTCCGGTGGTACCGGCCGCGTGGCGCCGCCGCGTTTTTGATTTGATTCATTCTTTGGCGCACCCGGGAGTGCGCGCGTCGGTCAAAATGGTAGGAGAGAAATTTGTGTGGCCGAACCTTTGCAAACAAGTTAAAGAGTGGCAGCAGCCTGCATGGCGTGTCAACGAGCCAAGGTACACAGGCACACGAGAGCTCCCTTGGAGCCGTTTCACATCCCTGCCAAGAGGTTCGATCATGTTCATGTGGACCTCGTGGGCCCCCTTCCGCCGTCACAGGGGTGCACACACCTTCTGACAATGGTGGACCGCACCACGCGCTGGCCGGAAGTGGTTCCGCTGGCGTCAACCATGGCCGAGGAGGTGGCGCGCGCGTTTTTAACAGCATGGGTGGCGCGTTTTGGAGTCCCGTCGGACATTACGTCTGACAGAGGCCCTCAATTTGTGTCCGAACTTTGGTCGACAATGGCCCGCAACCTAGGTGTCACAATTCACCGCACAACCGCGTACAATCCGCAGGCTAATGGGTTATGCGAACGTTTTCATAGGTCATTGAAAGTGGCTCTCAGGGCGTCACTGACGGATGCAAATTGGGTAGACAAGCTACCGTGGATTTTATTGGGGTTACGTTCTGCGCCTAAAGAGGACTTAGAAGCCTCCCCGGCTGAGCTCGTTTTTGCGCAACCACTTCGGCTGCCCGGGGAGTTTCTTCCAGATAACCCTGCACCGGACAGCTCCCCGTCTCAGCTGTTGCAGAGTGGCATAGAATCAAGCACGCTGCCCGGCCCCGTTCACCACAGTTTTCCGCACGTTTTTGTGCCTAAAACTTTGAAAAACGCAGACTTTGTTTTTGTCAGACATGATGCACATCGACCCCCACTGCGACCACCTTATGATGGACCGTTCAGAGTGTTGGAAACAGGGGACAAGCATTTTTTGCTAGATTTGGGGGGTAGGAAAGAAAAAGTTGGCATAAACAGACTCAAACCCGCTTTTGTGGTGGCGGATGAGCAAGTGCTGTTGGCAAGGGCCCCGCGGCGAGGAAGACCCCCACGGGGAGCTTCACAGAGTAATATTTCCCCAGAACACCCGCAGGGACTAACAAAAGGTTTTCACCCCCAGACAGCAGCTCCCCAGCATGACAGTGCCGCGGAGGCGTTGAATCCTGGTTACAGCAGATACGGCAGGAGACTGAAGCCCAAGCAGCATGTGGACTGATGTGTATTGATTCTATCACGGCATGCATACTGTTATTCTCTTGTTCAATCTAAAATGTTTGGGGGGGTGGTTGTGTAGCCACACTAGCCACACATGTGTCTTACTTAATGCCTTACAGTGTACTCCACATCTTAGATAGAACAGAGTGCAGAGTTCCCTTGGAGATAACAGGAAGCTATGAAAAAGTAATCCTTTGTGTGCTGAGAGACTGCTTGGAAGAGCCTTTGTGGGCCAAAGTCTGTGAGGTGGGATGCTAAAGGATTTAAGAGGAAATGCATTGTTACTTTTGATGTAAATGAATGTGACTTGTGAATTGTGGGGGATGGGGGATGTTCCTCTTTCTACTTTGAGATGTTGGTGAATGTGTAATAAAGCTGCCTTGAGACAAACCTGCCTCATCAATTGCACATTCCCACAAGCTATGTTTTTAATAATGGATTGCATTTATACAGTATCTCACAAAAGTATACCCCTCACATTTTTGTAAATATTGAATTATATCTTTTCATTTGACAACACTCAAGATATGACACTTTGATACAATGTAAAGCCATAGCTAGTCGTAGCACCTAACATCGACACAAAGAAGCGACTCTGTCCCCGGTGATTGGGGCTCGCCGGAGGAACTAACCGAGGCAACAGTTGGACGGGAGCCAGATCGGAGTTCGGGTGCAGCGGTGGTGGGAGATGGGGACCAGTGGAGGACCACCGGGGCCTCAGCCAGACAAGAGCCGGAGTCGGAGCTCAACTACAGTGGCGGTGGGCGGCGGGACTCGGTGGAGGAGCGGCCGGTACCCCGGCTGGACAGGAGCTCAATTGCAGCGGGACTAGCAGCGGAGGGGGCTAGCTGAGGCCCAGCTGGATTTGAGGTTGGTCGGATTGGATACCGGCGACACCAGCAGAGATTGCTTTACTATCAACAGGTCAGTAAAAATGCCACCAAAGAGGGAGGAAATGGAAGAGATCAAAAAATCTCTGAACTTCTTGTCAGAAGAACTGACCAAAGTGGCTAGTCAACAGGCTAAAATATTAGGGCTAATGGAAGAAGTCCGAGAATTAAAATTAACAATTAAGGAAAAAGACAAAAAAAATGCGTACTTGGAGCGACGCGTTGAGGATCTTGAACAATGTTCTCGTATGGATGATCTAATTATAAGTGGACTAGACATTAAATATCAATCATATGCTCATGCTACAGCAGGAATGAGAGGTGAGGAGGCTCCCGCAAGTGAATCAGTCTCCCTGGAAAACCAGGTGCTTCAGTTCCTTGATAGTAGAAATATAAAGGTAGAAGCAAATGCAATTTCAGCCTGTCATGCTTTACCCAGAAAGGATAATAAAACAAAGAAATCAATTGTGATGCGCTTTGTGAACAGAAGGGTAAAGAATGGCATACTGAAGCAGGCCAGAGAGCTACGGGGAAAAGAAGTTTACCTAAATGAACATCTAACAAAAACTAATGCTGAAATAGCATGGCAAGCACGGATGCTGAAAAGACAAAATAAGATACAGGCAACATGGACAAGAAATTATAGAGTTTGGATCAAACTAAATGGAACACCTGAGGAAGCAAAGAGTATAATAATCAGAGATGTTACTGACTTAAATAAATACAGATGAACACTGATTAAGAAAATTAAGAGACTATGATAATCCATATCCACACACACAGCAAGAATAGTTCTTTTGACATACCATGTCAATGTACTTTAAAAAAAAAAAAAAACTAAACAAAACAAACAAAAAAACTTATGACTGACTTGAGTGGACATCAATTATCCCCAGTTGGAGGAAGTCATTTGACACAGAGTGAGGAAATTCAAACTCTGAAAATATGCCATTATGCTGAAAATAAACTACAAGAGATGGAGAATGATATTGATCCTGATAACCACTTTTTCAATAATATTCATAATCATTGTGAATATTACACTGAAAAGCAATTCAAAAGTCAAGTGCAACTAGATGGTAAACTATCAATAATACACTTCAACAGCAGAAGTCTTAAAAACTTTCCACAGATTCAGGACTATTTAAAACAGCTAGACAGAAAATTTACAGCTATCGCAGTCTCTGAAACTTGGCTTAATGAAGAGCAGGCTCCTCTGATGGCAATAGAGGGATATCAGATGTTTCATATTAACAAATCTCAAAAAAAGGGTGGTGGTGTTGCACTGTATACTGATGACCTGTATAGGTGTAAGCTTGTAAATGGAATGTCCTTTGCACTACCAGGGATTTTGGAATGTGTTACTGTTGAGAATGATCAAGCTAAAACAAAAAACCTAATAAACTGTATATATAGAACGCTGGGAACTTGCATTGAGACATTCAGAGATAAATTAGTCGAGCTGTACAATAATATTACTAGTAAAAAAAATGGTAGTAATTTGTGGAGATTTCAATATTGATTTACTAAATCCATATCAACAAAATGTAATTACAGAGTTCAGGAATTCTATGTACAGCATGAGTCTATATCCCACAGTAACACATCCCAATAGAATCACAGTTCACACTGCTACACTTATTGACAACCTGTTTGTTAATATTATTGATAAGAACATAGAAAGTGGATTACTGATAAATGATATAAGTGGCCATTTGCCAACCTTTGCACTTATCCATGGCCACACGGGGGCCAATACAGAAAAAAATTTGAAAATCGTTCAGATACAAATCACAAAATGCAATCAGTTCTTTTAAAGAAGACTTGCTGAAGCAAGACTGGACAAAAGTCTATGTATCAGATGTAAATGAAGCCTATGACACATTTATAAACATTGTAACCACTCTTTATGAAAAAAAATTGTCCATTAGTAAAGAAAAAGCTTAAACATAAATTTGCCGATTAGCCATGGTTAACCAAAGGATTACGAAAGGCGTGTAAAAAGAAATTTATTATATAAAGCTTTCCTAAAGAAAAGGACAAAAAAAAGCAGAGCAGAGGTATAAAACATACAAAAATATGTTAACATATATAATAAGTTGTAGTAAAAGAGACTATTACAGTAAAGAAATGGAGAAAAACAGAGACAATATTAAAAATACATGGACAATACTTAACAATATTCTTGGAAATAAAAAACAGAAATACAAGCTACCCAACCGATTTTTCAAAAAATAATAAAAACAACTCAGAGTGTGAATACAGCTTCACCTGCAGATGAATTTAATAACTTTTTTGTTAACATTGGTCCTAATTTGGATCGATAAATACCCATTACGGCACCCACAGGTGATACAATAAGCAAAAACACTGCTATAAAAGACTCCATTTTCATAAAGAACACAGACAAGAGAGAGGTCATTGAAATTGTTAAATTGTTTAAAAGTAAAACATCTACGGACTGTGATGGTATTGACATGCTCTTAGTCAAAACTATTATTGAATGCTTAGTGAAACCACTGACGTACGTATATCTGTAACCTGTCTCTCCAAACAGGTATATTTCCCAATGCAATGAAAATAGCTAAAGTAATTCCGATATACAAGACGGGTGACAGACGGGAATTCTCAAACTATAGACCAATTTCACTATTGCCGCAATTTTCCAAGACACTTGAAAAAATATTCTATGAGAGAATTGACAACTTCATACTGAAGAATAATTTATTGTGTGAGCAGCAATATGGGTTCAGACACAAGAGGACAACTGCATTTGCTCTAATGGAATTTATAGAAAAAATATCAACTGCCGTTGAAAATAAAGAGTATTCAGTTGGGGTATTCCTGGATCTTAAAAAAGCATTTGATACAGTGGATCATAATTTATTATTAAAGAAACTACAAAATTGTGGTATTGGGGGGTAGCACTGTCCTGGTTATGTAGTTACTTAAAGAATAGATATCAGTATGTATGTCCATCCATCCATCCATCTTCAACCGCTTTTCCGGAGGTCCGGGTCGTGGAGGCAGAAGTTCAAGCAGAGAAGCCCAGACTTCCCTCTCCCCAGCCACCTGCTCCAGCTCTTCAGAGAGGATACCAAGGCGTTCCCAGACCAGCTGGGAGACATAGTCTCTCCACCGAGTCCTGGGTCTGCCCTGGGGTCTCCTCCCAGTGGGACGTGCCTGAAACACCTCAAGTGGGAGGCGTCCAGGAGGCATCCTAATCAGATGCCCATACCACCTCAACTGACTCCTTTCAATGTGGAGGAGCAGCGGTTCTACTCTGAGCCTCTCCCAGATGACTGAGCTCCTCACCCTGAGGGTGAGTCCAGCAATCCTACGGAGAAAGCTCATTTCAGCCGCTTGTATCCACGATCTTGTTCTTTCAGTCATTACCCAAAGCTCGTGACCATAGGTGAGAGTAGGAACGTAGATTGACTGGTAAATCGACAGCTTTGCCTTAGAACTAAGCTCCCTCTTCACCACAACAGACCGGTACAACGTCAGCATCACTGCAGATGCTGCTCCGATCTGTCTGTCAATCTCTCGCTCCATTTTCCCCTCACTCGTGAACAAGACCCCAAGATACTTAAACTCCTCCACTTGGGGCAGGAGCCTGTCCCCAACCCAGAGGGGACAATCCACCTTTTTCCGGCTGAGGACCATGGACCATTTCTAAACTGGCTTTTGGTACGTGGAATGTCAGTATGTACTGTATGTGTTGGTAACAAAAACTCACAGTTACTGAAAGGTTACTTGTGGAGTCCCACAGGTTCAGTTTTTGGACCACTGTTATTCAATATGTATATAAATGATATATGTAAAGTTTCAGAAAAAATGGATTTAATATTGTTTGCCAATGACACTAATTTATTATGCAGTGGAAGCAATTTGCAACAACTTTTGGATACACTCGGAAAGGAATTAGGAAAGCTTAAACTGTGGTTTGATTCAAACAAATTAACGCTCAGTTTAAGTAAGACAAAATTTATATTTTTTAACAACCATCACAACTTAGTATCTAAACTCAGTGTAAATGGTGTAGAGATTGAAATGGTATCCAAAACTAAATTTCTTGGAGTAATAATTGATAACTAGAAAAGCACTCGGAGAGTGCAGACCTCCGCCAAGCGCCACAGTTCCCCCCATACAGTGTTTGTGTGTACGTTTTCAGATTCCTTGACCATGAAAACATATGACTAGCAATTGGATTCACAATGATAGGGTTAGTGGTTCAGTAGTTATTGACGAAAATGGCATTTTCCGTAATGGCGGTTTAGCGCCACAGTTCCCCCCCATACAGTGTTTGTGTGTACGTTTTCAGATTCCTTGACCATGAAAACATATGACTAGCAATTGGATTCACAATGATAGGGTTAGTGGTTCAGTAGTTATTGACGAAAATGGCATTTTCCGTAATGGCGGTTTAGCGCCACAGTTCCCCCCATACAGTGTTTGTGTGTACGTTTTCAGATTCCTTGACCATGAAAACATATGACTAGCAATTGGATTCACAATGATAGGATTAGTGGTTCAGTAGTTATTGACGAAAATGGCATTTTGCGTAATGGCGGTTTTCTTCTGGACGGTGATCCGGATCACTACCAAAATGTAATCATCTGTAGGATACCCCATTTCTGACAATCTGTGAAAATTTCATGAAAATCCGTTCATAACTTTTTGAGTTATCTTGCTAACAAACAGACAGACAGACAAACCAATGCCGATGAAAACATAACCTCCTTGGCGGAGGTAATAAACTGTGTTGGAAGTCACATATTAATTATATTAAAGGTAAAATATCCAAATCAATTGCAGTACTACACAGAGTGAAATATTTGCTGAATCAACCCACACTATGTACCTTGTATCATTCATTAATACTCCCATACATGACATATTGTATAGAAGTATGGAGAAATACATATAAAACAAACATATCCGGTCTTTATGCTTCAGAAGAGAGCTATTAGAATAATAAAGCTGCTTACAGGGAACCAACAAACCCACTTTTTCTTAAATTAAAAGCTTTCAAGTTGAAAGATCTGGTTGACTTTAAAACTGCAGTAATAATGTTTAAAGTGAAGAATCTATCACTGCCCACAAATATCCAAAAGTTGTTCCAAATAAGGGAGAAACAATATCATTTCAGAGGAACATGTATATTTCAAAAACCTTCAGTGAGAACTACCACCAAGCAACACTGTTTCAGTGCAAGGAGTCAGATTATGGAACGATTTTGGACCTGAATTAAAATCATGTACAATGCTTGGACAATTTAAACAAAAACTAAAGGAAGAAATATTCCAAACATATATCCAAGATGACATGTAAAATCACATAAGGATTGTCATATCCAGTCTGCGTTGTGTTGTTGCTTAGTTTTTTGTCACATTTTGTCTTAGCTATGTTCTGAATTGTAATCGCTCTTTTGTTTTTCTTTTGAATTCTTGGATGGAATATGGGTGGGCAATATAAGCTGCGGCTTCAGCCATCACCCATTTCGGATAATTTATGTTGAACTGTATAATCAGAGGAGTTATTGTCTAATTTGGCCTTGTTGGATTTTCTTTCCCCCCTTTGTTATATTATTCTGTTTCTTTTTAATCTGTACTTTTAATCTATCTGAAATAAAGATTCATTCATTCATTCAAAGTAGTCAGTGGACAGCTTGTATAACAGTGTAAATTTGCTGTCCCCTCAAAATAACTCAACACACAGCCATTAATGTCTAAAGTACAACCCTAAGTGAAAATGTCCAAATTGTGCCCAAAGTGTGGTGTAATCTAAGTATTACATATGTGGAGCCACTAGGGGGCGACACAGACCGGATGTTGTCAGGTGTACAACAGGACGGATAATAATATGGCGGAGTTCGTGCGTTAATGTTGTTCCAGCCAGTTAATAAAGGAGGCGCCGTGTTCACCCAAAGCAGCAGTCTTCATTTATAAAAGAACCCAACACAACATGGTGTCAGAAGTTGGTGCGCTTTGAGGTGAGAAAAGTCAGCTTTGCAACCGGCTAGCGGCTATGATGGACGAAGTTCAAGGGGCTGCAGCTGCGCCAATTGATCCGGTAATGGCGGCGGCTACTCCAGCGGCAACCTTCACCATTAAACCACCGGAGCCCTTCGACTTTGCGAGACCCCAAGAGTGGGAAAGGTGGATAAGACGTTTTGAGCATTTTAGACTGGCAAGTAACCTGAATAACTCATCTGAGGCGAACCAAGTAAATACGCTGGTTTATTGCATGGGAGATGAGGCTGACGACGTGCTAAGAGGGCTCGAGCTAACGAGTGTGCAGCGCCAGCAGTACGATGCCGTTAAAACAGCCTTTGATAGACATTTCGTTCCCAGAAAGAACGTGATTTATGAACGAGCAAAATTCAACAAGCGAGTGCAACAGCCGGCAGAACCAGTAGACTCGTTCATAACAGCACTCTATGCACTGGCAGAAAACTGTGAGTACGGTACACTTCATGATGACCTCTTGAGAGACAGGCTTGTAGTGGGTCTGAAAGATTCGTCGCTGTCAGAAAAAATGCAGCTTGACAAAGATATTACCCTAGCTAAAGCTATAACAATGGCAAGACAATCTGAAGAAATAAAACGACAACAAACTGACCTAAGAGGTGAAACTAGCATTAACAGAACAGCCGTGGATGCGGTACACATCAGAAAAGCCAAGCCAAACAAGTTCATAATCAAGGAACAAAAACAGATTAAGTCCTCAAGGCCTCAGCAGACAAAACAAAACAGTAAAGTTTGTTCCAAGTGTGGCAAAGCACCAGCACATGCAGCAGTACAGTGCCCAGCTAAAAACGCGGAATGCCATAACTGTAAAAAACGTGGACACTATATTAGAGTCTGTAGGTCCAACCCAACTGTGAATGAGGTCACTGACAATGCAGACAGACTTTTTCTGGGTGAAGTGGATCTAGGGGAGGATCCATGGCTGGCAGACATAAACGTGAGAGGAAATAAAGTGACTTAAGTTAGATTCCGGAGCGGACGTCACAGCGGTTTCTGACCAAACATTTGAAATCTTCAAGAAGAAAAATGAACAGTTGGAAAAGGCACAAAAACCACTCTACGGACCGGATGGAACTGCACTAACCGTGTTGGGGTCTATGACAGAGACTATTACATACGGTAACAAGAGCGCTACTGAGAAAATCTATATTGTCAAAAATCTGCGCATGGCACTACTGAGTAGAACAGCTTCCGTGAGACTGAAACTAATTGCCAGAGTTGACACTATAGACCAAGAGACAGTGAGAAAAGTGTACCCCAAGTTATGCAGTGGACTTGGGCTTGTTCAAAAGCCATACACAATTAAACTGAAACCTGATGCTAAGCCCTTTTCGCTCAAGGTGCCAAGGCGTGTGCCACTGCCGCTCATGGGTAAAGTGAAAGAAGAGCTCGAGAGGATGGAAAAGTTGGGAGTCATCAGTCGCGTGGAGCAGCCAACAGATTGGTGCTGTGGCATGGTTGTAGCTCCCAAAAAGGACAAAGAAAAGGTGCGTATCTGTGTGGACATGACACCTTTAAACGAGTCAGTGTGTCGCGAAAGATACATCCTCCCGTCTGTGGACCAAACGCTAGGCATGCTCACAGGTGCTCAGTATTTTTCAAAGCTTGATGCAAATATGGGATTTTGGCAAATACCACTGTCTAAAGAGTCGGCCTTTCTCACCACATTTATTACGCCATTTGGCAGATACCACTTCAACCGTTTGCCATTTGGTATTTCCAGTGCACCTGAACATTTCCAAAACATGATGGTAACAGAGGTTACAGCGGGTCTTGACGGAGTCGTCTGTCACATGGACGATATCCTGGTCTGGGGATCCACCAAGGAGCAGCACGACGCAAGACTGCACGCTGTCTTGAAGCGCGCGGAGAAAGCCGGCGTTACGTTGAATATGTCAAAATGTGAGTTTGGCAAAAGAGAGGTCAAATTTCTTGGGTTTATTGTTTCAGCAGAAGGAATGAAGCCAGATCCAGACAAAACCCAAGCTGTTCAGGACATGAAAGAGCCAAGCAACGTGAGTGAGCTCAGGAGCTTTCTCGGAATGGTGAACCAGCTGGGGAAGTTCATTCCGAACCTTTCTGAAAAGGACAAACCATTGAGAGACTTGCTTTCAACAAAGAACATGTGGTACTGGGGGCATGAACAACAAAATGCGTTTTGTAATCTCAAACAAGAACTGTCCTCTGCTCCTGTATTGCAGCTCTATGACCCAAACAAACCACAGAAAATATCTGCAGATGCCTCTTCATATGGATTGGGGGCAGTCATGCTACAGAAAGAGAGAGACGTGTGGTCACCAGTTGCTTACGCTTCTCGATCATTGACACCTACAGAGCAGCGCTACGCTCAGCTGGAAAAAGAAGCGCTGGCTCTCACGTGGGCCTGTGAAAGATTCAATGACTTTATCCTGGGTCTGCACTTTGAACTAGAAACTGATCATAAGCCACTAGTGAGCCTACTGGGAGGACAAGCTTTGGATGCGCTTCCACCGCGTATACAGAGATTTCGTATGCGCCTAATGAGGTACTCATACACTATAAAGCACATCCCTGGCAAAAGTCTAACCACTGCCGACACGCTCTCACGCTTGCCGCTCACAAACAGTGTTACTCACACAGACACGGATCTTATGGAGGACACTAACATTTATGTTGACTCTGTGCTAGAGGGACTCCCTACAAGCAGCAAATATCTTGCAGATCTCCAAGAGCAACTGCAGTCCGACAGCGTCTGTTCACAAGTCATGAAATACTGCACAGAAGGCTGGCCGGATCGTAACCAGCTACAGGGAGCGGTGAAGCACTACTGGTCTGAGAGAGCCGTTTTGAGTGTGCATAACGGACTACTACTGAGAGGCATGAGGTTAGTTATCCCTGCTAACATGAGAAATGCAGTTTTGGATAAGATACATGAGGGCCACCAGGGGGTGGTTAAATGCAGAGAGCGCGCCCGTCAGGCTGTATGGTGGCCAGGTTTAAGCAACCAGATCAGTGAAGTTGTACTCAGATGTAGACAGTGCATACAGGAAAGAGTTAATGTGAGAGAGCCTTTAATGCCCACAGATTTACCAGAAAGGCCATGGCAGAAGTTGGGAGCTGATTTGTTCACGCTACAAGACAAAAACTACCTGTTATTAGTGGACTACTTCTCTAGGTATATAGAGATTGCCCAGCTCAGCCCAACTCGCTCTGCCAATGTCATTGTGCATTTAAAGTCTATGTTTGCACGTCACGGAATACCAGAGATACTGATCACGGATAACGGCCCGCAGTTCGCAAGTCAGGAAATGGAAGACTTTGCAAAGGAGTACTGTTTTGAGCATGTGACCAGTAGTCCCAGGTACCCCCAAAGTAACGGTGAGGCAGAAAGAGCTGTCAGAACAGTCAAAAACCTAATTAAGAAAGCCAGTGATCCATACCGAGCACTGTTAGCCTACAGAACCACAGCGTTGGCAAATGGCTACAGCCCAGCACAGCTTCTCATGGGGCGTAGACTTCGTACCACCCTGCCAATGCTTCCAGAGGCCTTGCAGCCATGCGTGCCGAATCTGCAACAAATTCGTCACATGGAAAAGGAGAGACGGATGAGACAAACAGAATGTTTCAACAAAAGACACAGAACGAGAGATTTGGATAAACTGTTACCCGGAAACTCTGTTTGGATTACAGATGCAAAAGCACAGGGCACAGTGACATCTGTCCACAAAACTCCACGGTCCTATGTCATTAGTGGACCACAAGGGACAATCAGGAGGAATCGCACTCATCTTGTGCCTATGTCGATACCAGAGACTGAGATGGAACCACAACGGACCCAGTCAAATGGAAAAGACACTCCTACAGAAACTGTTTCTGAGCCCAGTGCACAGGAAACACCAGGTGTTGTTAGAACCAGGTCTGGTAGAGAAGTGATTAAACCAAAGAGACTGGATCTGTAGAGTTGCATGTTAATATTTGTGAAAACAGAGTTGAGTTCTGAAAATGCCTTCTTTAAATAGAAAATAAGAGGCCTTTGCATAATATGTTCTTACATGGCAACAGTGTTGGAGGAAAAAAAAAAAAGAAATGTTATAGATTTGTAAAAGGGGTGATGTGTTAAATTTATGCTGTCATAGTTAGCTGACAAAAGGGAACGGAAATAAGAATGTATTTTGTGTTTTCAGCAAAAAGGGGTCAACTTGGCTTCAGTAAGGGGGATGTGGTGTAATCTAAGTATTACATATGTGGAGCCACTAGGGGGCGACACAGACCGGATGTTGTCAGGTGTACAACAGGACGGATAAAAATATGGCGGAGTTTGTGTGTTAATGTTGTTCCAGCCAGTTAATAAAGGAGGCTCCGTGTTCACCCAAAGCAGCAGTCTTTATTTATAAAAGAACCCAACACAACACAAAGTGTCAATAGTTTGTGTGGCCACCATTATTTTCCAGCACTGCCGTAACTCTCTTGGGCATGGAGTTCACTAGAGCTTCACAGGTTGCCACTGGAATCCTCTTCCACTCCTCCATGATGACATCACGGAGCTGGTGGGTGTTAGAAACCTTGTGCTCCTCCACCTTCTGTTTGAGGATGCCCCACAGATGCTCAATAGGGTTTAGGTCTGAAGACATGCTTGGCCAGTCCATCACCTTTACCCTCAGTTTCTTTAGCAAGACAGTGGTCATCTTGGAGGTGTGTTTGAGGTCATTATCATGTTGGAATACTGCCCTGCTGCCCAGTTTCCAAAGGGCTGTTTCAGTATGTCACAGTACATGTTGGCATTCATGGTTCCCTCAATGAACTGTAGCTCCCTAGTGCCAGTAGCACTCATGCAGTCCCAAACCATGACACTCCCACCACCATGCTTGACTGTAGACAAGACACTTGTCTTGGTGCTCCTCACCTGGTTGTTGCCACACATGCTTGATATCATCTGAACCAAATAAGTTTATCTTGGTCTCATCAGACCACAGGACATGGTTCCAGTAATTCATGTCCTTAGTCTGCTTGTCTTAGGCAAACTGTCTGTGGGCTTTCTCGTGCCTCATCTTTGAAAGGGGCTTCCTTCTGGGACGACAGTCATGCAGACCAATGTGATGCAGTGTGTGGCGTATGGTCTGAGTACTGACAGACTGACCCCCCACCCCTTCAACCTCTGCAGCAATGCTGGCAGCACTCATAAGTCTATTTTCAAAAGACAACCTCAGGATATGACACTGAGCACGTGCACTCAACTTCTTTGGCCGACCATGGCGAGGCCTGTTGTGAGTGGAACCTGTCCTGTTAAACCACTGTATGATCTTGGCCACCATGCTGCAGCTCAGTTTCAGGGTGTTGGCAACCTTCGTATAGCCTAGGTCATCTTTATGTAGACCAATTTTTTTTTTCAGATCCTCAGAGAGTTCTTTGCCACGAGGTGCCATGTTGAACTTCCAGTGACCAGTATGAGAGAGTGTGAGAGTGATAACACCAAATTTAACACACCTGCTCCCCATTTACACCTGAGACCTTATAACACTAACAAGTCACATGATACCGGGGAGGGAAAATGGCTAATTGGCATAATTTGGACATTTTCACTTAGGGGTGTACTCACTTTTGTTGCCAGTAGTTTAGACATTAATGGCTGTGTGTTGAGTTGTTTTGAGGAGACAGAAAATTTACACCGTTATACAAACTGTACACTGACTACATTGTATCAAAGTGTCATATCTTCAGTGTTGTCCCATGAAAAGATATAATAAAATATTTACAAAAATGTGAGGGGTGTACTCATTTTTGAGAGATACTGTACAGCACTTTTAATGACACCCAACACTTTACAATGAGTCCATTATTCATTCATTCTACAGACAATGATAGTGGTAAGCTACTTCTGTAGCCACAGCTGCCCTGGGGCAGACTGACAAAAATGTGGCTGCCAATCCATGCCAACTGAACATTTAAGGCCCTTTTCCACTAGCCTCACTTGGCCCTACACCGCACCACTCAGCCCACTTTAGGCGCTTTTCTACTAGCCCCAGCACCGGTTAGCAGGTACTTTTTTCGTACCTGATCCAGGGCAGGGTCTAACCGGGCCGAGTAGGGCTGAGTAGGGCTGTGATATGACTTTAAGAGACCGGTCGCCGCTGATTGGTCAGGTTGTAACGTCATGAAAGCGACTTTTTCTGCTGAATTTACTCCAAGACCGCCATTTGTAATTGTTCAGCAGTGAACACAGTGCGCCCCTTTAATACGGTATATTATATTAATATACTGTATAATATACTTATATAATAATATACTCCTAATATTATATATTAGGAGGTGCGCAATTTTCTTTCTATATTAGGCAACGATCGCATCCAGCGCGAGTTGGACGGATCTACTTGAAATGCAGGTGTCCGAGCAGATGGCTTCTCAAGGGCACATCCGTACTGCCAAACAGTGTTGGGAGAAGCTGAAAAAGCTGAAAAGCGATTACCGAGCAGTGAAGGACCACATTGCTCCAAGTTCAGCGGATGGAAGGAGTGGAAGTGGTTCGCTGAGAGACATTGGGCTCCACACGTCACTGTCACAGTCACGGTCACGGCCCTTGGAAACCGTGGATGGTGAGTGTTTATTTGATATTGCGCATCTGTTCGCCGCTTGATCCGTTCTGTGCCAAGCTCACTGTTTTTAAGAAATAGGAAGGTTGTTAGATTGTGAGTAACGGTTGTTACTGAGGCTTGCGTATTGTTTTGCAGCCAACTGCAGATTCACGCTTGCTTTGTGTTAAGTATTAGCGCGAACAAAACGCTGAATTACGCTTATTGTATTACGGTTAAAAACTTGAGAGTGTTGTGTACATGTTGCACTTTGGTGTTAAGTTTTAAATTGCGTGCATTTTCTTTCTAGAATCGCATTTCATATCACAGGGGTCCACCTCAGTGGAGATGACTGGCACAGCGGACTCTCCTGGCGCTGCGTCTGCGTCTGGCTGAGCGCCAGCTGGATCAGCTTCACATCACCAGCTCCATCTGGATCACGTTCAAGTGCCGGTAAGGCACAATAACCACGATTTTTTTTTTTGGTTGAAACAGGTCCAGCAGCGGAAACCAGGGTCGAAAATCCATCCATCCATCCATCTTCTACCGCTTAATCCTTTACAGGTCGCGGGGGGGCTGGAGCCTAACAAGTTATGTACCAAATTGATTAATGCAATTTCCTGTAGCTGCATATTAATTAATTGAAAATGTCTTTTTAAATGTACAAAAAGGTTATTCTTTGGTCTTCACTTATCGGTGTTCCACAACCATTTTTAGGTGTGGTGATTGACGTGCTGTTGTAACTCCTGTTTTATTAAAAACAACTAAAGCTGATGAACTGCCGTTGAAATCAACATGCTTCATTGAAATGCTTTGCGTCAGCTGACTGTATTAACCCATTCAGATTTCTGCGGCCACACTACAAGCAACTAGTTTAAACATTACCCATCCATCCATCCATATTCTTAATCTTAATCCTTTTTAGTTTTGCAGGGGGGCTGCAGCTGAAGACAGCACCCTGCGTGTTGCAAAATCTGCTCTACTGAGGGGCAGCAACATGACAGTTCAGCTTATATTCAGCAATGAAGCATAATATAATAGTGACATTCCACCACAGACTTTCACCTGTGTAATTCCATAATATATGTAGTGATCCAGCTTTAACGACCATGCCTTTCTGTCTTTCCATCTAGGCAAGACGAAAACAGACAACTCCCATCGCTGACCTTACATCAGCGATGGTCAACATGCATGACGAAGAGATGCGGCTCTTGGAACGGCAACATGACCAGCGGCAAGAATCAGGAGTACATGCAGCATTTGCGACAGGTGGCTGCAGATGTGCGGGCAGATGCGCATGAAGCCTTGGAACAGGACGCTGTGTTACGAAGGGAAGAGCTCGCAGAGATGTCATCGCCCAGTCTGTTTATTTGTTTGTAAATTTTGCTTCTGGAATAAAATTGTATTGTTTGCATCAAAAGTCTGGTTTATCTGTTATGACACCGTATGAGAAAAGCCAATAATTACATACACATTCCATTCTCTGTTCACTCCACATGCTGCTGTTCATCAGGTCAGGTGTATAGCCTTCTAATGGTAATTTAATTTTTAACAACACAACGAAACGTAATGTCTTGGTAGGTTTTTTTTTTATTTTAAACAAATTTGCAGTGCTGAATCCATTTCTCTTGAACGGGTACATTTTTTAGGTTATAAGCAGTTGTACAGGTGTGCTTGAACTTGTAGACACTGATAAAGGTAAGTACATGTAAGTTGAATGTTGCATCACCAGTCAAAATTTAATAAATTAAGAAGGAATCTAGCAAAAATTTGGCACTAATAACAGTAGACAGATTGGACAAGGATACACAACTGTGTTTTTGTTGCATACAACTGTTGTTACCAACAAGTGCAAAATTTATATTTCCTTTTCCCAAAAATTAAAAATCAATTTGTAAGTAAAAGTGGGAGACCTTTACATGGGAAAATATGACATGTATCAGCACATGATTAATAGTTCAATTTGCATTTCCACCTAAGCAAAAGTGGCTTGTCGAGCTGGATTTTTGTGAAGATGGCCTGTGCGGTGTTTCTGCATGTAATTACATACCTGTCAAGTGATACGGTTTCGCCGTATTTTAATACGGGGAAAATGCAATTTTAGCAAATACGGGCGTATTGCCATTTCTGTACGCTAAAGAGAAAAATATACGGGAAAAAAATTTGAGAGTGTGGGGAGGAACACGTGTGTGATCCCCACAGCGTACGGGGCTGTCAGAGCGCTCAGCGTGAGCAATTATCACAACAGAAGTGTGGACTCATCATTAGGCTGATGGCTTCGCACCTTCTTAACAGATAAGCGTTATGAACAAGAGGACAGGTAGATGGACCATGCACAACATTTTATTTACAAAAAACATTTTTGAAATATGTATGCACATAAATGTGGACAAAATAGACAAGTATTGCATCGCATGTTATATTACAACGTGCAGCTCAACATGGCGACGTCCCACCGGCAGGTTTGAACTCACGCCTCTCGCTCCGGAGTCCCGCACTCTACCTGTGTCGCCAATAGGGTCAACCCATTTGTCAAGCCAAGTAGGGTGCTTATATTGAGTTCACTACAATATCACCACCCTGCTCCTCTGCTCTCTGTGCCGCTGCCACCACTGGTTCATCTACTGCATCATCCAATGTAGTGTCAAACATCTCTCCATGACTCTCACACAGATTGTGCAGAGCACAACAAGTCAGCACCATAGATTTAACCAGTTTCATGTCACAGTCATTCCTCCTTCCTTCTCTCCTTGTCATCAGCCATGTTTGTTGTGGAGGATTCAGTCGCGTGTGTTTCACGTCACGAGGGTGTGGCGCCGCCTGCTGTTCAACAAATCCCACCCACAGCAAGTGTGCCAGCAGGTGCGCCAGCAGTAGTTGAAAAGCAACTGAGGCTGAACCGAACCGAAGTGAGTAGAGCCGGGTTTGCAAACCGGGGCCGAGTGGGGCTAGTGGAAAAGCGCCTTTATTCACATTCATACACCAGTGTCATGAACCACGAACACACTGGAGGCAAGGTAGGTAAAGTGTCTTGCCCAAGGACACAACAGCAAGGTAGGGGGAGCAGGATTCAAACTGCCAGCCTTCCAGTTATTGGGTGACCTGCTCTACCGCCTGAGCCACTATGGCCTCATTTTTGTTTCTCTTTGAGAAATAATGCAACTGTGAGCTAGAAAACACAACTACACTGCAAAAAATCAAATATCTATCAATAAATGCAAGATATCTGTGTGTGTGTGTGTGGTTTTTTTTTTTCCTCAGATATCTCTCAAACTGGCCTAAGATTTCAAACGTGCTTTGCTGAGTGTGCATCCCTGAATATGGAGTCAGTCAGTCAAAATATGTAATTTTTAATCAATAAAAGTTTAGCCACCGCTCTGTGTCTTCATGCCCTGGCTTCAGCTCTGTGTGTGTGTATGCTCTGCAGGCAGCAGCTGAGCAGAGCGCTGTACAGATTTTTCCTGTAAACAAATACTGCAAATACGCCATTATAGGGTAGCTCCAAGTTAGAAACCCATTCAATTATTCCCTTTATCACTGGATCATAATTTTGTCGGCTCCGACTGCACAACAACTTCAAAATTTTGGGGCTGAAACCGTCAGACAAGCAGGCACACAGCAACGGCACATTTACTGGATACTGCAAATTCCTTTTACCTTTTAAACAGCACAACGTGAGTCCTGGCTGCTGTGTAGCTCTAAAGGATAACTCGACATATCGATGGCTGAAATGCAAAACCTATCTGCAGGATTTTCTGATGTGCGGATTTCACTTTGGATGATGAGAACAAGGAAGGTTGCTCATATCTGTCTGCAAGACAGTCCCCCCCTTTACTGTGACAAAATTATACTGATGAAAAAAAAAATAGCATAGCATTGTGAAAGAA
This sequence comes from Pholidichthys leucotaenia, assembly GCA_020510985.1. NCBI lineage: Eukaryota > Metazoa > Chordata > Actinopteri > Cichliformes > Pholidichthyidae > Pholidichthys > Pholidichthys leucotaenia. The sequence goes on along the minus strand of CM035847.1, from coordinate 210,602,831 downwards.
AAAGTTTTTTTTTTTTTTTAGTTTTCTCAAAAAAAAAAAAGTGCATTTTTCAGATAGGAGGTTTTACGTTTCGGCCATTGATATGTGGAGAACACAAGGTGTGTGTGTGTGTGTGGGGGGGGATTGGGTGCAGAACAGCTGGACAGGCTTATCGCAGTCCTTCCCAGGGAGCCAAGCCCAGCCTGCCCAATTAATGGGACGGAGTCTCGGCTGCTGCTTCACCCGTGCCACCGCTGTCCTTTGTGGCACCATGGGTTCAACATAGCACTCCTCCTGGTGCACGGCTTTCTAAAAATTAAAAGTTAACAATACCACGATTGTTGAGCAGAATGGCAAGATATGATATGTGGACATACAGTATATGCGCGCTTTGACTAAACGTCGACCGTGACAAAAACCACCAAAATAACAAAAGAAATAATTTTATTTACTGACAAATGGGAAACACTGATGCAGCAGTTGCAGCCAAATGAGTCATTCTTCTGAGTACAATAATGGGTGTTTGGTACTTATAACATCACTAAAATATAAAATGATGCACTACAATGGGTCTCAAATATTTGTAAACGTGTCCTGTTATAGTACTGCATGAGTTTATTGACGATAGACTATAAACCACACATACAAACAATTATAATGACGACTGAACAACTCCCATTCCCCAAAGTGCAAGATACAACATTTATGAATATAAGTCATAAAAAGGTCATACAAATAAGTCTGACAAGCAAATGAACAATACTGGATATCCCATCATTTTCAATAATTCTGTAATTAATATTCACACAATCAAGTAAATCTTAACGTTCAGTTCTTTGTATATTTGTCAGGGCTACACCTCTTTGTGTTCCACTTTTAAACACAGCCTCCATTTGGGCCTGTAAAACCTAATTGGCCTACCTGTGTTCAAACAAGAATACTTGCTTTCTACGGACATGCACAAGTATAAACTAAATTATAATGGTGACTGAACAACTCCCATTCCCCAGCATAATAGTGGAAGATACACTATTATGAATATGAGTCATAAAAGATCACACAAGTGATCTGACAAAAAAAATAAACAAGGGGTTCTTAAACAGTGGCTAATATTGGATGTCCCATTCATTTTCAATTATTCTGTAATTAATATTCACACAATCAAGTAAATCTCAGTTCAGCCCCTTTCATATTTGTCAAAGTCTAACATGTGTGATTGCCTACATATAGAGCGGTTGCACCGACGTCACACGGGTCATGTGTCTTTTATTTACTGCGCCATTTTGGACGGCAACGAACAGTCAAATCACCAACAGCAAGCGTGAGTGAGTTTAATCAATGAGATAAATGACTACACACAAATCAACACCATTGTCCAATGACGAGATGCAGACTTTTCTGTGCTTGGTAGGTGAGTAAAGAAATCCAGAGGGAGCTGGACAGAGCGACCTGAAAAGAATTCAAGGCCACCAACAGGCAAAGGCAGATGGGAGACAGAGTGGCGTAGACCCGACCATGGCATCATCACTGTTGAAAACAGTGATAGAGGATGGTGAGTGATGTGATATGCATCTTTGCTATTATTTATCCCAGTGGTGGAAAGCTCACTTTGAACAAACAACACCATTGTCTCCTGTATGCAGACAATGAGCTAGCTAGTGTAGCGTTAACCCCTTTTGGTTCCAATTTATAAAATCATTCTTTGCTGAAGAAAATAGTTTCAACTCAAAAGTCTGGTCATGAACTGCTTCCGTCACCCAAGGACCAGAGCTGTAACACTATCCATCAGCCATAAAGTGGAAGTTAATCCCTTCTCCAGGAAGGAATGCCCCAAATCAACAGATTTATGGTTGATATAATCCAGACTTGAGAGTCAAGATTCTCCAGTAAACAACCAGTTTCACAGTGCCATCTGGTAGACGAATCAGGAATATTTAATTTTTTTCTCTTCACAGTGGAATTTATGCATTATGGACAAATAAATTAATTCATATTCTTTCTCTCAAGACAGTATACACTACTGAAGACATGGTTGAACTCTTGGGATGGATAATTGTGGTGAAATGTTTTTATTGATATGATTTAATATGTGTTGCTTTATTTTCAGGAAGAAATTAATTTTTGAATGCTTACTATCACAAATTAATTACAGTTACAATGTAGATACATTGTATGTTCCCTTATTATTGAGTAGAATATATTAGTCACTAAAGTTTAAGGAATTTATGCTTTATTCAGCAACATATGTGTCTTAAGGGGGGGGGGGTCTCACTTCTTATATCAAATGTCTCTCCCCCTCCTCTCTCTGCTCTTTGAGAGAACATAGCTGGACTTTGACTGACCAATAGAGTTCCAGACTTCACTGCATCTCATTTTTAGGTCGAGTTTATGACTTCTGTTGAACAGGAAGCTCAGATGTAATTGGTTCAGCTCAGTTTCATGAAATTCAGTGAAATTCTGCCACACCTGGAAAAGAATTTTCCCTTTGTTCAGTTTTGGTTGGTGGTCAAGCTGTACGGAGCCTTTTCTGCTCTTCCATTTTTTTCTATCTTCCAAGTAAGACCCAGAGCCTGTCATGTTCTGTGAAAATTTCTTTTCTTTAAAGTTCACTTTTCCTTATTTTACTCATTTTCTTTAAATTACCATGTAAGAAGATTTTGTTTGATTTTTTTTTTTTTTAGCTTAAACCAACTCATTTAAACCACAAACATCAGAAGAAGCAGATTTGTGGTGTGTTTTTCCCTCGGTTTGAATTTCTGATGGGATTTTGAACAATAAACCAATTCCTTCTTCAGTGTATAAGAGAAGACCGCAGCCAGCCTGTTGAAGAACCAGCCCTTTTGTGATCTCAGGAGTAGGCCATAATCGTGGTAAGGAGCTTGTCTGCCAGTCTTCCAACAGAACCCACGCAGGTCCAGCTGAAATAGAATCCAGTGGACCACCTGCTACCTACTGGGATATAATGATTCTGCTTGGCTGACAGTCTGTTGTTTAATTTAAACTTAATTCTTCAGAATATTCCTGGTGTAAGTTCTTTAGAGTACTCCTAGAAGAGTACACTGAGGTTGTTGTGGCATACATAGTGAAATGCATTGATGATGTCACTCACTGCAAGACCATCACTGTTCGTGGCAACCAAAAGCCATGGATGACAGCAGAGGTCCACAGACTTCTGAGGGGTCGGGACGCAGCCTTCAGGGCTGGCAGCACTGCAAGACTAACACCAGCTACGGCCAACCTGTCCCGTGACATCAAGGAGGCATAACGACAGTACAGCAAGAAAATATCCAGACACTTCAGCAACACCAGAGATGCACGTTCTCTCTGGCATGGCATACAGACCCTCACCAACTACAAACCTCCACCTCAGACCTGTGCGAGTGATATCACACTGCTCAACAACATAAACAACTTCTTTGGCCGATTTCAAGCACAAAACAGCAGACCAGCACAGAAGACCACTCCTCCTCCGGACAAGCTGGCCTTGAGTCTGGATCTGGCTAGTGTGAAGAGGACCTTCTGCAGGATCAACCCACGCAAGGCAGCTGGACCAGACAACATACCGAGTTGCGTCCTGAAGGGCTGCACAGAGGAGCTTAAGAATGTCCTTGCCGACATCTTCAACGTCTCCCTGTCTCAAGCTGTTGTCCCCAAATGCTTCAAGACTACCACCATAATACCAGTCCCAAAGAAGCCTGTCCCATCCAGCTACAATGATTACTGGCCAGTAGCACTGACCCCCACCATAATGAAGTGCTTTGAGTGGCTAGTCATGCAGCACATCAAGTCCACCCTGCCTCCCTCTCACGACCCATTCCAGTTTGCATACAGGTCGAACAGATCCACAGAAGATGCCATCGCTGCTGCTCTCCATCCAGCCCTCACCCACCTGGATTCAAAAAACTTGTACGTGCGCATGCTGTTCTTGGACTTCAGTTCAGCATTCAACACAATCATCCCCCAGCACCTAATACAAAAACTCAGACACTTGGGACTCAAAACCTCTCTCCGTAACTGGGAGCTGGACTTTCTCATGGGGAGGCCACAGAACGTGCGGGTTGGCAGCAACACCTCCCAGACCATCACATTGAGCACATGGGCCCCACAAGGGTGCGTGCTCAGCCCACTGCTCTTTACCCTGCTGACCCATGACTGTGTGCCAGCCTACAACAATAACCACATCATCAATTTTGTGGACAACATGACGATAGTGGGCCTCATCACCAACAACGACGAGGCCAACTACAGAAACGAGGTGAGCCAGCTGGTCCAGTGGTGTAAAGAGAGCAACCTCTTCCTTAACGTTGGAAAAACCAAGGAGATTGTGGTCGACTTCAGGAGGAGACACACATAGCACCCCCCTCTGATCATCAATGGTGCAACTGTGGAGAGGGTGAACAGCACCAATTTCCTGAGGGTGCACATCTCTGAGGACCTCACCTGGACCAACACCACCACATTAATGGTGAAGAAGGCCCAAACTCACCTCCATTTCCTCCGCAAACAGAGCATGAGTCCCACCCCATATCATACAGTCTTTCTACCGGGACACCATTGAGAGCATCCTCACCAACTGCGTCAAGGTGTGGTATGGAAGCTGCACTGCCGCCTGCCGGAAGACACTACAACACATAGTGGATGCAGCCAGCAAGATCATCGGTGCCCCCCCCTCTTGGGCATCTACCCCACCCAACTCACCCACAGAGTCATCAACATCACAGGCGACACCTCCCATCCCCTACATTCCCTCTTCAGTCCCCTGCCCTCAGGGAAAAGGTACCATAGCTTCTGGGCGTGCGCCACAAGACTGCTGAACAGCTTCGTTCATCAGGCCATCAGGACCCTGAACTCTGTTCACCCCCTGCCCAGGACGGTAACACCTGCACAATTACTACCTCAGATGTTGGCACAGAAAGACTGGCACACCAACAATAATACTGTTGTACTTTTGCTGCTATATGTCTATGCACATTAACTGCAACCATTTGCACAAATGCCATATCTGCTACTGTCTGTATATCACTGCAATACTGACCATGTGCAATCATATCTGTCACTATCTGTAGATAGACTACCGCATTGAAATACACTACGGATCTTCATCTCTAGCTGTCTGAATATAGGCTCACTGGGTTTATTACCATTAATTGTTAACCTAAACAAATCATTTACCTCAATGGCGGTCAGAGTCCTTCTGGCTGCCATTGGCACCACGGGTGCATCACTGTATATAGACTGTACATAGACTGCTGCTGTCGCTGTTTGTTCTTGTTTTTCTTTTTTAATCCAGCCTAATTCCTTTCCCTTTATAAAATGCACATCAATGTAGAGACAGAAATGCTATTTCAATTCTGTTGGATGTCCTGCACATATAGTAGTATTGACAATAAAATCTTTGAATCCTTAAACTTAATTTCATGCAAACCCCCATCAGAATTTCAAAATGCATTTTGTCCTTTCATTAATTTACGTTCTTTTCAGAGTAACAACAATTTTCCATTTTTATAGTTTAATCATTTTCTTCATAAAATTGCATCCACTTTTCTTAACCAATGCTATTTTATGGTTTTCCAATTTCCAGTATACTAGCAAGTTAAACTATGCTTTAATTCTGTTGACAGACTTACACCAAACCAAAAGTGATTTCTCAAACTGCTGGATTATTTAGACAGCTTTTCCAGTCTTTAAGCATTCAATTTATGTCACTAAATCTTGGTAACCTTCGCAAATAAAACAAACGTGGAGAAATATCTGCAAAAGGCATATATTGTAAAAATTCTTAGTGCAATACAAAAGGAGTAAATAGTACATTATTCACACATAGAATATATATTTATACAGTATCTACATGTATATATCCAGTAAATCCATGTACTTTCCATGTAACTTTGTGACTGCATTATTTTAATTGCTTTTAACCCTAGATGAAGTTTGTTTTGTGTTAAAAATGCATCATAATTGTTAAATATATTTTATTATACCCAACTCAGTACTGTTTACCTGTTGAAATATATATTTTACAGCTAATATAACCCCATAACTATAATATGGCACCTGGCGATCAATTTTTGGCAGCTGATCACTTTTTGCCACGACGCCACCAGCTGGAGCAGGTACATCCCATAATGTCTCAACAGTATCTCCATGATTTTCACAGAGATCAGAGCAATTTGTAGCACAAGAAGCTAAACGTTTCTTCAGACATTCTGAAGTTTTGCAATCACTGCGGTTCGTGAAGGTTCCAAGGTTGTCATAGCCAGGAGCGGCACTGGGGTTAAGCTCCCAGTGCTCATAAAATGCTCCTTACGGCGTGCGTCTCGAAAAGCCTCTGACAACTAAGTCCAACTCCTAGCCTGCCCGTGTGGTTTAGTCTCTAAGCCCGGCGGAACTGCTTTTACTAATAGGAGAAGGGGCGAGGGCGGATCTCTGGTGCCTTAAAACCAGATGCTTCGGGTAGATGGTGGCTCGTCAACCTGGGAAGGTAGCCCATCTAGGGGAAGGTAAACCCTGATTTCAAACCTCCGCTGCCTTGCGGCACACCCGGTCACGGGAAAGGCTTCGGGAGTCAACCTTGAGGAAAAATCCGGAGTCGGAGCCCCTAAGGCCGTTCTCTGTTGTGCTCAACATCGTTCTGGCAGCTCCTGCGACGGCGCTGGTGCCAAACCATAGCAGCCCTGCTGTTCCTTTGGATTCATCAGTGACGTGGAGAGGGGGGACATGCTGCATGGGTAACATCTTGTCCTCCATATCTTCCTGCCCAGGCTTGAATCCTACCAACGCTGGAAGGTAGAACACCGGTGCGCATCGGCCTGTTCAGCCACAGGCGGTGCTGTTCCAGCAGAGTAGACATTTAGGATTCTCTTCCATGGTCATCATAGACCGACGGAGGCCGACGACAATGGCGGTTCGTGAAGCTGGGATGGCATCCCATCACTGAGAGGCTTGGTTGAAGACCAACGGTTTGAAGCAATAATTTTGCCACAAGAGAGCCATCTGAAACACACACACACAGCATATATATTTTAGTACCTAATAGCGATAACTTGCTGTGATTACAATGTAGTACGGAGGACTTGTTAGTGCTTAACTAGCATTAGCAATCATTAGCTTACCCTCAGATGTGATCTAGTTCGTATCCTCACGTCTTCCACTGCCCCACGCTTCCTAAGCTCTCCAGTACTTTTCCAGTGTTTCGTCTAGCCACATGTAGCTTTCTCTCGCTCTCCTTTTTTGCCTTTACTCTGACAAAAGCCAGCAAGCAGCAGGCTCGCCTCCATATCCATCTTGTATTTTTCTTGTCACAAACAATATCATGGGAGTTTCGGACTGCCTTGCTGTAAAGACCTCACTCACTTAAGGTGGTGTTCAGTCATAATGGATGACGAACAACAGCATGTTGAGTCGGGCTGAGTAGGTGCTAGTGGAATTATTATTATTCTCAACACAGGGTCTACGCCATTTGCTGTCCAAAATGGCAGAAAAACAATGTGGCACATGGCCACTGATGTCACATGCAAACCCTCTATAGGTTACACCTCTGTATTCCACTTTCAAACACAGCCTACATTTGGGCCTGTAAAGCCTGATTGGGCTACCTGTTTCAGACAGGAACACTTGCTTTCTTTGGGCATGCGCTAGTAAGTAAAATGAAATAAATTATAGCTGTTTATGCTTGTCTTTTTGTCTGACAAGATATTTATGCTTGCTGTGCAGTTTATGTGTAAGAAAAATTTACATGCTTTCAGGTAGTTTTAACTTGTTTTAAGCAATTTGATAAGTCAAAATTTCTTGCTCTGTTGGCAGATAATTTTACTTAAAATAAGCAAAAAATTCTGACAATAGATTATTTTAGTTAAAATTAGGAAAAAAATATCTGCCAAAGTAAGATTAAATTTCTTAAAACAAGTAAAAAACTATCTTAAATCTTACATAAATCTTCTGTAAAATCTTACAGAAAATTGCACAGCAAAAAGAAATTCTTGTCTTGTCAGAATTATCTGTAGAGAAAAAACAAAAACATAGCCTTGATTTAGGATATTTTATCTTACCAAGATTTTCATTTTTACAGTGACAGCTACTACTACCTTCAGCATAAACACAAATTAGTCTAATCGCTCTCTCTCTCTCTCTCTCTCTCTCTGTGACACAGACACACACAGCACCATGGCCTAAACAACAGCAGGTATCAGAGGATGACAGTGATCAACAATTACAGTCTAATATGACAGCAGAACACAAAGTTATATCAGTGAAGTATTCCTGATTCAAACAATGCACAACAGCAGCAACTACAAAAGCACTTAGAGAGCACATACCTCTGCCAAGGCTCCTTCTGTCCCTAATAGATGACCTCTAAAATGTAATGGGTTCATGTGTAGGCCACAATCCAGTTCTGGTGACAATTGCATCAAAGTCTCTGCAGTAGTTTTGGAGAATTCTTGCTAACAGACTGTGAGAAGAGCCTTGGCGGAGGTATGCATTCTCCAAACATCGCCAAAATGTATTGTGCTCCTCTCTAGGCCATGGACCACCTCAGGTGAAAATTTCATTGAAATCCATCCAGTAGTTTTTGTGTAATCCTGCTGCACAAATACAAACAAGGTCCTTGGTGAAGGTATGCACTCTCAAATCATCACCAAACTTTAATGGGTTCATCATTGGCCCAAGGGCTACCTCTGGCAAAAAAAAAAAAAAAAAAAAAATCTCATCAAAATCCATACAGTAGTTTTTGTGTAATCCTGCTAATAAACAGAAAAGCAAACAAACAAACCACCCTGATCACATTACCTCCTTGGAGGAGGTAATTAAAAACTTGCACAGGTGACTGGAAAGCTACAAACAGCGTGTCTTACCATTTTTGTAAAGTGCTTTCTTCTGGCCTTCTTTAAGGAAAAATCCTTTATTATGTCCTTTAAGTCCAGCTCACGAATAATGTCATACTCTATGGACATCAATGTGAGGTTACATAGTCTATTTCAGCAGCATGCTTGATCTAGTCTACTTTTCACCAAGCTCCGAGTCTACTGTCCCACGCACAGCTGTCTGATGTAAGCAATGATGGCCTTACATCAGACCTGGCTTTTCTTGTGCTGGTCTCCATCTCTCGGCTTGCCTTCTCCGCTGGCCTGCTCTCTGTCGGCAGAATCTGGTGGTCTTCTCCTCCAGGTGAGTGCTTTAATGGCCCACCTGTCTCCTCGGTGCAGTAATTAGCAGCTCCACCTCCATTCCTTGCTGCAGCTTAGAAAAATCCTTTACTCTTTGGGATTTTTTTGAGCAATTCATTTTCCCTAAGCTCTTTTCCTCTCAATGACCCCATTTTCATGATCACAATAAACTGATTACTGGGAATAAACCGATAATGGCAATAATCATGTTTTGTCATGTTTATATGTACCGAATAAACAGATTATTAGAGGGCAAACCACTTGAGTTAGTGACCCCAGATACATGGCCTTTATTGGGTTATTCTGTTTACATGACCACTTGATTAATCAGATAACTGCAGAAATCTAATCATAACCAATTTATTCATGTGCATGTAATCATGGTCAATAATTTAATAAGTTCCACTCACAAACTGGGGCGCTTTCAGCTGACAAAACAGTTTGCAACTGTTCAGAACTGTTTGTTAGTTTCCGTAACTGAATGACAAGGTCGCTTTGAACCATTTTCTCTTTGGCCAAACTCTTTTGGAGGTGACTCGTATAGCGAACAAAGATGGCAGCTAGGTAAGATAGTTTGTGATATTCTTTTGTTTTCTTTTATTTTTGAAGCAATTCCATCAATTTAAGATGTCAGTTTGGAAGTAAAACAATATCATGCATAAAATATTGTTTTTGGTGGGGGTATAACAGAGAATTCTTAGGTAATATGAAGCTGAAGTAGGATACAGTCTACGTCGTAGTTAATGGGGCCTCTACCGGCTGACATAGGACCATAGATCTATACAACTACAGAATCCACGAGCTGAACAGAAAAACCATTCACCAAGAACTGCCCGTTCATTTAGGTCAGTTCACCTTGAAAACTATGTTCGGCAAACTGTTTTGTCAACTGAACGTAGGGCTGTTTTCCAGACATTTTGACCGAGCTAATTACTTCTTACCTTGTAAGAAATAATTGTAATTGTATATTTTTAAAATAAAAATTAATAAAAATGCAAAGACGTGCTCTCATTCTCATTTTTCACTCTGAACTTCTGCCTGACAAATTATTGTCAGCTAATATCAGTGAGCAGCATGTTGGCACCATTGCCTCCTTCCAGGTGGGACTGGGGTCACATGATTGAATTTAAATGGATAACAGCACCAGTGATTCAAATAAAAGCAAGCCTTTTTTTTATTCACCCATATTGTAACATCACATAATTGTGGAAAAATGAATATTTTCCTCCAATGTCAGAAGGGTTTGACTTCATAAATTGTATTTTGATGCCAAAAACAATGAAATCCTAAAATGTTCTCAGATCAAGTTCTCAGCGTGGTTATCTGTGCAGCTTATGAATGCATAAATCAAGCTGAGAAAGTGATCCAGATGTTTGGGTTCCCAGCACACACAGGAGAAGATGTCTGAGACAAGTTAACAAAAACAGCATGACTTTAAGACGGCGTAAATCTCACTTTGGATAGTGCTTCTCGTTTGTCTAACAATCTGGCATCATTTTTATCCAAATTTCAAAAACCTTGACAACTCAGAGTTGGGACCAGGAAGCAGAGTCGCAGTCTTACACGCCTCTCTGCAGCTCCTCTTCATCCACCACCCCTCAACTTAGCCTCTGTCTTCCCCATCAGAGAATCATTGTCTGTGTAGAAGAGCTTGAAATAACGAAGCGATGTGATTTTATAAATCAAAGTTTAATATCAGCTTCACTCCTCTAACAAGTCTCATCTTGGTGCAGAGGCAGAATAAGAGGTCGAACGCAGTCAGACCTTCATACTTATACCCACACTCAACAAAAGACATTGCATATCAAAGCTGACATCCCGTATTACATAATCCCCCCTCCATTGTCCTCCGTCTCCTCCACCTGACCCTGGGTGGTCAGGGAGATTGATCCGGTCTCCACCGCTCCTACTCTGTCTGCTCTTTGATCCTCGCTGGCGGTTGAGACCTCTTGTCCTGTTCATAGGCATTAGGTCATTCCACATATGTAATCACTAAACATTCTAATATGTCTATACATATGTAGGTATGGAATATATGATTAATATAAGCCACAGCCCCCCCCCCAAACGACTAAGAAAAGGACAATCAAATTAAGTTTACAGTTTAAGATAATCTCTATGACATATTATACTGTTAACCTCTTGACAGGGAAAACGAGGAAAAATCTTTCCAGCAGTCATGCTCCTGTAGAGAATTCAGTGGTAACAACAACAGTATAGTAATATCATAAATCATTCTTAGAACTGTCACGGAACAATCTGATAACACAGTTAACAACTCTTGGTTAATTTGTATCAGTCCTCGTGCCGTCTGGGTTTTAATCTCCCGAATCTGCTGTGGGTCCGCTTTGGCGTCGTGGTGGGACCCTCCTGTAAGGAATCTGCAGCTTGGGGAGGAGAGTGGTTATTTGTTCCCTGCAGGGGGGCTGAGGTTTTTTTCTTGGGGGGTCTACCCCACTGAGGTGCTCTCACCACCCGTACAGGCTCGTCTCTCAACAAGAAGGCAGGTTTAAGTCTGTCAATGCTGACTGTTTCTTTTCTGTCCCCTAAATCAAGCACAAAATGCTTATCACCAGGTTCCAGCACTCTGAATGGTCCGTCGTATGGTGGACGGAGGGTTGATTTTAAAGCTTCGTGCCTAACAAAAACGAACTCGGCGTTTTTTAAAGCTTGGGGGACAAAAACCCGTGGAAAAGAGTGATGTGCCGGTCCGGGGAGAGTGTCCGGTCCGGTGCTGCCTAAAGGCCTCAGGGCTGGAAGATGCCCGGGCTCTGGGTTCTCTGGTAAAAACTCGCCTGGGAGTCTGAGAGGTTGTGCAAAAACTAATTCTGCTGGGGAGGCGTCTAGATCCTCTTTAGGCGCAGAACGCAACCCTAATAAAACCCAGGGAAGTTTATTCACCCAATCTGCATCCGTTAGTGAGGCCCTGAGGGCGGCCTTTAAAGATCTGTGAAAACGCTCGCATAACCCATTAGCCTGAGGGTGATATGCGGTGGTGCGGTGAATTGTCGCCCCTAAGCTGCTAGCCATGGCTGACCAAAGCTCTGAGACAAATTGAGGCCCTCTATCAGACGTGATGTCCGATGGGACGCTGAAATGTGCCACCCAGTTTGTTAAAAAAACGCGAGCGACTTCCGCAACTGTGGTACCACGTGAATTGGGGCCGCGTACGCGTCCGCGTTGGCGAAGAGTTCTGCGGCTGAGGTAGTATAATCTGTCTCCTCGTGCTCTGGCGATGTCACAGCGCGAGAGAGGCAGTCTGCTACCACGTTAAGTTTGCCTGCCACATGTCGAATGTCTGTGGTGAACTCTGAAATTGCAGCTAGCTGTCTTTGTTGCCTGCCTGACCATGGTTCTGAAATTTTAGCCATCGCAAAAGTGAGCGGTTTGTGGTCTACAAAAGCCGTGAAGCGCCGCCCTTCTAACCAGAACTGGAAGTGGCGGATGGATAAATGAAGCGCTAGCAGCTCCCTGTCAAAAGTGCTGTATTTACGCTCGGTTTGGTTTAAAGATTTGCTAAAAAATGCTAAAGGTCGCCAGGTTCCGCCAACATGTTGCTCCACGACTGCCCCTATGGCCAGGTCTGAAGCGTCTGTGGTTAACGCTATGCGGGCCGAGGGATCGGGGTGAACCAACAATGTGGCATTCGCTAGAGCACTTTTTACTTCCGCGAAGGCGTGTTCATGCTCCGGGGTCCATTCGACCGCGTTGGAAGGCTTTTGTTTTCTGAGCGCGGCATACAGGGGCTGCATGAGTTGAGCTGCGCGGGGGAGGAAACGGTTGTAAAAATTCACCATTCCCAAAAATTCTTGCAGCGATTTGACCGTTTGTGGTCGTGGAAAATTTTTTACCGCGTGGACTTTGTCTGGCAATGGGACTGCCCCCTTCGGTGAAACTCTGTGTCCCAAAAAATCAATTTGTGATACGCCAAATTTGCATTTGGCTGGGTTGATTATTAACCCGTGCTCTTCTAGTCTCTGAAAAACTGTGGTGAGATGTTGTTCGTGTTCTTCCTCTGACGGGCTGGCTACCAGCATATCGTCGAGGTAGACGAACACGAAGGGGAGGTCGCGTAATACCGCGTCCATCATACGCTGAAAGGTTTGAGCAGCGCCTTTGAGGCCGAACGGCATCCGCAAAAATTCAAAAAGACCGAAAGGGGTTATTACAGCCGTTTTAGGAATGTCTTCTGCTCGAACGGGGACTTGGTGGTAGCCGTGGACCAGGTCTATTTTAGAAAAAATGCGCGCACCCGCCAGATGTAGTGAAAAATCTTGGATGTGGGGAATTGGGTAGCGGTCATGCGCTGTCGCATTGTTTAGTCTGCGGTAATCGCCGCAAGGTCTCCAAGAACCGTCGGTTTTCGGGACCATGTGGAGTGGCGATGCCCAGGGGCTCTTCGAGCGTCTAATAATGCCTAATTTTTCAAGGGTGGCAAACTCGTCCCGTGCTATGGCGAGCTTGGTCGCGTCTAAGCGCCGAGCTTTGGCAAACACGGGTGGGCCTGTTGTGGGAATGAAGTGTTCAACCCCGTGCTTCGCTACTGTGGCTGAAAATTTTGGAACTGTGAGTGCTGTGAGTGCTGTGAGTGCTGTGAGTGCTGGAAATTCGGCTTTGGCGTTTCCCGAACTTTTGAATTTGCAGGGGGGGGCACGCATTTGTACGCCCTCTCGGCGAAACAGTGGTGGTAATAGCAGAGGTCGTTCCGCCTGCTGCGCCTTGGTCGTGTTGCCGCCATGGTGGGCGGGCTCTGCTCGGTTGACTGTGGTTCTCCGCTGCTCTGGGCTTCCGCGCTGAGATCTGCGGATGCTGCTGTGGCCATCTGTTCCCCGCAGGCGTTGATGAGCCGCTGCGCTTCTCGGGCCAGCGCGCGGAAGTCCTGCTGGGTGCTGCACCGCATGTTGACCAGCGTCCCTCTCATGTGTGGCGGCAGAGTGCTGAGGAAGATGTGTTGGAAGAGGAAGTTGTCGTTGTCCTCTTCCTTGAGCTGCAGCATGTCCTCCATGAGGGCCTTGGGTCTGCATCCTCTGTGGCCGTAGATCGCCAGGATCTTCTCTGCTCTCTCCTCGGCTGAGGGGATGAAGTTCTCGACAATGGTCGCTTTAAGCTCTCTGTATTTGTCATGGGCGGGCGGCTGTTGGATTATGCTCCGTGCACATCTTGACGTGGCAGCGTCGAGTTTGGCGACGATGTGATAAAACTTCGTCTCGTCCGCCGTTATGCCCGCCAGTGCAAACTGAGCCTCAGCTTGCTGGAACCACGAGCTCGGGTCTTCTTGCCAAAATTCTGGCAGCTTGACGGTGACGGCGCTTGTGTGGGCCGTCCCTGATGTGTCCGCCGGGTGAGAGCGCCTTTCTTCTGCTCTCACGGCGGAGCTGGGGATGGTGCTCGGTTGAGCCCTCTCTGTAGCTTCTGCCGTGGGGGAACGTCTTCCATCCGTTCCCCTGTCTGCATGGGCGCCGGCGCTTGCCTGGGTCGCCTCTGATGAGTTAATCGCGGGAGAACGTCTCTGTTCCATCCTCACGTCTGGTCACCAGTGTAGAAGAGCTTGAAATAACGAAGCGATGTGATTTTATAAATCAGAGTTTAATATCAGCTTCACTCCTCTAACAAGTCTCATCTCGGTGCAGAGGCAGAATAAGAGGTCGAACGCAGTCAGACCTTCATACTTATACCCACACTCAACAAAAGACATTGCATATCAAAGCTGACATCCCGCATTACATAATCCCCCCTCCATTGTCCTCCTTCTCCTCCACCTGACCCTGGGTGGTCAGGGAGATCGATCCGGTCTCCACCGCTGCTACTCTGTCTGCTCTTTGATCCTCGCTGGCGGTTGAGACCTCTTGTCCTGTTCATAGGCGTTAGGTCATTCCACATATGTAATCACTAAACTTTCTAATATGTCTATACATATGTAGGTATGGAATATATGATTAATATAAGCCACAGTCTGCTCCCTCCAAAGTAAATAAAATGTATAAGATGTATAAGCATCCCAAAGTGATTAAACAAAAAGATGGTAAAACTCAAATTAAACATGAAGCCTCTAAATTTAATGATTTGGCCTCTGTTCCTCCTCATAATTTAAAAATTAAATGTGGTTTGTTAAATATTAGGTCTCTAACTCCCAAGTCTCTGTTAGTCCACGATCTGTTAATTGATCATCAGATTGATTTAATATCCCTTACAGAGACTTGGTTAGGGCAAGAGGATTATGTTGGTTTGAATGAATCATCTCCCTCTGGTTATTTAAACTGTCAAAATCCCAGAAGTTCTGGTCGTGGAGGAGGAGTAGCAACAATTTACCATTCCAAATTACTAGTTAATGTAAAGCAAAAAACACATTATAATTCCTTTGAGGGCCTGGTCCTCAGTATTGGGCATTTTAGCAAGTTTAGGCTAAACCCAATTTTATTTGTCATAGTTTATCGTCCTCCATCAACCTACTCAGAGTTTTTATCTGAATTTGCCGAATTCTTAGCTGATTTAGTGCTGAAATCAGATAGAATAATTATAGAAGGGGACTTTAATATAGATAGATAGATAGATACTTTATTTTGAACAAAAAAGTATAACAAAAACAAAACAAATGACAAATGCAATAAAGTAACAGTATACAGTGTTCGAAAGGGAGAAGGAAGAAGTGAACACTTATTAATTCCAACTCCTCTTTTCCATAAATACACCCATGTGAATTATATACAAACTACCACATTTAAGACCCCAAGTAAACAATTAACTGTATTTTGTACATATCAAAATTAACACCCATCCATCCTAGCATACATTGATGTCCATACATCAAAACCAGCCTCAAACAACACAGATATACACAGTGCTGTCCCACCCACCATTCCATAGTGTCCCATAGTGTCCCAGAGTGAGCATAGTGAATTGTACATATAAATACTACCCTTCTAACATATATCCTTTCAGCAAATAATGTTTGTACCTCTTTTTGAATTGATTTCTGTTTGTACATAGTTTCAGTTCCGGCTCCAGACTGTTCCACAAATCCACCCCACAGACAGATATGCACATACTTTTCTTGGTTGTTCGTATCTTGGGTTTTGTAAAGTTTAAGTCTCCTCTCAAGTTATGATCATTGTCTCTTTTTTTAAATATTTTTTGTAAATTAGTTGGGAGTTGATTATTAATTGCCCTGTACATGACTTGTGCTGTCTTAAATTTAACTAAATGAACTTTATGACATGTGACTTTAAAAACAACGAATTGGTATGGTCTCTATATCCTACATTATTTATTATCCTTATAGCTCTTTTTTGTAATGTGCATATTGACTGTAGGTTGGTCTTGTAGGTGTTTCCCCAGACTTCTACACAGTAGTTAAGATAAGGCAGAAACAGTGAATTGTACAGTAAGACCAATGATTTATAGTCTAAGATGTGTCTTGTCTTCCCCAGTATGCCTATACATTTTGCCAACTTGGCCCGGTTGTAACTGATGTGAGGTTTCCAGCAGATTTTATTGTCTAGCGTCACCCCCAGAAACTTATTTTCCTGTACTGTTTCGATTCTGGTATCATCTATCGTTACCATTATTTCATGATTTATTTTATAATTTCCAAACAACATAATCTTTGGTTTTTTTTAGATTTAGAGATAATTTATTTTTGTTGAACCACTGCGTTAACTTTTTCATTTCAGTTGTGACCACCTCTAAAACCTGCTGCAAATTCTCACCAGTGCAAAGGATATTTGTGTCATCCGCAAACAAAATAAATTTCAGAATTTTTGATACTTGGCATATGTCATTTATATACAAAATAAACAGTTTGGGTCCCAAAACTGACCCCTGAGGCACACCACAAGTGATGTCCATGAAGGGTGATTTGTGCTCACCAATTTGAACAAATTGTTGTCTGTTACTTAAATAACTTTCCACCCAACTCAGACCGACCCTTCTTATCCCATACCGTTCCAGTTTCCTTAGTAGTATTCTGTGGTCAATGGTGTCAAAAGCTTTCTTTAAATCTATAAATACTCCTACAGCAAACTTTTTTTTTATCTATACAACTAGTAATTTCTTCTATAAGTTCGATCAGTGCCAAAGATGTAGATTTATCTGCTCTAAAACCATTACTTTTTTCACTATTGTCATGTCAATTTCATTCCAGTCCATTGATTTTTTGTTCATAAATTTACTCACAGTCTCGATAATTTCCTTTTCAGTAACTGCACCCAAAAAGATTGTGTTTGGATTTCTATCTTCTATTTCATTTACAGAACCACTGTTGTTTGTTTCTGTTGCCACTATTGATTTTACTAATTCAGGACCAACGTTTACAAAAAATTTATTGAAACCACTGACCACATCCTCCATATTATTTATCAAATTGCCATTTTCAATAAAATATTCTGGATAATTAGCATTCTTAGGTCGATTACTAATAAGCCCATTGAGTACTTGCCATATTCCTCTTCAGTTATTTTTATTATCCTCTAATATTCTGTTGTAATATTCTTTCTTACAGGTCCTCATTATATTAGTAAGCTTATTTTTATATCTTTTATATTTGATCTCAGCCTCCTGTTTATATAATGTATTCTTCTTTTTACATGCATTTATTAACCCCTTGGTGACCCAAGGAATATTTTTCTTTTGTTGTCTGTCAAAGTATTGTTTCATAGGACAGTTTTTATTGTACAATGATTGAAATATTTGCAAAACTTTATCATATGCTTTATTTATATCATTTTCATCATAAACTATCTTCCAATCTTGTATTAATAATTCCTTTGTCAGTAAATACATAGATTCTTCGGTTCTTATTCTTTTATATTTAATATTTTTGGTATACATTTTCTTCCTATAATCACATTGATAGACAACAAAAATCGGCAGGTGGTCACTGATATCATTCAATAAAAGCCCACTCCTGATATTATTTTCCATAATGTTTGTGAATATGTTATCTATTAGTGTGGCACTGTGTGACGTGATTCTGCTAGGTCCGGTAATTGTTGGATGTAAGCCCATACTGTACATTGTGTTGATAAATTCTTCTGTCAAACTATGCTGTTTTGAATTCATCAGATCTATATTGAAATCCCCACAGATAACATAACTTTATGAGTTAGTTTTGCATACATTTTTTCCATCCAGTCCTTAAATAAGTCAATGTTTGATCCAGGTGTTCTATATACACAGCTCACTATTATATTCTTCACATTGTCCAGACAGATTTCTATTGTAATACATTCAAATAAATCATCCACAGTTACTGACAGATTTTCAATAACCTTGTATTTCAAGCTCTTGTCAACATAAATTGCAACTCCTCCTCCTTTTTTCACTTTTCTATTTATATAATTTAATTCATAGCCATCCATGGTGAAATCCACTCCTTTCTCTTCACTGAGCCACGTCTCTGATATTGCCACAATATTGAATGGCTCTTTAAACTGATGTAAATAATCTTTAATGTTATTAAAGTTGGCATAGAGACTTCTGCTGTTGAAGTGGATCATAGAAATATTGAAATCAGATGTGACCATTGTGTTAAACTGTTTATCCGTGTAGTAACTACAGTTATTATTGATGGAGCTAAATGAATTATTATCAGGGTCTATGTTATATTCTACGTCCTCTGGGTTGTGATCCGTATATTCAAAAACTTTCAGTTCCTGTTGTTCCTGTTTGTTGATCTTTTGTTTCATGTTGTTAAATGTCTTGTAGCAGATGAGTATATCCCTTCAGTGTCCTAAAATTGTCTGTTGTTGCTGTGACTCCAGTTCATAACATTCATTGATATTTGTCCAGTTCCATAATATTACGGATGTTAATGACCTTGGCTTCTTCAGGTGATCCGTTTAATTTGAAGTATATTTTACAGTTTGATGTCCAGGTGTTTTGAATCTTTTTCTGCTTTCTCAGGTATCTTGCTGTTCTGGCTATTTCTGCGTTTTCTTTTGTGAGGTGCTCGTTTAAGTAAATGTTCGTTCCTTTCAGTTTCCTACCTTGTTTTAACAGCGCAGTCTTGTGTTGTCTGTTGACAAACCTCATGATCACAGCCGGTTTGTCGCCGTTTTTCCTGGGCAGAGGGTGGCAGGTCTCAATGGTGTTACAGTCCAGCTGGATTCCTTTGGACTGCATGAAGGCCGCCACTTGTTGCTCCGTGGATTCGTCTTCCAGCTCGTCAAGCCTCCCTCCGCTGTCAGCGGCCACCGCTCGTGCGTACGATCGGGGTTTAATGTGGAGCCCCGTGATGATCATGTCGTTCACCCGAGTGTTCTGCTCCAGTTCCGACACTCTGCTCTCCAGATACGCCAGCCTCTTGTCCTTCTCAGCGTTCTGGATCCGCAGTGCTTTCACCTCCTCGACCAGGTCCAGAATGTTTTTTTGCTGCAGCTTAACAGCAGAAATCTCTTCAGCCAAGAAGTCCAGCGATCTTTTAATGTCGTCCACCTCCTCAGCCTGCTGAGCTTTATTGGGACCCATGATCCCGGCCGATGTATGTTGATTGTGATCGTAGGAAAAAAAAAAACACGTGGGAGAAATCCCTTTGTTTTCCCGGAGTGTGAGGGGCCTGATTGCTTCACCAGCCACTACAATATTAAGTTATGAGACTGGCAATTTCTCTTTTTTTTCGCATGAGCAGATTCACTCTCCAGCGGTAGTGACAAAGCAACAGCTCAAAACGCCAGCTCTAAACTGAGTTTTAAAGCAAGAAACGAACCGGGAGCCTTTACCTGTGCATCCTCACCTTACATGCCACAACCGGAAGTGTTGTAGATGTAGATGTTATACATGTAGATGTAGATAGTGATTGCCTTTATTTTGCATTTAATTCAATATTAGACTCGATGGGGTTTTCTCAGAAAGTAGGAAATTCTACCCATTATCTCCACCATACGTTGGACCTTGTTCTGATATATGGCATAGAAATTGAAAATCTGGTAGTGTCTCCTCATAACCCTGTACTGTCAGACCATTGTTTGTTAACCTTTGATTTTACTAAAGAAGAAGGAGAAGGAGTGCTGTCAAGCTTGGTTGGCTTGTGGGACTCCCAAAGCAGCTGAGGTGTACCGGCAGGCCAAGCGAGGTGCAGCTCGGGTGGTTGCTGAAGCAAAAACCTGGGTATGGGAGGAGTTCGGTGAGGCCATGGAACAAGACTTTCGGTCGGCCTTGAAGAGATTCTGGCAAACTGTCAGGCGGCTCAGGAGGAGAAAGCAGCTCCCTGTCCACACTGTGTATGGTGCAGATGGGACACTATTGACTTCGATTGGGGATATCGTCGGGCAGTGGAAGGAATACTTCGAGGATCTCCTCAATCCCACTGATACGCCTTCCACAGAGGAAGCAGGGTTTGGGGACGAGGGGGATGACTCGCCTATCACAGGGGCTGAGGTCGCCAAGGTGGTTAAAAATCTCCTTGGTGGCCGGGCCCCGGGGGTTGACGAGATTCACCCTGAGTACCTCAAGACCCTGGATGTCGTTGGGCTGTCGTGGTTGACATGCCTCTGCAACATTGCATGGAGGTCGGGGGCAGTGCCTTTGGCATGGCAAACTGGGGTGGTGGTTCCTCTCTTCAAAAAAGGGGACCGGAGGGTGGGCTCCAACTTTAGAGGGATCACACTCCTCAGCCTCCCTGGCAAGGTCTATGCCAAGGTACTGGAGAGGAGAGTCCGGCCGTTGGTCGAACCTCGGATTCAGGAGGAGCAATGTGGTTTTCGTCCTGGCCGTGGCACATCAGACCAGCTCTTTACCCTCTCGAGAATTCTTGAGGGTTTGTGGGAGTTTGCCCAACCAGTTTACATGTGTTTTGTGGACTTGGAGAAGGCATTTGATTGCGTCCCTCATGGTTTTTTGTGGGGGGTGCTTCGGGAGTATGGGGTATCGGGCTTGTTGTTACGAGCTATTCGGTCTCTGTACGACCGTTGTGAGAGTTTGGTTCGTATTGCCAACACTCGGTCGGAGTCATTCCCAGTGAGAGTTGGATTCCGCCAGGGCTGCCCTTTGTCACCGATCCTGTTCATAATTTTTATGGACAGGATTTCTAGGCGCAGCCAGGGAATGGAGCGTGTCATGCTTGGTGACCACAGGATCTCATCTCTGTTGTTTGCAGATAATGTTGTCCTGTTGGCTTCATCCAGCAATGACCTACAGCTCTTGCTGGGATGGTTTGCCGCTGAGTGTGAAGCGGCTGGAATGAGAATCAGCACTTCCAAGTCTGAGTCCATGGTCCTCAGCCGGAAAAAGGTGGATTGTCCCCTCTGGGTTGGGGACAGGCTCCTGCCCCAAGTGGAGGAGTTTAAGTATCTTGGGGTCTTGTTCACGAGTGAGGGGAAAATGGAGCGAGAGATTGACAGACGGATTGGAGCAGCATCTGCAGTGATGCGGACGTTGTACCGGTCTGTTGTGGTGAAGAAGGAGCTTAGTTCTAAGGCAAAGCTGTCGATTTACCAGTCAATCTGGGGTCAATGGGCTGCACGGTGGCGCAGTGGTTTAGCACTGTGGCAGCACAGTTTTACCCTCGGCCGGGGGATCGCGGGGATCATGAGATCGTGGGTTCGATCCCAGCCCCCGACCAACAGTGAGCTGTGTGGAGTTTGCATGTTCTCCCCGTGTTGCGTGGGTTTACTCCGGGATTTCTCCGGTTTCCTCCCGCATACCAAAAACATGTAGGTTTAGGGCGCTCGCGCACGCAGCGACCAGCAGCCGGTGGCTTGTCACCAGACTGCAAACCAAATCTACCTACGGGTACAAATAAGTAACAAAAAAAAAATCTACGTTCCTACTCTCACCTATGGTCACGAGCTTTGAGTAATGACCGAAAGAACAAGATCACGGATACAAGCGGCTGAAATGAGCTTTCTCCGTAGGATTGCTGGACTCACCCTCAGAGATAGGGTGAGGAGCTCAGTCATCCAAGAGAGGCTCAGAGTAGAACCGCTGCTCCTCCACATTGAAAGGAGCCAGTTGAGGTGGTATGGGCATCTGATTAGGATGCCTCCTGGACGCCTCCCACTTGAGGTGTTTCAGACACGTCCCACTGGGAGGAGACCCCGGGGCAGACCCAGGACTCGGTGGAGAGACTATGTCTCCCAGCTGGTCTGGGAACGCCTTGGTATCCTCTCTGAAGAGCTGGAGCAGGTGGCTGGGGAGAGGGAAGTCTGGGCTTCTCTGCTTGAACTGCTGCTTCCACGACCCGGACCTCCGGAAAAGCGGTAGAAGATGGATGGATGGATGATTTTACTATTTCTGACTATTTGGCTCCTAAGGAAAAATATTACTACAGCAGATGCCTCTCAGATAATGATGTTACCAAATTTATGCAGATTGTTTCCTCTATGCCATGTGTCAACACAACGGAAATAAGCTATAGACAGCTTGCTCCTTCTGTAATTGATAACATGGTAGATAGTGTAAACGCTTCTCTGCATCAGACTCTACACATGGTGGCCCCTTTAAAAAAGAAAAAGTCTAATCAGAGATTTCTAACTCCTTGGTTCAACACAGAAACTCGTAGCTTAAAACAGAAGACTCGTCAATTACAAAGAAAATGGCACTCCACTAATTTAGATGAAATCTATTTAGCTTGGAGAAATCATCTTTTAATTTATAAAAAATCTGAGAAAAGCTAGAACGAGTTATTATTCTGCATCAATAAAAGAGAACAAGAATAATCCCAGGTTTCTTTTCAGCACTGTAGCCAGGCTGACAAAGAGTCAGGACTCTGTCAATCCTAGCATTCCCTTCGAGCTTACTAGTCAGGACTTAAAATTTTATTATTGAAAAAGTTCATTATCTATCAGAGAAAAAATCAGTCAGATTCTTCACACCGTTAACTTAAATACAGTAACTACTACAACTCCTTCAATTGACATCTGTTTGGATCAGTTTACTCCAACTGACCTTTTAGAGTTAGACAAAATAGTTTCCTCATCCAAGCTTTCAACTTGTCTTTTAGACCCTGTTCCTACCAGGTTATTTAAAGAAGGCTTCCCATTTATTGGTAGCTTTATTCTTCAAATAATAAATTCTTCATTAAATTTAGGCCATGTACCGCAGGCTTTTTAAACGGCTGTAATTAAACCCTTACTCAACAAGCCAATGCTGGATCCAGGAGTTTTAGCTAACAATAGACCAATCTCTAATCTCCCTTTCATTTCAAAAATCTTAGAAAGAGTTGTTGCTACGCAATTATTTGACCACTTGCAGGGAAATGGTTTATTTGAAGAGTTTCAGTCTGGGTTTAGAATCCATCATAGTACTGAAACAGCCTTAGTGAAGGTCACTAATGACCTCCTGATCACATCTGATAATGGACTTGTTTCTGTACTTGTCCTTTTAGACCTTAGTGCAGCTTGTGATACTATCGATCATAATATTCAACTTGATAGATTAGAACACTATGTTGGACTTAATGGAACTTCGTTGCAGTGGTTTAGATCTTATTTATCTGATAGGTTCCAGTTTGTTCATGTCAATAATGAGTTTTCTTTCAACTCAAAGCTCAGTCATGGAGTTCCACAGGGATCTGTGCTAGGCCCTACTCTTTTTAGTTTATATGTGCTTCCGTTAGGCAACATTATTAGAAAGCACTGTATACATTTTCATTGTTATGCTGATGACACACAATTATACCTGTCAATGAAGCGAGATGATAGTAATCAATTAGCCAAGTTAGAAGCCTGTCTTAAGGAAATCAAAGCTTGGATGACTTGTAATTTCCTGCTATTAAATTCAGATAAGACTGAAGTCATTCTTGTTGGTCCAAAAAACCTTAGATATACAGTACCTTTCCAAATCAAACTTTTAGTTTGGACGCAGTTACTCTTTCTCTTAATGCTCTGTGAGGAACCTTGGAGTTATTTTTGATCAAGATCTGTTTTTCAATTCACATATTAAATTCATTTCTAAGTCTGCCTTCTATCATTTGCGTAATATTGCCAAGATTAGAAGCATCTTGTCTGAGAGTGATGCTGAGAAACTGATCCTCGCTTTTGTTCGCTCTAGAGTAGATTATTGTAACTCTCTATTATCAGGTTGTCCTAAAACATCTCTAAAAAGTCTTCATTTGATCCAAAATGCTGCAGCAAGAGTTTTAACAGGTACTAGAAAGAGAGATCATATCTCTCCGGTTCTGGCCTCCCTTCATTGGCTTCCCATAGTGTTTAGAATTAAGTTTAAAATCCTTCTTCTCACTTTCAAAGCTCTAAACAATCAGGGCCCTTTTTATTTAAAAGATCTGACATTACCCTATTATCCTAACAGAGCACTATGCTCCCAAAATGCTGGATTACTTGTAATACCTAATATCTCCAAAAGTGCAATGATAGGCAGAGCCTTCTGTTATCAAGCTCCTGTCCTGTGGAACCAGCTGCCAATCTGGATTCGGGAGTCAGACTCGATCTCCGTTTTTAAGAATAGGGTTAAAACCTTCTATAGCCTACAATTAGGGAGGGATCATATATATCTGAACCCTCCCTTAGTTATGGTGCTATTAGATTTAGACAGCTGGGGGACCTCCAATAATGCACTGGGCTTCACTCCTTTCTTCACTCTCAATGATTTTTTTTTTTTTGCTGGTCATTAACATCTGTTTGTTCTCTCCC
Source organism: Pholidichthys leucotaenia (assembly GCA_020510985.1). NCBI lineage: Eukaryota > Metazoa > Chordata > Actinopteri > Cichliformes > Pholidichthyidae > Pholidichthys > Pholidichthys leucotaenia. The sequence continues at coordinate 210,578,104 of CM035847.1, read as the reverse complement.
TTAGATTGAGTCCCCATTGTGCTGTTTGCTCTCTACATGTCTGTTCTTTTCATCTTCTCTATCCCCTAACCCCCAAGCCAGTCGCAGCAGATGACTGCCCCTCCCTGAGCCTGGTTCTGCTGGAGGTTTCTTCCTGTTAAAAGGGAGTTTTCCCTCTCCACTGTCGCCAAGCGCTTGCTCACAGGGGATCACCTGATTGCTGGGGTCTTTCTGCAACTGTGGGGATTTCCCCTACAGTTGAAAGTGCTATGAGATGACTGTTGTTGTGAAATGGCGCTATATAAATAAAGTTGAATTTAAAACTTTATGCAGTACCTTTATTTCCACAAAACATTTCCATCTCCAAGCTCAAACATTTATGACGGCACATACATTGTGATTTATGTTAAAGTAAAACAATGATTATGAGGAAATTAGACTGAATCAATGTGCAGGCCACTTCTAAGAGGGCGTAATTCACTAGAACCAAAACTGAAACCCAGACCGAGGACTGATGCTGTCCCCCCAAACACAAGACGAGGAAGAGTCCAACAGTAACCATGGTTACATGGACACGGCTAAACCGGTTATAACTGGATTTCTGGAGTTATCTGAATATTCAAGTGGCCATGTAAATATTGTAGCATCAACTCCTTTGGCTCTAATCTATAAAACTATTCTTCATCTTAAAGACATTGTTTCACCCAAGAAGGCCAGTCAAGAATTGCTTTTTTCATCTCAGGACCACTGTGGAAACAACATTCCCTTGTCAGGAAAAGTCGATAAGGATCCCTTTTAACGGATTAGCTTACATCATAAATAAATGGAACTTATATAATAATATAAATAATATAATAACAAATAACAGACTTTCATGACTGTCTTCCACAAGGCTTTAGGGATTATACACAGCTTAACATTGCCACCTTCTGAAAACTCGGGGACATGTTGAATTTAACCAGCCTTGGAACTGTGTGCATTTTTGACTGAAATTAGTTCTCTCTTCAAGTTTCATTCCTTAGGATAATTTCCAGGACACCCTGGGAAATCAAACGGGTCTCTGACGTACCATTCTGTGCTGGACAATCATTCAGGTTTGAAAGATTTCATTAATCTTGATTTTAAATGTGTGTATGTTTGAGAATGTTTAAATGTTTAAATGGATTTATTCCGCTGCAATTTTAGAAGAACCAGTATAAAAGTGCATGAATCACTGACTTAGGTTAGTGTATATAAGTAAAGTTTCATATTAAGATGTGTGTATCATGTTGCCCAAAACTCGTGCCAAGTAATCTGACTGACTTCAGCAAATCACCAGCCAACATCTGTTGGGAAATGGTTCCCTCAATTTTATTGGTTAGTTACAGACAAAGAACTGCGTGCTCATTGGCCCAAAGTTCCTTAAACCCACCCAGGATGGGAAACTATTGGTCCCTGGTCATGTCAGTCACCGGAACCCTGTGAAAGTTGTCTAAGATAGAACGGCCATACTTATTGTGCAGAGTATGGCAGAGAACATGGTTGTTTGTCTTTGTGTAAAGTCTGTGTCCTACCTTTAATGTTTTTCTTCACACGTCTGGAAATTAATTAATTTCCCTTTTGGGCTCAAAATCTCTCTCAAAGTCAGACTTCATGTCCAGACATTTTCCTATTTTATTCTGTTAAACCTTTTTCTCTAAATCCACCGTGCTTGTGTTTTAGAAGATTGATTGACCATTCATTTTTCACTCTGGAAGCTATTTTCGCAATCTCCACGACGCCAGAAGAACTTGGGATTTCGTGGCTTGAATTTAATTATTTTTTAACCTCGTCTCTCCCATTCTGTGGCTTGATTAGACTTAGAACTGTATTCAATTTACATTGGACCCGGGAGGTGAGCCGCTGGACCAAAGAAGAACCTCTCGTGTTGTCCCGCATGGCATGCTATTTCAGCGGCTAAAGATGAAGACTGAAAGCCCCAGGGAGCAGCAACCCACCAAGGTGCCCGGAAAAGCGCTCTGGCCACTGGTGGAGTAAATAAGCCTCACGTTGCCTGATCTCAGCTCCAACTGTTTGTCGCTGGACTGTGTAAAATATATCTGCTGGCAGATATATTCTGTTGTCACCTGAAATAAACCTTTATACGGCGTCAGCAGCTAAGGAAGGAGTCAACAACAGAACCTCAGCAACCCCGGATTCACGTGAGCCCTCTTCCTCCCTCATCTGCTGGTTAATGGTGTCCAATGCAGTGTCTGCAGCCTTAAAAATATGCCACAGCTTGTTTCATGTTTAAACTGAGTTCACAATCTGATCAGAGCTACAGAATTAAAGAGAATTAATATTCCTCTTTTCAGTAAAATTCCATTTTTACTTTCTCAGAGTAAACTCAGAATTTTTCAGATAATTAGTTTAATTTTCTCCATAAATCTGTGTCCAATTTTATTCATATTCTCGTCCCAGTTAATTCAGCCTACATTTTCACCTTGGTTCTACAGATGTGTTTACATTCTGCTTCCCAATAATCAGTTATACAAGTTTAATGTGATACTCAGTATGTGATCATTTTACCTGCTCACAAGTTATTTGAATGTAAGATCATTTAATCATAATTTCATTAATAAACTGTTAAATTGTATGAGAGAAGTAGTTGGGAATTCATTTCTGTGTCATGTTTCCAAGTCCCCAGTATCAAATTCATGAATAATCTGAGACTGATTAATTGAAGGTATAAAGACAAATTATTAATAATTTGTCAAATCAAATTGTACTGGTGCCCCTTTATGAGTGTTTATCTATTGTCTTCTGGTGTGTGTGTGGACTTGGAGGCAAACTCCCGTTTCCACATACACTTCTAAGTCTAAATTAAATAATCTTTATACCTGATCACAATTATAATTAAATAACGCTACATATATGGTCATTAACTCAAGTGATTAACCCTTCAATAATCCATTTAATCAGTACATGTAAACAACAAAACCATTATCAGTTTATTCCCAGTGATCGGTTTATTGTGACCATGTAACCAGGGTTAGTGACATGTGTACCAGAACTTTTATTGCATGTGATGAGAGGCCACATGTATTGTTCTCAAAATATCTTTGGTATGAATGAGTCACAAAAATTAACCAAAATATCTGAATGCAATGAATATGTCACACCCACCTGTCCTGTAAACACAAACACATCCATGTCATTTCAGAGGACAAAAACTTCTTTAGAAATAATTTAGTTTAGTGTCAAAGTCATTTAACTATTTCTACACAATATTGTGCTCCATTTTACTCTGACAGCTTAATCATCATCAAACCACAGCTCCATCATTCCACTGTTCCAGCTGCCCCACAAACCCTTACTGTGATATCACTGCTCACAATAATGAAGACTCCACCAGTCCCGGTGGTCACTGCTCCAGTCTCCAACAACCCTCTATCAGCTGCGGAGAAATTAAAGAAAAAAAACAACAAAAAAACATGTCACTGTGCCTTAATACTTGATGATTCCTGCCTAAATAGGAAGGTTTTTCCTCACAAATCTGTGCCTTCTTTTTTAATTCTACAACTTTTATTTATTCCTCCTAACTTTGAATAATTTTTGCACTTTTGAAATGGTTTTTATATTGAAATAAAACAATTAAAAATGTTTTAAAATAATTCATTACTTTTTTCTTATAATTTTTATATTAAATGTGCAACCTTTTCATGCACATTTTTAGTTTTTATGCATACATTAGAGAACCATTTGGAAAACTTTAGATTTTACTCTTAAATGTGTTCACATGAGGAAAAAAAATATATGTAGTGTCTCATACAATTAAAATTATATATATATATATATAAAAAGTCAAAATTAACTGTTTGCTGGATTACAATATAGAAATTAGAAAAGAAAGAAACCTGATATTCTTCCTCTATGTTCATAGTTAAGTTACAGTTAGGTTTTTTTAATTAATTTCAGGTGAGCTATTTGATGCAAGAGAATTGACATGGTATTGGTGACCCACAGAGCAGACATGACTCAGGATATATACAATTAACGTTGTTTATTGAAATAATGAGTGAGTGGATGCGTGCGTGCAGGGTGTGTAGTGTAGTGTAGTGTGATCTGTATTCTCCAGCTGGGGCCAGCAGAGCACCATACAACCTAGCAACCCTGGAACGAGACAAAGACCGTTAGTTTGCAGCTTAGCTTATACAGCTCACGGGATGTTACTGTGCTTACTGTCAGAGATAGTCGAGTGAAGCCCAGGTAGCGCCGAAGCTGCAGCCAGGAAGACAGTGCCAGCTGGAGGTGAGGAAGTAAGTCTACCACCTGGAAGGAGGGGAGGACCGCCGCCACGGATCTCCGCCTGTGCACAGGGGAAGCAGACAGGGTGAAAAGCGTGGAGGCTTACTTGTGTAGTTGGTCCGGGAGGCACAGGCCCGGACAGAGTTCAGCAAGGGCTTGGAAGCTGATGTGTAGACAAGTAGAGTGCTGGGAAGCACGGAGGCAGGCGTAGCAGGATTCAGGAAAGGAAACCAGACGACTTCGCACCGAGCACTGGTCCTGGTGGAATAAATAGGCTGCTGGAGATGACAGGCAGGTACGCGCACAGGTGCCGTGATTGGTGGACATGACAGTACTCCCCCCCACGGCACGCCTCTTGGTGGGCGTTCCAACCTATCCGGGTGCATCCGATGAAAGTCCCTGATGAGCTGCTTGTCGAGCACGAAGGAAGGACGGACACAGGACCTTCACTCCGGCCTGTAACCCTCCCAGTCCACCAGGTACTGTAGGCCACGACCCCGGCGGCAGTCGTCCAAGATGGCAGAGACAGACCAGGCCGGGTCGCCATCGATTACCATCGGTGGAGGTGGAGACCTAGGAGGGGGACACAAAGGGCTGGAGGAGACGGGTTTAACCTGCAACACATGAAAGGTCGGGCAGATGCGGGGGGGGGGGGGAAGAGTCAGGCGCACAGACACAGGGTTAATGATCCGACAGATAGGGAAAGGACCAATGAATTGTTGTGCAGTTTTCTTACGTTCAGCCTTCAGATTGATGTGCTTTGTAGAAAGCCATACCTGTTGATCCACCTGGTAGGTGGGGCCCGGAACCCTGCGCCGGTTGGCCACCGCGGTGTTGCGTTCCGCCGTCCGCTGCAGTGCTGCCCTGGCCGTCCTCCAGATCTGTCAACAACGCCTCAGGTGGGCTCGAACCGAAGGAACGGCAATGTTTCCCTCTTCTTCCAGGAACAGCGGCGGGTTATAACCCAACGAAGCCTCGAAGGGAGACATGCCGGTGGCTGTCGATACCGCAGTGTTATGAGCGTATTCGATCCAGGGGAGGTGTGTGCTCCATGACGACGGGTTGGCGGTCGCAACACACCACAGCGCTGCCTCCACCTCCTGGTTGGCTTGCTCACACTGTCCGTTAGACTGAAGGTGATAACCGGAAGACAGACTCACCGTGGCCCCCAGAGTGGTGCAGAATGACCTCCAGACCCTGGAGACGAACTGAGGTCCTCGGTCTGAGACGATGTCCTGCGGGATGCCGTGCAGCCTAACGACGTGCTGGACCAGAAGATCAGCCGTCTCCTTGGCCGAAGGCAACCCCGCAGGGGGATGAAGTGGGCGGCTTTGGAGAACCTGTCCACAAGCGTGAGGATGGTGGTGAAATGGCTGGATGTGGGCAGACTGGTGACAAAATCCAGAGCCACGTGCGACCACGGCCTGCCCGGGATGGGGAGGGGATGAAGCAGCCCAGCCGGTGGTGAAGAGGACGTCTTACCGGTTGCACATTCAGGACAGGCGCAGATGTAGTCCCCCATGTCCTTCTGGAGGGACGGCCACCAAAACAACCTCTGCAGGAGCGCCACAGTGTGTGCCCTTCCCAAGTGGCAGGCAAACTTGGAGGTATGCCCCCATTGGATGACTTCCCCCCGGACCGCTGAAGGGACGAATAACCTGCCCGCTGCCCCCCCCCCCCCGGGTCGGCCTTGTCAGACTGCACCCTTATGACCTTGTCCTTAATACTCCAAGAGAGGGCGCCCACAACACATGCTGGGGAAAGGATGGGGTGTTCGGCCTTCTCCGCCGTCTCCGGAGCGAATTGGCAAGACAGGGCGTCGGGCTTGGTATTCTTCGACCCAGGGCGGTAGGTGATGGTGAAATTGAATCGTCCAAAGAAGAGCGACCAGCCGGCCTGTCGGGCGTTCAAACGCTTGGTGGTCCGAAGGTACTCCAGATTCTTATGGTCGGTCCAGACGATGAACGGCTGCGACGCTCCCTCCAACCAGTGCTGCCATTCCTCCAAGGCCAGTTTAACCGCCAGCAGCTCCCTGTCACCGATGTCATAATTATGCTCCGCTGGGTACAGGCGGCAAGAGAAGTAGGCACAAGGACGAATACTCAGCGCCGGGGAGCGCTGGGACAAGATGGCCCTGACCCCCGAGTCCGAGGCGTCCACCTCCACGAGGCACTGAAGAGTGGGGTCTACCTGCATCAGAATCGGCAAAGAAGAGAACCTGTCCTTCAGATGAGAGAACGCAGCATCCGCCTCCTCCGTCCACCGAAAAGGCACCTTGGTGGAGGTCAGGTTGGTGAGGGGAAGGGCAATGCGACTGTAGTCTTGCACAAAATGACGGTAGAAATTCACGAAGCCCAGGAACTGCAGGAACTGCTTCCTAGACGAGGGAGTGGGCCAGTCCACCACTGCCTTCACCTTGGCTGGGTCCGGGATGATCTCCTTAGGGGCGATGATGAAGCCGAGAAAGGAGGTCCGGGAAACGTGGAACTCGCACTTCTCTGCCTTCACAAAGAGTTTATTCTCCAGCAGCCGCTGCAAAACCCACCTGACGTGGACACGATGCTCCTCCATGGACTGGGAAAAGATAAGAATATTGTCAAGATAAACAAATACAAATGTGCCCAAAAAGTCCCTTAGAACATCATTGATGAGCCGTTGGAAGACGGCCGGGGCATTGGTCAGCCCGAACGGCATAACCAGATATTCAAAATGCCCGCTAGGGGTCTGAAAGGCCGTCTTCCACTCATCTCCCTCCCGTACCTGCACCAGGTGATAGGCGTTGCGCAGGTCTAACTTCGTAAAGCAGCAAGCCCCCCGGAGGGAATCGAACGCTGAGTTTATGAGCGGGAGAGTGTACTTATCCTTAATGGTAATGTTACTGAGCTCCCGGAAATCGATACAGGGCCTGAGAGAGCCATCCTTCTTTCCCACAAAAAAAACCCCCGCCCCCACCGCCGAAGAAGAAGGTCTACTTATGCCTGAGCTCAAGGACTCCTTAATATACGAGTCCATGGCTGCGCGCTCCGGAGCAGACAGATTGTATAGTCTGCTAGATGGCAGCAGAGCAACGGCCCGAAGGTTAATCGCACAGTTATACGGGCGGTGAGGGGGAAGGGAAAGGGCCTGGAACTTGCTGAAAACGGCCCCAAAGTCGTGATACTCCGGTGGCACTTTTGACAGGTCAGGAGGGGGAGAGGCAGGGACACCCAAAGGCACAGCAGGCGAGCATGCAGCAGACTGCAAGCAGGCACTTAAGCAAAAAGAGCTCCATGAAACCACACTCCCCGAACGCCAGTCAATGGATGGGTTATGCAGGCGCAGCCAGGGATAGCCAAGGATGACCGGAGAAGATGACACAGGCAAGACATACTGTATAGTCCCAATACCTCCCGATGGTTGCCTGAAATAATGACTGACACAGAGGCGACCCGCTGAGTGACTGTGGCAAATGGGGCTTTAGACAAAGCTATGAGTTTGAGTGGAGTCTTTAACGGCTGCATAGGGAGACCCAGATGGGTTGCCAGGCTACCTGAGATAAAGCTCTGCTCGGCCCCTGAGTCAATGAGTGCATGTGTGTTAATTTCTTTATGACCAAAACAAAACTGGATGGGAATCAAAAAACGAGTGAGGGGATTATTGCAGGTTATGTCCGTGAGACCCCCTACTGTTACACACGGACTCCCCCTTTTGGCCGCTTGGGACAGGATTCAAGGTCATGCTCCTCGCTCCCACAATAAACGCACAATCCCAACTCCTGGCAGCGCTGTCTCTCCGCGGATGAAAGCTTGGATCCACCCACAACCACAGGCTCCTGGTCCTCCGGGGAATCAGCAGACGGGAGGGCCAGCAGGGGGTGCTGGAGGGAGCGGTGAGGCAGGCCACCCGAGCGACCGGAAGTTCTGCGTTCAGCCGCCCGCTCCCTCAGACGATTGTCAATGCTGATAGCCAGGGAGATACACTCATGCAGTGTAGAAGGCTTCTCCAGGTGGGCCAGCTCGTCCCGTAGGCTAGGGCTCAAACTCCTAACAAATATGCTACACAGGGAGGCATCCTCCCACCTGAACTCCGTAGCCATGATCCGGAAGTCCACGGCATAGTCGCGACGGCCCTCGACCCTGCCGGAGATTTAACAAGCGAGAGGTGAGCACGTCCTCCCGGTCCGAGTGACCGAATACCTCCTGAAATTCTTGTGTGAACTGAGTGTAAGTCATAGAAGCATAGTTGGCCCTAGCCATTACCGCATATGCCCAAGCTAAAGCCCGTCCCTCTAACAAATTAATCAAATAGCCTATGCGGCTCTGGTCAGCGAGAAAATCCCCAGGTACCCGTTGGAACACAATGTCGCACTGTATGAGGAACCCCCTGGCCTCCCCCAGTGTACCTCTAAAATGAGCGGGAGTAGGGACGGGAGTAAGCCAACAAGCGGGGCCCGGAGTGGGTGGGCTAAGGGTAGAACTAGCGGTGGAGCTAGCGGGAGCAGAGGAGCTAGTAGGTGCTGCAGGGAAACCCCGTGGGCTAACCAGCTGATCTAGCCTGTCAGTGATTCGGGCTAACTGGGTTAGCATCACCTGCTGTTGGTATGCTAACTGATCTACCCGAGACTCTAAGCTGTTCAATCTGCGCGTTAGCGCACTGTCTGCTGGTCACTCTGGCGGAGTCGTACTGACATGGTATTGGTGACCCACAGAGCAGACAGGACTCAGGATAGATACAATTAACATTGTTTATTGAAATAGTGAGTGAGTGGATGCGTGCTTGCAGGGTGTGTAGTGCGATCTGTATTCTCCAGCTGGGGCCGGCAGAGCACCATACATCCTGGCAACCCTGGAACGAGACAAAGGCCATTAGTTTGCAGCTTAGCTTATACAGCTCACGGGATGTTACTGCGCTTACTGTCAGAGATAGTCGAGTGAAGCCCAGGTAGCGCCGAAGCTGCAGCCAGGAAGACAGTGCCCGCTGGAGGCCGAGGAGCTGGAGGTGAGGAAGTAAGTCCGCCACCTGGAAGGAGGGGAGGACCGCCACCATGGATCTCCACATGTGCACAGGGGAAGCAGACAGGGTGAAAAACGCGGAGGCTTACTTGTATAGTTGGTCCAGGAGGCACAGGCCCGGACAGAGTTCAGCAAGGGCTTGGAAGCCGATGTGTAGACGAGTAGAGTGCTGGGAAGCACGGAGGCAGGCATAGCAGGATTCAGGAAAGGAAACCAGACGACTCCGCACCGAGCACTGGTCCTGGTGGAATAAATAGGCCGCTGGAGATGACAGGCAGGTGCGCGCACAGGTGCTGTGATTGGCGGCCATGACAAGAATATTTTACATTTATAAATATGCCAGTTGTTTCCAAAATATTTTTGATTGGTTGGTTCATTCATTCATTCATTCATTCATTCATCTTCTTCCGCTTAATCCTTTTCGGGTCGCGGGGGGGCTGGAGCCTATCCCCGAGTCTTTGGGCGAGAGGCAGGGTAGACCCTGGACAGATCGCCAGTCCATTGCAGGGCCAACACAGAGAGACAGACAACCATTCACTCTCACAGTCATACCTAAGGACAATTTAGAATCCCCAGTTTTTGATACCAATTAACCTAACTTGCATGTTTTTGGCATGTGGGAGGAAACCGGCAGTAGCCACTCCGGTCTAGCCCATGACCAACCTGGCTGCCATCTTACTATTACAGCCTATTTACATACACAACATCCCCTCCTTCAAAAAATGCCAAGCGCACAGATAGTTTCCCCCCCCACCAAATTTGCTTCCCGACTCGCACACAACTAACTGGAAGGCCAGGTGGACTACCAGCATCCCCACATGGCTGGGCGGATTATTCTGCCACCGAACACAAAACAAACTACAATAACAAAATTAAAATAAAACAATCCCAGAACAGCTCCACACAAAACACATAATTACAGGACAAATAACAGCTACTGGCACCCCCCCCCCTCCCAACACTCACCCCCACACTGGGCACATTCCAAAACGTTGGGTATGTAAATACTCAATCATAAACACTTCACATTGGCCAAACACACCCCACCACCCCAAACTTGGGCACACAAAACATTCTAATAAAATTTCACCCCAAAATTAGCAAAATCACATAATTTACACACATAAACCCCTCAGGTCAAAATTCAGTCAATACACATCATAAATATAGTAGAAAACTTCACTCAAATTTGCACTTTTTTTTTTTTTTTTTTTTTTTTTTTTTTTTAAATCAAACCAGGGTACCAAACCAGCAGCAGACAAATGTAAATAAAGAAATAAATACATCTGGACTGAGGACAAAAACACAGACAGAAATTAAAACAATTCTCCCAGTCCACGGGCGTGTCTTTCTCCAGACGCCTCCGTCTCTTGACCTCAGGGCTCCCATCACGTTGTTTCGTCTTCTCCACCCTGCACAGCTCATTCGGATACCTCCAGGTCTGGTCAGACAAGCATAGAAACCTGTCACTCCAAACGGCCTCCAGTCGGAACCATCTCCTCTCGTCGCATTGCTCACACGAGCCATGTTCACCTCTCATCCGGGCCTCGACCCTGGGCCACATCACATCGCCGACCCACAGGAAAGCCTGCGACCTCGTCCTCCGATGGTGTTGGGTGTGACTGGTCTCCATCAATGGTCCGGTTGACTCCTGGGCCCGGTGCGTGTTTCTCATGGCTTACCGTCTTCCTGAGCAATGTAACAACTCGCTCTCTGGTCCCGCTCTTTCTGGATCCAGCGTGGGCGCCTCGTCCTTATAAGTTGCCAGCGAGGTCCCGTCATACCATTCTGCACCCCCAGTTTGGGCATCAAACAGACCGGCATCGAGTCCAACCCGTGGCATCCTTGCGTAGCACTGAACGTGCTCTCCTTCATGACACATGTCCAACCAGTCCGATTCCCTCACCTCCACGCTATCCATCAGCGGAGTCGGCCGGCTCCACATTCCGCAGCCCGACCACTCCTCACCCGACACATTGGCGATCGAAAAAACCCGGCTATAAAATAAGTTACACCCCATGATGCCAACCCCCGCAGCGGTGACATGAATGCAGGCTCGGGGCACCACGACCGACCCGTAGCGGGCCTCTACCTCCATAAAGCCCACCACAGTCAGTCTGTTCAGTCCATAGCCATAATAGTCCCTCTCATGCTGTTTAACATGTCGGTGGGGAAACAAACTGTTCACGGTCGCCAGGTTCAACACAGAGATAACAGCACCTGTGTCAACCAACAGCGGAACCATGACACCAACGAGCATGACATCACAGCCGATCCTCCCCGTTGTCGCTGGTGAGACCGTATGTACAATGGTCGGAGACTTCTGCGCAGCACCTGGTTCTCTTCCACGGCTCCTGTGTACGAAGTTGTCGCACGTCCTGGCGAAGTGGTCCTGCAGACCGCACTTGCCACACCGCTTTCCTCTCGCTGGGCACACGCTGGCTTTATAGCGCTGAACAGGGGACCCACACCCATAACAACGAAGTGTACCAGGGGCAGACCGTATCTTCACCACAGTGGCATACGTGTCACCTCCGGCGTCACTGTCATTAGGGTCCCAACTCAGTGCCTTAGCACGAGAATCATCTTCACTTAGAAGAGCCCCTTCAGGCAGGCCCCTCGCGATGATCTCCGCTGCCTCAACCTGCTGGGCGAAATCAACAGCCGTAGCCAACGTCAACTCTCCTGGAAGCTCCAATAACCTAGACCGGACCACTTCACTACAAACGTGTTCCGCCAGTTGGTCCCGAATCATCTCCTCTTCCAGGCATCCAAACTCACACCCCCTCGCCAGCCTACGGAGCTCAGCAACGAATGTTGTCACCGGCTCTCCTAAACGCTGGCAGCGCTGTCGAAAATGGATGCACCAGACCGTGATGCTCTCATCAACACGAAAATGGTGCGCCATCAAGTCCACCACGCTGTCGAAACTGTCAGCCCGACCCAGGCTGTCTAACACTGTCTGCCCCTCAGCACCCAACTTATGGATTAACACCGACCTCGCGCGAAGCCTCTCACGCTTGCCAAGGTCCAAGACCGCAAAGTAGTTGGTAAAAGCTGAGAACCAACGAGGCCATGGCACAGGCGGCCTGCCCAGCGCCTCCAGAAACGGACAAAATTCAGCAACAAATTTATCCATTCCCGCTTTTACCTTGTCGCCAAATGTTATGTCCATAACTGGTATAAAGCAAACATACAGTTGCTGCAGTTTTACGGAGCTTTCAGTCATTGTATACATGCACAGGCTCACCGCACACACCCGCTGACCAGTTGGCTCCCACGACGAAACAGGCAGAGCCTCTTCTGCCCACTCCTTTATACCATTGGCGGCGTCACCACCAGAAACCGGTAGTAGCCACCCCGGTCTAGCCTATGACCAACCTGGCCGCCATCTTACTATTACAGCCTAGTTACATACACAACACTCCTAAACTAAACACAATGAACTATAAACAAGGAAAAGCTGTCACAGCACAGTCACTTGGGGAAAAATGGAATCGGCGTGTGGGAAAACAGTCCAGTCAGAGGGCTTTGAGGCGGCCCCGAGGTGGCCTCGTCCCTGGAGCCGCGAAGCAGGCCCACGGCGGTCCCCCCCTGGAGTTTTGAAACGGGCTCATGGTGGCCTCCTCCCAGGAGCACTCAGACCCCCAGGGCCAATATTCATGATGCCGGGGCCTGGGTCCCACACTGTGGCAGCCGACTTCTGCGGAGCCCCGCCATCTGGAACTGCCGCCCAGGTGCACCACAGTTTATTCATGTGCCACACTGAATTGTCCGTTCGTCAAACATACACTGTCCCCAGCTTCACCACAATTCTCAGCAGTGCCCACTGTTTCGCTGGCTGCGGCCCGGTCAGTTGTCGTCCCAGTTCCCCGCTGGAGTAAACCCTAACCCAGTTCATGACTTGTAGTGGTGCCTTATTTGGTCTGATGTGCCACTGTGCGTTCGCCAGCTCTGTGGCCGCCTTTGGCCTAGTGCCTTTGTTACCCCGTGGCGGGTTATCCGTCACCATTGTCGCAGCGGCCCCCTCACCCATCACAGGCTGAAACTTGACCTGAGCACTGAGGTTGTCTGGTTCTTCCACTGAACCGTCTGAAGTGCTCTGCTGTGCCGCGTCATGCACTGCGTCCCTGTCCGTCTGCTGTCGCGGTGTGTCGTGGCCCCGTGCATGCCTCCCCCGGGCATCTCTCCCCTTCAGAGCGCGGAGCAGACGCTTCGATATCAGTGCTGTCCATAAATACCTCATCGGCACTGGTCCCGTCAAACCCGGACTCCCTCTCCTCCAGCTTCGGCTCTGGCTGTGTGAGGGACGGAGGCGAGCCCGGTCTCTGCCCATTCTCCGTGTTGTCTTCACCATCCATGCTGTACCACTCTGCGTTACATCCACTGTCCACACTGTGCTCTTCAGGCGTACCCACGTCCGTGAAGCCTGGACAAACTGAGCCTGGGCTGCTGACCGTTTGCCCGCCGATTGTGAAAGTAAACCCCAGCTCACTGAATAAATCCCACCCCATAACATTTCCACCCCGGCATGTCACCTGGAACCGGAACGCTTGAATCACTTTTTCATCATACTGCACTGCAAATGTGATATTCCTGCCGGCACCTTAGCTCCTGTTGTCCGATAATTCCACTGCATCAGGGCGCCAGGGGGTGAGTCTCCGAACCACAGCCTCACTTACTATGGACTGCATAGCAGTGGTAGCTATCATCATGGGCACACTCATGCCATTTAGCTTCACAACACGCTGCAGTCCTGACCAACCTTCGGGGCCCGTGACGTTTATGTCGTCTCCATAGGGTGTAGGGTTAGCTAGCTTAACTTTTTGTCGATGGCGGCGGGTTTTCACGCACTGTGCCACATTTCTGGGCTTAGCAAAGTAGCTAGTTAGCATCTCAATAGCCTCCTCATAACAGTCTGTTGGACCAAGCATTCGAAAAGCTTTGACCTTCCGTGCCTAGGAAGTGGACCAGCAGCACTCGCATCCTCACTCCATCCAGCTTCCCCAGATCCAGAGCCGTGATGTAGGTTTTGAAGACCCCCAACCAGTTGGGCCATGACACCAGTGGCTTGCCGGGAAGCTCCAGAAAAGGCTGCAGCGGTGTAAAGCACGCAACCATTTGTTAATCCTCAGCTGCCAAATGTTATGTCCACAAACCTGGCACAAAAGGAGACAGATGAGAGGCTGCACTGGAACGGTACTTTATTAATATACTGGTTGCCATATAACAGGTACTACACAGTGTGGGGTGTCCAGGCAAGAGGAAGCCCAAAATGTTGGACGCCCCTATTTATAGGGCAGTGTGGTAGCACACCCAGAAGGTGGCGTCATCACACCGTGCTTCACAATAAACTCCACCATCACACTTTCCAATAGTTTTAACTTGTTTTACACAATTTGATAAGTCAAATTTTCTTGCTCTGTTGGCAGATAATTTTACTTAAAATAAGCAAAAAATTATGGCAATAGATAATTTCAGTTAAAATTAGAAAACTGTCTGCCAACAAAGTAAGATTTTTTTTTTTAAATAAGTAACTATCTTAAAGCAAGTAAAATCTTACAGAAAACTGCACAACAAAACGAAATTCTTGTCAATCTTGTGAGAGAAAAACAAGCATAAAGCCTTGATGTAAGATATTTTATCTTACTAAGATTTTCATTTTTACAGTGACAGATACTACTGCCTTCAGCATAAATACAAATTAGTCTAATCTCTCTGACGCAGATACACACAGCACCATGGCCTAAACAACAGCAGGTATCAGAGGGTGACACTGATCAACAGTTACAGTCTAATATGACAGCAGAACACAAAGCTATATCAGTGAAATACTCCTGATTCAAACAATGCACAACAGCAGCAACTACAAAAGCACTTAGAGGGCACATACCTCCGCCAAGGCCCACCTCTGGTGAAAATTTCTTCCAAATCCATCCAGTAGTTTTTGTGTAATCCTGCTGCACAAATATAAACAAGGTCCTTGGAGGAAGCATGCACTCTCAGATCATCAAAAACATTTAATGGGTTCATCTTTGGCCCAAGGGCTACCTTGGGTGAAAATTTTATCAAAATCCATACAGTAGTTTTTGCGTAATCCTGCTAAAAAACAAACAAAAAACCAAACAAACCACCTCGATCACATTACGTCCTTGGAGGAGGTAATTAAAAACTTGCACAGGTGACTGGAAAGCCACAAACAGCATGTCTTACCTTTTTTGTAAAATGCTTTCTTCTGGCCTTCTTTATGGAAAAATCCTTCATTATGTCCTTTAAGTCCAGCTCACGAATAATGTCATACTCTAGAGACATCAATGTGAAGTTACACAGTCTGTTTAAGCGGTATGCTTGATCTAGTCTACTTTTACCAAGCTCCGAGTCTACTGTCCCACACACAGCTGTCTGATGTAAGCAATGAGGGCCTTACATCAGACCTGGCTTTTCTTGTGCTGGTCTCCATCTCTCAGCTTGCCTTCTCCGCTGGCCTGCTCTCTGTCGGCAGGATCTGGTGGTCTTCTCCTCCAGGTGAGTGCTTTAATGGCCCACCTGTCTCCTCGGTGCAGTAATTAGCAGCTCCGCCTCCACTCGATGCTCTACCTTAAAAAAATCCTTTACTTTTTGGGATTTTTTGAGCAATTCATTTTCCCTAAGCTCTTCTCCTCTCAATAACTTTATGAGCGCCACTTTCAAACTTTTTCCAGACATTTTGACCGAGCTAATTTCTTCTTGCCTCTCACTGGTGCTTGTATAGTCGCATGTCAAAACAATTCCTCTGATAGGCTATTGTTACGTGGTACCCACATGGGCCACATATAAATTGAACCAATCAGCAGCCAGCCACACACAAATGTCAAGTGGTGGACATAGAATTTGACCAATTAACAACAATGTGATCTTTTTTTTTATTGGCTCATGATAGGCCCCTGATCTCACTAGTACCCTGGGCTTCAGCCCAGCCTAGCCCGTTCATTAAGGCGGCCTTGTGTCTTATTATGTACTGTATATCTTGTTTTGTTGGGCAACTGAAAAGTATGTCTATGTACACACTCAATACTTGGCCGGGGCTCCTTTTGCATGAATTACTGCATCAATGCAGCGTAGCATGAAGGCAATCAGCCTGTGGCACTGCTGAGGTGTTATGGAAGCAAAGGTTGCTTTGATGGCAGCCTTCAGCTCACCTGCATTGTTAGATCTGATGTCTCTCATCTTCCTCTTGACAATAATCCATAGTTTCTCTATGAGGTTTAGGTCAGGAGACGTCCAGCAGGACTTGGCACCTGTCCACACTGCCAAAAGTTCCAATACCAGGTTTAATGACCATGGTATCACTCTGCTTTATTGGCCAGCATCCTCACTGGACCTGCCACAAATCACCCCTGACACTCGTCTCCACTCACTCCACCCTGCCTGCACTCTCTTCTTCACCTCTCTTGTGCATTTTCCATTGCTTTGGATGGTTGACCCCGGGTATTTAAACTCATCTACTTTCACTACCGCTACTCCTTCCATCTTCACCGTTGTACCTGCCTCCCTGTCATTCACACTCATGTATTGTATTCTCTCTTGCTTCTACTGACTTTCATTCCTCTTCTCTTCAGAGCATACCTCCACCTCTCCAGGTTCTCCACCTGCTCCCTATTCTCACTACAGATCACAATGTCATCTGCAAATACCATGGTCCACAGAGATTCCTGCCTGACCTCCTCAGACTTAAGGACAGCTGCAGGGCTGCACCAGTCACTTTATGCAGCAATGGACTGCTCTCTTTGCACTACATGCCACTTTAACCCTCTATGTGCCCTGATATGTGCCTTAAGTCACTACATGCTGTCTTAATTTTTATCGTATTTCATTATTTTGCACACCCTTAGTATTTTTAGTTAGCTTCTGTTTGGGGGTTGGTTGATGTTTAATGTTTGGTGTTAGATGTTATACTTTATATTCATATTTCCTACTTAGTGTTTACCTTGCTGCACCGTGGATCTCAGATTAACGTAATTTCAATTCTCTGTATGTGCTGTACATATGGCAGAATTGACAATAAAGTTGACTTTGACTTTTGTCTGTCAGCCTGTCCATCACCATAGCAAACAAGAAGGGGCTCAGAGCCGATCCCTGATGTAATCCCTCCCCCACCTTAAATCCATTCGTCACTCCTACAGCGCACCTCACCACCATCTTGCTGTCCTCATACATGTCCTGCACCGCCCTCACATACTTCTCTGCCACTCCTGACTTCCTCATACAGTACCACACTTTCTCTCTTGGCACCCTATCATATACTTTCTCTAGATCCACAAAGACAGTGCACCTCCTTCTGACCTTCTCTATACTTCTCCATCAACGCTCTTAAAGCAAACATTACATCTGTAGTACTCTTTCTTAGCATGAAACCGTACTGCTGTTCACTGGTTGTCACCTCTCCTCTTAACCTGGCTTCAACAACTCTTTCCCATATCTTCATAGTGTGACTGATCAACTTTATGCCTCTGTAGTTGCTACAGCTCTGAGCATCACCTTTATTCTTAAAAATTGGTAGCAAAACACTTCTTCTCCATTCCTCAGGCTTCCTCTTGCTCTCCAAGATTGTGTTAAACAATCTGGTTAAAAAGTCCACTTTCTCTCTGGTTAAAAAGTCCACAGTTCTCTCCGAAACATCTCCATACCTCCACAGGTATGTCATCTGGACCAACCGCCTTTCCATTCTTCATCCTCTTCAAAGCTGCCCTCACTTCCGCCTTGCTAATCCTTGGGACTTCCTTGTTCACCATCTTTCCTTCATCCATCCTCCTCTCTCTCTCGCTCTCATTTTCTTCATTCATCAGCTCTTCAAGGTACGCCTTCCACCTTCTCAACACACTCTCATTTGTTAGTACATTACCATTTCTGTCCTTAATCAACCTAACTTGCTGCACATCCTTTCCAGCTTGATGTCTCTGTCTAGCCCAGGGGTGTCCAATCATGTGCCATGGAGGGCCAAGACCCTGCAGACTTTACCTCCAACCCATGTCTTCAACAGAAGATTTCACTGAATTTTTTCCCACTGACTGCTGATAAGTGAAAACACCTGCTGAAGAGACTGGGTAGAAGAGAAAACCTGCAGGGTCTTGGCCCTCCATGGCACATGATTGGAGACCCCTGGTCTAGCCAATCGATACAAGTCCTTTTCTCCTTCCCTGGTGTTTAGCCTCTCATACAACTCACTATATGCCTTTTTCTTTGCCACCTCTCTCTTTGCCATGTGCCTAAATTCCAAATACTCCTGTCTACTTTCTTCATCTCCCTGACTATCCCACTTTTTCTTTGTGAACCTCTTCCTTTGAATACTTTCCTATACCTCTTCATTCCACCACTAAGTCTCCTTGTCTTCCTTCCTCTGTCCACTGGACACACCACCTTTCTATTCGTTTCCCTCAATACTTTTGCTGTACTTTCCCAGTCATCTGGTAATTCTTCCCTACCACCCAGAGCCTGTAGCAACTCCTTCCTGAATTCTATGCAACCTTCTTCCTTCTGTAACTTCCCCTACTTAATCTTTGGCTCTGCCTTCATTGTTTTCCTCTTCTTGCTTTACAAAGTCATCCTACAGACCACCATCTGATGCTGTCTAGCTACATTCTCCCCATCCACCACGTTGCTGTCTCCTATCTCTTTCAGATTCCTACTGTATAAGATGTAGTCCACTTGTGTGTACCTTCCTCCATTCTTGTAAGTCACTCTATGTTCCTCTCTCTTCTTGAAGTATGTGTTCACCATAGCCATTTCCATCTTTTAAGCAAAATCCACAACCATCTGTCCTCCCACATTTCTATCCTTAAAACCATACCTACCCAGAATCTCCTCATCACCTCTGTCCCCTTCACCTACATGTCCATTAAAGTCCACTCCAATCACCACTCTTTCTCCCCTGGGAACACTCTCTACAACTTCATCCAACTTACTCCAGAATTCCTCTTTCTCTTCTACCTGACATCCAACTTGTGGGGCAAATGCACTGACAACATTCAACATCACACCTTTGACTTCTAGCTTCAAACTCATGATTCTGTCTGACTCCCTCTTTACCTCTTGAACACTGTTCACATACTCTTCCTTCAAGATTACACCTACTCTATTTCTCTTCCTATGTACACCATGGTAGGACAGTTTAAATTCACCTCCAATGCTCCTAGTCTTGCTCCCCTTCCATCTGGTTTCTTGAACACACAGTATATCTACCTTTCTTCTCTCCATCATATCAGCCAACTCTCTGTCTTTACCAGTCACAGTCCCTACATTTAAAGTCCCTACTCTCACCTCCACACTTCAACCTTTCCTTTTCTCTCTCTCCCTCTTAACACGCCTTCCTCCTCTCCTCCTCCTCGTTCAACAAACAGTAGCCCAATTTCCATCAGCACCCTGTCGGTTAACAGCACCGGTGGCAGTTATTGTTAACCTGGGCCTCGACCGATCTGGTATGAAAGTCACATTTGTCATGATCCGCATGTTTGATATGGCAAAGATTTTACATCAGATGCCCTTCCTGACACAACCCTCCCCATTTACACGGGCTTGGGACTGGCACTAGGAGTACACTGGCTTGTGCACCCCCTGTGGCTGGGTTAGTACAGTACACACAGCACCTATGGCTTGAATATGCACGAAGATGGGACAGTGCATCCTGCTTTGCTTGCAAACATTTTCTCTTTTCTAGTGCTCCTGAAGTACCCTTCATAGCAGGATGAGGATATTCCAACTGGAAAAAGATTGTGTTTCACAAACACACCATATGTTTATTGATGAAGTTTGTTATTACTTAGACTCCAGAAATGTAGATTGTTTTTGATTCATGCTATTTCAATGTGCCCCTCACTTTTCTGAGAATGTGCTCTGCCCTGGCTCCCCCATGAAAAATTTTCTCGACCCACCGCTGGATATGAAGGAGACGTTTGTTTATTATTTAGTTATTTTACCTCGTTAATATAATCACGGCAGCACGGTGGCACAGTGGTTAGCACAGTGGCAGCACAGCAAGAAGGTCATGGGATCGATTCCACCCTTGACCATCGTGGGTTCGATCCCACCCCCAGACCATCGGTTACCCTTCTGTGTGGAGTTTGCATGTTCTCCCCGTGACTGCGTGGGTTTACTCCGGGTACTCCGGTTTCCTCCCACATGCCAAAGACATGCAGGTTAGGTTAATTGGCATCAACTGGGGATTCTAAATTGTCCTTAGGTGTGGATGTGAGAGTGAATGGTTGTCTGTCTCTCTGTGTTGGCCCTGCGATGGACTGGCGATCCGTCCAGGGTGTACCCTGCCTGTCGCCCAAAGATGCTGGGATAGGCTCCAGCCCCCCCGCGACCCAAAAGGATTAAGCGGTAGAAGATGGATGGATGGAATATAATCACCATGATATGCAACCACAGTCACTGTCTCTTTTTTGATTTTGTGGTATGTTTAAATGCTCTTTTACAGAGCTGTGGAAAGAGTATGATTAATCAAATAACTTTTTCATTAAAAAATCTCCCAATCTCCAGTGTCAGCCCAGTTCATGTCCACCGATTTTGAATCTCACTCCAACTTGTAGCTAAAAGTTCTTTCCCACAGTGAGGAGGAGCTCCTCAACCTCCAGATAAAACGTCCTATCTGTATATTTTTTCTCCATTTCAATTCTCTGGGTTAGCTAGCACCATTCCCTACAGTCAGCTTTAAAATGATTTTCTGTACGATTTCTGTGTCATAGTATATACTTAGTTTCTGTTAAAGCCTCACATCAGAATGCATGCTTATGATTCTTTCATCTGAAAAAGCCAATAAGAAGTGGGCGTAGTGTGCGGAACAGTGGCAGCTTAGCATTTAGCATTTATGTGTGGTGTTACGCCATGTCTGTTTCCAGTGAAATGGACAATTTGAAGTTGGATTTATCATCCTGATGAGCCATTTGTACTACCTGTGTGGTGGGGAAGACTCGTTACTTCATCTGAAGATGCCACGAAAAAGCGAGTGAGGTGCACAGAATCTAATACAGAAATGGCACTAGCTTTGTATTTAGCATTAACATTCATGTATTCATTCATGTGAAATCAGAAATTTTGCATGACACAAAACAGAGCTATCATTTTAATAAACCGTTCTGAATACAGAATCAATAATGTAACTGTGGTTTCATTCAACAGCTATCAGCCTTGCTAGCAGGCAGGAGCTGGCTGGCAGGGTGAATCTACCAAAGCTGCTCAGAGGAGAGCTGTGCATATATATATATATAAAAAAAACAACTTATTCACTGCATAGTACAGGGACGTGCAAAGACAGGGCTGTTGCTCTGACCTCAAACAAAGGCACTACCACCCTGATTTTACTGTCAACACGTTGAATGCTGTAAAACACAGTCATAGTCATTAGCCACCAAACAATTTTACATTTGTAATTGTATCAGTTTGTAATATGCATGGTTTATGGCCTGAGTCCCAGTAGCCAATCACAGGGCATGACTAGCCACCACCTAACAAAGCAGCTATTATTGGCTATTGGGACTCAGGCTGTAAAATGTGCCAGTTGTAGTCTGTTCAGCTTACCAGGAACAGCAAAGTTACATAATGAGGCTTTAATGTTCTTGTTTATACTGTATGTTACCTTGTTTTGACCAGAAATTAATGAAATTTTAGTCATTTAATTTACTATTTTATTTAATTGAGATCAAATATGAAATTGTTGTTCTTCTGCTGTAGACATAGCTTATTTTTTAGTTTCCTCAGACTAAAGACAAAAAAAATTGACAATATGTAAGTAAAAACAAAGAAGTCTGGAATTTATAATTAAATATTTTAAATTATAATTTTAAAAAATTTCATAAATTGGCAAGAAAACAATCTCGCACTTTTAGGAGAATAAACTCATTATTGTGCAAGAAAACAGTTTATAAACATGAGGAAAAAAAAGAACAAATTTATAAAAAAAATTGTTGCAAATTTATTTTGAAAAATTCACAGAAAAATGAAAAAACACCAAATACATGAGTCACTAGTTAAAAGAGAAAACCCTCACTAAAATTAGTGAGAATAAAGATCTTACTACTGCAGTAACTTTTTTTAGTAAATATTTATAGTGATATTCCAGTATTTTTTTGGTGACTATACTCTTATTTTTGAGTAATTAATTCCACAACCCTAATCTTAATTGGTAAAATTTCTGGCTACTTTGCTTGCACACCAATTAGCATTACATTTGGTAAACTAGAAAAGCACTCGGAGAGCGCAGACCTCCGCCAAGCGCCACAGTTCCCCAAGAATCCTTTAAAAAATTCCTGGATCCAGACGGTGATCCAGATCACCACCAAAATCTAATCATCTGTAGGATACCCCATTTCTGACAATCTGTGAAAATTTCATGAAAATCCGTCCATAACTTTTTGAGT
Source organism: Pholidichthys leucotaenia (assembly GCA_020510985.1). NCBI lineage: Eukaryota > Metazoa > Chordata > Actinopteri > Cichliformes > Pholidichthyidae > Pholidichthys > Pholidichthys leucotaenia. The sequence goes on along the minus strand of CM035847.1, from coordinate 210,555,474 downwards.
TATCTTGCTAACAAACAAACAGACAGACAGACAAACCAACGCTGATGAAAACATAACCTCCTTGGCGGAGGTAAAAATAAATTACACATTTTACATCTTCTCAATCCAAGGGGATTTGGTTCCTTTCAAACTAAGTATTAGTCCTCATGTGGTTGTACTTTCATTATTATTAAAACAGTTAGGCAATATGCTATTTTGTTTTCTTTTTGTCTTGTGTTATCGTTTACACTTTCATGGGGATGGGAGGTCATGTTGTTGTGGCAGACATGGAAAAACTTTGATTCCTAACATTTCTGAGGAAAATGCTGCATCTGTTGAACTTATGGTCACAGAGAAGCATTGTGGTGGACACATATACTTTGTGACTCACATTTTAGATGAGAACAAAGGCAGAGCTTCCTTGGTGATTACAGGAAGCTGCAAGAGTGTTAGCTTTGGTATGCAAGGCTTGAGACTGTGGGGGTATAATTAAAGGATTAAAGAGGGGATGCATTGTAGACAGTGGGGGTGATATCATGGAGAGAGGATGCATTGTTACTGTCTTTATGATGCAACGTGGTCTGTGATACACGTGACTTGTGAACTGTAAGAGTCCTGCTTTTTAAGGACGAGAGTTCCCTGTGTGGCCCTCTTTTCTGCTTTGAGATGTTGGAAATGTGAATAAAGCTGACTTGAGAGAGAACTCTGCCTCGTCATTCTCACATTTCCACACTGGTGACCCAAGACGTATCATGCAAGAGGAGAATTCCCCCGGGCCAGCCTCGTCAGGAGCCCCCAGCCAAGCCAATGCCGCTACAGTCCAGCTACCGGATTTCTAGCAGAACAATCCGCGCTCCTGGTTCAACGCGGTTGAGGCGCAGTTCAACCTCCGGGGGATATCGGTAGACGCCACAAAACTCTACCACGTAGTCGCAAAGCTGGACAACAACATGGCCCAGCATGTGGAGAGCCTGATCGACCAGCCGCCGGACAGCGACAAATACGGCACGTTGAAGGCTGCACTCATCCAGCAATTCACCCCCTCGGCGGAGGAGCGAGCAGAGAGGCTCCTTGCGCTGACGGAGTTGGAAAATGACATGCCCGCAAACCTGATGGAGAAGTTGTTGAGGTTGAAAGACTCTGAGGACAATCACTTCATTTTCACCCACCTCTTCCTCAGGACTCTACCGTCAGCAGCGAGAGCGGCCCTGGCCAGTTCGCCACTGTTGGCCCAATGGGACTACCGCGCGCTGGGCCGAGAGGCACAGCGGATTGTCAACGCCACCAAGCGGTGTGCAGCCATGGCCGCGGCAGCGGAACTCGGCGCGACGACTGGAGACGACAGGAGGCCAGAGGCAGCGGTACCAGACTCACCGACGACAGCGGCGGCAGGGGCCAGGGAACGCAGATCGGACGTCCTTTGTTTCTACCATTGCCGCTTCGCAGAGAGGGCACGCAAATGTGTACCACCGTGCCAGTTCGGGCGTTCAGGAAACGCCAAGACCGGGGGTCGGTAGCAGCCGCGGCCCTCGGGGAGGAGAACAAGCTGCTCTACTTGTCGGACGCACGCTCGGGGAGGCAGTTCCTCGTCGACACAGGCTCCCAGTTGAGTTTCATCATACCTTCCTACGTGGACAGACTAGCTGGTTCCGGAGGTCCCCGGGTGACAGCAGCGAACGGCTCGGAGATTAAGACCTTTGGTGAGAAGACTCTGCTTCTGTCTCTACACGACCGTACATTTGAGTGGACTTTTGTCGTAGCAGCAGTAAATTTCAATATGTTGGGGGCTGATTTTTTGTGCTCACATGGTTCGTTGGTTGATCTCGCTAACAGGCGCCTGGTTAATGCACTTTCTTTTGATTCTATCCCCTGTACAGCGCGAGTGGCCCCGCCAACAGCACAAGCCAATGTCACGGCTGCAAGCGGTAAGTTCCATACACTGCTCACTCAGTTCCCAGCACTCACGGTCCCCACATTTTCGGCAACCGTCGCTAAACACGGGGTGGAGCATTTTATTACCACTACCGGACCGCCCGTTTTTGCAAAAGCTCGGCGCTTGGACGCAGTTAAACTGGCCATAGCGCGCGAGGAGTCCGCCAACCTGGAGAGGTTGGGCATTATCAGGCGTTCAAACAGTCCGTGGGCTTCCCCACTACACATGGTCCCGAAAGCGGACGGATCATGGCGACCTTGCGGTGATTTCCGCAGGTTAAACAACGCTACAGCACACGACCGCTACCCAATCCCAAATATCCAAGATTTTTCCGTTCATTTGGCAGGGGCGCGCGTTTTTTCTAAATAGACTTGGTCCGCGGTTACCACCAAGTCCCAGTACGCGCTGAGGACATACCCAAAACAGCGGTAATAACTCTGTTTGGCCTATTCAAGTTTTTACGCATGCCATTCGGACTTAAAGGGGCTGCTCAGACGTTCCAACGCATGATGGACGCGGTGCTTCGCGATCTCCCTTTCGTGTTCGTCTACTTGGACGATATTTTAGTAGCCAGCGCGTCCGAAGACGAACACGAAAAACACCTGGCCACAGTTTTCCGAAGGTTGGGAGATCACGGATTAATAATCAACCCAGCGAAGTGTCAGTTCGGGGTGGCGCAGATCGATTTTTTAGGACACCGCGTCTCCCCCGAAGGAGCAGTTCCGCTTCCTGACAAAGTGCGCGCGGTGGCAGATTTTCCCCGGCCGCAGATGGTCAGGGCGTTGCAGGAGTTTTTGGGAATGGTGAATTTTTATCACCGTTTTCTCCCCCGCGCGGCGCAACTCATGCAGCCACTGTATGCCGCACTCAAAAAAAAGAAACCCACGGATAAGGTCGAGTGGTCCCCGGAGCGGGACCAAGCGTTCTCGGAGGTGAAAGCAGCCTTGGCAAAGGCTGCGTTGTTGGCACACCCAGACCCAATGGCCCGCATAGCGCTCACCACTGACGCATCAGAGGTGGCCATAGGGGCGGTCGTGGAGCAACATGTAGCCGGGGTTTGGCAGCCACTAGCCTTTTTCAGCAGGACCTTGCGCGATAGCGAACGTAAATACAGCGCGTTCGACAGGGAGCTGCTGGCTCTCCACTTGGCCATCCGCCACTTTTAGTTCTGGCTAGAAGGACGCTCTTTCACCGCGTTCGTTGACCACAAACCGCTAACATTCGCGATGGCCAAGGTTTCCGAGCCGTGGTGAGGCCAGCAGCAGAGACAGCTGGCTGCGATATCAGAGTTTACCACTGATATCCAGCATGTGGCGGGCAAACTCAATGTAGTGGCAGATTGCCTCTCGCGCACAGTGGCGGCCCCAGTCAGCGTAGGGGTAGATTACGCAGCCATGGCCGCGGAGCAGGTTGGTGACGCGGAGGTGCGCGCACTTCAGTCTGGACCAACAGGGTTAAGGCTGGAGAGCAGGGTGCTGCAAGACGGTATGCCCCCCCTAATCTGCGATGTCTCCATGGGACGGCCACGCTCCATAGTACCGGCCATGTGGCGCCGCCGCGTTTTTCACTCGATTCATTCTTTGGCGCACCCGGGAGTGCGTGCGTCGGTCAAAATGGTAGGAGAGAAATTTGTGTGGCCGAGCCTCCGCAAACAAGTTAAATAGAGGGCAGCAGCCTGTACGGCGTGTCAACAAGCCAAAGTACACAGGCACACGAGGGCTCCTTTGGAGCCGTTTCACATTCCGGCCAAGAGGTTCGATCACGTTCATGTGGACCTCGTGGGCCCCCTCCCGCTGTCACAAGGGTGCACACACCTTCTCACAATGGTGGACTGCACCACGCGCTGGCCTGAAGTGGTACCACTGGCATCAACCACGGCCGAGGAGGTGGCGCGCGTGTTTTTAACAGCTTGGGTGGTGCGCTTTGGCGTTCCGTCGGACATTACGTCCGACAGAGGCCCTCAATTTGTGTCCGAGCTTTGGTCAACAATGGCCCGCAGCCTAGGTGTCACAATTCACTGCACAACCGCGTACAATCTGCAGGCTAACGGGTTATGCGAACGTTTTCATAGGTCATTGAAAGCAGCTCTCAGAGCGTCACTGACGGATGCAAATAGGGTAGACAAGTTACCGTGGGTGTTATTGGGGTTGCGTTCTGCGTCTAAAGAGGACTTAGAAGCCTCCCCAGCGGAGCTCGTGTTTGCGCAGCCACTCTGGCTACCTGGGGAGTTTCTCCCAGATAACCCTGCGCCAGACGCCTCCCCGTCTCAGCTGTTGCGGAGTAACATAGAATCAAGCACGCTGCCCGGCCCTGCGCACCACAGTTTTCCGGGTGTTTTTGTGCCTAAAACTTTGAAGAACGCAGAGTTTGTTTTTGTCAGACACGATGCACATCGAATCCCGCTGCGACCGCCTTATGACGGACCCTTCAGAATGTTAGAAACGGGGGACAAGCAGTTTTTGCTAGATTTGGGGGGTAGGAAAGAGAAAGTTGGCATAAACAGACTCAAACCCGCTTTTGTGGCGGCAGATGAGCAAGTGCTGTTGGCGAGGGTCCCGCGGCGAGGTAGACCCCCGCGGGGGGGGCTTCACAGAGTAATGTTTCCCCAGAACACCCACAGGTGCTGACAAAAGGTTTCCACCCCCAGACGGCAAACCCCCAGCGTGACAGCGCCGCAGAGACGTTGAATCCCAGCTACAGCAGATTCGGCAGGAGACTGAAGCCTAGACAGCATGTGGACTGATGTGTATTGATACTATCACGGCATGCATGTTGTTATTCTCTTGTTTGTTCTAAAATGTTGGGCGGGCTTTGTGTGGTGGACACACATACTTTGTGACTCACATTTTAGATCAGAACAAAGGCAGAGCTTCCTTGGTGATTACAGGAAGCTGCAAGAGTGTTAGCTTTGGTATGCAAGGCTTGAGACTGTGGGGGTATAATTAAAGGATTAAAGAGGGGATGCATTGTAGACAGTGGGGGTGACATCATGGAGAGAGGATGCATTGTTACTGTCTTTATGATGCAACGTGGTCTGTGATACATGTGACTTGTGAACTGTAAGAGTCCTGTTTTTTAAGGACGAGAGTTCCCTGTGTGGCCCTCTTTTCTGCTTTGAGATGTTGGAAATGTGAACAAAGCTGACTTGAGAGAGAACTCTGCCTCGTCATTCTCACATTTCCACAGCATCACTGTTTACCTTTTATTATCATTTTTTATAGGACTTAGTTGCTTGAGTCAACTTGTGAGCTTTAATTTGAATTTTAGATTCCCAAATCTTGCCCGTTTCCTTCTTAAAGTGTAACAGATTCAACTTAAACTGCTTGAACTCCCCCTAATTAGAAAAATAGGGGGCCCAAAATACAATCTTGCATAGGACTCCAAAACAGCCCAGCTGGAGCCTATCCCTGCTTCTTCAGATGAGAGCCTTCCTAGTTGAGCAGATTTTTTTTAATACAGATTTCCTGAGAGCATGGAATCACATTTTCAGTGTTACTTCAGTTGTAGCTTGATTTCATTTGATTTTTTTTCTCCATAAAAGGAAAAGCATATGCAAGACAGTCAAGTTCTGACCATTAAAAACTTGTTTCTCAAAGAATGAACAATATCATCACAGTTTATAAAAAAGATAGCTTTATTGCACAAGGTGTTGAGTACTCTTTTTTCTGTTTTTGTTTGTTTTCATAGAAAAGAAAATGCAGAGTTAAACACAAGCAATTGCAAATTGAAGCATTGTTTCCCCATAAAAGTTTAAGGAACAACTGGATTTTAATTTTTTTTTTTTTCAGTAATCCCCCTTTTTCAGTTGGTCACTTCACCATTTCCCTTTTCAGAACATGCAATGCTGCTGTCCCTCCCCCCCCAAAAAAGTGGAGTAATAATACTACCCATAAAAGCGAACTCTAAATCAAGCCATCTGTGACAGTAAAAGAAAAAAGGGAATTTAAAAAAAATAGACAATGCAACCAAATGCCCTGTAAATAAAGAAACTGATATTGTTAACTATGCATGGTTCACTCAGACATGATTTTAATGCTTCCAAAATCAAGATAAAGCAGTGTCTGTATAATTCTATTTTTTTTCATTAATCCTCTTCTGTTTCATTACAATAGCTTCAGTTCAAAGTTTACATTGTGCCCTGGTTTCTAGTGAAAATGTCGAAAATAGTACTCATTTATACAAAACACTTTCCTATGTACACAAGTCTTCTATAATGGAGTAGAAATTATGCTATACTGTATCAGGGGACAAAAAGGGGTTGCAGCTGAAGGATTGGAAGATGTAGAAAACGTTGGGAAAGTGGAATGTGAAGTTGGTCTTCCAAACATGGGAAAAGTCAGTTTGAAAGTATGTTGTTGTACCTTAAGGAAAAATCCACCCAAGATGCTTTGAACATCACACATCATTTTAAATAACTGGAAATGTCGCTAAATAACTCATAACTTCTCTGATGCTTTTTAAAACATCATAGAAAGAATGTGAAAATATTAAACCTGAGTGGTGGCCTGGTAGAACATCCGCCTCACAACCGGGAGACCGGGGTTCAAATCCCGGCCGAGTCATACCAAAGACCAGGTAAAAATGGTACTTTCCGCTTTCTAGCTTGGTGCTCAGCATAATAGAACAGGAAAAGGAAAGCTAACACACAGAGCTACCAGAGGACTGACCCCCCACTGTAGCTTTCACTACTTACAGTAGCTGTGTGGCCTAGGGTCACGAAACGGAGATAGGTGCCGCCCTTGGCATGGGAATAACTTAACTGAGTGACCCTGACTGAGCTGATTTCTTTAAATAATGAAAAAACAAAATGTCAGTGTTTCGGATGACGCTTGTGCTGATTTTCACTGAAAAAGAATCCCTGCTTCTGAGATAAGTGCAGTTATAATAAAGGTGTCCGATTTAACAAAAAAAGTGGCTAGTGATGCATTTCTGTTCAAAAAAAAAAGCAGCCAAGACAAATATAAGCACCAACATAATACTAACTACTGGCCCTGTTTTTGTTCAAATCAGATAATGTGGCTAAGCTCTGACCTAAAAGTGTGGCGGCACAACGGGTGGTCATGCTCCACCCAGGATCTCTGGGGAATGAGGGAAAAGAGATGAGAGATGGAAATGAGGAGAAGAAAAGGAGAGGAGGCGACAGTAGGCGCCAGAGCACCAGGGTTTAGAAAACCAAATTAAGATGCCCCTTCATACCTGGCAATGCTAGGCGTGAATGTATTATGTGAAGTGAAGATGTGCCTCCACACCTCACATGCCAGGTGTGGAAGTATTGTGTGGTGTGATGCTCTTCTGTGTGTATGTTAATGTGTGTACTCCAGGTGCCAAAGAAGGGAGTGAAACTGTATAAAAGAAATCCACTTTGGCGCCTGAGTCATTCTGACTTTGAGCTAGAGGAATAAAGTCTGTGTCTGCAATGCTCGTGTCTCGTCTTGTTCATTCCTCTACACTGGTGACCTGACGTGCAAATGGAAGATGGACCGAGCACCTCCGTGGGAACACCTGCATTTGGGGTTCCCCCCGCTGCGTTCGCAGTGGCAGTCAAACTCCCGGACTTTTGGATCCACGACCCAGCTGCCTGCTTCATTCACGTGGAAGCCCAGTTTGATCTCTGCGGAGTCTCGGTGGATAACACAAAGTACCATTACGTGGTGGCTTCACTGGACCCACGCTCCACTCAGTGTGCTATGAGCCTGCTTTGCACTCCCCCAGCCCAGGGCAAGTACGACACTCTCAAGCAGCTGCTGCTGTGGCGTTACACACTCTCCGCCGGAGATGGCTCAGCTGTGGAGTTAATGGAGAGTATGCTGGCTTTGTTGGGTGCAGATGACGGATCCTTCCGCTTCACCCACCTCTTCCTGAAGAAACTACCGGCTTTGGCGAGGCAAATCCTGGCCAACTCGCTGCTGCTGGCAGCCAGGGACTACCGCTTGCTGGCAGAGGAAGTAGACTGCATTATCCTGGCAAACAGGAGTTTCGGCATCCAGGCAGTGAGACTGGGATCATTGGCAGAGTCCAACAAAGTCGAGGAGCCACAGGTGGTGGCCAGGACAGCCACTTGGAGATGCAGGAATGGGACGGCATGCTTTTACCACCAGCATTTTGGCGCCAACGTGCAACGTTGTCTGCCACCATGTCGTTTCAAGAGACCGGACAAACGGACAAACCAGTGGTCAGTGGCAGCTGTGACAGCTAACAACAGGGAGATGCTGCTCTTCATCGAGGACACACATTCTGGGAGACAGTTTTTGGTGGACTCTGGTTCCCAGAAGAGCCTTATTTTTCCGGTTGCTGCTGATAGACTGGCGGAAGGCTGCGGCCCGTCACTAACGGCCGCCAACGGATCCCCCATCAAGACTTTTAGAGAAAGGTCGGTGACTGTGTGTTTGCATGGATGCAACTACAAGTGGGACTTTGTGGTAGCTGTATGTTCAGTTCCTATCTTTGGTGCTGATTTTCTGTGTGCTTATGGTCTCTTTGTCGATGTTGTTAACAGATGTTTCGTGGATGCTGTGTCTTTTGCTTCACTACCTTGTATGGCTCAGGGAGCTGGGCCACCAACACATGCAAATTTTTTAGCCTCGGGGAATGAGTATCAGCGTTTGCCTTCTGAGGTTCCCACACTCACGGTGCCCACTTTTTCCACTACCGTGCCCAAGCATGGGGTCAAGCATTTGAAGGTTTTTGGGTGTCCGCCCTGCCTGGACGTGACTAAACTAGCCATTGCGCGTGAGGCGTTCACTAACTTGGAACGTCTAGGGATCGTTAGGCACTCCAATAGCCCGTGGGTGTCCCTGCTGCACATGGTGCCCAAGTCCGGCAGTTTGTGGTGGCTGTGCAGTGATTTCTGGCACCTGAAGAACGTCACCGAACACGACCTTTACCCCATCCCGCAAATCCAGGATTTTTCCGTGCACCTGGCTGGGACGCGCATTTTTTCAAAAGTGGACCTGGTCCACGGTTACCACCAGGTCCCAGTGTGCACCAAGGACATCCCAAAAACGGCGGTGATAACCCCTTCCAGTCTTTTTGAATTTTTACGCATGCAGTTCGGGTAAAAGGGCACAGCCTAAACTTTTCAAAGAATGATGGACGCAGTGCTCCATTATTTGCCGTTCGTTTTCGTCTACTTAGATGACATTTTAGTGGCTAGCGCGTCAGAGGAGGAGCACCTTACCCATCTCAAGCAAGTTTTCTGATGGCTGGAACCACACAGGTTGATTGTCAACCTGGCAAAGTGTCAGTTCGGGCTGCCGGTGATCGATTTCTTGGGCCACCACATCTCGCTGGGGGGAGCGATTCCGCTGCCGGATAAGGTACGCGCAGTGTCAGATTTTCTGTGTCCGCAGACCGTGAGGGCGCTGCAGGAATTTTTGGGGATGGTCAATTTTTACAACCGTTTCCTCCCCCAGCCAGCCCAGCTGCTTCAACCGCTGTACAGTGTGCTAAAGAAAAAGAAACCTGCGGATAGCACTGATTGGACCCCCGAGCGGGTCCAGGCATTCACAGGCACCAAAACGACGCTCGCCAACACGGCTTTGCTGGCTCATCCAGCCCCGTCAGTGTGGCCAGCGCTCGCCACGGACGTGTCTGATGTAGCGGTGGGAGCTGTGGTGGAGCAGTACGTCTCCAATTCGTGGCAACCCCTCGCCTTTTTTAGCCGTACTTTGCACGACAACGAGCGTAAGTATAGCACCTTTGACAGAGAGTTGTTGGCTCTCCACCTGGCTACGCGCCCTTTTCAGTTCTGGCTCAAAGGGCGTGAGTTCACCGCGTAGGTCAATCACAAACCACTAACTTACGCAATGTCCCAAATCTCAGAACCGTGGTCGGCTCGGCAGCAATGGCACTTGGCCGCAATTTTGGAATTCACGACCGACATTCAACATGTAGCCGGTAAACTTAACGTCGTGGCTGACTGCCTGTCGCGCACACTAGTCTCTCCGGTCTACGTGGGTATTGATTTTTCCGCCATGGCCCCCGATCAAACAAGGGATGCCTACATTTGCACGCTCCCATCCACAGGTACCCCACTAAAATTGGAGAACAGGACGATTCAAGAAGGGTGCCCCCCCCCGTTCTGTGACGTCTCCACCAGCTGTTCCCGCCTAGTAGTCCCGAGCTCTTGGCATCGCCGCGTCTTCGAGTCCATTCACTCCCTTTCACATCCTGCCGTATGGGCTTCAGTTAACCTGGTGGGGTCCAAATTCGTCTGGCCTCGCTTATGCAGGAATGTGAAGGAGTGGGCCACAGTGTGCGTCACGTGCCAATGGGCTAAGGTTCAGAGGCACACCAAAGCCACCCTCAAGCCTTTCCAAATTCCAAGCAGGAGGTTCAACCACATACACGTGGATTTAGTAAGTCCCCTTCCTCCATTGCAGGGGTTCACCCACTTTTTGACAATAGTGGACCGCACTACGTGTTGGGCAGAGGCAGTTCCGCTAGCTGCCACCACATCTGCCAATGTGGCCCACACGTTTTTGTCATCCTGGGTTGCACGGTTTGGATCCCCGTCGGACATCACTTCCGACTGAGGGTTCGTTTTGGAACTCTGGTCTGCGATGGCTGAGAACCTAGGGGTCAGAATCCACCGTACCACTGTGTACAACCCCCAGACTAACAGTTTGTGCGAGAGGTTTCACAGGTCGCTTAAAGCAGTGGAAAGAGCCTCGTTAACGGATGCAAATTGGGTTGACCGCTTGCCTTGGGTCCTGCTGGGGTTGCGCTCCATGCCCAAAGAAGATTTGGCTGCTTCCCCGGTGGAGGTCGCTTTTTTGTCAGCTGTTGCGGGTCCCAGGTGAATTTTTGCCGGAGAGCCCCGCACCTGGTACCAACACATCCATGCACCTTTTTTCCGGGGCTGAAGCTGGCCACGTTCCGGGACCCGCACACCATTGTTTTACCCGCACTTTTGTTCCAAAGAGTTTGGAGAACGTCAAATTTGCTTTCATCAGGCACGATGCACACAGAACCCTGCTGCGCCTGCCTTATGACAGCCCGTTCAGGCTTTTGTAAACAGGGGCGAAACATTTTGTGTTAGACTTGGGGGGGCATAAGGAAACTATATGCATAGACAGGCTCAAGCCCACTTATGTTTTGGCAGGGGAGCAGGAGGTGCTGGCCCAGGCTTCCCGGCGCGGATGCCCACCTACGGTGGGCCCGGAGGTTGGTGTTCCCCCTTCAGAGAACTGTTTTCAGGAAACTAAATCTCCCCCCCCCACCCTTTCTCCCTCCAGAGCACCATCCACAAAGAACTGAGTTTTTCTCCGGCCCACCTCGACAGGAAGGCACTTTGACCGGCCTGGCGGCTCCACGTTACAGCCACTACGGGCGCTTGCTCAAGCCCAAAGGACCGGAGGATTAAAACCCCTTCTGGGTGTTGGGGGGGGGGGCTGTGTGGCGGCACAACGGGTGGTCATACTTCATCCAGAGTCTTTGGGGAATGGGGGGAAAGAGGTGAGAGATGGAAATGAGGAGAAGAAAAGGAGAGGGCACAACAGTAGGCGCCAGAGCACCAGGGTTTAGAAAACCAAATTAAGATGTGCCTTCGCACCTGGCAATGCTAGGCGTGAATGTATTATGTGAAGTGAAGATGCGCCTCCACACCTCACAAGCCAGGTGTGGAAGTATTGTGTGGTGTGATGCTCTTTTGTGTGTATGTTAATGTGTGTACTCCAGGCGCCAAAGAAGGGAGTGAAATTGTATAAAAGAAACCCACTTTGGCACCCGAGTAATTCTGACTTTGAGCTAGCGGAATAAAGTCTGCGTCTGCGACGCTTGTGTCTCATCTTGTTCATTCCTCTACAAGAGTATCTTTATTATAACTGTTTATATCTTAAAAACTGAGACAGTGCAAATGATTCTTTTAATGGCACAAACCAGCACAAATGTAGCACTTTCCATTGGCATTGCTTTTGTTCATATTGGGCAAAATGGCTGACTTGTTTGACCTCTGGGTCACCTTTATTATTAAAGCAACACTATGTAACTTTCTTGTTCTGGGTAGAAAGGCTGAAAAGACTACAACTAGCCCATCACAGGGTGTTCAGTTGTTGGTGACTACGGTTGTTCCCAGTGACTGACTGCTGGGACTGAGGTCATGGCCGGCATAGCTGTAGTCTTTTCAGTGTTCCTACCAAGAACACTGCTATTTCAGGCAGTGCGGGCCCACTCGGGCTATGAAGGAAGTGACAGTCGATAGTTGACAGCTGATGTACAACCAAGATAATTTTGGAAACATTATATTAAAGGGTCATTGCACTTTTTCCACATTTTAACAGCTCACACATCTTAATGAAATGTTTGTGACATATTTTGGTCAAACTTTCTTTAATTTTTGCCACATCCTTGTGAATCCTATTTGGCAGCCTTTCTGAGAATGCCTGGTATTAGTGCATGTCTCTTTAAATCTCTCAAACCGCATTCAACTCCACCTTCCCTCTGATGTTGCTGTTGATCACATTAGCTAGCTAGCTTGGAACTAACCTGAGCCAACTAATGTAAATTTGTCTCAAAGACTGAATGAAATAATGCATCAAGTGTGGTTTCACTGGTTGATAGGATATGACCAGTCTCTGGAGTACAATAAGCACAGAAACATTAAGGATAAGGATAAGGATAAGGACCTGTACTTATATAGCGCTTTTCTAGTCTCAAAGACCACTCAAAGTGCTTCACCACTCAAAGAAACATTCATAAATGAGCCAAGACTAGTGGCAAAAACAGCTAGCTTCAGCTAGCCAGCTTTGTGGTGCTAATGATCATAGCAAAAATATAACAAAACAAGCCAGAATGACGCAAGATATATAATCAACTGTGGATTAGTGAACCAGGTGGAAACAGTGATATCTAAGGGTGACTGATGAATTCTAAACAAAGAACAATACACTGTTAGCTCTTAAGCTAACGCCTTTGGCTCCCAGCCCATCTACATGACAGACAGCTAGGCTAGCCAGTAACAGAGCAGCGAGCATTTATCAAGGCTAGAAACGTTTACCTTTTAGCGACATTTACCATTTCTTGACATACAAGAAAATACCTGGAAGATTCAAAACAGCTTCTTGGAGAGAAAACTGAGATAAAGGCTGTTTTTTAAGAGAAGTGAGTGCTCTGATATTATTTTTTTGATAATTAACAGATGCATTTCAGAAAGTTAAAACCTACAAAAACACAATTTTTTAGTCAATGACCCCTTTAAGGTGAAAATCATACATATTGTCACTTTAATTCAAGAACGTACCTTAGCCAACTTCAGGTAAATATTAAGGCCATGTCACACCTAGACGATTTAGGCAGCATTTGCCAAACATATGAAAAATTTAGAGAATACGCTGGTGTAAGTGGAATCAGTTTTGTATAAGTTAAGAACACGCTGAAGCATGCTGGTATACGAAGTTGTACAGTGAGTTCCTCCGAAAATTTTCCAACGTATCCAGCATAGGGGTAAAATGTCCCGCATAAGCGGGGCATAAGTTGTAAGGAAGATATGCATTCGTTCACATGTTACTTGTAAGTGACTCACAAGTTACTCATAAGTTAAAATATGTTGAGATTAATATCTACCGTACCTAAAACTTATTTCTAACATATGAGTAACGCTCTTTGAACCTATGTATAACTTACTGAACGGGTTTCTAACTTACAGCTACCCTATAATGGCGTATCTGCAGTTGGTTCACAGGAAAAACCCATACAGAGCTCAGTTGCTACCTGCAGCGCATACACACATGCACACAAAGAGCTAAACACACATACTTTTTCATACAATGGGACCTGTCGGGGGGGTGTCCAAGCACTTTCAAGCTACAGGATAAAGATCCAAATCGCTGTTTAACCCTCCTTGCCATGTTTTTTTTTCACATTTGACTGTAGTCTATACCATCAGCTGTCCAGTGCTGTTCTGATAGATATGCCCTGTTGCAATTTGAGCATGTGGTTGGTCATATTAAACCTTCAGGTTCCCCTTGTGATGCTCTCCCTCCTCGATTTTTTAAAAGAGGTTTTATCTAGCAAACTGTTTTAAACAACAGTTTGTCTTCTGGTGTGGTTCCTGCACATTTTAAACATGCAGTAGTTAAACCTTTGCAAAAGAAACCTGGTGTTGATCAAACTGCGTTGGCTAATTTTAGGCCTACATTAAAGCTGCCTTTTCTCTCAAAAATATTGGAGAAAATAATTTATTCTCACTTAAAGGCTATTTTGGATGAGAATGGTGTCCTGGAGGTGTTTCAGTCTGGATTTAAAACCCTCTATAGCACAAAGTCAGCTTTGTTAAGGGTCTTTAATAACATCCTCCTGGCGCCTGATGGCGTCTGGTGATTTTGTGATTCTTGTCCTGCTTGATCTAACTGCTGCCTTTGATGCAGTGGACCATGACATTTTAATATCCCATCTACAGTATCTTGTGGAGATTTCTGGTACTGTATTGGAATGGTTCAGGTCCTATTTGGCAGATAGAACCATGTCTGTAAGTCTGGCTGGTTTTGAATCTTCCTTGGCTTCCCTGTCATGTGGAGTCCCACAGGGCTCAAATTTAAGGCCCTTGCTTTTCTCCCCGTACTTACTTCCACTGGGTTCAATCCTTAGAAAGCATGGTATCTCCTTCCACTGTTATGCTGATGACAGTCAGATTTATGTACCATTAAAAGCAGAAGGAGACCTTCTCAATTAAACCACTTCTTGCATGTCTTGATGGCATTAAAGCTTGGATGGCTTTAAAATTTTTAAATTTTAATGAAAAGAAGACTGAAGTGATGGTGTTTGGCCCCAGTGGCTGCTGTAAGTCCCCCTACTGACTTGAGCCCCTTGGCACAGTTTGTGAAGACAACTGTTACTAATCTGGGTTTTAAGATGGACAATGATTTTAGATTAAATTGTGAAATTGGTACAGTAGTCAAATCCAGCTTTTTTCATTTGAGGCAGCTGGTAAAGGTTAAACCCATTCCTTTAAGGCAGCACTTCGAAACAGTAATTCATACCTTCATTACATCTTGGCTGGATTACTGTAACGCACTTTATTTTGGAATCAGCCAGTCTTCCCTCTCACGTCTCCAGTTGGTTCAAAATGCCGCTGCAGGTCTCAACTGGAACAACCAAGAGGGATCACATTACACCCATTTTAGCCTCCCTTCACTGGCTGCCCGTACACTTAAGGGTTTATTTTAAAATTCTTTTATTTGTTTTTAAATCATTAAATGGCCTTGCCCCGGCTTATCTCTCTGAGCTTCTTCATCCTTACACCCCTGCTCGGTCTCTCAGGTCAGCTGCTCCTGGAGATACCAAAATCAAAGAGAAAGCTCAAAGGGGACAGAGCTTTTTCTGTTGCTGCCCTTAAACTGTGGAACAATCTGCCTTTGTTCATCAGATAGGCCCCTCCACTGTCCAGTTTTAAAACTCATCTTAAATCCCATTTTTATTCTTTGGCTTTTGACCCAGTTTGAGACATTGATTTTACTTGTTTTTGTTGCTTTTATTGTAGTCATACAATAAAAGAAAAAATGTAAATATTTGTGCTGTATTGTATTTTTTAGTTGTACTTTATTGTTTTTATGTCTTTGTTTTAATATTTTATTTATTGTGGATGTACAGCACTTTGTGTCAGTTGTGGCTGTTTTTAAAGTGCTTTATAAATAAAGGTGGATTGGATGTCAAAATGTCAGCACACCGGATGAAGTGGATCCAATCAGCTGATCGCCCGAAACACAGAGCTCAGCTGTCTTCCACTCACACACCTAGGATTCATGGATCGGGAGGCGATGGCAGTTTGGCATAACTGCGCTATGCAGAAGTTAGGATAAGCTATGTATAAGTTATGCATAAGTTAGACTATTGTTGCGCTTAAGTTGTGAATGTCGGCAAAATGCTAAGCATTTGTTTGTTTAAGTTATTTATAAATTATGGAAATATTCTATATAAGTTACTAATATGTTACGTACACGTCCAACTCGTTATGGATACGCAATGCATATGGCCAAAAGTGAAAATTTCGGCATATGCCAGCGTTTTAGACCAATTTTTATATGTTTGGCAAACGCTGGCTAAATCATCAAGATGTGACAGGGCCTTTAAATACTGAATCAATAACACTCCAAACTGTTTCAATATTCATCTTTTCACCACAAAGCCAGTAAGTACAGTATGCAATATGCTTAACCATTTATATACAAAATGTAAATTGTCCATTTTGTGTGGGAGCTTATAGATTTCTGTAATGTCTAAAGAATACTTTGAGTGCCTCTTCAGTTACCTAAAAGTGACTGATGGAGGAACTTTGCAATGTTTTAGGCGGGTGGACTTTTCTTTAAACACAAACATTTACTTTTAGCAAACTGACGGATGATCAGCATTCGACAGCAGAAGCAACTTCACAGAAGAACTGGGGAAAGCAGGTTGGACAGAGCTTTATTTTATCATTCCAACCAAATATCCATACACCTGGAGTAAGGAAGAGCTGCTGGTTGAGAAAGCAGCCTTGCCCCATTCCCAATCTTATATTTTAGTTTCAGAACAAGTATTTGCATAACTTGAAAGCCTAAAATGAAAGGCATCATAACCATTATCAGTTAAAATCAAAATACACATCTCTCTTTTCTAATTCTAAAATAAAAGGGAGCATGAATACATAGCAGTTATAATTTCATTTTGTGGTACATGTTCATTGGTCTGCAGTCCTGGAGATTTGGGGACTTGCTACGACACAGATAAGAAACATAAATATATTTCTTGGTCTGTTTTTCTTTATGAATCATATTTTGGTAATGGCACTGAGTTTGCAAACACCTTCAGAAGGTACAATACAACATAATACAAGTTTCGCACTGTATAGCTGTCCTTGTTTTACTTTTTTTTTTAACTTTTTCAACACCACACTTTCTGCACTTAGCCATAGACCACAGTTAACCAGCGACACAATCTCACACTTTATTGGGACTTTACTGTGCTTGTCCTCAACAGCTGCATCCTGCTGCAGCTCTAAACATTTACAAAATCACAAGCGGGATCGTTGCATCAATCCTCAAACCTCAGCTTCACCATATTACTTCCTCTCACGCCGCTTCCTTTCTCTACAAGAGCTTCCATCCATGGTTGTGCTACCCGTTTAAAACCTTCTTTCTTTTCTCTTCTGGCAAATTTCTTCACTCTGAGCGATTGTCTTGTGATCTTTTTATATATATTTTCAATTATAACGGCTATTATATTTCTCTGCTTTTTTCAATATTCATATATTTGCTATATATTTTAATAGAAATATATATGTACACACCTTTGAAAACAAACATATATCTTTTCTCCTTTTTTTAACTATTGCGAGAGCCCTGATGTTACGTTTTACCATGGCAAAACATATGGAGCAACTCTTTTTTTGGGATCCATCTTTGTTACGGGATTCAGCTTTGGAGAAGAAATGAAAAATAATAATTTAAAAAAAGGTAAAAGATACAGTACCATGCATAAAGCTAAAATCAATTTCAGCAGAAAAAAGGGGTTTAAAAGATCAGTTTAACCTTTTGAATACCACTCGCTTTTTAAGAGAAATTATACTCCTCTGCTACTCAAGTTCAAATCATATTGAAACTTGATTGTAATCTCAAATTACTGCCCATTCATTAATTCACGATCATTACACATCTCTTCAAATTTGCTGCAACTTGCTTCTCCATTCTTGTCACTAAAGGTCAAATAGCAATTCTGCCCATCTGTGCATGTCAGACCTCTTTTCTCTGTCTGCCTCTTTGACTAGCAGCAATGCTAGCAGTAGATCACAGTGACACTGTATGGATATGATGGCGGACTGGTAGAGGCAGAAGTGGGGAAAAGGGTGGAAAAGGATTCAAGGGGTGCAGGTGAAAAATGAGGTAAAACAAAAGAGTTATGGTATGGCAACACCATGATGAACCATGAAAAGGTACCTTCCTTCTTTGCTCTGAAGAAGTTAAACAGAAGAAGAGGAACCTTGTCATCTTCTGGACCCACTTCTTCTTCTGCAGTGTTCATTTCCTAAGCCGTCACATTTAACAAAAAATAAAAATAAAAGTTCAGAATGCTGGACAAATGATGATCATAGTAAAAGATCATCATTGTTACCTGTCCCACGTCCCCTTTTCACAGGTACGAACTGAACTGGGGAGGGTTCGGTTTTTGACACAGACGTCTGCCCGAGAGGTCAGCATACAGATTGATTTTTTTTTAAAAAGGTCCAATGTTGGTGTGTCCCTGCCACATGTACACGGATATATTTACACATATACACTCACACACACTCGCACACGCACGCAGGCTTGTGAAGTTTTCTGTTACTTGGGTCCGTTTGAACTTTTTCTTAGTGCACGTGAGATTATATTTTCATCATTTGAAAACAAACAAAACAGATTCTTAAAGAAGGGCTTGGATTCATCTTTCACTTGGTGATGCTTGACAATCCTTATCTTCTCTGCTTTAGAGTCTGTTTATAAAAGCATCACTTAAGACCACTATGCTGAGTCATCCATTGCATGTATATGAAAATTTCCTTTGTCTCAAAAGTGATACTGAGACTAAAGTCCTTTCACCGCCTCTAATGTATGAATCCACAATGGAGAAACCTCTAAGAGCCAGATTAACACCAAGGTTGGTGGTTTATGCATACAGTAAAAGCATCCTGCCATGGCACAATGCTGTGATATAAGCTCCTTTTCCAACAGAGGCTAAAGAAGAAACATTTTAAAACCTAAAAATCTTAACAGACACTTGTAAGAAACTCAATGGTCATTCTTTAACCATCTTGACCCAAAAACGAAGAAAGTGCATGTGGAAAGCATTTTGTGCATAAGAATTGTCTCTTTGCCAGAAAATGAAAATATGGAGTGAACAGAATCATTGATGTTTAGGCAAGTGATTCTCAGGGTGATGAAAAAAGAGAGAAAATGGAAATAATAGAAAGCAATTAGGCAGAAAGAAAGGCAAACCCCTGTGTTGTAGAGACCCCATCATACAATATTGTCAGTGGGAACCCTTCCAGTCCCCTGGAGCCTGGGACAGTGCAGGCACTGACGTGTAAGCTCTGCATCTGTATGTTTCTCACCCCAGTTTTCCTTGGAGGCTCTAGGCAAGCAATGGCTTGACCAGCATTCAATGAAGAGTTACAGTGACAGGCCGCAGTGTTAGCAGGCTACACCAGTGTGTAAGACTTGGAGTAGGCCCCTGCCCCTCCATCTCTCTGCTTTTGAAGTCTGCCTAAGCCCGAGGAGCTGCTCTCTAGGAGAGAGTCTCTGGATCCTCCCATCTTGGAGGAAGATGATGAGGCACCTCCAGGGGTCCCTCCTGTGGCTCCTGCTGGCCCACTTCCACCAGAGGATGATGATGCCCCAGCAGCTGCAGCGGTTGCAGCAGCAGCTGCCGCTGCACTCTGTGCCACTGAGGCAGAGGAGCCAGGCATGGTGAGAGTCCTCTGGGGAAGTGTAGAGCTGCTGGAGCTGGCAGACATCCCTCCACTTCCACTGCCTCCACCACCTCCTGTTGCTCCTCCAGAGGAGGCCCCAGATGAAGTGAGATTGGACAGGCCAGAGTGGCCCATGGATAGAGCCTGCTGCTTTGCAGAGTCCATAGTCACATGACGGCCCTGGGTGTGGTATGCCCGCTGGGCCAGGCCACGAATAGAGGCTTCACGTGGTGGGACCACTGGACATGGGTCATGATGCTCTGACTGCTTTCGGAAAAAGGGATCCGACTTCATGTAGAGGGGTAGGTTACAGTAGTCACCTGTAGGAGAAAAGTAAAACCAGTCCATAATGATAAAAAAAATGACTGTTTCTCCTTAACAACTTGCCTGGGTAAACAAAGGTTAAAGATTTGAATATAGCAACAATCTAGACAATGATGGAGTAGCTCATTCCAACACGATGAAACTAAGATCTCCTGGCGTCAACCATGAACATATGCTAGATGCAGACCCTTTGAGAATTGTTGTGTGTGACTTTGGAGATCGTTGGGGAAATTGCCTGGGAGTAGCAAGGATGGATGTATGGACAGACAGATGATGAACACAGTGCCATCGAATGAGCTAATACTGTTGTTTATGAAATAAAGACAATAATGCAAAATATTTAGAGGGATCTGCACTAAAAATATTAACACTACTATGGTGTGAAAGTGTTTGCCCCCTTCCTGATTCTTCATTTTTTGTATGTTTGTTACACTTAAATGTTTCAGATCATCAAACAAATTTATTTTTTCCCCTAGTCCTGTCAGGCAGCTAGTTGAGCAGAACAGAAATCTGCTACCCTTATTGTGCCAAACAGATTTATGTTGCCAAAAGGAGTTTTATACAGTACTTATGTACTATATATTATTGTAAACTCCTCTTGTAATAACTTTTAATACTTTATTTAAATTATTTTAACCATGAAGGACCCAGCAGGATGGGGGAATGGGGAAAGGAGGTGTGGGGAGGGGGAAAAAACATGAGTCTGGTATCCCAGACCCCGACCAATCAGGACAACGCCACCAACCCCCACAGAGCACAAATGTTCAAGGCCAACAAGCCCCAGGAAAACCAGGCATCTGCTGAGGGAGGCCGGGCCACCAGGCAGCCTGTGCGGCGGGCCCACACCCCCGGACCCGCCAACCCCCCACCACCCCAGCAGGGTCAACGCCTGGGTCAACGCCAAGCAAAAAGAAGATAAAGGCTCATCTCAGTTTTGCCAGAAAACATCTTGATGATCCCCAAGACTTTTGGGAAAATCCTCTGTGGACTGATGAGACAAAAGCTGAACTTTTTGGAAGGTGTGTATCCCATTACATCTGACATAAAAGTAACACAGCATTTCAGAAAAGGAACATCATTCCAACAGTAACATATGATGGTGATAGTGTGATGGTCTGGTGCTGTTTTGCTGCTTCAGGACCTGGAAGACTTGCTGTGGTAAATAGAACCATGAATTCTGCTGTCTACAAAAAATCCTGAAGGAGAATGTCCAGCCATCTGTACGTGACCTCAAGCTGAAGCGCACTTGGGTTCTGCAGCAGGACAATGATCCAAAACACACCAGCAAGTCCACCTCTGAATGGCTTAAGAAAAACAAAATGAAGACTTTGGAGTGGCCTAGTCAAAGTCCTGATCTGAATCTGATTGAGATGCTGTGGCATCTCAGGTGAGTGGGCCAAAATTCCTCCACAGCGCTGTAAAAGACTCATTGCCAGTTATCGCAAATGCTTGATTGCAATTGTTGCTGCTAAGGGTGGCCCAACCAATTATTAGGTTTAAGGGGCAACCACTTTTCACACAGGGACATGTAGGTTTGCATTTTTCCCCTTAATAATAAATTATAATCACCTTCATTTAAAAACTGCATTTTGTGTTTACTTGTGTTATCTTTGTCTAATATTTAAATTTGTTTGATGATCTGAAACATTTAAGTGTGACAAACATACAAAAAAAAAAGAGAAATCAGACTGTACCCCTGTATACTGGTCTGAACATGACTACCTTGTTAATTCATACAAAGTTGGGTTTTTTTTGAATTTGTATGTAATACCTGCAAAATTGTTAGTACTGTATATTCTTTATCTGCTGAACATATTTACTTTATATTCTGACAAATTCATGACTCATTTTAAACCTCTGGCCTCACTCCTAAATCTACTGTCTGTTTAACACACCAAAGGAAAAATAACTATTAGATAAAACAATGTTTTTATTAGCAATAACTTACTCTTAGCACGGTGTGGAATGGGCACAGCTACATTCTTGCCACGGTCATAGTCTTGGGGTTTGGGTGGCGAGGCAGTAAACCGGCAGATACCCGGTTCTGATGGAGTGCTCATCGACGTCATGCTGTCTGCATTGTCATTGGTACCTGTGGTCATCTGATCAGACGAGCTGTCAGATATAAAGCATTCTGTAATCTCAAATTTAGCATGTTGCAGGTGCTCCTCCAGCTTGGCATGTTCATATGCTCTTGCAAGCTCCTCATAGGTGGAGGATGCACTCTCTGTGGACACCATGCTGTTGCGCCCCTTATCTATGGGAGAGAGAAAGATTAAGGTAAGCACATTCTGAAACAAAACCGTTCATACTTTTGAAAATTAGGTGTAATTTTATACACATGTTAATGGCTGTGAAGTGTCATTTCCATAATTTCCCAACCTGTGTCCTGTGAGAGGCTGGCACTGTAGCTGTCACTTTCTGTGACAGTGATGCCATGCTGGGAGCCAACTGTGCGCCAGTCTGAGGTGAGAGTGCGGGTTGGCATAGGGGCCTGGCACTTAGTCAGAGTCCACTGACTAGAGTAGCGGTTTCTGATGCTGTGGGCTGATTTAACACTCTTCCTCGACACTGGATCTGGTAGTAAATGGAAGAGAATATAAGAATGTGTTGGAAAAGGGAGTCCAACATTTCAGATAAAAATAAAGGAGTTGAGCAGACAATGAAGAACTTTCAGATATTTTGTCTTGCAATGATAAAAAGTTTAACTCTTTTTTGTTTTGTTAAAAAGCAATTAATGCGATAAGTATTTTTAACATTGCAAGTAATTTCAAATTCTGCAATGCCATGGAGAGCTTGAGGCCAAAAACAGACCAACCAAACTGGATACTCCATAGCATATTATTGTCATTTTTTGCGCAAATCTTTAGCTGTACCACTGAAAAGCAATTAAGTGTGACTGGCTGATTATTGGAATAATTTCTCTATAACTGTAGTGTCTTTACTTTATAATTTAAAACTTCTTGTGATAGCTGAATTTGTGGTGTGATATAAATAAAATTGAGAAAAATGATGAAAAACAGAGCTATGTGAATTACACTATAGAGGTTAGGACTTGCGATCCATATAAAGCACTCTGCTGAAATTTGAGTAAGCTGTCTTACAATGTAAATCATATTGATCAATAATGCTGCTGTTAGGGAGGTTATGGACAAGAAATTCTGCTTCATCAAAATGAAACATGAGTGCTAATTAGCTACATTAGCTTGCCAACTCATGTTCATCGTCCATCGATGGTTAATTTCAGGGTGATTGCTGTCAGCACTACGGGGATATAATGACAAGTTAGTAATATTTGGATGTGCAATACCTACTTCAAGTCTTTCCTTTTGCAGTAAAAAAAACGATTCTGTCTAACAAACAAGGCAAAAAAAACCTGGCTTACTTGAAATATGTGATATCGCAAGACTATAAAATGTGAATGGGAATTCTGCACCATAGTACTGTTTCAGCATTCAGTAATAAAAAAGGGTGAGATGATAGAGAGCACATACTGGTTCCTGGTCTGATGTCAGACATGTCAATCAATGGGCCAGTGTTCTGGATGAGGGCAGGATGATGGACAGACACACCAGTGCAGAAACTCTGAGGGTTCCCAGTTTGGTTGAACTCTGTGTCAGTCACAGGGATTGTGGCTTTATCCTCACCTGCGAGCAACAAGATTGCAGGTCAGCAAACTAACATCGATAATAATAGTAACAATAGATTTCATATAAGCATCGATTGACTCAATTCACACAGGCATGAGCGCACATGACACATTTCTCTCACCAATCTGCTTGATGCCTTCTTTGTCCTCAATTAGCAGCTGCACCCTGGGGATGTCGATGTGTAACCGCGGGCCCTGAGGAGGTCCTTTAACTGGGGTGTCAAAGCTGCGGTTGTTTTTACTAATCCACATATTGAAGACAGACAGAAATGAGGCTTTAAGAAAATGGTCAATATGGATTTGTTGCAGAGATGCTAAATACTATTTCAGAGTGATATTGTGCAGAGAGAGCAATACCAGTCTTACCTGATCAGCATCTCTGCCAGGCTTTTGGCATCTAAAGAGAGCAGAGAATATGAAAAATTAGCTTTTCCAGTAAAGCAAAGTCTGCCTTTCAAAGCAAAGGTGACCTGGTTTCTTCTTGCCTATTTATTTCCAACACATCCTGAAATTTTTCACTCACCTCTTAGTCTCTTCAGCCTCTTTTCTTTGCGCTTCTTGCGAATGATGAAGAGCAGTGCAACCCCGAGTGTGACCAAGATGACAGGACAGCCAATAGAAAACAGCTTCTTAACATCATCGTTCTTTTCCAAAGGGGATTTAATAGGAGGAATTGTGCCTGTGTACACCCAGGAAAAGATATGTTACTGTTGAGGAAAAGGATATTACGGTTCATCCAAATCAAATACCAAGTAAACAGTCTTGTACTCACTGCCATCATAGTCCAGTGTTGCAAACTGGGAGCTCTGGTTGCCACAGCCAGCACTGTTGCATGCTTTCATCTTTAACTCATACCAGGTCGCCTCACGTAGTTCTGCCAGAAACACGTCAGTGGTGGCATTGGTACGCACAGTCTGCCACGCCCACGTGCCTGCACACACACAGTCATTTATCAAATTAAACTGTTTTATAGAAATATTACCAACAATTCCAAATTTCAAAACAGGAGTCACAAACCTTTGGGTCTAAACTCCAACGTGATGGCGCTGATGGGACACCCTCCACTGGCCCAACCCTGCAGGTTTAGGCGGGCGTGGCTGGAGTTAATGTGGGTGAAGACAGGCTGGTCCTTGTTAAACTGGGGTTCTGAAAAAAACAGCAAAACCAATATTATTTAAAACATTTTAGAGGTGAAATATACAGACATGCATAATCCACCAATAGTAATATCTTGTTTAGTTAATTTGACAAGGAACTAGAGAAAGGTTGCATCAAGCTACTTAACCCTTGGAGTGTGAGAATTTGCAGAGCATGGCACTGTGCCTGCCTTCTCACTCTGACTTTGTCAAAAGTGAGAAATTTCTGTTTTGTTTTGTTTTTTTTAAATGTACTGCTTTCTTGTTCATATACTTTGAAGATAAGATGATAAGGTACCTCTGTACAAAAAATGGTGTCAAAAGACTGAACCATTTTTTGTGTAAATACATCCAAAGTCCAGTTTGACTGAGTTATGGAATTTAAAGAGGTGCAGTGACATTATGCAAATTAGATGCATAAATTTATTCCTATCTGAAACTATGGATTAAATTTGTTTCTAAGACTGCCTTCTATCATTTGCATAACATTGCCAAGATTAGGAGCATCTTGTCTCAGAGTGATACTGAGAAACTGATCCACACTTTTGTTAGCTCTAGATTAGATTATTGTAACTCTTTATTATCAGGTTGTCCTAAAACATCTTTAAAAAGTCTTCAGTTGATCCAAAATGCTGCAGAAAGAGTTTTAACAGGTACTAGAAAGAGAGATCATATCTCTCCGGTTCTGGCCTCCCTTCATTGGCTTCCCATAGAGTTTAGAATCAAGTTTAAAATCCTTCTTCTTACTTACAAAGCTCTAAACAATCAGGCCCCTTTTTATTTAAAAGATCCGATACTACCGTATTATCCTAACAGAGCACTACGCTCCCAAAATGCAGGATTACTTGTAATACCTAGAATCTCCAAAAGTACAATGGGAGGCAGAGCCTTCAGTTATCAAGCTCCTGTCCTGTGGAACCAGCTGCCAATCTGGATTCAGGAGTCAGACTCAATCTCTGTTTTTAAGAATAGGGTTAAAGCCTTCCTTTTTGATATAGCCTACAATTAGGGAGGGATCATGTGTTTCTGAACCCTCCCTTAGTTATGATGCTATTAGGTTTAGACAGCCGGGGGGCCTCCAATAATTGCACTGGGCCTCACTCCTTTCTTCACGCTCAATGAAATATTTTTTTTTGCTGGTCAATAACATCTGTTTGTTCTCTCCCATAGATTGAGTCCCCATCGTGCTGTTTGCTCTCTACATGTCTGTTCTTTTCATCTTTTCTATTCCCTCACCCCCCAGCCAGTCGCAGCAGATGACTGCCCCTCCCTGAGCCTGGTTCTGCAGGAGGTTTCTTCCTGTTAAAAGGGAGTTTTTCCTCTCCACCATCGCCAAGCGCTTGCTCACAGGGGATCGCCTGATTGCTGGGGTTTTTCTGCAACTGTGGGGGTTTCCCCTACAGTTGAAAGTGCTATGAGATGACTGTTGTTGTGAAATGGCGTCAGATGTGTTGTTGCACCGCACACACTTCCGTGTTTACGTGAGTATTAACGGAACGCATCACCAAAAAAGAGTGTGTGATTTAAAAAAAAAACACCCACGAGTTTTCACACACCATCCCTTCCTCTGTCTCCCCCAGTGAACGTCTTCCCATGTCTCCATCCTGACTGCGTGTATGAAGTGCTGGGTTTGTGTTGAAAAACGTCAGCCTGCCTGAAAGCGCCCTGACGCAGAAGCGCGCGTGAGAGATGCCGTAAAACCACAAATAAACGAGAAAATCTAACATGACAGCCAGTGTTTGAACATTTTATACAACTTTAGAGATAAAATCATTACTACATCTTGTCAGTGAGCTTTAAAGCTGTGAACCGCTGGGCTGGACAGGGACCAACGCGCTCCCCAAGGAGAGTCCCTCCTCCCGGTTTGACTGTGTGTCAAGGCACGCAGCAGACAGACTGAAAGGAGTCAGGCATGGAAAGAGAAAATATTCAGTAATTTTTTTCCAGAAAAACACAGACTTCAGTAGACGATACAGAACAACAGAATAAATTATTTCTTTTTTCTCTGCGCTCAGTATTGAGTGGTTGGGGACTGCTGTGGTTAGTAAGTTTTCAAATGAAGGTGCTGCAAATAATTTCCAAATCTATCCACCTTATTCCCAGCCCCCATGGTGCCTTGCGTGAATTATGAGTGCAACTTCCAGTACTATTTTAGAACGTGGCTTTGTCATTGAAATGGGATGCATTTCCCTGTTAAAAAACAATGACTTCCGCATCAGAAATGTGAAAACATGATTTTTACACCTCAGAAACAGTAATATAGTCATACCACTTCACACAACTATCGGGGAGATGGGAAGATGACCTTAAAAAGTGGCCTGGCAGACTGCAGCTCCGTTAGCTCTGCTGCTAAGATGCTAACACTGTAAACAAATAAAAGCTCCGAGCTATATCAATGTCTCCACCGCAATGAAGTTGGTCACATTTTGTTAAAAGATGTTGGACATAATCTTAATTTACCTTACAGCAGACGAAGAATCTAGTCAGAGCCACAAAGAACCACAACACTGTGTTTGGATGTTGTGGTAGCTGTCCATTTTACCATGACATTAAAATGCTCATGCTGCTATCATGCCGTGAATACTTGTTATTTAACTTAACACATACAGGCCAATTGTTGAAAATTTTATTCATCTATATTTTGTGATAATTTAAAAATTAATTAATGCATGCCGAAGCAGCTAATATCAAGTCCACATCGTCGCATTGCAAAACTGAGCAGTGCAACGAGTGCAGCAAAAAATTATTTGATATTTTTCCTTAATCATTAAGCCTTAGGAAGCAAACTGATAACTATTTTAATTTATTTATTATTAGTAAAATATCTGTACAATCTGTGACATTCATACAAGTGAAAATGTACCTGGTACTCTTGTGTCTGTCCTGTGTCTGTACCACCAATCATTACAAATGAACAGTCCTTTCTATTTTTCGGTGCATGATCTATGAATTACTGTTGAAGCCACAGATTTAGCTGTGCTCGTTTGTCAGGAGCCTCCATTTATCCAGTCTATG
Source organism: Pholidichthys leucotaenia (assembly GCA_020510985.1). Classification (NCBI taxonomy): domain Eukaryota; kingdom Metazoa; phylum Chordata; class Actinopteri; order Cichliformes; family Pholidichthyidae; genus Pholidichthys; species Pholidichthys leucotaenia. The sequence continues at coordinate 210,528,022 of CM035847.1, read as the reverse complement.
GCACAAACACGAGCAACAGCAACAAGTACCAGAACTACGCAAAAAACATTCAAAAATACAAAAATGACAAGCGTGGAAATTAGCTGCCACTTGACTGCAAAACACATATGTGGATTACACATTTAAACAAATTTGAATTAAAAAAAAAAAACCGCTAGCTTAAATGCCTCGCTTCTCCACTTAACACTACTGGACGAAAGCGGAAATGGCACACATAATCATTTCTACAGCAGCACCCTCAGGAATAAGGTGGATAGTCTTTAACATGCATTCAGTGCAATTTAGCTGTTGTAATGGATACTATGTTAAAGTCAGTATTTGCTGTTGCACAAAAGAGTTTTTCTGTATAGCAGAAATTTCTGCTTAATTTACAAACCACTGTTTAATAAGAATTTTTTGACAATCCTGTGCTTTTCTTGTGGTGGTATATAGAATATCATTGCAAGTAAACTATGGAAAAAAACATCTGCTTTAAAATGTGTAATTCTTCCCGCAACTTTTAGTGCAAAAAAAACTCAAAACATTGCAGCTTTTATTGCAACTTTTTAAAAAAGCTCCCGCAAATTCAGGCTTTTTGGGCCACAACAATCACAAAAACATCCCCCGAAATCCTGGAGGGACTGACTATATAACCTCTATTAGTCTGATTTCTCACACCTGTGTTCTTCATCTGTTTCCCATTGTTAATTATCAGTTTCCCTATAAGTTTAGTTTTGCCCTGTCCCATCTCACGGTGATGTAATCTTTGTTATGGTATCATTCTCCTTTGTTCCTGATTCTCTGTTTTTCTATTCCTTGCAGTTTATTTTCCCCTAGAGTTGAGTTAGTGTGTTTTTTCTAGTGATGGATAAATTGAAGCTTTCTGAAGCACTGAACCACTTTGAACCATTTAACCTGAAAATGAGTCACTCACTGCTTTAAACAATTCGATACGGTTTTGAAAAGTATGCCATGGGCTAATAGATTTGTGTTTGATGAAGGTTGCAAGAAAAGTTATTTTCTGAAAATCGGGTAAAATTTGTATATGTCCTTAATAACATAATTTTGACAGGTGCATGACATCACGAGGACTCGTTTTGGAATGGTCACATGATTTTTGGGCAACCACAAGCAGGTTTTGAATCACGTCTCCACGACACTTCCCTTCAAATGCTCGACAGAGTATCGAGTGATGTGGCTCGAGCGTAACGTCACTAGTTTCTGCCTGCCACCATGCTGTGTTTAATTTTTAATTATTAATAAATTTCTGTGGGTTGGAATTGTCAGCATTTGGGTCCTCTTTGTGCCTGAACCGATACGCAACATAATAAATTAGGGGAAAAACTCATCAAGCCAACAGGTCATTGTTATGTTGGTGTCATGAACCCCTGTGCACCATTACACGGCGCATGAGGAAGAGAATGAAAAACCCAATCGTAGGAGTAGAGAGTGCTGTGTTATATTAAAGTTCACCAACGTAACAGATCCAACTAGCACCACACACAGTTCAGTCCACCACACAATACAAGGGGAGATGTAATGACCGATTTGGCCACCAAGGACACAGGGCGCCTGCCGAATACTCAACAGCCTGGTGAATATGAAGCCTGGTGCTACAGGGCTGCGTAATGCACGAAACAGGAAAGGCAAGCAGCCTAATGCTGCAAGCCTGCTAGCATAGGAGAAAGGCTAAGAACACTTACAGGTCTGGAGTTAATTCGGGGCGAGCCGTGCAGCCTGGAGGCAGAGGCAGAGAAGCGGACCAGCCGAAACACCAAGGTATGGATCGTCTTGCAATGTCAGGCTGGGTAGAACGCTGGGAGTGATTAACCATACGTAGAGGGAAATGCTGCCACGTATGAAGGGGAATGTCCCGACAATCTCCTTCCTCAGCGGTGGCAAACAAATACTCCAAACGCTAACGAGGAAAGAGATTGCCGGTGTGAATGCGTGGGCAGAACTGATTGGGAACAGGTGTGTGAGAGCGCATGTGAATGAGAGTGAATGGAGCGTGTGTGTGTGTGTGTGTGTGTGTGTGTGCGCGCGCACCGGTGAGTGCAGCTTACGGAGCTTGACAAGAGGAGGGGGCGTGCCTGAGCTGTCAGGAGGAAACTAGGTCAAAGCATAACCATGAGTCAGAATCGGGTTTGGCCTCCAAACCCAGATTCATGACAGTTGGAGGTTGGAGCTGAAGGACGAGGCCAAGTGCTGAACTGAACACATGCTTATTAATATGATGGTAACCAAACTACACCCAACCGCGAGGCAGAGGAGATGGCCAAGAGGCCATCCCTCCTGCCTGCAGCCCTTTTATAGACACGGGTGGTGGTGGAACCGGAACCCAGAGCCACCACCCCATGCCTCACAAATAAGAGCATAAAACATACATGTAACTTGAACCGTGTAAATAACTATATAACATTTCCCCTCACCCTTACAAAAGTCCAAAACACACACACACAATTCAGACCCACCCCAATTTAGGACCCAAATCGTGCACTAACACAACATAAAACAATGTAGTAAAATTGGCCTTACACATTCACAACCAAAACAACTAAAACCAGGGGGGACGGGTCGACTGCTGCCCCACCCCACACAGCAAAGTGGATTATTCTGCCACTTATCCTACACAAAACAGTCCGTCTACAAACAAAACACCACCGTGTCTCCTAAACTAAAATAAAACACACAAATTAATCCCCAAAACTACATACATAAAACAACAAAACAGTCCAAACACATGCACAAGAACCTATATACACACAGCTGGAGAAGATGACCCCGTGGGCCCCTGGGCCGTCCTTTCCTTAGTCCACCCCTGGAGGTGACCTGCCTCACAGGCCGCGGCTGGTCGCCTCGGCCCCAGTGCGCCTCCTCTTCCTCACCCCTGGATGCGCCACTCATCCGGGCCCACGTCCCTCAGTCTTCTCCCAGGCACACCGCAGCTCGTTCGGGTGCCTCTACGAGCCATCCAACAGGTGGAGGTAAGCGTCACTCCGTCTAGCCACAACACATCCCTGGTGCTCCTCCACCTGCTGTTTGGCCTGTACCCGCCGTGATCTCGCCTCCACTTGAGCCCAGACCCAGTCCACTACTCCCAGAGGGGCTCTGCTCGGCTTGCAGGGTCTCTGCATGACACGCGGTCTCTCCGTGCCAATCGGTCTTGCCCCGACCTCTTCTAAATCCGCTGCTGTCCTTGCCGTCGTGGCCCTGTGTTCGCTGGCCCACTTTAGCCAAGCTCTGGGAACAGCTGGAGCTGTTCTTCCCATCCTTCCCAGGTTCAGCGCCACCATGTATGTCTGGAAGGCGGCGTACCACCTAGGCCAGGGAACAGGAGGCTCACCTGGGAGCTCCAAAAACAGCTGAATTGGGGAGCCACATGCTTCTATACCTTTTCTATCCGCTTCTAGTCCTCATTGTCAAATGTTATGTCGGAGGTTGGAGCCAAAGGACGAGGCCAAGTGCTGAACTGAACACACGTTTATTAATAAGATGGTGCAACCAAACCACATCCAACCGCTAGGCAGAGGAGATGGCCAAGAGGCCGTCCTTCCTGCCTTCAGCCCTTTTATAGACACGGGTGGTGGAGGAACCGGAACCCACAGCCACCACCCCATTCCTCACAAATAAAACATATATATACAGTATATATATATATATATATATATATATATATATATATATATATATATATATATATATATATATATATAGTATATATGTATATATGTATATATATATATATATATATATATATATATATATATATATATATATATATAAAACATACATGTCACTTGAACCATGTCATTGTCATCATCCTCATCATCCTCATCATCATCATCATCATCATCATCGCAGTCTGTCGGGGGCGACAATGACTGTTTCATTTAGGTCTGATCAGATTCCCCCACGAAGCTCTGTAATTCACCTTCCGCTGCCAGGAACATCTTTACGGTGTCAAGCATAAAGTATTAAGACTTTGAGCCCATGCAGACAAGAGGGAAACGCCTGCTTATATCTATAGAAGCTTCTCTGGATTTCAGTTGTTGTTGTTTTTGTTTTTTTTACCCCTTTATGTTACTAATTAATCTCAGTATCTGTGAGCTGTCCTTTGGGGTGTTTATCACTTCTGTCCTAAATTTGATGGCATTCATAAGGAAGATTTTTTAAAAAATATTTTCAAAGCAAACAAAAAGAATTGGAAAAGAAAACTGTTTCCACACTGTAAAAAAAACTTAAAAAGTTAGTGTTTGGGCTGCCTTAAAATTTTAAGTTGACTGAACTTGAGAAGATAAGTGGTAAAGACACATGAAACACATAAGCACATAAACTCAAGTTCAGTCAACTTAAAATTTTAAGGCAGCCTGAACGCTAACTTTTTAAGTAGAAAAACCCTAGTTATTTTTTACAGTGCATCTTTTTTACCCATTTCCACTTACATTCTTTAAATAATAATAATAATAACAATAAAAGCCTTCTTTTTCTGGTCCCTTTTATTAAAATACCTCGCCCATGAGTCTTTGCCTCTATGATCTCACTGATACGTCCGGCACCAACACTGTTCTTGGCAGCCAGCTTGACTTTGTACCAGGTCCCACAGCGCAGGTTGTCCAGTTTGAAGGAGCGTTCAGTAGAGCTGATGAAGACATCCTTCCATTCCTCTGTGTTGTCTACAGAGTACTGAAGGACAAAACCTGGAAACAAAAAAGAGGACAAACATAAAATGGTAATAGCTCTAGTCAGAGGGTGGTAGCAACAAGTTCCATTTACTCACGTGCATGTGGTCAAACTTTTTTAGTAGTAGTTTTACTGTAGGATACTTTTTATTCTTACTTTGAGTACATTTGCAAAGAAAAATATACTTTTACTCCTGTACATTTGGCTATATTCTTTGAGTTACTTTTAATTTCACCAGTTTTAAAAGTGGCTTGATTTTTTTTTCTTTTACTGTAATAACTTGTTCTTATTAGAAATTACAGGGTTTTTTTGTCAATTTAGTGAATATACAGATCATCTCAAAAAATTAAAATGTCATGAAAAAGTTCAATATTTTTTGTCACTCATTTCAGAAAGTGAAACCCATATACTATATTATATAGATTCATTACACAGATAGTGATATATTCCGAGTGTTTATTATCCTTAGCAGTCATCTCACGGGTATTTCGTGTAACCGAGTGACTCCAGTGAGCCAGTGAGCACCGGACGGCCGCACATTGGACACAGTCCAAGGACAGATAATTTTTTCACACATAAGGAGTTGTTCAGAACTCCTTATACAAAGATATAGAGTGATGATAATCAAGTCAGTGGCGGTAATGCACCTGTAAGCTGGTTGCCAACCGCCAATCTAAAAGAAGAAGAAGGACATGAAAGTGATGATTTGAGGACTACAGCTCCTGACCAGATAGAGTGATGATATAGAGTGAAGTATGTGGCAGTAATGCACCTGTAAGCTGGTTACCAACCGCCAATCAAATCTAAAAGAAGAAGAAGAACCTACAGACGTGGATAAGACAAAACCTAAGCTAACCGAGCTAACAAACAATGGCAGACTAAATGGCTTGCAGTTCTTCGTGTGTTATTTTATTCTCTTAAGTGAATGTCCCCTCCCTCCCTCCCTACTCGCTATATAGTGAATTTAGATATATTGGTCTATACAGTAAACTCAATATAACAATAAAATTAACAGTTTTCAAACACTACTAGGCTCACCACTGTGACAAAATTGACCAAGTGCATTCTGGGAAGGGTAGGCCATGGTAGTTCGCTGAGATTACGTCTACACCTAGCATCACAAAGAAGCAGACGTGGGGAAGTATTGCTGTGTTGTAAACTGCAATAGTCGTTCTCACAGCCACCGTGGAAAAAAGATAAACAATGGAATAGGCTTTTATTGTTTTCCAACATAGAAGGAAAAAAGCACAGCCAGCCCATGTTTTGGATCTAACAAAGAGGCGACGCATGGCCTGGATTGCAGCCCTGAGAAGACCCAACATAACTTTCAGCCACATTCCTTTATTGATGGTGGTGTGTTCAAAGCATTTTCATAAAGGTACATTACGATTTACTGTATATACTAACTCTGTTGTTGCTGAGTGGCTAAAACTTGCTTGGTCAAAGCATTTTGCATACGTTAGCAGCGCTAAGCTAAACAAAGACTCCGATATCCGAGTAGCTAGAAAAAGCGCTATATGTCACTACACACTTCTGAATGTGTAAGTGGTTGAATTTGTTCTACACCTATTTTCCTCCTGTTTTATTTGCTTTTACAGGCAGACCAGCTTATGAAATGCTTAGAGTGATCCTAACTGGGCACCTTCTCTAAGCAGGTAGCAGGTCACTCCGTACCCTTGCCATTCCATCCCAAGTCACTCCATCCCCAAATCACAACGTACCCTAGATATTCCCTACCTGTTTAATTAAATACTTATCAAACCAAAATGATGTTGGTGTGGTTTATTTTTAATATCAAAATGTGATTCAAAACAGAAGCTGAAATTAAGGCTGAAATTAAACTCTCAAAAATGTCACGGCAATCAGTGGCATAAGAGTAGCAGCTGATTTCAAAGTAGTGTGAAAAAGTGTTTGCCCCCTTCCTGATTTCTCAATTTTTTGCATGTTTGTCACACTTAAATGTTTCAGATCATCAAACAAATTTAAATATTAGACAAAGATAACACAAGTCAACACAAAATGCAGTTTTTAAATGAAGGTGTTTATTATTAAGGGAAAAAAAATCCAAACCTACATGGCCCTGTGTAAAAAAGTGATTGCCCCATAAATTACACATTACTTCCGGCGCCACACGAGTAGGCTGCCTTTTTGCAACAGCGGATCAATTTCTTCCGACTTCTATTTACTATCTGGCTTCTCTTGCTAATCTTTCTGATCCAGCGACACCTTATCTATCACGGACACGCGGATCGCCCAAATGTCTCCTGAACCAGTGGACGGAGCCACTGCTTTTAGGTGGCAGTACAATATGGACCAGCTGTTAGCACTTAATCGACCCACGATGCTAAAGCAAGAACTCGACATACTGGGAGAAATAAAACAGAAATGCTGTGGATGTCATGCTGGAGCAAGACGGTGGGCGAGAAATATAAGGTACAGACCCATCCTTCCATCCGTTATTATAGGGAATGTACGATCGCTACTCAATAAGACAGATGAGCTAGTGGCTATGGCTCGTTACCAGAGCATCTTCAGAGAGATTAGCATGATGTTGTTTACTGAGACGAGGCTAACAGAACTAGCAACAGATGCTAACATCGAACTGGAGGGTTTCCACGCAATACGGGCAGACTGGACACCAGACAATGGGAAGACAAGGGGCGGAGGAGTGATAATGTACTGTATATCAATAACAGCTGGTGCAGACCGGGACATATCACGGTTAAAGAACAACACTGCAGCAAAGACACTGAGTTGCTAGCTGTTAGCATGCGGCCTACCTATCTCCCGAGGGAATAGTCACACGTGATCTGCATTGTTATTTATGCAAATCCGACGGCGAACGCGGGGACAGCGAGTGACGCCATTCACTCAGTAACTGGCAGGCTGCTGACAGAACACCCAGATGCTCTACTCCTCATCTCCGGTGATTTCAACCATATTTCACTGTCCCCCATTCTGCCCACGTTCACCCAGTATGTCACATGCCACACTAGAGACAATAAAACACTGGACTTATTCTATGCAAACACTAAGGAGGCGTACACCTCATCACCACGCTCCCCACTCGGGAGATCGGATCACAACTTGGTTCATCTCCTGCCGGTGTACAAACCCCTAGTACACAGACAACCTCCGGTCATGCGCACGGTGAAGATATGGTCTGAGGAGGCAATGGATGCCCTAAAGGACTGTTTTGAAATCACTGCCTGGGAGCAGCTCTGCGATCCACATGGTGAGGACATCGATGGCCTCACTCACACCATCACAGACTACATCAACTTCTGTGTGGACAACACCGTACCCACCAAGACCATACGGTGTTGCTCGAACAACAAACCCTGGATCAACCCTGAGATTAAAACACTTCAGAGAGAAGAAGAGGATCTTCAGGTCGGGGAACAGGGAGATGCTGAAGTCCGTACAGAGGGAGCTGAGGAGGAAGATCAGAGAAGGCAAGGACAGCTTCAGGAAGAAGATGGAGGACAAGCTGCAATGCAGCGACATCGGCGGGGTCTGGAGAAACCTCAAAACCATCTCTGGGCTCCAGAATACCTCCTCCCAGGCCACGGGGGGCATGAAGTGGGCGAACAATCTGAACCTGTTTTTTAATAGGTTTGACCAACCGCCCTCCCCCCTGCCTGCACCTCAACTACTGCTGCCTCTAAAGTCATCGAGACCTGCCGTCCACACCCCACTCCACCAACATCCCCCCACTCTCATCACACAGCCCCCCAACCTGACCCTCACTAAGACCCAAGTGAGGATGGAGCTGAGGAAGATCAAGGCGAGGAAGACCTCGGGACCAGCATCAGCGTGAAGCTCCTCAAGTCCTGCGCAGACCAGCTGTGTGGGATTGTGGAGCACATCTTCAAGCTGAGCCTGAAGCTGGGGAGGGTACCACAGTTGTGGAAAACATCTTGTGTGGTACCTGTACCAAAGACTTCCCACCCCAAAGACCTGAACAGCTACAGACCAGTGGCTCTGATGTCTCACATGATGAAGACCCTGGATAGACTGCTCCTTGCTCACCTCCGCCCCCTGGTGGGACCAGCGACGGATCCACTCCAGTTCGCCTACCAGCATGGCATTGGGGTGGAGGATGCAGTGATCTTCTTCCTTCACCGCTCCCTGTCCCACCTGAAGAAGCCTGGGAACGCGGTGAGGATCATGTTCTTTGACTTCTCCAGTGCTTTCAACACCATCCAACCGATGATCCTGAAGGACAAGCTGCTGTGCGCAGGGGTGGACCAGCACCTGTCATCATGGATCCTGGACTACCTCACTAATCGGCCACAGTTTGTGAGAACCCAGGATTGTGTGTCCGACACGATCATCGGCAGCACGGGGGCCCCCCAGGGGATGGTTTTGGCTCCCTTCCTGTTCACCCTTTATACTGCGGACTTCTCACACAACACAACACACTGCCATCTACAGACGTTCTCTGACGACTCTGTGATCGTCGGCCTCATCTCCAACGGAGATGAAGCTGAGTACAGAGGACTTAACCAGGACTTCGTGGACTGGTGCTATCGGAACTGCCTCCAGATCAACGTGAGGAAAACTAAGGAGCTGGTGGTGGACTGCCGCAGGCAAGGACAACCCCTCACAGCACCAGTAAACATCCAGGGAACAGACATTGAGATGGTGACATCCTACAAGTACCTGGGTGTTCATCTGAACAATAAACTAGACTAGTCACACAATACCGACGCACTCTACAAGAAGGGACAGCGCAGCCTATTCCTACTGAGGAGGCTCAGGTCTTTTGGTGTACAAAGGGTGCTCCTGAAGACATTCTACAACACGGTGGTGGCATCAGCCATCACTTTTGGAGTGGTCTGCTGGGGCAGTGGCATCACAGCAGCCAATAGGAAGAGACTGAACAAACTAATCAAGAAAGCTAGCTCTGTCCTGGGGAAACGCCTTGATCCAGTGGAGGAGATAGGAGAGAGAAGGATGATGGCTAAACTGTCATCTCTGCTGGAGTCCGAGTCCCACCCTATGCAGGACATACTGAACGCACTGAGGAGCTCATTTAGCAGTAGACGACATCATCCTAGGTGCGCAACTGAGAGGTTTCGCAGATCCTTCCTACCTATGGCTGTCAGACTTTACAACCTAATCAGGGCTGCTCGCAGAGATAGCAAAAAAACGTGACGACCTAATAGTATTGAATGCAAAAGACGCAACAGACTTACACAAATGGTCCCCTCCAGTATACAACTAGGACAATATCAGTCGCTATGGAGGTTGACAATATGTATGGGTACATATTCATACTATGTAGGGTAACTAAATAGACGGTTATGCTGTTTATTCCATCTAGCTACAATGCTCCACACTGTATATATATTTACATGTGTACATATGTATATTCACTGCTCTTATTTTTTCTTATCTTCTAAATTATTGCTCTGAGTGTTGCTATCCCTGTGCTGTTGCAATACTGGAATTTTCCCATTGTGGGACTAATAAAGGCTTATCTTATCTTATCTTAAACCTAATAACTGGTTGGGCCACCCTTAGCAGCAACAACTGCAATCAAGTGTTTGCGATAACTGGCAATGAGTCTTTTACAGTGCTGTGGAGGAATTTTGGCCCACTCATCTTTGCAGAATTGGTTGTAATTCAGCCACACTGGAGGGTTTTCGAGCATGAACCGCCTTTTTAAGGTCATACCACAGCATCTCAATCAGATTCAGGTCAGGACTTTGATTAGGCCACTCCAAAGTCTTCATTTTTTTTTCTTAAGCCATTCAGAGGTGGACTTGCTGGTGTGTTTTGGATCATTGTCCTGCTGCAGAACCCAAGTGCGCTTCAACTTGAGGTCCCGAAAAAATGGCCGGACATTCTCCTTTAAGATTTTATGGTAGACAGCAGAATTCATGGTTCCATTTACCACAGCAAGTCTTCCAGGTCCTGAAGCAGCAAAACAGTCCCAGACCATCACACTACCACCACCATATTTTACTGTTGGTATGATGTTCCTTTTCTGAAATGCTGTTACTTTTACGCCGGATGTAATGGGACACACACCTTCCAAAAAGTTCAACTTTTGTCTTGTCAGTCCACAGAGTATTTTCCCAATAGTCTTAGGAAACACCAAGATGATTTCTGGCAAAATGGAGATGAGCCTTTATGTTCTTTTTACCCAGCAGCGGTTTTTGTCTTGGAACTCTGCCATGCATGTTACGGTATGAGCACTGATTGTTATCCGTGCTCAGGTTGTCCAGTTTTCTTCCAGCTCCACCCCATTCCGGGCCTGGTCTTAGGGCCTCCTCCAAGGCTCGTAGTTTTGACAGCATCTCAGCAGACTTCTGGCTGTCAAGCTCAGCTGCTCTGGGACAGCTCTGTTATCATCATTGATTACCTTCCCTGCTTCCGATTGGTTTCTGTTCCCTATTTAAGGGAGCAGCTGAGAATGACTCCTCGCTGCGACCTAAAGGAAGAAACCCGTACATCGTGCCTCTCCGTGTACGTGACTGGAGTTCCTACGCCCAACTCCAGTTCCCTCGGTGTTTCTGCTCCTCACCCTCCTGTAAGTGCTACTGCTCAGCGTGGGTTCCGTCCTCGCGCATTCCTTAGCCTTTCTCCCTAGGTGGAGTTCTATTTTGAGTTATAAGCGTGTTTTTGCCCCTCGTGGCTCTTTACTTTGTACATTTGTGTATTTAAGTCTTTTGTTAATAAAGAAACGCAAACTCATCGGTTGTCTATAGTGTCTCCTTTATGGCTCGCGAGAGCCATTCTTAACAATGCAGGCCATTTTTGCCCAGTCTCTTTCTTATGGTGGAGTCTGGAGTGAGGCCTGCAGTTCTTTGGATTTGCTGTGGGGTCTTTTGTGACCTCTTGGATGAGTCGTCGCTGCGCTCTTGAGGTAATTTTGGTCAGCCGGCCACTCCTGAGAAGGTTCACCACTGTTCCATGTTTTCGCCATTTGTGGATAATGGCCCTCACTGTGGTTCGCTGCAGTCCCAAAGCTTTAGAAATGGCTTTATGACCTTTTCCAGACTGATAGATCTCAATTACTTTGTTTCTCATTTGTTTCTGAATTTCTTTGGATTGCAGCATGATGTCTAGCTTTTGAGGATCTTTTGGCCTACTTCACTTTATCAGGCAGGTCCTATTTAAGTGATTTCTTGATTGCGAGCAGGTGTGGCAATAATCAGGCCTGGGTGTGGCTAGAGAAATTGAACTCGGTTTTCCAAAGATGTGATAAACCACAGTTAATTTATGTTTTAACTTGGGAGGGCAATCACTCTTTCACACAGGGCCATGTAGGTTTGGATTTTTTTCCCCCTTAATAATAAACACCTTCATTTAAAAACTGCATTTTGTGTTTACTTGTGTTATCTTTGTCAAATATTTAAATTTGTTTGATGATCTGAAACATTCAAATGTGACAAACATACAAAAAAATGTGAAATCAAACCACTGTAATTCACCAAATCCCAGACGATTACTAGATTGGTTTGCTATATGATGGCTGCTCTTTACCATAGAATCTGCAGTGATTTTTTAATAAATGCATTTTTATATGAACATTTTCTTTTGACTCCTTAAATTCCCCCTCCCCCCCAAAAAAATAAATGAAAGGCAAAACATCCCTCCATTCATGTCTGTCAGCTGCTCTTATGCCACTGATTGCCATGACATTTTTGAGAGTTTGACAGTAGCCTTAATTTCAGCTTCTGTTTTGAAGCATTTGATAAGCTCGTAATCACATTTTGATATTACAAATAAACACCATAATTTTGGTTTGGTAAGTATTTAATTACGCAAATACAGAACATCCAAGGTATGTTGTGATTTGGGTACGGAGTGACTTGGTACAGAGTGTCCAGAAACCCTCTAAACCTTGGGCATGCAGCGGTTCAAGCTACAACTCCTGATAGGTTTAACTGCTTATGCAGAAGGGCGAGAAGATCATGACAAAAAGAATGGGCAGGGCATGCAAGTGAACCCCCAACAACACTGGCCCTGTGACTGAGATGGATAATGTAGCTCCTTTACAATCAGGTAGTCTTTCTTTTTAACCTATATGTTTTTCTTTCTAAAATGTATCTTGGGATTCCTTTTGATTACCAAATATATTAACTAAAGTAGTATATTGTCCTTATCACCAACAGATGACACCACACCTCTGGCTGAGATGGAAGAAAGAACATCTGATGAAGCAGTACAGATCCGTCAGTCTGATGATGCTCCAGTGGAAAATGTGCAAGAACAGCAGAACTGTAACATGTCACCTTAGGCTTCACAAAATTTTACTTTTGCAAGAGGAGAATAGAATAGGCTTTATTGTCATTGTACCGTAGTGGAGCACAACGAAATTGTGAGACTGTGACTTTTTTCAGAAGCTGTCACCAGGAGACATAGTATTGGCAGACCGTGGATTTGATATTAAGGAAAGCATTGCCCTTGTAGGTGCCACACTGAAAATACCTGCATTCACCAGGGGCCACAGCCAGCTTGATGCCAGAGACATGGAGAGAGTAACAAGGTATTACACCCCATTACTCTCTCCATGTGGAGAGAGTAATGGGGTGCATGTGCTCCAAATATACAATACTGAATGACATTATACGTCTGGCCTTTGTGGTACCATATGAAGGTGAGGACATGACTTTACTGGATAAGATTGTTGCTGCAACTTGTGCTTTGACCAATGTGTGTCAAAGTGTCATTATAAAGCCATAGTTTTAGAATGTAGACAATGACCTGTTTTTTGGTATGGTTTACCCCTTCAGACATAATGTCTTTAACGGCTGTGTAAAAACTTGAAAATAAAGTACACAATGGCTTACAAACTCCAGCTCTTTATTTATAAGGTGCAAAATACTGAGCATAATTTAAGTTGTGGAAAACACTGTACAGAATGTGTGCAAAGCACAGTCCAAAAAATGGGTCTTTTTGGCTGTAATATTTTTCAAAAGCTTTGTAAAATGTGGAATACTTTCAAGTCACAAAGAACAAAATAGAATAGGCTTCACTGTCATTGTACAGTTGTACAGTACAATGAAATTGTGGGTGTTCCACCAGGCTACTGTGCAATTAAGTACAGGAGAAGGATTAGATAAAAGACAGTTGCAGAACACATGACTGAAATGAAAACAGCCCAGAATTACGGAAAATCTATAAAAAAAAAATACAGGAATATAAAATGACATGCCTCAGTGTCTTTCACACAACGTTATACTATATAACCAGACTCATGCTATAGTATTCTAGTGTGCACGAGGTATAACCACGGCTGCTGTGGGGCTGCTGCTGGACTGAGTTCCACATCCTAGATGGAACCACTGGATCACACAGTTTTGGTTATGACAGGCACCCATGCCATCCAGCTCTTCTGGCTGCCTGCAAGTACACCACAACACATTCAGAATTACAACAGATTAAGCAGAAGAACTATAATCAGAACAAGCAAATATGTATAATCAAAACAAAGTAAACAGTTTGATAAATGTTTCATAGATTTAAAACAATAAATGACAAGTTCACACATTTTTTCACAGAACTTAAATGATATAATTTCTGTATATTTTGAAAAATATTTTCAGAGTGCTGCACATTTTAATTTCATCTGGTTGTATAAGGAAAGAACGATGTTTAGCATAAGAGAGGAAATTAAAAAAAACAAAAAAACATACCTTTGTGGGCACAGCTGTCTTCAGGTCTGCCTTGTACATCTCCAAGTCATCACCCATCCATCTGTGAACTGCACTTGGGCTGCTGCAAAGACCTAAAGTTACTGAAAACTTCTGTGTATATGGACTGACAGTTAAAATCATAAAATTATAAATGGTCAAAGTTAGGCAAAATGTTTATGTCCGAACTCCACATTGTATGTTGGTAGGGATCCAGCCCATCAACCCCTTTAAGCTTCGCCAAATAGCGTGCCTTTGCCATCCCGTTCAGTTTGGCATAGTACGGTCCCTCTAAATTTTCCTTTGAATGGTCCATTTTGTGATTTTTTTTGTTGTTGTTGTTCATTCATAATAAATGTAGAGGTGCCGTGTACTCGTGTGGTTTGTTTACAATCGCCCACCTACCAACCTACCCAACCCAGAATGCATTGCGTGTTTGTCACGTGGGATGGGGAGCTCAACTGGGCTTGTTTTCACAGCGCGGTTAATGACGTCATCATGTGAGACAGTAAAACTTAACAGACTAACGGTAGTAAAAAAAAAGAATACCTGCATGTAATTTGTAGTAAATATGTATTAAATCAAATCGTTTTTGCTGAATTAATAAATACCTTAAGGTAGTTAATGTTGTGATGTGAAGCTCTCCTAACTGTTCCATTGGCTGCGCATTGCTTTATGGGATATATTGGCTAATATAATGACCATCTGTTGTACACTACTTTTCAAAATGCATTGTGGGATATTTTGAATGTACCATATAATGAATAAAATTTTCAGTTACGATTTCGAACAGCACTACAGAATGGCTGATTCACTATATAGTACATTATATGGGGAACAAGTGAACATTTCAAACACAGAAGAGGGTCCAACTTCATGTAGGTGGGCATGTTGGACCACCATTTTGTCTAAGTTTTTATATCAAAGTTTAATTACACAAATGACTACTGCATGTTCTGTCTTTGCTTTCAAAGAGGGATGACTCAGAATGTGAACTGGTTCCATTTTGAATTCTTATTGTCTGTGCTGACTATTACACACTGCATCTTTAGTTGGTTATTTGTAAATCTTCAAGATTTTTTCTGATAAAATTGCATATTTTCCTTCAAATGTGTTCATGTTAAATTTCTCAGTTTTCTGAAACTGTCACATTTTTCATGTACATTTATTCAGTTCTAATTTTAAATTTCACCCTGTTTTGGATAAAGTGTCACCTGACATCAGTTTGTAATATTTTTAATGTATTTTTCCCACTTTAATTTGTAAATATAAGGGTTAGGCTTGCAATATATTTACATATTTTCTGTGTAAATTTGCAAGTTTTTTCCACATAAATGTAATTTTTACCATCAATATGTATTTTCTCCATAATTTTTTTCAGATTTTTGCAATTTTTTCATAACATTTGCATCATTTTTTATTTTGTTGGTGCCTTGTCAATTTGCATTTTTTTCCTGACTAAAATGTCAGATTTTTTTTCATTTTAATTTTCATTTTGAAATGTCAACAGATGTTGACCCGTTTTGTTCTGCAAATTGCCAACTCTTAAAGTATTTAGAAGGAAAACGCAGTCTTTAAATTTGCAACTTTCTTCACATAAATGGTGGATGCTGCAAATTCTAATAAATATGAAACTAATAATAGATGAAAAAGATTTAACTATTAGATAATAAAGATGAAACTATTATGTTAGTTACATTAATCATTATATTTCTATATACTGTTTTTCTGTGTTCTCAACAGGCAGATTTGTTTTCTATTTTCCTATTAGATGCCTCGTAAAACGTCCTTCCGTTGATTCCAGGCAGCTAAGAAGAGGTGGCACAAGCTTCTTGAGCTGTTAGAACCACAGGTGGTTCCTTCCCGCATCTGTAAGTCTTATTATTGTAATACTTTCAACCTATAGTTGTCATATCCGGCTCTAGGGAGCCGGGCAATCAGAGCCAGGGACAAGCCAGTGAGTCGTGATATTTTATTCAGGGTAAAGGGGAAGGGATGAGGAGAGCACAGATACTCATGCAGACGTACACTCACAGGTTGCACAGCGCAGAGGTAAGCAGCTCGTACCGGACGTGGGGGTAGCAAGACGTACATACTCACAGCGGGATACAAACACAGGAATGCTGCAAGAGGAGTATAAGCTGACACCAGACGAAGGGGCTTCAGCTTAGCAATGTGTTTATGTCGCAGCCCCGAGTCATCGAGGCTGCTCCTATTTATCCTCATTGGCAGCGCCCCAGCTGATGAAGACTAATTGGCCCCAGCCGTCCATAATGCTGCCAGCTGGGGGCCAGCTGAGACGCTGCTCAATGGGAAGCAGGGATGAGGGAAAACATGGGCTGAGTGCCGAGACGGCATCTCAACCCATGATGACAGAGCCCCTCCCTCAAGGTCGGGCTCCTGAACGACCAGGAACATCCCAGCCCCCCCCCCACCCCCCACACCTAGGGTGGGAGGAAGGGAGGCGGACCGGAGGGGAAGAAGCCAAGGGAAGGACAACACCAATGGGGCAATGTAGGGTAGCGGGAAAGAAAAACCCAAATACAATACTGACAAAACAGAATAATTAACCCAGGTACAGATGGGGAGAAGAACTGGGTCAGCACGCCGGTTACATACTACCCAGAGAGTACCAACCATGCGTGACCCAGAGCAAGGAAAAAAAAGAACCACCAAAAAGGTACAGGGCAAAAAATGCTGAGTACGGTTAAATAAAGGGGAACCTATACACAGCGCTAATTTAAGTACATACACACACAGTCACCAAGAAAAGTGAGGGTGACTGGAACAAATTACAATTATAGAGCATGGTGTTACGGAAAACAAGGCACATGACTCTATAATGAACCAACAGGACAAAAAAGAAATACTGAGTGCAGGCAAAGAAAAACCCACACACACACGAATATATAAATACCCAGTCACCTAAAGAAATGAAAGTGACTGGAATAAATGGATAACTGCAGAGCATGGTGTTACGGAAAACAAAACATAACTCTACAATACAAAAAACGAGGCTAAAAACATGGCACAAAAAGTAAAATGCTGAGCATGAGCGATGGAAAACAGCACTATAAAAACGAATCCACCAACAGGACAACACATTACACCCGAGTGACCTTAATAACAAAAGAAAAAGTGACACCCGAGGTGAATGGCAGGCAGAGTCCAAAAATGGCCGAGATGGCTCCGGAGATCTCCCCGCCCATTGTCCAGCTGGCAAATAAGGGAAAGAGAAGTGTTCGGACGGCGAACTCTGGACCCAGATCCCAGGAATCCAGTCCACCGGCAGCCGAACCAGGCTGCCCAGAGGGAAACAGACCAGTGGGGGGAACCAGATCACCGAACCGAAAGTTCTGTGGGTCGGGTCGTCGACCCGCACCACTCAACCACCAGGACCGTTGAGACGGGCGAAGGATCAGAGCGGATCCCGGTGGAAGAGGCTCAGGGGAGAGCCGATGACGAGGGCGGCGGGCGTCAGGCCGCAGGAAAACGGCCACCTCCTCACCGGAACTGGACAACACTGGGGCAGCACCCACGTCGGACCCCGATCGGGCCTCAGGCGGACCCACGTTGGACCCCGACTGGGTCTCGGGCGAACCCACGTTGAATACTGCACCAGAACCGACCTCCAACGTTGAACCCGGACCCTCCAGCACCACGAGGAACAGCAACTCCTTGCCGGTGACCCTGGAAGAAGGCTCAGAAGAGAAAACAGAACCGGGATCAGGATCACCGGCAGCGCCAGAACCCGGCGAGACGAGCTCAGACGCAGCGGACGGCTGCACCCGGCTCGTCTCCCCTGGAGATAGGCTGAAGTGCTCGAGGATAAAAAGAGAGAAAAGAAAGGAGAGCACTCGCCTGATCTCGGGTTCTGACGCTGTCCAGGACTGCGAAGATCCAGGATCCGTCGTCAGGAGGTCGTTGTCAGGCTCCCATCTAGCCGCGTCGGGCCCCGCAGCCAGCACGATGGTCAGCGCAGCTTGAGATCCCTCCAGCTCAGGTAACCCCGCCGACGATCCACTCGGCGTGTAGCCAGAAGAATCTCGTCCCGCTGGACCGAACCGCTCCTCCGTGGAGACCCGGGGACGCTCAATCGTCGGCGTAGACTCCACGCAGCAGTCAGTCCCCCTCCTCCGTCCGCAATGTAGCTGCGGAACCACAGGCCCTCTCCATATCCCACCACGTTGACCCGGAGCCGGGGACCGCTCGGCGGAGAGAGACACAGAGGATGCGGGATTAGGAATACAAGTTACAGCAGGTGGGGAGAGTTCAGGGAGCTGCGAACCCTGAACTTCTCCTCCAGGGATGTGACAGAGCAAATCATTAAGCAGGTGTGAAAAAACAATGACTTGCCTGCCCCCTGGAGGTTGAGTATCGCCTGCTGTAGTGGATTCTGCTTCTTCCTCTCCCCGCCCGGCGATAACGGAGGACCCCCCGGGAGTTCGTCTGAGGATCGCTCGCGTTGTCTCCAGCAGAGAGCTCACCAGGCCGGAATTCCAGGCACACACAGCAGTCAGGAAGCGCGTCGAGGAGGAGGGGAAAACAGCCGGGGTGAGCCAGCCCGAATGTCCAAGAATGACAGCGGGGAAATGAGGCTCAGGGAACGGGGCTGTAGAATCTCCACACAGACGAGGCGAAGAGGTGACAGCTGCGTGGGAGGAACTGTCCTGACGATGGCCCAGAACTGGATCCGGACGAGGTTCGTGCAGAGGTGACTCGGCGATGTGATGGCGGCTATTCCCGGGGAACGAAGCGAGGGGGAAACCCAGGATTCGCCGCTCCAGATTGGAGATCGAGGCGAGGAAGGCGCCGAGCACGGGAAAGCTTTGTAGCCCTGAAGTCCTCTCCATCAACCTCACTGCCGCCGCCACATGCCTGAAGGTGGTGACAGGAAACACAGTGGAGCTCGCGACAGCCACTCGACCCCAGACATAACTGCTGTCAGCTGCGGCTCCTTGAAGGGAATCCCGAGTGACGTGGCGCAGGTCGGGGGAAGTCCTCTGGTTGGCGCGAACTCCCGGACTGGAATAGCGGCAGGAACGGGACTCCGAAGCGGGGAAAGACGTCGCCCACTTCGACTCCCTGCCGGGATTTCCATCCACCCCGTGGAGCTTCTCTCGCTGTGTACCTGCAGCGTCTATCCTGGCACTGTCCTCCAGATGGTACAGAGAGTGAGGGTGACAGTCCAGGAGTTCCTCAGCACGGCCCGGATGCCAGCGTCTCGCGTTGGAGGCGTCGTGCAGGGTGAAGAATGTCCCGTCGACAGCCTCCGAGATGGACCTCAGCTCGTCGCCCTGGCGCCGGAAGTGACTCCTGGGAAACGGCATGCTAGCAGCGTTGACACCCGGACAGAAAGGTACATTTCCACAGCGACTCACGGCCGCCGGCAACTCTTCTGGCTGCGACATACTGTCATATCCGGCTCTAGGGAGCCGGGCAATCAGAGCCAGGGACAAGCCAGTGAGTCGTGATATTTTATTCAGGGTAAAGGGGAAGGGATGAGGAGAGCACAGATACTCATGCAGACGTACACTCACAGGTTGCACAGCGCAGAGGTAAGCAGCTCGTACCGGACGTGGGGGTAGCAAGACGTACATACTCACAGCGGGATACAAACACAGGAATGCTGCAAGAGGAGTATAAGCTGACACCAGACGAAGGGGCTTCAGCTTAGCAATGTGTTTATGTCGCAGCCCCGAGTCATCGAGGCTGCTCCTATTTATCCTCATTGGCAGCGCTCCAGCTGATGAAGACTAATTGGCCCCAGCCGTCCATAATGCTGCCAGCTGGGGGCCAGCTGAGACGCTGCTCAATGGGAAGCAGGGATGAGGGAAAACATGGGCTGAGTGCCGAGACGGCATCTCAACCCATGGTGACAATAGTAGGTAATCCATTTAAGTTTTTTTTTTCTTAATGTTGGATAATGGAGTTTCTTAACTTGGTGACATTTTGTGCTCTTTTAAACAGGTCAGGGCACTGGTCATCGCCGCACCGTGCGAAGATGGCCAACTTCGTTAACTGGACGCAGCCACAAGTTGGTAATTCCAGCAGAGTCTCCCAGCAAGAAGGTACTATTGCTGAAGTTATGAAAGGAAATAAGAAAACTTGATTTTAAGACTGTGTGGTAATTTTTACTGAACCCAAATGTTCTCATCCACAGTTCATCCTTGTTGTTGGAGACTCCCATCTATGAGCAGTCGTAGATGGATTCATGAGAATGCCACAAGAAGAGCTCTCCTTTGGCTACTCGTCCACCCCCAGGGCCACAGCAGCTGAGTTGAGGACTGAGGTGCAGAACCTTTCTGTGCCTTGGACACCCAACTTGGGTCTGTCTGCTGGCTCCAAGCACCGACCTTAAGGCCGCACATACCATCGAGCAAGCTGGAGCAGACTTTGACAGGCTCCTGGGCACGGTCTGCTACTGCTGGCGTAAGGTGAAGATACATTTCTTTTGTTATTATATAAACATATTTGTTCAAAGATTTACTATGATGTAATCATGTTATTGTTTTTGTTTTGTGAAGGTGTTTGTCCTGGGTTTTCCACCACGTCTAAACGTTGAGGTGGAACTGCAGCTCCTGCTGCACCAGGAGTACCACCATGTTGCAGCACACATGGGTATGTTCCTGAAAAGTAGTTGTAGGTTGTATAACACATGTATGACTGTGTTGTAATTGGTAGAGAGTCTTAAAACCATATTCACGTGTTTAAATCATGAATATTTGCTTTTTAAGGTGTCAAATACATTTCTGTGGCTTAACACTTTCCCATGGTCGACCTGGCCCTCTGGAACAGAAATAGTGTAAATATATTCTATGGCTGGGTGGTTTTTTAGGTCCACATTTGTTTAAATTTGACCTGTTTGTTCAGACAGATACATAATCAGACTCTTAATTTCTTATTTTCAGGTCCATCTATCTGATTCTGGAGGGATGGAGATTCTTGCCCGTTTGCTGTGGAACACCTGCTACCAACAGCTAGAGCCTCCGGTTCAGGGATCTCCTCCGGCTTCACCCATGCCATCATCTCCTCCAGTCAAAACGGTCTCACCCAAACTGGTTGTGATGGGGCAGCAGGCTATGCCTTGTCCAATCAACCCTTTTGAGTGGACTGTTGTGGGACGGGGTGCATATTGTCACCGAAAATTACACTGATTTGGTTGTGTAAGAATGTGAAGAATATTTGATTAAATTAGATGTTTGCTGTCATTAGAGAAGCAACTTTGTACACCAGAGAGGTCCCACCATGGATGGGTAAGCTGCAGATCAGTTTGTTTTGGGTTTTTTTTTTTTTTGGGGGGGGGTATTAAGATTGTCATTTAGTCCATACAGCCAATCATGTACAGTAGAACAAAATTACATTTCTCCCATCTACAATGTTAATCACATGTAGAACCAGAGGGGTCACTGCCACAAACAACTTCTCCTTTCCCCCATTCCATTACGCTGAGCACCAAGCTAGAAGGTGGGAAGTACCACTTTTATATGGTCTTTGGTATGACCAAGCCGGGATTTGAACCCATGACCTCCCGGTTGGGGCGGGGGGGATGCTCTGTCAACTAGGCCACCACTCCGGTTTGAATTAATGTGGTGTTGCAGGTATATCTTCTTTAGGTATTTACAAACTTTTGTCTGGTGACTATATCGCTCTCATTTTCTATATTAAGTTGAACCTGTAGTAGGAAGTAATGTAACCCACACAACAGGATGTTATACAGACTTTCAAAATAAAAGCCCCCCAAAATTAATCGCCTTAAAAACCAACCGACCAATCAACCCCTGAAAATTTACATGTCAAATTTCACAAAGTTAGCAAAAGCCAGAAATTAATAAGAATAAGGTGTTAAATTCAGGGGAATAGACTCAATTGTACAAGTAAAAAAAAAAAGGCAAATTTAAAAATACAAACATATATTGCCAAAAAACAACAATTTATGAAAAAAGACATACCCTCATTAACTGGTTGTGGACTAGTCCAAAAAAAACCCAAAAACTTTTAAGCAGCAACATTTTTAGTCTTCCTCATAATGATTATAAGGTAGCATTGCTGTTACTTGAGTAAAGTTTCTGGCTGCTCTATCCACTGCTGCTTATCTTCTTTTTATTCTACAACTCTGTCTCCTTACCAAACATCAGGACACTGGTTCCTCTGCCGTCCACAGGGTGGGGATGTAAGACTGCACTTGTCCTGCCCAGTTAAGCCCCAGTCTGAGGCTGGTTTAGTTGCTCTCTGTCAGTGCCGCCATTAGTTACCTACAAACCCCAACACTGGGATGGCGCTGACTGAGCATCTATGCAAATTAGGAAATGCAATATGGTGACTGTTTTTATAATAAGCTGTGTGAAGAGCAACTCCTTTCTGCTCTGAGAGACTTTCCATCCAGTCCTCTGTGTTTATATATTTATGCATTTATGAATATTTCCCCCTGTATGATGTTTGTATATACATGTTTTTCCCCTTTTGTCTCTCTAATAGAAGGTGCAATGAAATCCAAACCATCTGAAGGGTTAACATGTCCAGACTGAGCAGTGTTTGTTCGTAAGTTTTGAACTGGAACTGTTTGTCCAAGAACAGGAAAGGACACAGCGGAACAGACACGGAGAACAACACAATAACCAGCCAATGTGGACCAGATTAGAATATAATGTCAATTCTCAGTCCAGCAAATAATTAGTGCTTGTTCAATTATTTCACACAGGCTAGGAAAAGGCATCATAACCAACTCATCTGATGACAGCACATTCTTTTTATAATAGTTATCTAAGGTTATGGTTGACAACCTTTAATATGGAAAGTGGTGTTTGGAGCAATTTTTGTCCCACCAAAATGCTGCAGAGAGCCACAAAACACATTTGAGTCCTAAAATAAATATGCAACTTTTCAGTCATAAAATTGCAACTTGTCAGGCTACTTTTTTCTGCTAGATGTGAGTTTTTCTTATAGTTCTATGACCTTTTTTTTGGCAGATTTGTGAGTTTTTCTCTTGTGTTTACAGCATTTCTTTCAAATCTTACTTTCTGACATACACTACTCACAAAAAGTTAGGGACATTCAGCTTTCGGGTCAGGATGCACCTAAAATGCACTATAACCATCACAGATTAACTTAAGTTGACTTTCTCTAACCTTTTGAATGCTCATGTTCAACTGTTCAATGTTTCAGTACTTTCTGCATAATTTCAAGGTATTTAACGGCAAAATTCACAACAGATGTTTGATCCATGAATCGACCAATAAATTTTCTGGTTCAATTAGAATTGGTATTTAAAAAGTCCTCTTCATGCTGTTCACATTTTGACATCATGAGACCAAGACGATACCTAACAACTGATCAACAGTACCCCACCATTGTGAGGCTTCAAACAGGATGTTCTCAGAGGGAAGTGGTGACTGAGCTTAGAGTGTCACAGAGTGTCATCAGCAGGTTGCAACAGAGATACAGAGAGACTGGAAGAGTCACATTTTTTTTGCCACATCACACGCTGATGACCGCTTCATTGTGAACAGTGTCCTGCAGAACTGGATAATGAATGCCACTCAATTACAGGCACATTTAAGGGAGGTGAGAGGCACCCAAGTGTCATGTCAGACCATTCGAAACCGTTTACATCAGTGAAGTCCGCGTGTTAGATGACCTGCAAGGGTACCTGAACTCACCACCATGAACAGGCGTCATCATCTTGCATGGGCCATGGAGCATTTACGCTGGACAAGGGACCAGTGGGCCTCAGTGCTGTTCTCTGATGAAAGTTGATTCATGTTGAGCAGAAATTATGGCCACCAGCGATGTTGGAGATGTCGAGGAGAGCGCTATGCATCAGCCACTGTTGTCACCAGATGAGCTTTTGGTGCTGGTGGTGGTGTTACAGTCTTGGTAGGTGTGTCTAGTCCATCCAGAACTGCCCTACACCTTGTGAATAGCACAGTGACAAGCCGATACTACCTGAATAACATCATTAATCCTCTTGTGGAAAAGGTCACACGGTGGCCCTCACGTGGTGGACCTCTTGAGGCCAAGATCTTTTCGAAGAAAATATTCAGTTTAGATATCAGAAATTCCACAGGCTGTAACTTGACAGTGGTAAGTGATAATGGCTTACTGTAAATGAGAAAAATGTAAAATATGATCCAAAGTTTATGATGGGAGTAAAGTTATTTATCTCATTTGCATAATGTGACAGCACCTATATTGGATTACATAACTTTCAGTAAAACTGGACTTTGGACATATTTACATAAAGGATTTTTTTTGTTGTTTTTTTTGTTATGTAACCCTCAAAATATATGAACCAGAAAATAAGTAGAATGTAAACAAACGGTGATAAAAACATCAGACATACCACGCGTCATGCGTCACCATTTGTCCGTGTGCTCATCCTAATCCCTTATTTCATCTTCTGTCGGTCATTTTCACTTTCTCTCCCACGTCCAGAAACGCTCACATTTATCTTCTGATTTATTCCACCTCGATTTCAGTTAAGCAGGGTGGCGCGGTGGCGGAGTGGTTAGCACTGCGGCAGCTCAGCAACTCACCCTTGGCCGGGGGATCCTGGGTTCGATCCCAGCTCCCGACCAACAGTGACCTGTGTGGAGTTTGCATGTTCTCGCCGTGTCTGCGTGGGTTTACTCCGGGATTTCTCCGGTTTCCTCCCACAAGCCAAAAACATGCAAGTTAGGTTAATTGGCATCAAAACTGGGGATTCTAAATTGTCCTTAGGTATGACTGTGAGAGTGAATGATTGTCTGTCTCTCTGTGTTGACCCTGCGATGGACTGGCGATCTGTCCAGGGTGTACTCTGCCTCTCGCCCAAAGATGCTGGGATAGGCTCCAGCCCCCCCATGACCCGAAAAGGATTAAGCAGAAGAAGATGAATGAATGAATGAATGATTTCGGTTAAGCAACCCCGCTGAAACAGTATGATGTGCTCTCTGCGATGTGCTGCTTGGTTGACTGCGGGCAGAAGGTGGCCATCCGCCAGTCCATCTTGCGCCGTCACAGAAGGTAATTATTACCCTTCAGGATCATCCCCAGAAGCTAAATAACCCCTTTTAGAATCACAGTTGGCAAAATTCAGAGCAAGTGCTTCCTCAGTGTTGAAATATGCCGTGCAATCATCCCGACTTCTCTTCTTCTGAATTCTGAAACTGGCTTCTGGTTCTGGCGGAAATGGGCCCAGTCCTCCACGGTGGAATTGTGCTAGGATTTAAGCTATATGTGTCTGCCATCTAGTGATGTGAAATGGTTAAGACATCTGGGATTATTTGAGTGTTTGAACTACTTTTTCCACACCACGTGACAGGTGCATATCTGCGACCTTTTCCACAAGAGGGTTAAATCATGTAATCAAACTGGCACTTAAAGGGTTAATGCAGTCATTGTGCCCCTACATGACCAACACAGGCCTAATTTAATCTTCATGGATGACAATGCTCCAGCTCATCAATGTTGCTTCATTAGGGAATGGCTGCTGGAGGCTGGGGAACCTCAAATGGAGTGGCCTGCACTTTCTCCAGACCTGAATCCCATAGAAAATCTATGGGATCAGCTGAGTTGCCGTGTAGAGGGTCGTAACCCTGCACCCCACAACCTCAATGACCTGAAGGCTGCCCTTCAAGAAGAGTGGAATGCCAGCAGTTATGCTGCTAATAGGTTTAGTCAGCCGGGGGACCTCCAATAATGCACTGGGCTTCACTCCTTTCTTCACTCTCAATGAAATATTTTTTTTTTGCTGGTCATTAACATCTGTTTGTTCTCTCCCATAGATTGAGTCCCCATCGTGCTGTTTGCTCTCTACATGTCTGTTCTTTTCATCTTCTCTATCCCCTCACCCCCCAGCCAGTCGCAACGGATGACTGCCCCTCCCTGAGCCTGGTTCTGCTGGAGGTTTCTTCCTGTTAAAAGGGAGTTTTTCCTCTCCACCGTCGCCAAGCGCTTGCTCACAGGGGATCACCTGATTGCTGGGGTCTTTCTGCAACTGTGGGGGTTTCCCCTAAAGTTGAAAGTGCTATGAGATGACTGTTGTTGTGAAATGGCGCTATATAAATAAAGTTGAATTGAATTGAATGTCTCAGCAGACAATAAGTCGACTTGTGAACAGCATGAGACATCGTTGTCAAGCTGTAATTGATGCTCAAGGGCACATGACAAGTTATTAAGACACTGATATTTTTTGTTGTGGTATACCCACCACTGTTGTTGGCTTTTGTTTCAATAAATGATTTGAGATGAGAAAATCACCATTGCATGCTTCTACTTAAATGCCCTACTTTCATGATATATCATTGTAGCGTGAACTTTTTACATTTTCCATAAATTTCACCCAAAAGCCAAATATCCCTAACTTTTTGTGAGTCATGTACATTTGTTCTTTTTTTTTTTCCATCTAAAATGTAAAAAATTGTTCTGCTAAATGTATCTATATATTTATTTATGGTCAAAACCACATGGGTTTTGGGTAAAAGAGCTACAGACTGAACTCCTGATTTGAGACAGCTATTGCTAACACTGGATAGATACAGACATGTGAAAAAATTAGGACTCCCTGTATAAGCCTGTGTGTGTGGTTTTTTTTAACATATTTGGACATATGGATATTTAATACCAATGTTAAAAAATACTGGGAGATTCATGTAACACAAATAAACAATTAGAAATGAATTAAAGACTTTTTTTTCAAATTTTCTGTAAAATGTAACTCTAAACAAATAGTGAGGAATAAATTAGGACACCCCCATCTTTTTTAGGACACCCCCACATTCATTCCCACTTAAAATGGCTAAAATAAATGTAAAAAAAAATGCAAATAAAAACAAAAAAGTTAGTCATAGATATGTGAACATTTCTTAATAAAGAACTGGATATTTAATGGGGTGTCCTCATGTTTTCACATGACTGTAGCTCCATTCACAGGGAGACTGCATGACAGATGAAAGAACTAGTTGACTCTGCATTATTTGAATGCTAAGCTCCACATACGATGCACACTGTCTGCACCAAATGTGAGATATTTTCTTTTCTCTGTGCGTGTACTGAATGCCTGAAGCCGGTATCTGTCCTTCCACTACAAAAACTGCTCTCTCATCAAATCAACTAAAAACAAAAAATACACGCTCATTTATTTTTCATTGAAATTGTCCAAAAATCTACACAAAAACCAGTGCTTGTTCTTGAAAGTTACATATAGCTGAGACCAGAATTATGAGCCCCCTATGAAAATTTTATTAAAAGTATTTCCCAGGTGCTGTGAAACAGTGGAAATATTTTTTAACCCAGCTTTTCCAAACATCCTAGTTTTATTTTGGATGGCTTACATTCTTTTACTTTGAACACACAAACAAAATTATTTCACAAAAACCAAAAACTGCCAGGGTCAAAATTATGAGCCCCCTGATGTCAACAGTCAATTGTGTATCCTTTCTACTGGATAACAGCCTGCAGTTGTTTGTTGTAGTTTTCAACAAGTCTGACACATGGCTCCTGATCAATCCCAGCCCATTCTTCTTTGGTGACTCTCTCAAGCTCCTCTAGATTTGATGGTCTTCTGGCGCGGACCTTGGTCTTCAGTTCACCACACAATGGGATTCAATGGGATTCAAGTCGGGTCAATAACATTCACTTTGGTCTTCTGGAGGTATAATACTCCCACCACCATATTTCACTGTGGAGACTGTTGTTTGGGTTGTACGTCTCTCCCTTATTTCTCCAAATTTCAGCAGTGTCTCTATGGCCAAAGAGCTGTAGTTTCATCTCATCTGACCAAAGGATGCAGTTCCAGTATGCACAATCTTTCTCCAGGTTGTCCTGAGCATATTTCAGCCTGGCTTGAAGATGTCTCTTCTGCAGAAGTGGAGTTTTTCTTGCTCTGCAACCTTGCAGTCCATTCCTGTGCAGGGTTCTAGTGATTGTCTTCTTTTCGATTACAATTCCCAACTTAAGAAATTCCCCAATTGGCCAAGTCATTCACTGGTGTCTTGGCAGTTCTAGGGTCTTTAGACACATCTCTCACCAGTTTTCTTTCCAGAGTTTTTGAAATATTTTGCTTCCTACTTCTGCCAGGCTTGTTCTGTACCATGTGGCTCTCTTCGAATTTCTTGATGATACTTCTCACTCCAGTTCTTGACACTTGGAAATGCTGTGATAACTTTGTGTAGCGGACACAAGCTGGACTGAACACTAAAATGCTCTCATGAACTTCGAC
This sequence comes from Pholidichthys leucotaenia, assembly GCA_020510985.1. Lineage (NCBI taxonomy): Eukaryota > Metazoa > Chordata > Actinopteri > Cichliformes > Pholidichthyidae > Pholidichthys > Pholidichthys leucotaenia. Next base: position 210,499,510 of record CM035847.1, on the reverse strand, counting down.
TGCTCCATTTATGTACTCATAAGACTGTTTAACTCTGCTCCAAATCTCTCAATTATTAATTCCAGTTATTATTTATAATCATATTCATATAACTGTAGTGTCCATGCTACATTTGTATATCCACCTCCTGCTTTGTGAGCATCAACAGTTCTTTTTCGCAAGTCTAAACTGATTTCTTTTGTTTTTGGCATGATGCTTTCTCAAATGACAACTCAGTCCCTGAAGTCTTTATACTGTGTTAAATTGGAAGCTAGCCTTCAGTTTTAACTAGATTTTACAGGCTTTGAGCGTGACAAAGTTAAAGCGCATCATTGCACAGCAGTGGTTTGTGCTATGGCTCAATGAAAAGGCCGTTTTTTCAGGGGGGCTCATAATTTTGACCCTAGTAGTTTTTGTGAAATAATTTTGTCTCTGTGTGCAAAGTAAAATTATTTATGCTGTCTAACAAAAACTAGGATGTTTTGAAAAGCTGTGTTAAAAAAAATTGTGCTGTTTAACCGCATTTGGGGAAATACTTTTTAAAAAAGAAATTTTTACATGGGTAATCATAATTACATTCTACCGGGGCACCACTGAGAACATCCTCACCAGCTGCATCACAGTGTGGTATAGAAGCTGCACCGCCTCCTGCCTGAAGACACTATAACGCACAGTAAAAGCAGCCAGTAGGCTCATCGTTGCCCCTCTGCCCCCGCCCCCCTCCAGACATCTACCTCACCCACAGAGCCATCAACATTGCAGGTGACACCAACCACCCCTCACACTCCCTCTTCAGCCCCCTGCCCTCGGGGAAAAGGTATCGAACCCTCCAGGCCCGCTCCACAAGTCTGCTAAACAGCTTTGTTCATCAGGCCATCAGGACCCTGAACTCTGCCCCCACCCCCCAGACCATAACGCACTCACCCACACAATAACTACCTCAGCTGTTGGCACAGAAAGACTGGCACACCAACAGCAATAAATTTGCTGTTATATGTCTCTGCATTTTACTGCAATCATTTGCACAAATGTCATATCTGCTGCTGTCTGTCATTGCAATACTGATCATGTGCAGTCCTATCTGTCATCGTCTGCACCTACACTACCGCACTGAACTTGCAACTACGAGTATTACTGCTCTACTTTTCTGTGTATAGTAGTGCTGGGTCTTATTGTTTATCTTTATTTGCACTATGGGAGGTCTGGGTCCGTCTTTTGTCGCCATTTGCACTACAGGTAGCATTACTGTACATAGACTGCTGTTGTTTTTCCAGCCTTATTCCTTTTTCTTTTTTTTATATTGTGCACACCACTGAAGAGCGAGAAACACCATTTCAATTCTCCTGCATGTCCTGTATGTATAGTAGCACTGACAAATGAAATCTTTGAATCTTTTGAATCTTAACTAATTCTGTCCTCAAGTATATAGCATAGGTACAAGATGTATTAAAAATAATGTCTCTGCTTATTAAAACCAAAAACTACACTGATATTTTCCACTGAGGAAAGATCCTTGGCCACCTCTTAACCACTTTTTGAAAGGCTTATTTGTTCATTCCTTTAAAATGGCAGCCCTTTAACTTTATTTTGCAGAAAAGGTCAAAGTCTTGCCAAATTGTGTGTGTGTGGGGGGGGGGGGGGTACTGAACATTGTGTCGATTTGGCCAAAAAAATACTCTGTTCAAACACATCAGGATGTTACATCACTGTGCTGATGGTCTGAAAATGTAAGAACAATTGGTGTTTCCATGCATAAAAAAATGACAGGCATACTCCTGGTTGCCTTCCTGCTGAGGCAGACAGTTTAGACTTTGAGCCTTAGTGCAAGTATGAGGTCAATTGTGTAATTCAAAACAGAGATGATATTGTAGAGAAAGACAGCTATATTTAAATAAGAAAATTCCATTTGTGGTCCTAAAGCTTTATGATTGACCAAAAGCAAGAGGTCACAATGGTGACTCTACAACAATGCTGTGCTGACAAATGGCCCAGTCAGCTAAAATTACATTTCTCTTCATGTCCATTTGGGGCACACATGCATACACAATATGGACGTCCCACCACACATATCAGCAATAATCAGATAACCAAACAGGCAAAGTTAAAAGCAAACACAAAATCAGGACGCCAATCAATAAATCTGTGGGGTCAACAAGCACAGTAATAATGCACCGGGTGAAAGACAAATCAAAGACAGAGGAGCTACAGAAGAGTAATAAGTGATGACAGTATACACAAGCAGACATGTACCTCTGATTGAGCTGCCTCCATTGTCTCCAGGTATCCAGGCCAGTGTGATGGAGGAGGTGGAGGTGGTCGAGACTGTGAGACGAGGCTGATCTGGGGGGACTGAGGATTAAACAAAATCTGTGTTGTAGACTGTTCATAACAAGGTGCAGAGTGCTTTTCACAGGGACATTATTTTTATTTTGAACGTAAAACAATTTTTTTGCTCCTACCTTGCACCAAGAGGTTGACTATAATAGTGTCAAAGCCAAGCGTGTTGGTGGCTGTGCAGGTGTAGTAACCAGAATCTTCAGCTTTGACCGAACGCAGCACCAGTGTCCCATTGGCCAGAATTAGACGTTGTCCATCTAGAGACATGGGGATGGCTGTGTCCTCACTAATGGATACGAAGAAGGGGAAACTTGAGAGTATTCATAAGAAGCGTGCTGGGTTTTTTTTTTTGTGCATCCAGTGGGACTATCTGGACTAGAGCTAACGTATCAGATTTTCACATCATGGTTATTGTAGACTAAAATATCAGGATGACAATATCATTGCAGTATCTTCAGAAAATGGGAAAAAAAACAATCATCCTATCAGTCAAATTATTTTTAAATTTTGTGTACTGTTTGTGGTTTTTTGTAAATACGCTACGTATGCAAGAATAACAATTACTCTTAATTGGCTGAGAAAAGGCAGCCAGATGACCAATACACTGTATGTGTGCCATTAACACAATATCATTTATCAGAATTCAAATATAGATAATAATTTCACCCCCCAAACGCACATTTTCCCTTCATATATCTATAAATTACTTCCTGCCATATACATATGATTGATCTCATCTCTGTGCCCCACCGTCCTGCCATCGTTCTCTAACTGTTGTCCTTAACCCGATTCAGTCGAGCCTGGGAACCACAGCTGATCCTCGGAGGAGCCTTCCCGCAGTCGATCAACCATAACTAACTGCTTCACTTTACCACCCCATCCATCCATCCATCCATCCATCGCTTATCCAGGGATCCAGGTCATGGGGGCAGTGGTCCAGACCGAGTAGCCCAGACTGCCGCCCGGCTCACATAACATCATGATCCCCGTGACCCCGCCTGTGATGAGCCCACTGGAGTGTGGACCCATGTGGCTTTATTGATATAATTTTTCATATTTCTTTTAGGTGTGCTTGGAGTTGTTTGTCCTATCATTGTTGCTCAGAATGACCCCATGTTGTAATTGTGCCCATGACAAACAAACCTTGGTTTGATTTGATTTGGTATAATCCAATAAGCTTCCCTTCTCACAAGAACTGCAGCAGCATACGGGGGTGTGGAGTCTCTGGGATGGATTCTCACCTGTCTTTGGTCCATTTTATGGTGGGCGTGGGCTCCCCGACTGAGTTACAGGGCAATCGCACCTCTTTCATCCAAGGAGTAGTCACTGTACCCCCAAATGAGAGGATTTTAGCTGGAGCTGGAAGAGAAGAGTGATGGAAAATTGAAGAAAATGAAGTGCGAAAAAAATTGATCATTACACCTAATCACATTAACATTAAAACAGACCACACTGTCAGAAGAGCAATAGCCTAATTAATATGTACCACTGATAATCCTGCAGTTGTAAAACAATTTATTTGCAAACCTGATAATCATATTGTTTCCAATCAATACATTCTGATGGCAAATTGATTTGTTTTCCATTCAGAATACTGACAAGAAGCGGGATTAACTCTGTGGAAATGTGAATTGTATTTTCAGTAATTCACAATTGAAAACTCATTTGTTAAGTGTGCCACTGTCCGGAGAACAATATGAATAAAAACATAAGAATGGACAAAGAATTAGCAGTGATAGCATGAAAAAGCATCCACCCAATAAGGTGCACAACCCTGTTTTCCTCTGCCCCCCCTCCCCCCACTTTTCTTTCTCACACGTGGTGCTTCAGTCCACTTGTGCTAAGGTTGAATGAAGTATTGAGTGGGCAAGAATGGTGGATGCTGCCTTTTTACAGCCCTCTGCCCCTATATGAGCACACACTGGCAAATCCGAACAGATAAAGAAGAGGATAACATGGCGGAAGTGCACTTTATTCATTCTCACTCCCTTATTCGGCCTGTCCTTTAATCCAAAGCTTATTGATTTAACTGCCATCCACGTTTTCTTAAACACTCTGCCTCTCTATTGTCTTGTATAATAGTTAGCGCTGCTCTTTTTTTCTCCACCTGCTGCCCCCTCTTGTGCTCCTGCTTTTATCGTTTCCCTGGATGAGGGCAGTTTATCTGGCACCCTCTGAACTTTGAAATCAATAACACCTTTGTAAAAGCGGAACAGGCAGAAAGAGAGAAAAAAAAAGAACAAGGAATAAAACAGTATACAGAGCAGGTGACAGAGTAAGAGGGAAATAATGGAGAGTAAAGCGATGCATCTTTATAGACTGAAATTTTTTGTTGACAGAACCACACTGTATTCAGCAGATTAATATTTGGCTATACAGTAGTAAATCTGAATGCTGTAATCCCGTTACTGGGTAATCACCTTTTCCTTCAGCAAATCAGTTTTTGATCACAAATTTAATTTCAAGGACTCACCCTTGGCTGCTGGCTCCACAGTGACTTTGTCGCTGGAGTTTCCTCGGCCCGCAGTGGTGACAGCTGCAGCCCAGATCAGATACTGCTGCCGGTGATTGAGGTGTGTAATTCGGTAAAACAGCCGCTCTGGATTGGCTTCATACTCGCTTGGGAGCTAGGCACCAAGACAAAAGGAGATGGGGAAATGGGAGTGAAAATCTGATAGTGTGCTAAAATTATTTCATTTAGCTCTACAGAAATCAAGACACAATATAAACGAGTTATGAAGTAATCTTAACATCAATTGGTTTGATTTGCAAACCGTTGAAAGAGTAGATGTACCCATTTCAAATGAGTGTTTATCAGACTTGTGACAATGTATTACAGCCGTGGACAAAATTGTTGGTACCCCTCTGTTAATGAAAGAAAAACCCACAATGGTCACAGAAATAACTTGAATCTGACAAAAGTGGTAATAAATAAAAATTCTATGAAAATTAACCAATGAAAATCAGACAATGCTTTTGAATTATGGTTCAACAGAATTATTTTAAAAAACAAACTCATGAAACAGGCCTGGACAAAAATGATGGTACCCTTAACTTAATATTTTGTTGCACAACCTTTTGAGGTAATCACTGCAATCAAACGATTTCTGTAACTGTCAGTGAGACTTCTGCACCTCTCAGCAGGTATTTTGGCCCACTCCTCATGAGCAAACTGCTCCAGTTGTCTCAGGTTTGAAGGGTGCCTTCTCCAGACGGCATGTTTCAGCTCCTTCCACAGATGTTCAATAGGATTTAGATCAGGGCTCATAGAAGGCCACTTTAGAATAGTCCAATGTTCGGCTCTTAGCCATTCTTGGGTGTTTTTAGCTGTGTGGTTTGGGTCATTATCCTGTTGCAAGACCCATGAACTGCGACTGAGACCAAGCTGTCTGACACTGGGCAGCACATTTCTCTCTAGGATGCCTTGATAGTCTTGAGATTTCATTGTATCCTGTACAGATTCAAGACACCCTGTGCCAGATGCAGCAAAGCAGCCCCAGAACATAACAGAACCTCCTCCATGTTTCACAGTAGGGACAGTGTTCTTTTCTTGATATGCTTCATTTTTGCGTCTGTGGACATAGAGCTGATGTGCCTTGCCAAAAAGTTCCAGTTTTGTCTCGTCTGTCCATAGGACATTCTCCCAGAAGCTTTGTGGCTTGTCAACATGCAGTTTGGCAAATTCCAGTCTGGCTTTTTTATGATTTGTTTTCAACAGTGGTGTCCTCCTTGGTCGTCTCCCATGAAGTCCACTTTGGCTCAAACAACGACGGATTGTGCGATCTGACACTGATGTACCTTGACCTTGGAGTTCACCATGAATGTGTTTAGAGGTTGTTCTGGGCTCTTTTGTTACCATTCGTATTAACCGTCTCCTCCTGCGGCCACGTCCAGGGAGGTTGGCTACAGTCCCGTGGATCTTAAATTTCTGAATAATATGTGCAACTGTAGTCACAGGAACATCAAGCTGCTTGGGGATGTTCTTATAGCCTTTACCTTTAACATGCTTGTCTATAATTTTCTTTCTAATCTCCTGAGACAACTCTCTCCTTTGCTTCCTCTGGTCCATGTTCAGTGTGGTACACACCATGTCAACAAACAGCACAGTGACTACCTGTCACCCTTTAAATAGGCCGACTGACTGATTACAAGTTTGTAGACACCTGTGATGTTAATTAGAGGACACATCTTGGTTGAACATGTCCCTATGGTCACATTATTTTCAATCTTTTCTAGGGGTACCATCATTTTTGTCCAGGCCTGTTTCATGAGCTTGTTTTTTAAAATAATTCTGTTGAACCACAATTCAAAAGCAATGTCTGATTTTTATTGGTTAATTTTCATAGAATTTTTATTTATTACCACTTTTGTCAGATTCAAGTTATTTCTGTGACCATTGTGGGTTTTTCTTTCATTAACAGAGGGGTACCAACAATTTTGTCCACGTGTGTAGATCCTGAGAAATACAATGTTAGGGGTGTCTGAGATTGTAAACATGCCTAAACAACAGCCAGGGCTTTTAGTGACTTGGTTGCTGATAGGTCAGAACTGCTTCAATAATACAAATTTTGGGGATACCAAAGATAATTTTTCTTTAGCAGTACTGCCATTCTAAAACCCCAGCCACACAGCCCTGTACACACGAATGATACCTTGTGCATACCTGCCAACTTTTCAAACCTGAAAAGCCTAGTAGCTAGCCGGGGTCCAGGGGCCGATGCTAATGCTAATAATGCTAATGCTAATGCTAATAATAATAATGCTAATATTTGCCAAACAAATATTAGCATTAAATCTAGTTAAATGTAGCTAACAACCTCATATTTCTTCAACTTTCAAACCTGAAAAGCCTAGTAGCTAGCCAGGGTCCAGGGGCCGCAGGCCCCGGTAGGTCCAGGACAAAGTTCTGGTGGGAGGGGTTCAGGGGGGCGAAGCCCCCCGACGCCAAACAAATATTAGCATTAAATCAAGTTAGAATGTAGCTAACAACCTCATATTTCTTCAACTTTCAAACCTGAAAAGCCTAGTAGCTAGCCGGGGTCCAGGGGCTGCAGTGTCAAACAAATATTAGCATTTGACATAGAAGTCACATATTAATTATATTAAAGGTAAAATATCTAAATCAATTGCAACACTACACAGAGTGAAATATTTGCTGAATCAACCCACATTATATACTTTGTATCATTCATTAATACTCCCATACAAGACACATTGTACTGAAGTATGGGGAAATACATATAAAACAAACATATATCCAGTCTTTATGCTTCAGAAGAGAGCTATTAGAATAATAAACAAAGCTGCTTACAGGGAACCAACAAACCCACTTTTTCTTAAATTAAAAGCTCTCAAGTTGAAAGATCTGGTTGACTTTAAAACTGCAGTAATAATGTTTAAAGCTAAGAATCTATCACTGCCCGCAAATATCCAAAAGCTGTTCCAAATAAGGGAGAAACAATATCATTTCAGAGGAACATGTATATTTCAAAAACCTTCAGTGAGAACTACCACCAAGCAACACTGTGTTTCAGTGCAAGGAGTCAGATTATGGAACGATTTTGGACCTGAATTAAAATCATGTACAACGCTTGGACAATTTAAACAAAAACTAAAGGAAGAAATACTCCAAACATATATACAAGATGACATGTAAAAGCACATAAGGATTGTCATATCCAGTCTGTGTTGTGCTGTTACTTATTTTTTTTTTTTGTCACATTTTGTCTTAGCTTTGTTCCGAATTGTAATCGCTCTTGTTTTGTTTTTCTTTTGAATTCTTGGATGGAATATGGGTGGGCAATATAAGCTGCGGCTTCAGCCATCACCCATTTCAGATGACTTATGTTGAACTGTATAATCAGAGGAATTATTGTTTAATTTGACCTTGTTGGATTTTTTTGCCTTTGTTATATTACTCTGTTTCTTTTTAATCTTTACTTTTAATCTATCTGAAATAAAGATTCATTCATTCATTAAATTTGCATTCAAAAGACTATCTTAACACTGCATAGAACTTTGAATAGGCCAGATGTGATGTGTTATGAATACTAGAAAAGCACTCGGACAGCGCAGACCTCCGCCAAGCGCCACAGTTCCCCCCATACAGTGTTTAACATCATAAATAAAATATTGAAAATGGCCCTATCTCGCAATGTTAAATAAAAAAAAAAGAATCCTTTAAAAAATTCCTGGATCCAGACGGTGATCCGGATCACCACCAAAATCTAATCATCTGTAGGATACCCCATTTCTGACAATCTGTGAAAATTTCATGAAAATCCGTCCGTAACTTTTTGAGTTATCTTGCTAACAAACAAACAGACAAACCAACGCTGATGATCACATAACCTCCTTGGCGGAGGTAACTAGAAGACTAGAAATATCAGTAGGGTATACTAGCACTGTTTAACAGACACGTGCGTAATGACGGCAAAATCGCTCTGATATTTTATGTGTTTACATGATACACCAAGCATGACAAGGCTTGCAATTACACAGCACATGTTCTTCAGAATCTTAGGCATTATATAAAATGTATTCTCCCTTTAGATGTTTCTCTTTTGTTTTGTCTCTTTAGATGTTTATGTTGAATTGTATAATCCATGGTCCATTTGCCAGGGTTGAAGTGCAGTCGTGCGAACGTCTGCAGCAGTTTACAGCGTGTTTACATCTCGCCATGTACGCACGCCTCTCCGGGATTTCGCGCGAGAATAGAAACCTCAATACCCTCAATAGCGATAGCGTTAGCTTAGCAAACGCTTCAGGTAAAGCGTAGCAGCGAACCACGAAAAGAAACGCTACTGACGCCACTATGTTCTAAATTTAGATACGATTCCTAGCGATCTCGTGTTTGGAATTGCTTTCGTGTTTTTTTACGATTTAAAATTTTTGACTGAATTTTTAGTGAAAAACCGTAATTTTGATTAATAAAGCCGTAACCCGGAATGGGATCTTGAAAACCGGAACCATTACGGCAAAACCGGAGTGGTTGGCAGGTATGCTTGTGTATACCTACTTTGGGTTCATGTTCATGATTCCTGTGTGACTGCAATTCATCTTGGAATGCTTGTAAATACAGTATGTGTTGAGCCCTATCTACACAGATTTGTTGTGGTGCCATATTCTTACCATTTTCTGATTATGGCTTTAATGGTTGACTAGTGTGTACATCGACATACTTTTCAGTCAGCCAACATTTCTATTAAAAATCCATTTTTAAAATGAATTTTATGTAATATTTTAATTTTCTAATAAACTAAATTTGGGGTTTTCATGTGGCATAAGCCATAATCATCAAAATTAAAAGAAATTAACACTTGAAATATATCACTCTGTGTGTAATGAATCTATATAATAAAGGAGTTTCATTTTTTTTTAAATGAAGTAATGAAATAAATCAACTATTTGATGACATTCTAATTTGAGATGCACCTGTACAACAGAATACAAATCTATACAGGTGGACATAGGGGTGTTAGCATGTATTTGCATATACGTAGATGCCTAGAAAGCATCCAGACAAATGTGACAGATCTGATAGGTGAATGATGAACATATTCCCACCCCCACCCTGAATCCATCTGTCACTCCTACAGCACACCTCAGCACCGTCTTGCTGTCCTCATACATGTCCTGCACCACCCTCACACACTTCTCTTCCACTCCCAACTTCCTCATACAGTACTACACCTCTCTTGGCACCATATCATATGCTTTCTCAAGCTCAGGAGTGTCCAATCATGTGCCATGGAAGGCCAAGTCCCCGCAGGCTTTACCTCCAACCAGTGTCTTCAACAGCAGATTTCACTGAATTTCTTCTTACTGATTGCTGATAAGTGAAAACACCTGATGACTAGACTGGGTAGAAGAGAAAACCTGCAGGGTCTTGGCCCTCCATGGCACATGATTGGACACCCCTGCTCTAGATCCACAAAGACACAGTGCAGCTCCTTCTGACCTTCTCTATACTTCCCCATCGACACTTTTAAATGGGCTTTTACTTAATTTTTTGCTGTGGTGCTGTATATGTGTGTTCTCATTGATTTTATTGCTTATTTTATTGTAATTGTTTTTAATTTTATTTGCAGTTTTGTTTGGCTGTTTTATTATTCAATCTTGTGCAGCACTTTGTAACCCTGTTTGGCCAGGTGCTATATACAGCGTGGAAAATAAGTATTGAACACGTCAACATTTTTCTCATTAAGCATTTCTGATGGAGCCACTGACCTGAGATTTTCACCAGATATCCATAATAACCAAAGTAATCCATACATACAAAAAAATCACTGGAACTGTGTTCACAAAACAAGCTACATTTAATAAAGTGGAATGACACAGGGGGTGCACAAGCCAGTGTACTCCTAGTGCCAGTCCCAAGCCCGAGTAAATGGGGAGGGTTGTGCCAGGAAGGGCATCCAACGTAAAACCTTTGCCAAATCAAACACGCGGATCATGACGAATGACACTTTCATACCGGATCGGTTGAGGCCCAGATTAAGAACAACCGCCACCAGTGCTGTTAACCAACAGCGTGCCAGTGGAAACTGGGCTACTGTTGGCCGAAGATCGAGGAGGAGGAGAAGGGGAAGGCGTGTTAGGAGGGAGACAGAGAAAAGGAAAGGTTGAAGTGTGGAGGTGAGAGTAGGGGCGTTAAATGTAGGGACTATGACAGGTAAAGGCAGAGAGTTGGCTGATATGATGAAGAGAAGAAAGGTAGATACTGTATACTGTGTGTTCAAGAAACCAGATGGAAGGGAAGCAAGGCTAGGAGCACTGGAGGTGGATTTAAACTGTTCTACCATGGTGTAGATAGGAAGAGAAATGGAGTAGAAGTAATCTTGAAGGAAGAGCATGTGAAGAGTGTTCAGGAGGTAAAGAGGGAGTCAGACAGAACCATGAGTTTGAAGCTAAAAGTCAGAGGTGTGATGTTGAATGCTGTCAGTGCACATGCCCCACAAGTTGGACGTCAGGTGGAAGAGAGGAATTCTGGACTAAATTGAATGAAGCTGTAGAGAGTGTTCCCAGGAGGGAAAGAGTGGTGACTGGAGCAGACTTTAATGGACATGTAGATGAAGAGAACAGAGGTGATGAGGAGGTTCTAGGTAGGTATGGTTTCAAGGAGAGAAATGTGGAAGGACAGATGGTTGTGGATTTTGCTAAAAGGATGGAAATGGCTGTGATGAACACATACTTCAAGAAGAGAGAGGAACACCATGTGACTCACAAGAGTGGAGGAAGGTGCACACAGGTGGACTATATCTTATGCAGAAGGAGAAATCTGAAAGAGGAGACTGCAAGGTGGTGATAGGGGAGAATGTAGCTAAACAGCGTCGGATGGTAGTCTGCAGGATGACTTTGCAAAGCAAGAAGAGGAAGAGAGTGAAGGCAGAGCCGAAGATTAAGTGGGGGAAGTTACAGAAGGAAGAAGGTTGCACAGAGTTCAGGAAGGAGTTGATACAGGCGCTGGGTGGTAGGGAAGAATTACCAAATGACTGGAAAAGTACAGCAAAAGTATTGAGGGAAATGGGTAGAAAGGTATGTGGTGTATCCAGTGGAAAGAGGAAGGAAGACAAGGAGACTTGGTGGTGGAATGAGGAAGTTTAATGTAGTTTAATGTTGATTTGAAAGGGACATTACATACTAATGAACATTAATACAAAAGTAAGTATGTCAGATTTAGCAATACTGCTAATTTGCATCTGTAGTCCCCGGCGGGTACAGGTACAGGAAAGTATTCAAAGAAAGAGGTTAGCAAAGAAAAAGTGGGATAGTCAGGGAGGTGAAGAAAGCAGACAAGAGTATTTGGAATCTGGCAAAGAGAGAGGTGACAAAGGACACTAAGGAAGGAGAAAAGGACTTGTATCGATTGGCTAGACAGCGAGATCGAGCTGGAAAGGATATGCAGCAGGTTAGATTGATTAAGGACAGAAATGGTAATGTACTAACAAATGGCGTATGGAACACGCTTGGTGAAATTCATTTAATATTTAGTAGAAAAGCCTTTGTTGGTAATAACAGCTTCCAGACACCTCCTGTACGGATAAACTAGGAGCAGGCATTGCTCAGGAGTGGTTTTAGCCCATTCTTCCACACAAACTGTCTTCAAAATTTGAAGGTTCCGTCGGTGTCTTCTATAAACTGTGAACTTCAGTTCATTCCACAGATTTTCAATTGGATCCAGGTCAGGTGACTGACTGGGCCGTTCCAGCAGCTTTATTTTCCTTCTCTGGAACCAGTTGAGAGTTTCCTTGGCTGTGTGTTTGGGATCATTGTCTTGCTGAAATGTCAACCCTAGTTTCATCTTCAGCATCTTGGCAGATGGCAACAGGTTCTTATCAAAGATGTTTCTATACATTTGTCCATTCATCTTTCCTTCAACTATATGAAGTCTGCCTGTACCATGTGCTGAAAAACACCCCCCACCATGATGCTCTCACCTCCAAACTTCACTGTTGGTATGGTGTTTTTGGGCTGATGTGCAGTGCTATTTCTCCTGCAAACATACTGTGTGCTGTGGCATCCAAAAAGTTCAGTTTTGGTCTCATCTGACCTGACTATATTCTCCTAGTATTTTACTGGCTTGCCCAAATGTTGTGCAGCAAACTAAACAAGCTTATACATGCTTTTTCTTTAGCAATGGAGTCTTGTGAGGTGAGCGGGTATAGAGTCGGTTGTTGGTTGAGTGCATTACTTATTGTTTTCTTTGAAACTCCAGGTCTTTCTGGAGCTCTCCACGAGTGGTCTTTGGCTCTTGGTTAACTCTTCCGATAATTCTTTTGACTCCTCTGACAGAAATCTTGTGAGGAACTCCTGGTCATGGCCAATTTATGGCAAAATGATATTCTTTCCACTTCGGAATGATGGCTCCAGCAGTGCTCACTGGAAAATTCAGCAGTTTAGAAATGCACCTGTAAACAATGCCATCATTATGTTTTGCAACAATTAGGTTGCAAAGGTCTAGAGCAGGGGTGTCCAATCATGTGCCATGGAGGGCCAAGACCCTGCAGGTTTTCTCTTCTACCCTGTCTCTTCAGCAGGTGTTTTCACTGACTAGCAGTCAGTGGGAAGAAATTCAGTGGAATCTGCTGTTGAAGACACTGGTTGGAGGTAAAGCCTGCAGGGTCTTGGCCCTCCATGGCACATGATTGTACACCCCTGGTCTAGAGAGAGCTCTTTGCTTCTACCCATCATGAGTTCTTTGTGGTGTGACAATCTGATATTCACAGACCTGTTTAAAGGCTATCAGTCAGGACTTGACCAGCTAAAATGAATTTGCATTGATGGGGGATGGGATGGCTTCCTCAATTCTGATAGATTTCAACTGGTTTCTTGGCTTTCTATGCTTTTTTGCACCTCTTTTTCTTCATGTGTTCAATACTTATTCTCTCAGTCATTCCACTTTATTTAAATATAACTTGTTTTGTGAACACAGTTGCTTCGATTTCTTTGTATGTATGGATTACTTGGGTTGTTACTGATATCTGATGAAAATCTCAGATCAGCAGCTCCATCAGAAATATGTTTAATGAGAAAAACATTGACGTGTCAAATACTTATTTTCCCCGCTGTATATAAAGTTTATTATTACCGTATTACTATTTATTATCCATCCATCCAGCCAGCCAGCCATCTTCTACCACTTACTCCTTTTCTGGCTGCGGGGGGCTGGAGCCTATCCCAGCATCTTTGGGCATGAGGCAAGGTACACCCTGGACAGATCGCCAGTCTATCACAGGGCACTATTTATTATTTATAATAATAATTGATTAGATTTATATGGTGCTTTACATTTCAAGTGACATCTCAAAGCGTTTACAGTGAGGCCATTATTCATTCACTCCAGACAGACACTGATAGTGGTAAGCTACTGCTGTAGCCACAGCTGCCGTGGGGCAGACTGACAGAAACATGGCTGCCAGTCCGTGCCAACAGTCTCGCCGACCACTACCAAACATTTATACACATTCATACCCATTGTCATGGACACTGGAGGCAAGGTGGGTAAAGTGTCTTGCCCAGGGACACAATGTCAGGATAGCTGAGAAGAGTGGGATTCGAACTGCCAACTCTCTGGTTATTAGAAGACCTGCTCTACCTCCTGAACCACTGCAATATTATTATTATTTCTTTTTCACATGACTGTACTTGCACGTGCTTGATCACCATCCCTACCTCCCTGATCCCACTTGCTTTGCAGGTGGATAGAGATATTGACATGTATTCTTGTGTACAGGTCTGTGTGACTGATTTTGTGCAGAGTGAGAGAACACCATGAAGCTCTACATTCTTCTCTCTATTTTGCACCAGTTACACTCCACAACGTTGTGCACAGCGTAGAGCGCTCCCTTTCCTCCTCTGTTCTCCTCGGGGAGGGCAAACAGAGATATGACAGAGAAGACAATGGGGGACAGACAAATGACTCAGTCAGAGATATCATGAACAGTCACACACTAATGAGGCCTATCTACTGCAGGCATCGGCTGCGGTGATAGAGAGGACGGGTACACAAACAGTAAGGCAGTTGGGACACATACACACTAACACACAAGCTTGGATGTACTGAGACACACACACACTCGTGCCGTTTCGTACATGACCCGGAGGTGGATGTATAATTGCAGTGTGTTTAACCTAGCCGTGTGTCTGCTGTCTAGACATATACGCATCACTGTCCCCGCAAAACACACACACACACACACACACACCAACAAACCTCTTTTTTTCAACTGCCTGTCAATCGCTATTCACCTAACCACCAATTATACCTGTATTTCCTCAACTTTCCTGCTCCTATGGCATCCCAGCATTCAGCTAAGGACACACACTCACACAAAAACTACGTCCCTCCTCACCACCTCTATCTGCTGCTGTGCTGCTGCTCTCAATTATAAATAGTATATTAAGAAAGATGCAGACAACAACACAAAACATGAATTTAACACCAGGTAGCACCCTGCGTTCACTCTCCACCCTCTGAATCGTGCTTTCCTACACCCCTCCGGTTTGACACCGGCTCACATTTGTGACTGACAGGTACACGTGCACGGATGAAATGAAGGTTTGCGGTACAAGTGTCAAATGGGATGAACAGTCAGGGAACGTGTCAGACCAGTGGAACCTGTGAAGATGCTGCAGTGTGGCTGAGCGCCGTCGTCGTCTGCAGATGGGTTTATTGTGTGCAAATAGATTGCAGGATTCATGTTGTTTTTCACATTTATGAGCAGGTCGCCATGAAGGAACTCCACTGAGCTTTTCATTACTTCACAGTGTTCCCTCTACATCATCCATTCCTCTCATCTATGTCCTCTTCCTGTATTTTTTTCCCCTCTTTACCTCATTGCACCATCTTTTCCTTCTCCCCCTGCCGTCACCGTTCATCTATCTCTTCATTTGCCTGTCTCCACACTTGTCTATCATCTCTGGGCCCACTCTATCTATCCACCAAAACCTCCCTCTGTTTTACATCGTCTCCCCACCACACACCCCGTCTTTTTCTGCACATTTGTCTCTATACTCTCCACTGCAAGCTGAAGGATGGATGGATGGATGGATGGGTAGGTGGGTAGATGCTGGGAGGAAGGGAGGGAGGTAGGGGGAGTGCCAGAGTGTGTGTTGCTGTAACGGATATTAAAATATTCCTCCGGCATGGAGATAGCAGTGATCTGGGGAACGATAGAGCGAGATAATGAAAAGAGGAACAAAAGTACTCCCCGCGCGGTATGTCTGACCCCTGCCCCCCCCCCCCAGATCCCTCCTTCCTTCTCTCCAGTCGCACTCATTTACATAGTAATCACGCCAAACTCTGCATGGGGGCTTCAGAGAGAGGGAAGGAAAAATTGAGAGAGAGAGAGAGAGAGAGATGGATGGATAGAGAAAAGGAGGGATTTGTGAATGAGGGCGACTAAGGAGCGGATGAATGTAAGTTTCTCAAAAAGTGCATTAAACGGTGCATGTGGATGTGCGTTTGCATGCAAGTTTGTGTGCAAACAGGATGCATTCCGTGCTTTTTAAATTCACACTGCCATAAAAACATGAGTTGCATTTATTCATGTCCCTCTATAGCTGGTGTGATACATTTATCAGTGTGTGTGTGTGTGTGTGTGTTTGCTCTCGGCTTGTTTTCTGCCCTCGTTGATGAACAGATGAGGTTGTCCTGGCAACATGATGAGACGCAGATATGCAAATGAGGCTGAAGGGTGAGTTTGCACGCGCACACACTGCAGTATGAGGGGAGCTCATTTCACACACACACACACACACACATCTCACAGAGACTGCAGCACTAGACCACACACACTCTGAACAAAGGGACAATTAAGGGAAATTTCACAACATACACCCAAGTTGTTTAAAAAAAAAAAAGGCATAAGAAGGACCTTGTCTTCTTGATGATACATGTGGGGTCTGTCCTCATCCTGCTTCTCTTACTTCATTCACCTGTCAGTTTTAAAGGGCCCGTATGGTCCAAAATGGTGTTTTCTTGAATCGCGTAAAATATGGCCATGGGTCACATTTATGCTGATGAAATATCAAACTGCTCACCACACAAATACACACAGTCTTTCTTTACTGTCCCTCCAGGATTTTGCCATGTTGCGATAGCACTAATTCACGTGAATTCTGGTAATCACCATGAATTTTGCGTGACCTTGCAACTTTGTCCCATCAATGCAACTTTCCCAATTTCACCAATCCAATTTGTCCCTGAGTAGCGCTCAAATGCTCAGTCGAACCAATCAAATGCGTCGCTGCACTGCGCTCACTTCCGTGTTTACAGTGAGTGTTAACGGAACACATCAGCAAAAAACAGTGTGTGAATTAAAAAGAAAAAACACTCACCCGCGAGTTTTCCCACACCGTCCCTTCCTCCGTCTCCCCGGCCCACTGGTGGACGTCTCCCTGCGTCTCCGTGTTTATCACAACTTTTTTAAAAAGCTCTTGCAAATTCAGGCTTTTTGGGCTGCAACAATCATAAAAACATCCCACGAAATCCTGGAGGGACTGACTTTAGTTAAGCTCTTTGTGTGAAATGAGGAGATTATACTTCTGGGTTCTATGATGTCACAAGCCAACAAGACCTACCTTCAGTTCTCCAAGTCAACAAAACTAATGCAGCCTCCTCCTTACTTGTGAGTGGGTCACTCACAGACACCCCCCTTCCAAACAAAACAAAACCATCATATTAGGGACTCGGATGAAAACTGATTATTTTTTACAGAGCTTTCCCCCCAATTTCTATAGACTGCCTTTGAGTTCTGTTATACCCCCTTTACACAGGGGTGGAGATCATTGAGAGATCGCTGAGTGATGGCAAACTGCCCAGATCTCCAAACAATCTTTCAATGATCAGCGATTGCCAAAATCTTTCAGTGATCTTGCTGATCTCCCAATGATCTCTCAGCAATCTTTCAGTGAATTCTATTGTCTTTCATCAAATGCTCAGCAATCCCTCACTGACCTCTCAGTCATCTCTACCTTGTGGGTGGAAAAATTTGGTGTTCATTGAAAGATCGTCAAGAGATCAATAAGATCACTGAGTGCTCCTTGAGCTCTCCTTGACAGTTCAACAATCTCATTGATCTCCCAATGATCTCTCAGTGATCTTTCAATGAAGGCCAATTTTATCCACTCAGAAGGTAAAGATGGCTGAGAGTTCAGTGAAGGATTGCTGAGCATTTAATGAAAGACCAATAGAGTTCATTAAAAGACTGCTGAGAGATCACTGGGAGATTGATGAGCTCGTTGAGTGTTTGTTGAGAGATCTCTTTAAGACTGTCGAGAGATCACTTCCCTTTGGAGATCATTGGGAACTTGTTTTGGACTGAGTCAAAACAATCTCTTAACCGTGGAGGCCATGGAGATCACTGAAATATCACTGAGAGAGCTGGCCATTTTTTCATCTTTCAATGACCTTTCAACAATCTCCACCCCTGTGTAAAGTGGGCAGAAGAGCACTAGAAACCCCTCATATATATATATATTGTATATATGTGTGTGTGTGTGTGTGTGTGTGTGTGTGTGTGTGTGTGTGTGTGTGTGTCTTTGGTCTCCCAACAAACTCTCGAAGATCCTTCAGCAATCTCTCCAGGTCTCTCAGGATCTTTCAAAGATCTTGCAAAGCATGAAAATCTTACAACAATCTCCCAAACATTTACACAGAAAAGGCTTTTTGAGGCTTTAGGAGATCGTTGTGAGATCTGGTCAATTTTTGATCTCTCAATGGTCTCCCAACCATCTCTGTCTGTGTAAAGGGGCCCTTATTACTGCAATGCAGTCACTGGAGCAAATAGCTCCCATTCTAGTCAATGCTCTACTTTCCACCAGATAGGGCGTGTTGCGTCACAGATCCGGCTCACTGCAACAGATCGCTAAAAATACACAAGTCTCTTCCTGATAGATCTTGCACGCAAGGAAGTGCTGCGGTATCTTCTGTATTTAATGACTGTTCATTTTTAAAGACTTGCTTTTAAATATCACCCATTACTTGTTGAGGTCTTCTTCTCCACTGCTGCAGTATATCCAAGAGCAAAAAAAAGTGTGACATATAATTAACAGAATTAAACTGAGCGGATACTTGACCATTATTAAAGCACAGACAAATCCAGGTGAAAGACAGCAGCAGGTCTGTCTTGCTTCCTTGTTGCTATCACGTGATGACAACTCAGTCTGTCTAGATCTGTTGGTTATTTTATATGATTTTCATGTGATCTTGTCATGCAAATTTATTCTGATCCATGGCGCTTCAAAGCACAAACGCAGCTGGTTGGGACTGTCGCATTGAAGCTGCAACTGAATGCAACCACAGTCAGTGGAGATGACACTTTACAGACAGCTTTAACTGATGAGCTGTAAAACAACATGTGCTTTTGGGGATTTTATATCTTTATATACCCTTGAGGATGTAAGAACATAGAATGAATCCCTGGACACTGTGCAATATGGGACCTTTAGAACTGTTTTCATCCTTGTTGTCACTCACCGGTTGGCCTGACCCAGGGCTGGAGCAGTAAATGGTGTACTTGCGGATGATTCCATTTGGTTTGTGAGGGGGCAACCATGACACCATGACACTGCTGGCAGAGGAGGGCACAGCTTTAATGCCAGCTGGAGGTCCAGGGTCTGAATTGGAAAAGGGGAGAAAAGAAGGAAATGGAAAAACGAGCAAAAATCTTAATCAGGTGTATTTACCATGCTGGTAAATTGTAAAGCAGCAGGCAGTTTTTCAGATACCTATATACTTTAAAAAACTGATTATATTTTGGCTTTAGGTTCAGCTATTTGGTTTGGTTCACCAATCTTCTTCATTATATACCCCTTTTTACAACTTTCAGTCCATGGCCAGAATAACAAGAGCACTCTGAAGTGAGTGCAATATCCTCCACCTCTGTTTTCTTTGATGATCCCAATACTTACTGACGGAGAGCAGTTTTCAATTTTTCAATATAATTACTGTGGTAGAACCAAATTATGATAAACCCATCATCCATGAATATACAATAAAGTATATAACGCATAGTTGTAGGTCAGGATCCCAAGGTGAACCTGTGTAGCAAGTCTGGTGAACCTAGAGAGCTTTGCACGTTCTATAGTAAGAGATCATAGAGAGTGTCAACCTTGGCCTTTGACCTTTTGACCCCAAACCTTTAGTCAGAGGTTATGGTCTCAAAGTAAACCTGTGTACCAGGTTTGGTGACCCTAGCTTTCTTTGGTGTTGAGATATAGTTTATAAGCCCTGTTGATGTTGACCTTTGACCTTGTGATCCCAAAACCACAGTCCCACTTCAGGATCACAGGGTGAACCTGTGCACCAAGTTTGGTGACTCTAGCTTTACTTGTACAGTAATAAGGCGTAGGGAATGCTAACCTTGACCTTTGACCTTTTGACCCCAAACCCATAGTTATTGTTCAGGATCCCAAGATGAACCTGTGTAGCAGGTTTGGTGGCCCTAGCATTACTTGTTTTATAGTAATAGTAAATGTAACATTTGCCATAGTGCAACTGCAATATTAACTTTGAACCTTTGACCCCTTGACCCCAAACCCATAGTTAGGTGAGGGTGTAAGTTGTCCAAGATGTGTATTAGATACAACTACTGTATTGATTTGAAAAGCCTACATAATTTCTTTCAGTAGTTATTGTGTTTAGAAGATTTAGGGAAAAATCCTACCTTTGACTTCAAGGTCATCCAATCAGAGTGAAACTGCAATATGCGCATCATCAGAGTACATCAAACCGTGGCACCAAGTTTCAGAACAATTAGACCAAAACTATAGGAGAAACTGATTTCACAAAAGTGGGATGGACGTATGGACTGACCCATAACATAATCCCCCTTTGGCCTTTGACCAGTGGAGAATAAAAATCTTCAGTTCTTTCTGAAACTGAGAAACTCTCCTCACCGACACCCTGACACAGATAGTATCCAGCAGGCTCAAAGTTTAGTGGGACCACCATCTCAGTTCTCAAGTTCAATTCCAAACCTCACACAGCCTAGACAAACTCAAAATAAACTCATGCAGGTCCTACCACTGAAACATGACAGCAGCCCTGTGACAGACTGTGGTGGGACTGAGCAATGAAAGGCTTGTTCCACAGCTTTGATAAACTTCTAAACCTGGGTTTTTCTTTTCAGACACCACCAGAACTGTGCTGCGTGGTCTTCTGGTACCTGACAGCTGTTTCCTACGTGCCCCCCCCCCCCCAAGTTAACCAAACACAACAGGACTATTTCAATTTGACAGCATAGTCCCTCAGAGAAACTGCAAATGTCCCTAAATCCAAATTCTGTGGAGGTTCTTCTGAATGAGGAAGCTAAAGATCTCGTGGAGAACAATGGATTCTAACCAATGACTCTAAGAAAGAGTTTGAGCTGCTATTCAGCTCATAAACTAAAAAAAAAAAAAAAATCAATTTAGAACCTGTTAACAGGCTGAACATCAAGACAAGGGACAGGATATGAATGTTACAAACTCTGGTCATCTGCTTTCAGAGCAAATCTGAAATAAAAGCCCAACCCAATTCTTTACTGTATTGCCACCTTACAGTGGTGACTGTGAGTTTTTGTTTATTTGGGCAGTAGGCCCTGCTAGGTACTCACAAAGAGCACAGAATGAGTTCCTGAGACAACAGGCTGAAGCGAAGAGCTGGACTTGAGGGGTGACTCACTGGCAGTTACTCATAAATACAGTGGTGTGAAAAAGTGTTTGGCCCCTTCCTGATTTCTCATTTTTTGTATGTTTGTCACACTTAATTGTTTCAGATCATCAAACAAATTTAAATATTAAACAAAGATAACACAAGTAAACACAAAATGCAGTTTTTAAATGAAAGTGTTTATTAGTAAGGGTAAAAAAAAATCCAAACCTACATGGCCCTGTGTGAAAAAGTGATTGCCCCCCTGTTAAAACATAAATTAACTGTGGTTTATCACATCTTTGGAAAGCTGAGTTCAATTCCTCTAGCCACACCCAGGCCTGATTACTGCCACACCTGTTCTCAATCAAGAAATCACTAGAAGTCCCAGAGAGGGGCCATTTGGCCTTTTTACCTAGAAAACCCATAGGGGGACCATCAAGAGGCCACAAGAGGGCCAACTTCTGGGACTTCTAGTGTTTTAAATAGGACCTGTCTGATAAAGTGAAGTAGACCAATAGATTCTCAAAAGCTAGACATCATGCTGTAATCCAAAGAAATTCAGGAACAAATAAGAAACAAAGTAGGTGACATCTATCAGTCTGGAAAAGGTTATAAAGCCATTTCTAAAGCTTTGGGGCTCCAACAAACCACAGTGAGAGCCATTACCCACAAATGGCGAAAACATGGAACAGTGGTGAACCTTCCCAGGAGTGGCCGACCAACCAAAATTACCCCCAAGAGCGCAGCAACGACTCATCCAAGAGGTCACAAAAGACCCCACAACAACATCCAAAGAACTGCAGGCCTCACTTGCTTCAGTTAAGGTCAGTGTTCATGACTCCACCATAAGAAAGAGACTGGGCAAAAATGGCCTGCATGGCAAAGTTCCAAGATGAAAACCACTGCTGAGCAAAAAGAACATAAAGGTTCGTCTCAGTTTTGCCAGAAAACATCTTGATGATGCCCAAGACTTTTGGGAAAATATTCTGTGGACTGACGAGACAAAAGTTGAACTTTTTGGAAGGTGTGTGTCCCATTACATCTGGTGTAAAAGTAACACAGCATTTCAGAAAAGGAACATCATACCAGCAGTAAAATATGGTGGTGGTAGTGTGATGGTCTGGGGCTGTTTTGCTACTTCAGGACCTGGAAGACTTGCTGTGGTAAATAGAACCATGAATTCTGCTGTCTACCAAAAAATCCTGAAGGAGAATGTCCAGCCATCTGTTTGTGACCTCAAGCTGAAGCACACTTGGGTTCTGCAGCAGAATAATGATCCAAAACACACCAGCAAGTCCACTTTTGAATGGCTTAACCCTTCTTGTGGCAAGGTTTCATGGACAGATAGCACCCCCACTGCCACAGGCGCAGGATTGCGCCTGTCATATGATGTTATATGATGTGGCCAAAAACTCCCCAGTTGATTTAAGTTGTACAAAGGATTCCACCTCACAAGGTGGCAGACATGTACAACTTACTGCTCTTGCCTTCGAGGACTGATGGCGGACATAGAAGCATCCTTCTGGACACCAGAGAAGAAGAAATTTTTAGACAAACAAATGTGGACGTTACCAATCGCTGTAGACGTACTCCATCGCAGACAGAGGAGCCATTTGCTCCCAAATTTGCCAACTATGATTCTAAAAAGAGATTATTTAGCTTATGAGGGTAAATGTTTACATTTTGTTATAACAGATGGTGGGTGAAGCTGGTTGATGTTCACCTGCTGCCGCCCTCAGCGCCATGTGACTAGACAACAATTGCGCCGGTTCCATGTTGTCATATAAGATAAACTGCGGCGGAATAAAAGCGAAATTGAGATGGGATAATCATAAGAGTTTCTGGATGTGGGAGAGAAAGCGCAAATGACCGACAGAAGGCAAAATAACGACCAGGATGGACGAAAATGGAGGAAGCAAGAGCCGCCTGGCCAGCGGTAAGTCTGACGAATTTCTTTGTTTGTTGGCATTCTACTAATGTTCTGGTTCATATTCTTTGAAGAGAAGATAATAAAAAAACCCAAAACAAAACTGGTAACAAGAAAACAAAACTATCCTTTGTGTAAATATGTCCAAAAGTCCATTTTTGACCTAAAGTTGTGTAATTTGTTATAGCTGCGTCACATTAGGCAAATTACATGCATGAATTTACTCCTATCTCTAACTTTGGATCATATTCTACATCTTTCTAATTGACAGTAAGCCATTATTGCTTACCACTTTCAAGTTATTGCCTTGGAAATCTCTGACATCTGAACTTAATATTTTCTTGAAAAAACTCTTGACCACTAGGAACTTATGGAGTCACGGAGCACCTGTGGCAGTCATTGGGTTAAGAAAAACAAAATGAAGAAATGAAGAGTGGCCTAGTCAAAGTCCTGACCTGAATCTGATTGAGATGCTGTGGCATGACCTTAAAAAGTCGGTTCATGCTCGAAAACCCTCCTATGTGGTTGAACTACAACAATTCTGCAAAGATGAGTGGGCCAAAATTCCTCCACAGCGCTGTAAAAGACTCATTGCCAGTTATCGCAAAAGGTTGATTGCAGTTGTTGCTGCTAAGGGTGGCCCAACCAGTTATTAGGCTTAGGGGGCAATCATTTTTTTCACACAGGGCCATGTAGATTTGGATCCCCCCCCAATAATAAACATGTTCATTTAAAAACTGCATTTTGTGTTTACTTGTGTTAGCTTTGTCTAATATTTAAATTTGTTTGATGATTTGAAACATTTAAGTGTGACAAACATACAACAGATGAGAAATCAGGAAGGGGGTAAACACTTTTTACACCACTGTATACTCAACCAAATTTCCAACACAGCAGTGATTAACATAACTAAGTGAAGAACTAAAATCCAGTAACTGTTTCTTTGATTCTATAAGTGTACAAGTTGTACATATCTGCTTTCTTCTACTCAGACCTGATCCTTGTTTCATTTTAGTGCTTAGTCCAAGCAAATGTGACTCATGCTCATGCCCCCTTTACACAGGGGTGGAGATCATTGAGCGATCTGGCCAATTTTTGATCTGTCAATGATTTTCAGTGATCTCTACCATCACCACGGTCTCCTCAATGTTTTGACTCCCAAACGATCCCAAAGATGAATAAAAATGGGTCCAATCTTTCAACAATCTCCTTGCTGTGTAAAGGAGACTTTATTGCTCAAAGACTAATCCTTCTCATTTTAGGGGTGTGAGAAGGCCTGGTCACGAAACTTTTAGCTACTGGTCTTCATGGTCCTGATGTAACTTCATTAGATGGCACACATACCGTATGTGAAACTCGGAGAGAACAAATGAGCGAGGTGTTGGTAGTTGGAATGTCACAGCAGCAGTTGCTACAATCCATAAACTTCCACATCTCTTCCATATCCAGGCTTTGGAAATGTTAAGATGACACCTATAGCACAAACAGCTGATCATTCTACCCTAGATTACAGTACATGTTAAAACTGCAGCAGGACCAATGGTTTTTGGTCACACTTGCAAACATTTTCTTGACACATTTCACTGACCTCTGATCAGAGTCACAATGCCACAATAACACCAGGATAAACCCAGAGAGTGTATGGAGTCAGCAGCAGGAAGTGGTTCTCTGAAGGTGGTGCAGTGCTCATTGAAGCTCCCCAAAATGTTAGTGGATCTCAGAGGCTGCAGTCAAACTATGGTGTTCAGTGGAAAATTAATCAAAAAAACTGATTTTAAAGGCTTTATTGACTGAAAAATTGTGGGGGTTTTTAGGTTTTAACCTTGTGAAATGCATCTATTGGTCACATGATTATCAAAACACTCACTTAACTTCCAGGTTTAGAATGGAGCGTCATAAGTATGGTAGGCCCAGCCTTTATATCCACCTCCTGCTCTATTATGGGCCAGCCAAGCTGTCTGTCTGCAAACTTTAGTGAGAAGCCCAAGTGAGAGTTAGCTCACCAAGAGCAGTTCATATAATCTTTAGATTTCAGTCACCTTAATAGACATCCCTGTTTTCACCTGGTTACACTATTCCACAGTTGATAACATATCTTTTGTCATTCTGGCTTATTTTGTGATATTTTCATCGTGAAGCTACAGCGAACCATTAGCACCACCAAGGCAACTAGCTGAAGCTAACAGTTTAGCCACTCAGTCATGAATGTTTCTGTGCTTACTGTACTCCAGTGATCGCTCATGTACTCTCGAGCACTGGAACCACACACCCTATTCAACGGTTAAGACGAATTTATGTTAGTTGGCTCAGGCTTGCTATCCGAGCTAGGAGATAGTCCACTCAAATTAGCAATAGTGATGTAAGATGGAGGGCGGAGTTAAATGTGGTTCCTGGGCATTTAAAAAGGCATGCACTGAAACCAGCTGTTCTGAAGAAGGCTGCAAAATATGATTCACAATAAAGATGCAATAATTAAATAATTTACGAAAATTTGACCAAAATATGTCATATATTTCATTAGGACCTGTGGGGGCTGCAAAATGTGGAAAAAGAGCAGTCAATGACTCCGTTAAGTTTAAGAAAATGGATTATACTCTTTAAACATGAGTTAGATTTTAAAGTGACACCGTCCAAAAAAGTTTTTTTTTCTTCTTGTTAACATGTCTAACATATTTTCTGTGACTTACAAGACATATCAAGAGCTAAATCACTCTTAGGTGTCATGTCTGTGTTTTTTACTGTCAAAGTTCAGTTTAGCTCCTCCGCTTGGAGAAAGGCAAGTTTAGATGGAGCATTTTTTATGGTGATGCCACTATAACAGGTGAACCAATCAGGACTAAGCACTGGCTGTTCAAATTTGCCAGCTTGCAGACATCTGTGTCCTGGTGGGTGGGATGTGGGTGGGCCTAATTAGATCCTGGCATTTGAAGGAAGAGGAAATTTTTACAAACAGCTATAAGACATTGAAATGTTTTTTTGTGGAAATAAGGGCATACAACACAATTTTAGAGGGATTTATATCTACTGGAGTGCATCTTTAATAAAACACAGTGTTCCATTGGATGGTTTGTTTAGTACAGTATATCCCCACAGTAGTGTCCATTAAAGGAGTAATTCCTGCAGTGCTTCCCATTTTCTACACAATAATTTAAGAAAATGATTGCCAAGTTCACCTTATCGTGGTGGTGGTGGTGGTGGTGGTGGGGGGGGGGGGGGGTTGCGTGCCCCAGTAATCCCAGGAGCTGTGTTGTCCGGGGCAATTTGCCTCTGATAGGGTCACCCAAGACAAACTGGTCCTGGGTGAAGGGCCAGACTAACAACGATCCAACAGACTCTCATGATAAATTCTATATCAAGGATTCAGTGTACCCCGCCCGGTATGGGGTTACCGGGGCCCCACCCTGGAGCCAGGCCTGGGGTCGGGGCTCGAAGGCTAGCATCTGGTGGTCGGGTTTCCACCCATGGGACCCGGCTGGGCTCAGCCCGAAGGAGTTACGTGGGTCCGCCCTCCAGTGGGCTCACCACCTGCAGGAGGGATCATGGGGGTCCGGTGCTATGTGGATTAGGTGGCGGTCAAAGGCGGAGACCTTGGCGGACTGATCCCAAGCTTTCTAAAATGGCTTTTGGTACGTGGAATGTCACCTCTCTGGTGGGGAAGGAGCCTGAGCTGGTGTACGAGGTTGAGAGATACCGGCTAGATATAGTTGGCCTCACCTCACACACACAGCTCCAGTTCCAGAACCAGTCTCCTGGAGAGGGGCTGGAGCTTGGCCTTTTCTGGAGTTGCCCCGGGCGAGAGGCGATGAGCAGGGGTGGGTATTCTTGTATCCCCCCACCTTGCTGCCTCTATATTGGAGTTTTCCCCGGAGGACGAAAGGGTTGGTTCCCTGCGCCTTTGGGTTGGGAAACGGGTCCTGACCATCATTTGTGCCTATGCACCAAATGATGTTTCAGAGTACCCACCCTTTTTGGAGTCTGTGACTGGGGTGCTGGAGGGTGCTCCGCTTGGAGACTCCATTGTCCTACTGGGGGACTTCAATGCGCACGTGGGCAACGACAGTGAAACCTGGAGGGGGGTGATTGGGAGGAACGGCCTGCCCGATCTGAACCCGAGTGGTGTTCAGTTACTGGACTTCTGTGCTAACCACAGTTTGTCCATAACGAACACCATGTTCAAGCATAAGGGTGTCCATATGTGCACTTGGCACCAGGACACCCTAGGTCGCAGGTCGATGATCAATTTTGTTATCGTGTCATCAGAACTGCGACCGTATGTCTTGGACACCCGGGTAAAGAGAGGTACAGGGCTGTCAACTGATCACCACCTGGTGGTGAGTTGGATCCGATGGCAGGGGAGGAAGCCATTCAGACCTGGTAGACCCAAACGTATAGTGAGGGTGTGCTGGGAACGTCTGGCTGAGGCCCCTGTCCGAGAGGTCTTCAACTTCCACCTCCGGAAGAACTTCAACCACATTCCGAGGGAGTCTGGAGACATGGAGTCTGAATGGGCCATGTTCTCCACCTCTGTTGTTGAAGCGGCGGCCCAGAGCTGTGGCCGCAAGGTGGTCGGTGCATCTCGTGGTGGCAACCCCCGAACCAAGTGGTGGACACCAGTGGTGAGGGGGGCCATTAAGCTGAAGAAGGAGTCCTATCAAGCTTGGTTGGCTTGTGGGACTCCCAAAGCAGCTGAGGTGTACCGGCAGGCCAAGCGGAGTGCAGCTCAGGTGGTTGCTGAAGCAAAAACCCGGGTATGGGAGGAGTTCGGTGAGGCCATGGAACAAGACTTTCGGTCGGCCTCGAAGAGATTCTGGCAAACTGTTCGGTGCCTCAGGAGGGGAAAGCAGCTCCCTGCCCACACTGTGTATGGTGCGGACGGGACACTGTTGACTTTGACTGGGGATATCGTCGGGCGGTGGAAGGAATACTTCGAGGATCTCCTCAATCCCACTGATACGCCTTCCACAGAGGAAGCAGGGTTTGGGGACGAGGGGGATGACTCGCCTATCACAGGGGCTGAGGTCGCCAAGGTGGTTAAAAATCTCCTTGGTGGCCGGGCCCCGGGGGTGGACGAGATTCGCCCTGAGTACCTCAAGGCCCTGGATGTTGTTGGGCTGTCATGGTTGACACGCCTCTGCAACATTGCGTGGAGGTTGGGTGCAGTGCCTTTGGCATGGCAAACTGGAGTGGTGGTTCCTCTCTTCAAAAAAGGGGACCGGAGGGTCTGCTCCAACTTTAGAGGGATCACACTCCTCAGCCTCCCTGGGAAGGTCTATGCCAAGGTACTGGAGAGGAGAGTCCGGCCGTTGGTCGAACCTCGGATTCAGGAGGAGCAATGTGGTTTTCATCCTGGCCGTGGCACATCGGACCAGCTCTTTACCCTCTCAAGAATTCTTGAGGGTTCGTGGGAGTTTGCCCAACCAGTTTACATGTGTTTTGTGGACTTGGAGAAGACATTTGACTGCGTCCCTCGTGGTTTTTTGTGGGAGGTGCTTCGGGAGTATGGGGTATCGGGCTTGTTGTTACGAGCTCTTCGGTCTCTGTATGACCGTTGTGAGAGTTTGGTTCGTATTGCCAACACTCGGTCGGAGTCATTCCCAGTGAGAGTGGGACTCCGCCAGGGCTGCCCTTTGTCACCGATCCTGTTCATAATTTTTATGGACAGGATTTCTAGGCACAGCCAGGGAATGGAGGGTGTCATGCTTGGTGACCACAGGATCTCATCTCTGTTGTTTGCAGATGATGTTGTCCTATTGGCTTCATCCAGCAATGACCTACAGCTCTTGCTGAGATGGTTTGCCGCTGAGTGTGAAGCGGCTGGGATGAGAATCAGCACCTCCAAGTCCGAGTCCATGGTCCTCAGCCGGAAAAAGGTGGATTGTCCTCTCTGGGCTGGGGACAGGCTCCTGCCCCAATTGGAGGAGTTCAAGTATCTTGGGGTCTTGTTCACGAGTGAGGGGAAAATGGAGCGAGAGATTGACAGACGGATCGGAGCAGCATCTGCAGTGATGTGGACGTTGTACCGGTCTGTTGTGGTGAAGAGGGAGCTTAGTTCTAAAGCAAGGCTGTCGATTTACCAGTCAATCTACGTTCCCACTCTCACCTATGGTCACGAGCTTTGGGTAATGACCGAAAGAACAAGATCGCGGATACAAGCGGCTGAAATGAGCTTTCTCCGTAGTATTGCTGGACTCACCCTCAGAGATAGGGTGAGGAGCTCAGTCATCCGGGAGAGGCTCAGAGTAGAACCACTGCTCCTCCACATTGAAAGGAGTCAGTTGAGGTGGTATGGGCATCTGATTAGGATGCCTCCTGGATGCCTCCCACTTGAGGTGTTTCGGGCACGTCCCACTGGGAGGAGACCCCGGGGCAGACCCAGGACTCGGTGGAGAGACTATTTCTCCCAGCTGGTCTAGGAACGCCTTGGTATCCTCTCTGGAGAGCTGGAGCAGGTGGCTGGGGAGAGGGAAGTCTGGGCTTCTCTGCTTGAACTGCTGCCTCCGTGACCCGGACCTCCGGAAAAGCGGTAGAAGATGGATGGATGGATGGATTGCCAAGTTATGTCAGAAGTATTTTTATTAGGAACTACAGTATCCCACAAAAGTGAGTACACTCCTCACATTTTTGTAAATATTTTAATATATCTTTTCATGGGGCAACACTGAAGATATGACACTTTGACACAATGTAAAGTAGTCAGTGCACAGCTTGTATAACAGTGTAAATTTGCTGTCCCCTCAAAATAACTCAACACATAGCCATTAATGTCTAAACCACTGGCAACAAAAGTGAGTACACCCCTAAGTGAAAATGTCCAAATTGTGCCCCAAGTGTCAATATTTTGTGTGGTCACCATAATTTTCCAACACTTCCTTAACTCTCTTGGGCATGGAGTTCACTAGAGCTTCACAGGCTGCCAGTGGAATCCTCTTCCACTCCTCCATGACAACATCATGGTGTTAGAGATCTTGCGCTCCTCCACCTTCCGTCTGAGGATGCCCCACAGATGCTCAATACGGTTTAGGTCTGGAGACATGCTTGGCCAGTCCATCACCTTTATCCTCAGTTTCTTTAGCAAGGCAGCAAGGTGTGCTTGGAATGGTTATCATGTTGGAATACTGACCTGCGGCCCAGTTTCCAATCATGCTCTGCTTCAGTATGTCACACTACATGTTGGTATTCATGGTTCCCTCAACGAACTGTAGCTCCCCAGTGCTGGAAGCACTGATGCAGCCCCAAACCATGACACCCCCACCACCATGCTTGACTGTAGGCAAGACACACTTGTCTTTGTACTCCTCACCTGGTTGCCGCCACACATGCTTGACACCATCTGTGTCATGAACTGAGCCGGTTTGTCCTTCGGGCTCGATTCTGACCTTTCTCTGTGTTTCAGGTTCATCTGTGTATTTTGTCTATTTGGTTCTGAGCCCTCTAAAGGGGGCTCAGAACCAAATAGACAACTTTTGTGCTCCAACTTTAGAGGGATCACACTCCTCAGCCTCCCTGGGAAGGTCTATGCCAAGGTATTGGAGAGGAGAGTCCGGCCGTTGGTCGAACCTCGGATTCAGGAGGAGCAATGTGGTTTTCGTCCTGGCCGTGGCACATCGGACCAGCTCTTTACCCTCTCGAGAATTCTTGAGGGTTCGTGGGAGTTTGCCCAACCAGTTTACATGTGTTTTGTGGACTTGGAGAAGGCATTTGACCGCGTCCCTCGTGGATTTTTGTGGGGGGTGCTTCGGGAGTATGGGGTATCGGGCTTGTTGTTACGAGCTATTCGGTCTCTGTACGACCGTTGTGAGAGTTTAGTTCGCATTGCCAACACTCGGTCGGAGTCATTCCCAGTGAGAGTTGGACTCCGCCAGGGCTGCCCTTTGTCACCGGTCCTGTTCATAATTTTTATGGACAGGATTTCTAGGCGCAGCCAGGGAATGGAGGGTGTCATGCTTGGTGACCACAGGATCTCATCTCTGTTGTTTGCAGATGATGTTGTCCTGTTGGCTTCATCCAGCAATGACCTACAGCTCTTGCTGGGACGGTTTGCCGCTGAGTGTGAAGCGGCTGGGATGAGAATCAGCACCTCCAAGTCCGAGTCCATGGTCCTCAGCCGGAAA
Organism: Pholidichthys leucotaenia; assembly: GCA_020510985.1. Lineage (NCBI taxonomy): Eukaryota > Metazoa > Chordata > Actinopteri > Cichliformes > Pholidichthyidae > Pholidichthys > Pholidichthys leucotaenia. The sequence goes on along the minus strand of CM035847.1, from coordinate 210,468,018 downwards.
AAGGTGGATTGTCCTCTCCGGGTTGGGGACAGGCTCCTGCCCCAAGTGGAGGAGTTTAAGTATCTTGGGGTCTTGTTCACGAGTGAGGGGAAAATGGAGCGAGAGATCGACAGACGGATTGGAGCAGCATCTGCAGTGATGCGGACGTTGTACCGGTCTGTTGTGGTGAAGAGGGAGCTTAGTTCTAAGGCAAAGCTGTCGATTTACCAGTCAATCTACGTTCCTACTCTCACCTATGGTCACGAGCTTTGGGTAATGACCGAAAGAACGAGATCGCGGATACAAGCGGCTGAAATGAGCTTTCTCCGTAGGATTGCTGGACTCACCCTCAGAGATAGGGTGAGGAGCTCAGTCATCCGGGAGAGGCTCAGAGTAGAACCGCTGCTCCTCCACATTGAAAGGAGTCAGTTGAGGTGGTATGGGCATCTGATTAGGATGCCTCCTGGACGCCTCCCACTTGAGGTGTTTCAGGCACGTGCCACTGGGAGGAGACCCCGGGGCAGACCCAGGACTCGGTGGAGAGACTATGTCTCCCAGCTAGTCTGGGAACGCCTTGGTATCCCCTCTGAAGAGCTGGAGCAGGTGGCTGGGGAGAGGGAAGTCTGGGCTTCTCTGCTTGAACTGCTGCCTCCGCGACCCGGACCTCCGGAAAAGCGGTAGAAGATGGATGGATGGATGGATGGATGGTTCTGAGCCAGGATTCTCTCAGGCTCAGTCTCAAGTTTCTCTGTTCCATATTATTTGTGTACTGTTTTATCTTTTGAGTTTCTTGTAGTTTATGTGTATCTGTCTTGGCCCCATTTAGCCGTGGTCTGCCCTTGCCGCATTACTCTGTGGTCTGCCTGCAACACGTTCCGTCATGTTATTCGTAAGTGTACCCTGTTACCTTTTTGTCTGTTTGCACTTTTTGGGAACTGTGAATCTTTACTTTAATAAATGTGTCTGTGGTGTAACCTGCATGTAAATCTGTCTCTCTTCTTCTCCATGCGCTGTGTAGAAGCGCACGGGGAATTCATGACAAACTGAACCAAATAAGTTTATCTTGGTCTCAGACCACAGGACATCCATCCATCCATCCATCCATCCATCCATCTTCTTCCGCTTAATCCTTTTCAGGTCGCGGGGGGGCTGGAGCTTATCCCAGCATCTTTGGGCGAGAGGTAGGGTACACCCTGGACAGATTGCCAGTCCATCGCAGGGCCAACACACAGAGACAGACAACCATTCACTCTCACAGTCATACCTAAGAACCACAGTCATACCTAAGGTCCACAGGACATAGTTCCAGTAATCCATGTCCTTAGACTGTTTGTCTTCAGCATACTGTTTGTGGGCTTTCTTATGCATCATCTTTAAAAGGGGCTTCCTTCTGGGACGACAGTCATGCAGACCAATTTGATGCAGTGTGCGGCGTATGGTCTGAGAACTGACAGGTTGACCCCCCCACCCCTTCAACCTCTGCAGCAATGTTGGCAGTACTCATACGTCTATTTTCAAAAGACAACCTCTGGATATGACGCTGAACACGTGCACTCAACGTCTTTGGTCGACCATGGCGAGGCCTGTTCTGAGTGGAACCTGTCCTGTTAAACCGCTGTATGGTCTTGGCCACCGTGCTGCAGCTCAGTTTCAGGGTGTTGGCAATCTTCTTATAGCCTAGGCCATCTTTATGTAGACCAACAATTCTTTTTTTCAGATCCTCGGAGAGTTCTTTGCCATGAGATGCCATGTTGAACTTCCAGTGGCCAGTATGAGAGAGTGTGAGAGCGATAACACCAAATTTAACACACCTACTCCTCATTCACACCTGAGACCTTGTAACACTAACAAGTCACATGGCACCGGGGAGGGAAAATGGCTAATTGAGCACAATTTGGACATTTTCACTTAGGGGTGTACTCACTTTTGTTGCCAGTGGTTTAGACATTAATGGCTGTGTGTTGAGTTATTTTGAGGTGACAGCAAATTTACACTGGTATACAAGCTGTTCACTGACTACTTTAAATTGTATCAAAGTGTCATATCTTCAGTGTTGTCCCATGAAAAGATATAATAAAATATTTACAAAAATGTGAGGGGTGTACTCACTTTTGTGAAACACTGTACATACAAAGTTCCCAGTGTTTTTGTATTTTACTTTGGTCAGACATCTAAACCTAGTGGTAATTGAATTTGAATTTGAATTGAATTTAATAACTTCTTTTATGCTTTACTTCCTTCAGAAAATCTTTCATTCAAGTCTAAAACATGAATATCCATACACGGGAGACCACATGGTGTGGCTCCCAAAGCTGAAAAGACTCATGGAAGACCAAGACAGAATTGAATCTTTGCCTTCATAACTCTTAGGTTTACCGTCTACTGTGCCTGTGCATCTAAAAGACCAAGGCAGACAACAGCAGGCTGTGAATTGGCTGTTTGCACAAATGCACAGCAAACACTTCTCAACGTGCTAAAGACAGAACCGGGAGCAAAGGAAAGAGGGAGCAAACACTCATGAAGAGGTTGCCCCTGGACACAGTGTCAACCCGCATCAGGGTAAAAATGCCCCACTCACACTTGCGCAGACGCACACACACTGAAACACTAACGAAACACACACATCTGAAGAGCTGTTGCAGTGAGGCCACATCATAAAATCGAGACACGGCAATGGAGAGAGAATAAAGGCTGCTTCTGAAACGACACCTCTTAGAGTCCCTGCATCCCATCTCTCTCCTTCCCTCATCCTCTCCATCTCCAGACGCCTGCCCCTCCTCCGCCTGGCCCTGGGGAGGTGGAGGAGAGGCGGATACGGATGTAATCCACAGCACCGCCAGTGTAAGCACAAAATTAATTCTCTCTAAACCACAAAGAATTAATCCCTCTCCTTGTGCCGGGCGCCGAGCTAGACTTGCGCGCAAACAATGGCGCATGTGCACGCCAATGCAAAGAGATGTAAACGTGCACACGCACAGACCAACACCCTCAGGGTCCTTAACCACCACACACACACACTTTTTTGGCTTCTTAATTCTCATTAGCACTGGTAATGGCACATCAGAGCACAAAGAGGTTTTAATCAGCAACCTCAGCCTTACAAAGACCCCCTCAACCCCCGCTGGCTCACCGCCTCCCACACTGCTGCCTCAACCGTAAGACAAAAAAATGTGCACTCACAGTCCTCTCGGGTTTGGATGTACAGGACGTTGCTCCTCACGCCGTCCCCTGCCTGGGTGTAGGCCAGCACCTGGATGCTGTAGTTGGTGAACTTCTCCAGGCCTCGCAGCTCCACCTGCTCCTTGGTCGTGGTGATGTTTTGCATTTCGCCCCACTCTGATGGACGAAACGAAAATGAAAACAGAACATTGTCACAAGGGCTGTACTATCAGGCCACCGTGGGGCAGCCTGTGGGACAACTGATGAGGCGACGAACCTCCATCGGGAAACACGGCCCAAAACACAACGCGGTATCCCTTCAACACGCCATGAAGCGTCATCCTTGGAGGCTCAGCCCAGTTGATCACCGCCTCATCAGATGTTACGGAGATGGCGCGCACATTCTGGGGAGGCTGACTGGGGACTGGAGAAAAGGAGAGTAAAGGTCAGTTCAGTTCCACGTTCATACAGGCGCCGGTCTAATGTCGTCACACAATTTAACAGTAGAAGCCTGAAAGCTCCTAAAAGTGAATTGAATAATCAAGACTTTTTGGATAACAAAACTTTGCTGCAAACCTCTACATGGTGATCCTAGAAACATTCACTGGCTCATCTCAGCAAAATGATTCTTGTCAAACTAGCAATTCTGCCAAGGACATCCCATTTGACAAGAATTACATGACATCTGCTGACATCATCACATGTTATATGATTTCATGAATGATAGAGTCATTCTAATCCTTACAACTGGTGAACTGCATGTGTTGAATGGAAGCATTTCACATAATTTGTGAAGTTAAATCTGTTACCCAGCATGTGGTGTATAGGGCAGCTATTCATCGCTGTTTCAGTGACCCTAGGCCACTGTAAACAGTAACAGCTACAGTGGGGGGTGGCAGTCCTTCTGGTAGCTCTGTGTGCCGTTTTTCCTCCGCCCATTCTATTATGCTGAGCACCGAGCTAGGAGGCAGACAGTACCATTTTTATATGGTCTGGTATGACCCGGCTGGGAGGTGAACCCACAGCCTTCCAGGTATGGGGCAGATATTCCACCAATAGGCTGCCACTCCGGTAACTGTTTGTAAAATACTGTATTTTAAATACACGATCCATAGTTCTTAAAGACTGACCATACTGGAGACATTTCTGGGCTATTGTGATAGCATTAACTACCGATTAGGCTGAATATGAATTCCTTTTAAGGTTAGTACCTGGGGTCTTATGTTCTGTCCAATATTGGAACTTTATTTGAAAATCTGATGAATAGATAACGTGATAAACCTTTCAGAAAGGAATTTCCATATCAAATTGAAGCTAGTAAATGGGTACCAGAGTGAAAAGCCCTGGACATGTGTCTAGCCCAGGGGTGGGCAGTGAGGGCCATTCCACTGCAGCTTTTCTGTTCCACCCAGTCTCTTCAGCAGGTGTTTGCTCTCATCAGCTCCAAGGATTGCTAATCAGTGAAGCCACCTGCTGAAGAGACAGGGTGGAACAGAAAACCTGCAGTGGAATGGCCCTCCGCGGCACATGATTGCCCACCCCTGGTCTAGCCTGATGTATAGGACCATCTCTCTCTCCTCTGTACAAGCCTCCCTCTGTCCCCATGAGTCCAGGTGTCTCTTCTATTGGCTGCCACTGACCATGGGTCATTCAGACCGTGAATAAATGCCCACTGTTAAAGATGAACAGGAATCAACTTGTGAGAGTAGGAAGGGCAGGAAGAGAGGAAGAGAGACGACTGAAAGACAGAGTGGCATGAAAGACAGCGACTGGGCCAAGTCCACCAGGGAATTTCTCTGCAGCTGGTGGAGAGGAGGGGACGCGGGGAGGAGGATGGAGGAGCAGAGAAAAGAAAAAGGAGGATTAGGAAACAAAAACAGGGGTTTGCACAAATAAGCCTTCACCTCTTCTAATAATAAGAAAATTAAATGTGACATTGGTAAAAGAGCAGAAACAGGGATGATTACATGACAGAAAATGTGAGTGAATTTAAGTAGGTGTTTCCATTACCACAAATGTGGGTCACACATACAATAAAGACAACATGATGGTGGATAAAAGAACACAAATAACTGTGTCTGTATGCACTTGGCCAATGGAATAAAATGAAAGGGAGTTTTTGCAGTGGAGGAGGAGGAGATGGGGAGTGAGGGTGCAAAGGAAGAAGGGAGAGAGGGATGACGGCAAATAAGAGCAAGGGGAGCAAGGGAAGGACAAAAAAGATGAAAAGAGGGAGCAGGGAGACAATGCGCTCAGCTGTGGATAATTACAGCAGGAAGCTAGCACAAGGAACGAGAGATACAGAGAGACAGTAAGAGAGACAAGCTAATTATAATTATTTTTAGTATGCTTGTTGTTATCACTATTATCATAATGGCCATCAATATCACTGTCGCCACGGTGACAACCACAGGAAAGAACCAGAGGCCTCCGTCTCCCCTGGACCAATGAGGCTCGGCCAACTGCTCCCTAGGTGGACACGTGTGTGTGTGTGTGGGGGGGGGGGGTGTTCATGTAAATGCAGATTTTAAAAAAAAGGACATAGGAGTGATCTCATAAAACTGAGTTCCTATTGAAAAACGGGGAGAGTTGATGTATTTATGTGATGTTTGTTTGTAATTTATGCTGTGCTGTGGTGGTCAGAAGTCAGTCAGAGTTTGCTGAAAAAATATTGCCTGTCAATAAATAACAGGGCAAAGCATCACTGCCAAACTTCTGCAGACACCATGAGCTTGGAGTCCAGATCCCAGCCATATTTGGTGCTGCCATAAATGGATTTCAAACATTTCAATTACACTTCAGTCCATACTAAATAGGATAATATGTACATCTGGTTTAAAGTTAAAAAAAAAAAAAAGTAGGATCATGCTATATTACTCTCTATATTAGATATTTTTTTACCCAGATTAGAATTATTATACAGAATTGTTTACAACAGGGTTATGAATTTTGCACTAGCTAACAGAATTTTAAACTACAGTATTTTCTCATGCATGACTTGCAGTTACACAGTGGATATAAAAAGTCTACACACCCTTGTTCAAATGCCAGGTTTTTGTGATGTAAAGAAATGAGACCAAGATAAATCATTTCAAAACTTTTTCCACCATTAATGTGACCTATAACCTGAACAACCCAATTGAAAAATAACTGAAATCTTTTAAGGGGAAAAACAAAAAAATTACTATAACCTGGTTGCATAAATACACACACCCTTAAACTAATACTAGTGCTTTGGCTTTTATTACAGCACTCAGTCTTTTTGGGTAGGAGTCTATCAGCATGGCACATCTTGATGTGGCAATATTTGCCCGCTCTTCTTTGCAAAAACGCTCCAAATCTGTCAGATTGTGAGGGCATCTCCTGTGCACTGCCCTCTTCAAACCACCCAACAGATGCTCGATTGGATTCAGGTCTGGACTCTGGATGGGCCATTCCAAAACCTCAATCTTCTTTTGGTGAAGCCATTCTTTTGTTGATTTGGATGTGTGCTTTGGGTCATTGTCGTGCTGAAAGATGAAATTCCTCTTCATCTTCAGCTTTCTAGCAGAAGCCTGAAGGCTTTGTGCCAACACTGACTGGTATTTGGAACTGTTCATACAGTAATTCACTCCCCCTTGACTAAGGCCCAAGTTCCAGCTGAAGAAAAACAGCCCCAAAGCATGATGCTGCCACCACCATGTTTCACTATAGGTATGGTGTTCTTTTGGTCATGAGTAGTGTTGTGATGAGAAGTATTGTGTTTGTGCCAAATATACCTTTCGGAATTATGGCCAAAAAGTTCAACCTTGGTTTCATCGGACCATAACACATTTTCCCACATGCGTTTGGGAGATTTCAAATGTGTTTTTGCAAAATGTACCCAGGCTTGGATGTTTTTCTTCATAAGATAAAGCTTCCATCTTACCACCCTAGATGGGAGATTGTTGTCATATGTACTAAACAGCCAGTATTTGCCAGAAATTCCTGCAGTTCCTTCAATGTGTGATGGCTCGCTCTGGCTGTTCATTATCCTCAGCTGCGCGCACACCTGCTCTCCATCACTGCCGGGGCTATTGAGACCGCGCTGCCCTCGGATCAACGCGGAGTCGTCTGTCTCCATTCTCAGATGAGACCTACACTCCCTTCGACTTCGTCATACAGCCTCCTTGCCACAGCCTACCCTCATTTGTGAATCTCGCCTCCTGTCATCCGTCGTCAGGAAGGATCATCACCTCAACTCCAAGTAAGCCCTCATTCAATTCACCTTTGTCTACGCTCGTCCCCTGTGCACAGGCAGCGGACCACTCTCTCTCCTGGCGGCAGACCGAGCTGCACCGCGCTTTCCCCGGACTCTCCAATCACCTTCAGCTGCAACCGGGACAGCGGGCGCTGTCTTCCTGGCCGGAGCCTCCGAGCTGAACCTGAGCCTAAAACCATCTCTGCAAACAGGTTGCTAGGTTGCACGGTGCTCTGCTCGCCCCCGGCTGCTACACTATCACACACACGCACGCACACACACACACACACACACACACACACACACACACACACATACACACTGAACAAAATAAAGATAATTGTATCTACTTTTGAGTCTGCGTCTGTTCTCTGGGTCGGTAAACCATGTCACAATGTTGCTGTCGGCCTCTTGGCAGTCTCCCTGACCAGTTTTCTTCTTGTCTTTTCATCAATTTTCCCATCAATTTTGGACCTGAATTAAAATCATGTACAACGCTTGGACAATTTAAACAAAAACTAAAGGAAGAAATACTCCAAACATATATAGAAGATGACATGTAAAATCACATAAGGATTGTCATATCCAGCCTGCGTTGTGTTGTAGCTTAGTTTTTTGTCACATTTTGTCTTAGCTATGTTCTGAATTGTAATCGCTCTTGTTTTGTTTTTCTTTTGAATTTTTGGATGGAATATGGGTGGGCAATATAAGCTACGGCTTCAGCCATCACCCATTTCGGATAACTTATGATGAACTGTATAATCAGAATTATTGTCTAATTTGACCTTGTTGGATTTTCTTCCCCCTTTGTTATATTATTCTGTTTCTTTTAATCTGTACTTTTATCTATCCGAAATAAAGATTCATTCATTCATTCATTCAATTTTGGAGGGACTGTAATATAGTCATTTATATAGTTCATATTATGTGTATATGTTTGGAGCTCTTATTTGTGTGGCATGGGGTGGTGGCTCCGCCTTCTGGTTCCACCCACCCCATGGCTATAAGAAGGGCTGCAGGTAGGAGGACAGTCTCTTGGCCGTTTCCTCTGCTAGTGGTTTGGTGTGGCTAGGTTGCACTGCCCTGGTCTAATAAACATGTATTCAGCTCCACAACTGGTCTCCTCCTTTGGCTCCAACCTCTTACATAACATTTGGCAACGAGGACAAAAGTGGATAAATTTGAAGGTATGGAAGCCTGTGGCCCCCCCTATTCAGCCGTTCTTGAAGCTCCTGTCCCCTGGCCTAGATGGCACAACGCTTTCCTCAAGTATATGGTGGCGCTGGACCTGGGAAGGATGGACAAGTTAAAGGCATGTGCTTTACTTGTGCATAACCTGGGAATGGAGGGACAACGGATCTTGGGCACGCTTGGTGATGTGGACGATTATGTGGTTGAGCTAATGGCAATCTATAGCCATATGGCCACGGAGGTGGGGTGGGAGGACGCCTCGCTCTGCAGCATATTCATCAGGAACCTAACCCTTAGCCTGTGGGATGAGCTAGCCTGCTTAGAAAAGCCAAGTAGGCTAACAGAGCTGATTTCCCTAGCCATTAGCCTTGATAACTGGCTAAGGGAGCGGGCAACTGAGCGTAAAGCTTCCGATCGCTCGGGCACCCAGTTTTGCTGTTCCCTACAGTCTCCCCTATTGGCCCTACCTCCCTCTGATTCCCCGGATGCCCCGGAGCCAATGGTAGTGGGACAGTCGAAGCTGCCGTTAGCTGAGAAACAGTGCCGCCGTGAGCTGGGGTTGTGCCTCTACTGTGGTAGCAAGGAGCACAAGGTAGCATCATGTCCCATACGGCCATAAGAGGGAGTCCGTGCGTCGCAGTAGGGGGACTCACGGACTCACCTCCATCAAATCCCCTCTCTAGATTTCTCCTACCAATCCGCTTCATTCACAATCAGACTGAGATAGCCACACACGCCTTGATTGATTCGGGGGCTGAGCAGAGCCTCATTTCGGGGGAACTGGCAACCCAGCTGGGGCTCCCCTGTCAATCGCTGAAGACCCCACTCAGACCCATTGCCCTGTCTAAGGTCCCTCTTGCCGTAGTGGCCCAACAGACCGCCCTGGTGTCAGTCACTGTGTCTGGTAATCATTGGGAGGAGCTAAGGTTATTTGTGCTGCTGGTTTCCTCATCCCCGGTTATCCTCGGCTATCCCTGTCTCCGACTCCATAACCCATCGACTGACTGGCACTCTGGGAGTGTGGTTTCTTGGAGCTCATTCTGCCTCAGTGCCTGCCTGCAGTCCGTTGCTTGCTCGCCATCCGTGCCCCTGGGTGCCCCCGTCACCCCCCCGACTTGTCCAAAGTCCCTCCAGAGTATCACAACTTGGGGGCCACCTTCAGTATGACCTAGGCCCTATCTCTCCCCCCTCATCGCCCATACGACTGTGCGATCAATCTCCATGCTGGAGCCCCACTGCCGTCGAGTCGACTTTACAGCCTGTCAGCACCGGAGTGGGAGGCTATGGAAACCTATATTAAGGAGTCGTTAAACTCGGGCATAATCCGGCCTTCGTCCTCGGTGGTGGGGGCGGGTTTTTTTTTTTGTGGGCAAGAAAGACGGCTCGCTGAGGCCGTGTATTGACTTTCGAGAATTAAATAATATCACCGTCAAGGACAAATACACCCTTCCCTTGATTAACATGGCATCCGATTCCCTCCGGGGGGGCCTCCTGGTTCACCAAACTGGACCTCCGCAATGCTTATCATCTGGTGCGGATCCAGGAGAGCAATGAATGGAAGATGGGCTTCCGGACCCCTAGCGGGCATTTCGAGTATCTGGTGATACCGTTTGGGCTGACCAACGCCCCCGCCATATTCCAGCGCCTCATTAACAATGTGCTGAGGGCCTTTTTGGGTTCATTGGTCTTTGTCTATTTGGATGACATCCTGATCTGTTCTCAGTCCCTGGGTGAGCATCGGGTGCACGTGAAGCGAGTCTTGCAGCGGCTCCTGAAGAACAAGCTCTTCGTTAAGGCCAAGAAGTGTGAGTTCCACACCTCCAAGACGTCATTCCTTGGATTTCTCATCTCCCACAATGGAATCATCCCGGACCCCGACAAGGTAAAAGCGGTGGTAGATTGGCCCACTCCTTCTTCCAGGAAGCAGCTCCAGCAGTTTTTGGGATTCGCCAATTTCTACAGCCGCTTCATCAAGAATTATAGTATTATTGCTCTTCCCCTGACCCGTCTCACATCCTCCAAGGTGCCCTTCCGGTGGACGGAGGAGGCTGAAGCGGCTTTTGCCAAGCTCAAGTCTAAATTTTCTTCCTCTCCCATTTTGGCACAGGTGGATCCCGCTCTTCAATGCCTGGTTGAGGTGGATGCCTTGGACTAGGGAGTTGGAGCCGTGCTGTCCCAGCGCTCCCCAGTTGATGGCAAAATCCGCCGCCGTGTGTTCTTCTCCCGTCGTCTATCTCCGGTGGAGAGAAATTATGACATCGGTGACAGGGAGCTCCTGGCAGTCAAGCTCACGCTGGAGGAGTGGCGCCATTGACTGGAGGGGGCCTCCCAGCCATTCGTTGTCTGGACGGACCACAAAAATCTGGAGTACCTCAGGATGGCCAAGCGCCTGAACGTGCGCCAGGCCCGCTGGTCCCTGTTTTTCGGACGCTTCGACTTCACCATCACCTACCGCCCCGGGTCCAAGAATACCAAGCCTGACGCTATGTCCAGACAGTTTGCCTCAGATGCTGCGGAAGTGGTGGAGCATCCTATCCTTCCCCTGTCGTACATCGTGGGTGCCCTCTTGTGGGGCATTAAAGAAAAGGTCCTGAGAGCGCAGGAGGCCGAGGCAGACCCGGGCGGGGGGCCAGCGGGGAGGCTATTTGTCCCATCTGCCGTTCGGGGCGAGGTGATCCATTGGGCCCACTCTTCTAGACTCTCGTGCCATCCGGGGAGGGCTCGCACGGTGGCGCTCCTTCAGAGGACATTTTGGTGGCCTTCGCTCCAGAAGGACGTCGGAGAGTACATCCGCGCCTGCCCTCAGTGCACCGCCGGAAAGACGTCCTCCTCTCCTCCGGCGGGTCTGCTCCACCCTCTCCCCACTCCCGGCAGACCCTGGTCCCATGTGGCTCTGGACTTCGTTACCGGTCTTCCACCGTCTAACCACCACACCGTCATCCTCACCATTGTAGATAGGCTTTCAAAGGCTGCCCACTTCGTTCCCCTACAGGTGCTGCCTACGGCGAGGGAGACGGCGGATCTTCTTGTTCAGCATGTGGTGAGATTGCATGGGATTCCCCTGAACATCGTCTCCGACCGGGGGCCCCAGTTTATTTAAGGATAAGGATAAGGACCTGTACTTATATGGCACTTTTCTAGTCTCAAAGACCACTCTGCACGGTGGCGCAGTGGTTTAGCACTGTGGCAGCACAGTTTTACCCTCGGCCGGGGGATCGTGGGTTCGATTCCAGCCCCCGACCAACAGTGAGCTGTGTGGAGTTTGCATGTTCTCCCCGTGTTGCGCGGGTTTACTCCGGGATTTCTCCGGTTTCCTCCCGCATACCAAAAACATGTAGGTTTAGGGCGCTCGCGCACGCAGCGACCAGCAGCCGGTGGCTTGTCACCAGACTGCAAACCAAATCTACCTACGGGTACAAATAATTAAAAAAAAAAAAAAAAAAAAAAAAAAAAAAAAAAGCACTCTACTAGTACTAACTAGGGATGGGCATAATTTACCGATTAACCGATAATTGATCATTAAGAATTTCACCGAGGAAGTTCATTTTCGTCGACAAACCGTTTTTTTTTTTTTTTTTAAACAATCCGAGGTTATTAAGGCCTAGTGCACGGCCGTCCTCAAACAATGCAATGGCAAAATTTGGGCACCAGGGGGCAACATTACACCATCGCCGTACCCTGGCGTGCCTCCGTTGATACATGCGGGCTTCCGTAGGGCGATCGCCAAATCATGAGGCGGTTACGGCGAAGTGTTGCGTGGGACCATTTCAATTTAAAAAATGACCAGGTGTACTGCAATCACTGCAATGCAGCATACAAATATACTTCATCGACAGGGTCCATGGAACACCCTTATTACGCGAAGAAACCGCCAACAGTGGTTGCGCGCTGAGTAATGGCGGTCGTGAAGATTTTTTTTTTTTTCAGAAACTTTATTGAGAAGGTCATGAAGATTTGGTGTACACACGTCGAGGGAAGCTGCAGGAGGCGGCGTAGTGCCTCGACGGGAAGACTATTTCGCACAAAATGGCACAAGAGAACAGCAAAAAGTTCCACGCGGCTAGACTAAGCAATACGAGCGATAGAGCAATGAATGTGGTCTTCGTTTGTTGGGTGGCCGCTCGGCAGAGAGAGAGAGCTGGGTAAAACGTCTCGGCCAATCAGCTTGTGGGGTGAAACGTCTCGGCCAATCAGCTTGCGAGATTCCCGAACCGAGCAAACACGAGAACAGAGAGAGAGATATTTGAGAGAGAGAGGTAGATTTGAGTTGTGCGGCTCTCCGTGCCCTCCGTGCTGATACCTGATGTTCTAATTTAGTCTACCTACCTAAAAATGTTAATGATTAACCGATTATTAATCATTAATTCTCCCGGCGATCGGTGAAGAAAATTTCACCGAATGCCCATCCCTAGTACTAACCCTCTATTCTAAGGGCCTATAGGAGACAGATATCTAGGGACAATTTAGAACAATCAGTTAACCTAACATGCATGTCTTTGGATTGTGGGAGGAAACCGGAGCCCCCGGAGTAAACCCACGCAGCACAGGGAGAACATGCAAACTCCACACAGAAAGGTTCCTACCCCTGCCAGCCTGGGAACTCAAACCTGGAACCTTCTAGCTGTTAGGCAACAGTGCTAACCACTGCACCACCATGCTGCCGCACTGCACCACCATGCTGTTATTTCTCAGGTGTGGAGGTCATTCTGCAATTCCCTTAGGGCTACAGTGAGCCTGTCCTCAGGATACCACCCGCAGAGTAATGGACAGTGTGAGTGGGCGAACCAGGAGTTGGAGGCTGTGTTGCGGTGAGTCACCACAGTCAACCCGGCGTCATGGAGCACCCACCTCCCATGGATCGATTATGCTCACAATACCACCGTCTCTTCTGCAATTGGCACGTCCCTGTTCAAAGCCTCTCTGGGCTACAATCCTCCATTGTTCCCTGAGGAGGAGGGGGACATCGCTGTCCCTTCCATTCGAGCCCACCTGAGGCGCTGTTGCTGGCTGTGGAGAGCAACCCGGACTGCACTGCGGCGCACGGCAGAGCGCAACACCACGACGGCCAATCGTCGCAGGACGCCGGCCCCTCCCTACTGGGTGGGTCAACGTTTATGGCTGTCTACCAAACACATTAACCTCAAGGCGGAGGCGAGGAAACTGTCGCAGCGGTTTATTGGGCCTTTCGCCATAACCCGTATTGTTAACCCTGTGGCTGTGAGCCTAGCTCTCCCCCCTCCCTCCGCATCTGTCCAACCTTTCATGACTCGCAGGTTAAGCCTTTCTGTTCCAGCTCTCTGTGTCCCCCTCCCAGGTCTCCACCTCCACCAGTGGTGATCGATGGCAACCCGGCGTGGAAGGTCAATGCCATCCTGGACGTCTGCCGCCGGGGTCGTGGCCTGCAGTACCTGGTGGCCTGGGAGGGTTACAGCCCGGAGTGGAGGTCCTGGGTGCGTCCCTCCTTCGTGTTGGACAATCATCTCATCAGGGACTTTCACCGGACGCACCCAGGTAGGCTGAATCGGCCGCCGAGAGGCGCCTCATAGGGGGGCAAATACTGTGATGGCTCGCTCTGGATGCTCAATATCCTCAGCTGCGTGCACACCTGCTCTCCATCATTGCCAGGGCTATTTAGACCGTGCTGCCCTCGGATCAGCGTAGAGTCATCTGTCTCCATTCTCGGATGACACCTACACTCGCCTTCCTCATAGAGCCTCCTTGCCACAGCCTACCCTCATTTGTGAATCTCGCCTCCTGTCATCCATCGTCAGGAAGGATCATCACCTCAACTCCAAGTAAGCCCTCATTCAATTCACCTTTGTCTACGCTCGTCCCCTGTGCACAGGCAGAAATTCGTGGCAGCGGGCCACTCTCTCTCCTGGCGGCGGACCGAGCTGCACCACGCTTTCCCTGGACTCTCCAATCACCTTCAGCTGCAACCGGGACAGTGGGCGCTGTCTTCCTGGCCGGAGCCTCCGAGCTGAACCTGAGCCTAAAACCATCTCTACAAACAGGTTGCTAGGTTGCACGGTGCTCTGTTCGCCCCCGACTGCTACACTATCACACACGCGCACGCACACACACACTGAACACAATAAAGATAATTGTATCTACTTCTGAGTCTGCGTCTGTCCTCTGGGTCAGTAAACCATGTCGCAATGTTGTTGTCGGCCTCTTGGCAGTCTCCCTGACCAGTTTTCTTCTTGTCTTTTCATCAGTTTTGGAGGGACTGTGATATAGTCATTTATATAGTTCATATTATGTGTATATGTTTGGAGCTCTTATTTGTGTGGCACGGGGTGGTGGCGCCGCCTTCCAGTTCCGCCAACCCTGTGGCTATAAGAAGGACTGCAGGTAGGAGGGCGGTCTCTTGTCTGTTTCCTCTGCTAGTGGTTTGGTGTGGCTAGGTTGCACTGTCCTGGTCTAATAATTGTGTATCCAGCTCCACAACTGGTCTCCTCCTTTGGCTCCAACCTCTGACATAACATTTGGCAACGAGGTCAACAGTGGATAAATTTGAAGGTATGGAAGCCTGTGGCCCCCCTAGTCGGTCGTTCTTGGAGCTCCTGAGCAAGCCACCTGTCCCCTGGCCTAGGTGGTACAACCTGGGAATGGAGGGACAACAGATCTTGGGCACGCTTGGTGACACGGACGATTATGTGGTTGAGTTAATGGCAATCTATAGAGATCTTTGAAAGATCCTTGAGAGATCATAGAGACCATGACAAATCGCTGAGAGACCAGGAGAGATCGCTGAGGGATTTCTGAGAGTTTCTTGGGTGACCAAGGAGGTTGCTGAACATCTGAGAGGTTTTTAGTGCTCTCCTGTTCAATTCAACTTTATTTATATAGCATTATTTCAAAACAACAGTCTACCCTGTTTACACAGGGATGCAGATTGTTGAGAGATTGTTGGGGGATGAAAACAAGGCCAGATCTCTCAACAATCTTTCAATGATCTCTCAGTAATCACCAAGATCTCTCAATGGTCTTCCAGTGATCTCAATGCTTGCCACTGTCTCCTCAAAGTGAGTCCAAAACAGCCTCTCAACGATCATCAAAGGAAAGCAATACTCTCAATAAACTCTCAAGGAGCGCTCAACGATTTCATCCATCTCCCAATGATCTCTCAATGATTTCTGCTGCAATTTTTTAATGAACTCTCTTGGTCTTTCATCGGATGCTTAGCGATCCCTCACTGATCTTTCAGCTGTCTGTACCTTCAGACTGGAAAATTTGGAGATCATTGAATGATTACTGAGATATCTGGCCATATTTTTCATCACTTAACAATCTCAAAACAATCTCCACCCCTGTGTAAAGGGGGTATAACAAGATTTATTCACATGGCTTATCTAATTCGTAGCAATGGGTTAATATTATTAAAAAACATCCAAAGACATAAAGGTTGACCAGCAGAGATACAAGGTTTTAACTCAAAAGCAACAACATCCATTTATTCATTCATTCATTCATTCATTCCTCCTCCTGTCTACCCACTAGCGATCAATGTGAATGGGGAATATCTACCCATCCAGGGAACACTTAATTCTCTGAATGGCTGCTGTGTCTAGAAGACTCTGTGTAGGCACTTGGCACTTTAGCATTTAAATTTCAGCAGTCAGCATTCATCCTTAGTGAGATGAAAGAACAAAGTAATTTCAGGTTACCAAGCATGACATGATTTGACAGAAATCAGACTGCGAGAAAGTGAAAAGAGCAACATTAGGTGGGAAAGTGCAGCAACTGTGGATCACATTAAAACAGACAGGGGGTGGTATTTCATCACACTGACATGCTGTTTAACGGTCTTCTTTTTGATGGCCACTAAAGTGGTTTCCATTCAGGTTAATAAAAAAAAAGAAACAATTTTCATGGAAGCTGAGATGTTTTTGGTTCTCACCATCTTCCAGGGTTGTAGCATTGATCTCTGAGCTAGACGGGCCTGTACCGGCTCTGTTAAAGGCCTGGACAACCACACCATATTGGGCAAACTTCTTGAGGTTGTCCAGGGTGTAGACTTCACTGTCACCGGTGGCCTTCATCTCCACAATGCTGTATTGGCCGTTACTGCCCGGGCCGTTCTCCCTGTAACCAATCTGATAACCCCGGATCACCCCATTCTGCAGTTCCTTTCTTGGAGCCTAGAGGAGTCATAAGACAACACAGTTTACATACATTATTAAAATTATCCATAAAGATATGCAGTGATAGTTAAACTACAAATATTTCTGCGGATCTAAATAGATGTTCAAGGCAAATATGATACCTTCCAGGTGACCCTGATGCTTTGTGAGGTCACCGGCTGCAGGATCACATCCATTGGAGGACCATCAGGCTCTACAGAGAGAATCAAAGGGGTTGAGTGAAGGGATTTCACTAATGCAGGGCATCTGCCGCTTCTGCAGCGCTCAAAATATTCTGCTCTGCGGCGATGAAAGATGTTTTCACAGTTTCACTGACACACACATTCAGTACTAAAAGCTTATTCAAGGACAGATGCCAGTGTCACAGCCGATACAGATACTAATTGCTTACACAAAAAGCAAAAACCAAATAAATTCCTGCATTCACAGTGGAAAGCAGTGCTGGCAAAGAAACTCACGTGCTTCATCTGTGCTGATGATGAGCTCTTTGCTGGCCTCGCTCTTGCCTATGGCGTTGTATGAGTACATACGGATGCTGTAGACAGATGCAGGGTGAAGGTCCACTATGTTGGCCTGATTGTTGGTGGGGGAGATGTTTCGAGTGGCATGCTTCAGTTCCCAAGAGTCTACAAATAGGGATGACAGCATTCGCTCAGTTTGCTTTGAGAATTTATGTTCCTACACTGAGTCCTTTGATTTTTCTTGAAAAATGAAGCCCAACTTCAACAATGGGACAGTCACCAACCTGGCATATACTGAATCTCCATTCTACACAGTAAAGAATACTCTGAACTACATTTGCTTACCTGTCTTGTTCTTGTATTCAATATCATACGAGGTAATGACGCTGTTTCCATCAAATCTTTGTGTCCATCTGAGATTCATGCTCCGATCTTTCACTTCTCGTATCTCTAACTCAGGAGAATCGGGAGGCTCTGAGCATTTAATTGAGGAGGTGTGAACAAAGGAAGGGAAGGAGACAGATGAGGACATAGCACCAAATAAGAGAGCACTTTGGATGCAAAGAAAGAAGGCCAGGTTTTTGTAGGCTTTATCAACGTAAAGAGGATATGGTTCAGAATACGCATTTGCACATGAATGGCTACCTTGTACAGTGAGCTGGATAAGGCCACGGCCCTCTCCGTAAGAGTTGATGGCATGACAAGAGAAGAAGACGGAATCCTCACGCTCTGCTGGCTTTAGCTGAGGTGAGAACGGTAAAAAGGAAAATGTCAAAGAGACAAGCAAGTCTATCTCTGGAGGACAACCGTGTAATTCATAGCTTTGTAATGGAGAGAGTTGTGGCAATGGCAACTTTTACACACTCCATCTATTTGGCGTTTAGGTGACTTGGTGCAGTGCAGCAAGAGGCATAAAAGGTTCTTCTTTTTGGTGCCAAGACTAACTCTAATCTATTTACACAATTTCCCATAAAAACACATGAAAATTGGTGTCTGAGAGTGCACAGCCTTTCATTTTGCACCCAAAACTGACAAACATCTGTTAACTCGGTTGTCTGATCTCATCCACCTGCTCCTCTGATTAGATCAAGCATTCTTACCTTGAGTGTAGACAACACCTCATCCGTCTTTTCGTTGGGACTGGTTGTGATGGAGTATCGGGGGTTGCGATCGGGGTCGATGACCGTGTCACCTCTTTCCCAGCGAATGATGATGGGCCACTCTCCCCTTGCTGTGCAGTTCAGCTCCTTCATGTGGCCCTTCTTGGCCATGGTGGTGTTGGGGTGACTGGTGATCATCGCTGGGACTGGAAGGAGAAGGTAAATGGGGTGAAGGAGAGAGAAACGGTAGCAGTAAACAGAGCGATGAGAGAGACGTTAGATGATAAAAAAGGAGGGGAGTGGGAGATAATGGATAATAAGCAGGATTTAATCAGAAAGGGGGAAAGAAGAGAAACAATAGAGGGGAGAAGGGTAGGATAACTGGCAGTTAAAAAGGTGGAGTTCAGAGTAGCCAAGTTCCATTGCAGTAAAGTAATGAAGAGCTGTGGTCAATGAGGTAAAGTCAATAAAGCTCCTTCCTCATTCTCCAATAGTTAACATTGGGGTCTGGAAGGATGAAGAGGCAAAAACGATACACTCTACCTTTAGAGTACTCCATACACAAAATCCCTTTACACACTCAGTTTCATTTGTCCAACACACACACACACACACACACACACACACACACACACACACACACACACACACACACACACTATTGATCCGAGGAGGCTTCTGCTGTTTTGTTTTCATCACTTATTCATCTCACCCTCCTTCCTTTCCTCTTTTCCTCCCTCTCCGCTGAGCGAAACAGACAGAATTGAGGGAGGCAGAGGAGAGGAACGGTTCAATCAATAACACTAACAGCAAAAGGAGAGCGTGTACACGCACATGCAAGGGGGGGGGGGGGTTGCAACCCTGTGATAGTAAAACACAGTGAAACTCCCAGATCCATTCTTGTCCACCTTGTTATATGTGTCTCCGTGTATGGGTGTCAAACGGTGCCACAATATTGAGTGGTGACGTCTCTGTTTTGTTAGGGCATGCTGAAAAAAAAAATTATTGGTCTCAAGTTCTGCCCTCCTAGATGTTGACGTGTATGCATACATTTTCTCTGTGGATTCACACGGGGGTGTTACTGACGGCGAGGGCAGTGTGGAGATATTGATTGCAGATAATGATTAAGCTCAAAGTCATTTTGATTGTCTCTAGACAGAGCCCAGGAGTCAAAAGATCAATCTCTCAGCTTCTCGCCTTCTCACTGCCCACCACGTGCGCTCGCGGGCACACATGTGCAGACTCCCCTCGCTATCTTTCTGTTCTGGATACTCTGAATGTCTGTGGTCACTTCTGCTCTGCCGATCTATGACCGTGAATGCATGTGTGCGAGCCCATGGGGGAAGAGTGTTGCTGGCTGGCTCCCTGGTTTAACACAGTCACAGTGCGTATGTGCTCGAAGACCGATAAAACATGAGCACTGAAACGTCCTAGATGGCCTCACTGCAGCCATCTATGCAGTGAAAGACGCGTTTCTGTCTACATTAGCCTGTGCAAGTTTGTATACTCACTCTTAACGGTGAGGACCATGCTCTTGCTGATGTCTGAGCCCACTCCGTTGGAGGCCTGGCACAGGTAGAAACCGCGATCCTCTTCAAGGACATGTCTGATGAGTAGAGAGCCGTTACCCATGATCTGAATACGGCCCGTCAGAGGCACAGGGTGGTACTGCTGTGGATTCCCAATACCAGCTGAACAGGAGGAGAGAAAGTGACAGGGGCTGGTTACTATAGTATCAGCATGTAAATTACAAGATCATTTTCTTTGGACATAAAGGGCCTTTGAATATGACCATGGGTAGAACCTTTTGACAGCTATGGAATTAAAGATGGGTCACACACCTAGAGCACCTTTGGCATGCTTCCACATGACTTTGGGAGGAGGGTAGCCATCAACAGAGCAGTTCAGGATTGCTGCTTTCCCATAGATCCCATCCTGATTGTTGGGCTGCACCACAAACCGGGGAGGCACTGGAGAGACAGCGAGAGAGATGGAGAAACCCCATTTTTAAACAACTGTACCCACTTTATTGAACTTGCCATATTTGCTTTTGAGAATTATTCAACCAAACTAGAATAAATTAAAGTAGTTGTTCTAGATGCAGTCCCCACCCCCACATGTACAACCCCAATTCTGGTGAAGTTGGGACGTTGTGTAAAACGTAAGTAAAAACAGAATACAATGATTTAAAAATCCTTTTCAACCTATATTCAATTGACTATACTAAAAAGACTAGATATTTAATGTTCAAACTGATAAACTTCACTGTTTTGCTGCAAATACTGACTCATTTTGAATTTGATGTCTGCAACATGTTCCAAAAAAGCTGGGACAGGGGCAAGAAAAGACTAGGAAAGCTGAGAAGTGCTCAAAAAACACCTTTTGGAACATTTCACAGGTGAACATGTCATATTCAGGTGAGTGCTCGCCCCCTCCTTCCTGATCCTCCAGGTCCTCGGGCAATCAGTACACCTGGGAGATTAGATGCACCAGCTACCTCTGCCTCACCAGTGCTTATGAGGATCTGCTCTTCAATATTTCAGCGCTGGCTCATTGGGTATACTGCCTTAAGAACGACTAAGCTAAGTGAACTTGTGTTTGAAGGTGAATTTTCGCCATTCACCCTCTCACTCTCTCCCTCTCTTTCAGGTTGTTGCCATTTGTGCGGTGTGTCTCCGAGGATCGTTGATCGTCGAACACTTCAGAAAACCATTGTCAGTTAACACAGGTGTCGCTACATCTGCAAGTGCAAGTTAAAACTTCACCATGCAAAGCAAAAGCCATACTGTATATCAACAACATCCAGAAATGCCACTGGTTGTTCTGGGCTCGAGCTCATCTGAAATGGACTGATACAAAGTGGAAAAGTGTGCTGTGGTCTGATGAGTCCACATTTCAAATTGTTTTCGGAAATCATGGACGTCGTGTCCTTTGGGCTAAAGAGGAAAGGGACCATTCAGATTGTTATCAGTGCAAAGGTCAAAAGCCAGCATCTGTGATGGCATGGGGGTGTGTTAGTGCCCATGGCATGGGTAACTTGCACATCTGTGAAGGCACCATTAATGCTGAACGGTACATAATGTTTTTGGAGCAACATATGCTGCCATCCAAGCAATGTCTTTTTCAGGGACGTTCCTGCTTATTTCAGCACAATAATGCCAAGCCACATTCTGCACGTTACAACAGTGTGGCTTTCTAGTAAAAGAGTGCGGGTACTAGACTGGCCCTCCTGCAGTCCAGACCTGTCTCCCATTGAAAATGTGTGGCGCATTATGAAGTGCAAAATATCATAACAGAGACCCCAGACTGTTGAACAATTGCAGTCATACATCAAGCCAGAATGTGAAAGAATTCCACCTGTAAAGCTTCAACAATTAGTGTCCTCAGTTCCTAAATGCTTATTGAGTGTTGTTAAAAGGAAAAGTGATGTAACACAGTGGTAAACATGACCCTGTCCCAGCATTTCTGGAACGTGTTGCAGGCATCACATTCAAAATGAGTGTATCCATCCATCCATCCATCTTCTTCCGCTTAATCCTTTTTTCAGGTCGCGGGGGGGGGCTGCAGCCTATCCCAGCATCTTTGGGCGAGAGGCAGGGTACACCCTGGACAGACCACCAGTCCATCGCAGGGCCAACACCGAGAGACAGACAACCAAAATAATAAAGTTTATCAGTTTGAACATTAAATATCTTGTCTTTGTAGTGTATTCAATTCAATATAAGTTGAAAAGGATTTGTAAATCATTGTATTCTGTTTTTCTGTACATTTTACACGACGTCCCAACTTCACTGGAACTGGGGTTTGTAAATCTCATCAGTACTTACCTGTAACTGTGAGCTGCCTCTCTGTGCTGACGGTGGCAGCATCATTGCTAGCAATGCAGGTGTAGTTGCCGTTGTGTTTGAGTGACACCTTGGATATCTGGAGGGAGCTCATGAACTCCTTTGTGTCAATAGTAATACCCGAGGAGGGCACGATCTCCTGGCCATCCTTGCGCCACGTGATGCGTATAGGCATGTCTCCAGACGACACCACGCAGGCAATGTACATCAATTTACCGATGGACGTCGGGGGAAAGTCAAATGGCTGAATCAGTGGTGGGACTGAGAGAGAAAATGGAGGGAGCAAGGAGAAATGAAAGTAGGAGAGTGATACCAGTGACATATGGGGACAGCGTCAGAGGAAAATAGTAAAAGTATTTGAAAAACGTGAGTGGAAGAGATGGAAAAGGCAGAACAAGTTAAGATAAATGATGAAAAGGAGAGTGGAAAAGAAAAAACACAAGGACACATAATAAGGCAAGGACAGGCAGCAGGGTGAAATAAAGGGTATATAGAGAGGAGAGAATGCGGAGAAGAGGGAATGGAAATAAAGAAGAAAAAGATGAATGGAAAGAGTTAGAGGGTTGTTTAAATGAGCGGGGTGAATAAAAGGTGAAGACGGAGATTTGAAGCAGATATGAATTGGTGAAGGATAGAGAAGAGAGAGAAAGTCAGATGTGAAGAGACAGCGAGAAAATGGGCAGACACGTAGTTTTGAAGATTCAGGGGCACCGAGAGGACAAGGGGTGGGCGAGTCAGTGGAGTAAAGGAAGAGGAGGTGGGGGAAGGGGGGGAGAAAAACACAGTGTTAGACTTTTTTTTATGTCGAGGGTACTGTTCAGAATCTGTCATTGTCACCTGACTGGCCACTTGGTAAACAAGAGGTCCATCTGTCTGACTGTAGGGGATCAAAACCATGATTTTTTTCCCCCTGAGTTCTTCCATTTAGTTCAAGATTCCTAAAGCTTCTACATCCTGGCCTACTGGCCCACTACTCACTCTGCAGCCGGCTGTGCCCCCTACCAGCCCCTCCACTCCACCCCACCCAGCCCCGCTAAAGCCAGCCCATAATAGCTGTTCTAATTAGAGCCCCATTCACAGGGGGAAGCACAGTGTTGCCATGGATACCAGTGGAGGTGATGGTGGTGGTAGTTTAGAGAGGTGGTGGTGGGGGGTTACAGCTGAGACATCTGGGGGATTTAATCTGGGCCTCGTTAAAATTCATCTAATTAAATCAGAGATATGACGAGCACACATTCATACCAGCACATGCCTACACCCACATGCGGAAACGTACGCCCATACACTCACATGTGCACATGAGAACATCAGGAACATCATGCCAACGTCGAACACAAACCCACACGAGGCACACTCGCGCTCGTGGCAACTTCCTAAAACAAACACGTCACGCTGCTGGGACAAGGGCACACACACTTGTGTCATTCGCACACGTGCATACATGCACAAACACAAGTCTTATACAACAGTGCCCCTGCTGTACGTAATTGCTGAGTGGATGAAAGCTTGCACTAAGCCGCCCCACCCCTTAAACAGAGATTGTTAGAGGCAACGCGTACAGCCTTCTTCTGTCTTCTTCCTCTTTTTTTACTCATCTTGCTGAAAATCATATCTTAAACAGGTTCATTTTGTCTTCTTACTGATAAAACTGATATTTTTCTTCTATTGAGACAAAGCAAAGACATGTCTCATACCTCTGACATGTTTGGACTGTCATCTGCAGTCTTCTTTAGAAAGACATCACTTTCTGAAGAAGACTGTAGATGACAGTCCAAACATGTCAGAGGTAGGAGACATGTCTTTGCTTTGTCTCAATAGAAGAACAATATCAGTTTTGCTCAAATTCAGTTTCCATTACACAAATTAATGTGCACATAAAAGCTCCTCACTGCCTTAACAATGTTGTGTTGCTCTATGTAAAGACACTGGTGAATGTGGAGTAGAAAGAGTTGGGTAGAGCAGCCAGAAATTGTACTCAAGTATCATTACCTCATATATCACAGATATCCACAACTCAAATATAAGTAAGAGTAATCACTAAAAATTACTTCAATAAGAAAAAAGTATCTGTTAAACAATGTTAGCAGCAGTCAGTAATGGCTTTACTCCTGCTAATTTGCAAGGTTCATTTCTCATACATTTGTTGGTTATTTTCTCCTAAATTTGTGAGTTTTTCTCATAAACGTGGAACTTTTTGTGCATAAATTTGCAACTTTTTACCCATCATTTTTTGCAACTTTTTTCTCTTTTTTCCTGGTAAATTTGTTACTTTGTTGTTGTACATTTGAGGCTTTATTCTCATAAATTTGCCAGGTTTTTTCCTCATAAATGTGACTTTTTTTAAAAACAAATCTGTGACTTTTTGAGAAAATGTGCAACTATTTCCATTCTAATTTGCAAACTTTTTTCTTGTGAATTTTCAACTTCACTTTCAAACAAAAAGCTCTAGAGATATGTTCTAATAATGCAAATTATATAAAGTAACATTAAGAAATCAAATGTTTTCTGAGCCAGAACAGAACAGCAATGACTTCAACTCTAATTTTAACTAAATACAATCAAAATCAAAAATGTTGTGTAGGGGCATTTACTGGATTCAGTCTGGTCTTGTTTGAGCTGCTCTTTGGATGGGATAGGTATAAAAAGAATCCCACGTCGCTCTCTTTTAAAACAGGTAAATCCCTGTATTTTCATGACATGGTCATATTACATCTAAAAAACTCTTATGTTTTTTAATTGACCAAAATTCAAGAATAATAAGGAATTCACTAAAAAGTTTAAAACTGCAGTAGTTGCTGGTAGTTACTGCAGTATAACAAGCACATTTTAACCTTTTTCAAGTAAGATGTTTAGTACAAATGCACTTGAGTTAAAGAAAAAGCACAATTTTTAACTGATAAATGTGCTCAATTAAGAGTGAACTATATCCTATAATAAAACTACTCTGTAAAGTATAATTTTGTGAAAAAAACTGCTCTGTATATTCACCTACTGTGCAAACCCCAAACACCCAGGAATTCACAAAATTTTCATTACCAAGGAAATGAGTATAAAACAGAAGCCTTTCACACCAACCTTTCACAGTGACATAGACGGTCTGTGTGATGAAAAGCTGCGGTTGGATCAGCACGCTGCAGACATAAGCTCCCTCGTCCATCCCCTTCTGAACGTCGCTGAGCTTCAGAGTCCCATTCTCAAAAACCACCTTGGAAGATTTCAGCAGAATTGACACTGAATGAGAAGATGTCTGCATTATGTTAAGTGACACACAGTCCCTGTTCACTCCTTTACTAATTTGTTTTTAATTACTGCCTTATTTATGGGCTATGTTACTCTAAGTTTATGATTAAAATAAAAATGTGAATGAAAACAAAAGCTATACACTGTCTAATCGTATAAAACATTTAAAGTAGAACTGAACTCACCTTTTTGCCAAAAAAGTAGAATAGCAGATTAATTCCTTATTACCTATTGTATTTTTCAACACATAAAAGAAATTTTTAGGCCGTGCGATGGCCAAGCTATAAGCCGATAAACTTTTGCCTCTGGCTGGCAGTGCCAAACAAACCGGAAGTAGTGCAGACGGCGCTGCGTGACGTCACGAGTGTGACCCTTATCAAAACAACAATGGCAGATGATAGCAGTTCCAGCAGTCAAGAACACCAGAGTTTTCAGAGTGAAGAGGCATTCAGGATCGGTGACAAGACAGAGGAGGATGCAGGAGTGTCAAGTGAACAGGAAGAGAGCGAGGGAGGCATCGAGCCGTACAGATTAGAGCCAGAAATTTCGGGGGATTCCGGCACCGACTCAGACCGCAGCAGTGATGGGGAGGAGAGTCGCTTATTGAATACAGAATGGTGAGTCTTTACTTTGGCATGTTTGGGGTGTCAGGATAAGGAAAATTAACAATAAAAAAGAAAGGGAAAAAAAAACATCAGCATTTTTCCAACTTATTACAGTGATCCCTCACTTATCGCGTTTAATGGGGACCAGAACCGACCGCGAAAAGTGAAAAACCGCGAAGTAGTGTCACCCCCCCCCCAAGGGCGTCACAAGCACTATTTTGCACAAAAAGGCACAAGAGAACAGCGAAAAGTGCCACTAAGCAACACGAGCGATAAAGAACAATGAATGCGGTCTTCCTTCGCTGGGTATAGGCGCTCGGCAGGGAGCGAAGCTGGGTAAAACGTCTCGGCCAATCAGCTTGCAAGATTCCCGAGCGGTGAAGAGGTGGGCGGAGAGGAGTGGAGCGGTGGTCAGAGAGGTAGATTTTGAGTTGTGCGGGCTCTCCGTGTTGATACCTGATGTTCTAATGTAGAAGGCAGGGAGAAGGCAGGGAGAAGGCAGGGAGACTACATTAGAACATCAGGTATCAACACGGAGAGCCCGCACAACTCAAAATCTACCTCTCTGACCACCGCTCCACTTCTCTCCGCCCACCTCTTCACTGCTCGGGAATCTCGCAAGCTGATTGGCCGAGACATTTTACCTCGCAAGCTGATTGGCCAAGACGTTTTACCCAGCGAAGGAAGACCGCATTCATTGTTCTTTATCGCTCGTGTTGCTTAGTGGCACTTTTCGCTGCTCTCTTGTGCCTTTTTGTGCAAAATAGTGCTTGTGACGCCCTTTGGGGGGGGGGGGGTGACGCTACTTCGCGGTTTTTCACTTTTCGCGGTCGGTTCTGGTCCCCATTAAACGCGATAAGTGAGGGATCACTGTATATCTAGAAATGCATCGCTTCCCAGTCGCTTTTCCTCCCCCTTTCTTCTCTTTCGTCGCCATGACAGCTTTCCTTGGCCACTGAACAGATCTTCCCAGGTGTTGGAAGTGTTTTGTAGTCGACTATCACGACAAAATGCACCAAAAACAACCAGTGTCGACGTGCTCGCAATGGTAAACATGAGGACCGGGTCACACTCGTGACGTCACGCGGAACTCCGGCTGCACTTCCGGTTAATCGGCGGATTCGTCTGATTTTTCAGGGCGGGAAATTCAAAATCGCGATTTTCTCCAAGATTCCGGGATTTGTGGAGGGGGTGCCAATGATAAATTATCTTTATAATTGTATGTACTATCACCCAGTGCCGTTCAATGCCATTCAGTTCAGTTCTACTTTAAATGATAGGTAACATCAATACGATTGTGATTCTAATTTTTCCAACTCTGCCCATCAAAATAAGGGACAATGAGAAATACTAGCACAGCCTCAATGTGTCCTTGTGCACCTGTGTGACAGAAAGAGACATGCATGTGAACATTTTTAAACACTTAAATAGCTATTGATATTGTGTCACTAATAATTTGCTTTATAAAGCAGACTGTCAACGGCGGAGTAGCTTATTCCGGCCTGATGAAATCACCTTGAAAGTGCTCAGATCTTCTGACCTTTGACCCTGAGCACAACCTGGATGCAGACCCACCTGATGATCATCGTGACTGAGTTTGGTGAGCATCAGGGCAAATGCCTAGGAGGAGTATCGCGATTACCATGAAATGTGGATGATGAAAATATCTGTAATAATTAGACTGAAATACTGACAGAAAATATGAACTAATTAATAAAAAAATACAGTGCTGGGAAAAAGTATTCACCCCCTGCCTGATTTCTTATATCTGTCAGATTTAAATGTTTCAGATCTTCAAACAAATTTTAATATTAGACAAAGATAACCTGAATAAATCCAAAATGCAGTTGTTTTTTTTTAATGATGATTTCATTTATTAAGGGAAAAAAGCTATCCAAACCTACCTGGCCCTATGTGAAAAAGTAATTGCCCCCTAAGCCTAATAACTGGTTGGGCTACCCTTGGTGACAACAACTACAATCAATCTATTCTTGAATTTCTTTAGATCGTGGCATGACGCGTTGCTTATTGAGATCTTTTAGCCTACTTCACTATGTCAGACAGATTCTATTTAAATGATTTCTTGATTCATCAGGTCTGGCAGTAATCAGGCCTGGGTAGCCTAGTGAAACTGAACTCAGCTCCCCAAAATCTGGATAATCACAGTTAACCCTGATTAATGATTTGGGGGGGGGGGGGGTGTTACTTTTTCACATAGGGCCAGGTAGGTTTTTATAGCTTTTTCCCTTAAATGAAATCATCATTTAAAAACTGCATATTGTATTTATTCAGGTTACCTTAGTCCAATATTAAAATTTCTTTAATAACCTGAAGCATTTAAGTGTGACAAATATGCAATAAAATAAATCAGGAATGGAGCAAATACTTTTTCACAGCACTGTAAATAATCAATCCTACTGGCTAAATCGATCTCTAATTGTGTTTATTTTATATTTATTGCAGATGTGCACAAAAGTTTACAAAAAGAACAATTCCTCTTCATGCACTGTTAAACGGCAGCAGGATAACTGACAGTGCAGCTGGTGAGCAGTATCTTCTTCTTCAGTTTACTGGCATGTGGCAAACAGCACTTAGGCTCCCTAGTGCCACCTTATGACAAAACGACAACAGGAAGTGGAAAAACTCTGTTGGATTACTTCTTGGGGGTTATCACAATATTATCACATGTGTATTACTACAAAATATAAATAATGCATTTTAAATCATCACGTTTCTGTTAACACCCTTTTACTGTCAATACCCTAAAGTGATGGCATGAACAACTAAGTAAAATCAAATATTGTCTGTGAGTGAGAGTGCAAAAATAAGACTTTACCTGTCGATGGTTGTCAGGCAGGAGAAGTCCCTCCTTGAACCAGTTGATTGAGTAATAAGGGTACCCAATAACACGGCAGTTAATGAAGGTGTTCCTTCCCGCTACGGCAGTGATGTTTTTCATTGGCCGAATCCTTGGCGCACCTGATGTGGCGAGAGAGAGAGAGAGAGAGAGAGAGAGAGAGAGAGAGAGAGAGAGAGAGAGAGAGAGAGAGAGAGAGAGAAACAGGAAGAAATATGGAGACAGATGGCGGGAGAGAAATAGAGATGTGTTGATCAGAAGAAGAAAAGACAGCAGGAAGGGACATCATTAGTTGACGTGTTAAAAGCAGGTCGCAGAATTTTTAGGAATAAAGGTGAGAGGGAAGGGAGTTGGGGAGAAGGAGTGATAGAAGAGAGAAAAAAGCATGTCGAGGCATAGGGAGAGAGAGGTTAGGATGTCCTGCCTCTATATTAAAATCTACATATGTACATGAGAATCTGAGCAGCTTCTGTCCAATATTTTACACATGCACCAACTCTTCATTGTGGATAATAATAATAACCCAAATACATACTAGGATACTATTATTCTCCCCTTATAAAGGAGGAAAAACCCTTATATGTGTACAGCAGATACCAATGTTATGGATAATCCACTTGTTCTTGTAATAGCTGTTGCCCCAGAAAAGCAGACAAAAACTCCATAAATGATTACAGGATTTACAGAGTTTAGTTGAGCCGTGATAACGTTATTATTTACAGGTCACCCTGGTCCGGAAATAGCAATTTCATTTAATGTTACTGACATTTAAACAACCCCAAATTTATTGGAACTGACTGTGTGACTGGTCTAAAAGGAGGCTCAAAGAAACTAAAAACAGAGAGACTGAGGGAACGCGAGTGGGCGAAATACTGTAGATGGGAAGAAAGTAAACTGACACTTGACTTTATCAAATACTTCATTCAGAGGTTTTCTGTTTATCAGGAGGCAGTGCATTGACATGTCAGCTCAAAAATAACGACCAACTGCTCCACCTGAACCGAAGCTGTAGTGGAGGCTTCAAATACAAAATTCATGAGGACTCCACCACAGTGTACTGCATCTGTCCGTAAGTTCACACTGCATCGGATTCATCTTATGGCACTTTATATAGTCTGCTGGGCCTTGCATAGTACAAAAAAAGTTTTATTCACATTTTCACAAGTCATTATTAGGTACTAAATGGTGTTTTATACTACAGTGCAATAAGCCTCAGCTTCAACCTGCACACTTTCAGTTGCATATTTAAAGTTGTTTAGGTGTATTCATGTTATGAGGGCTGCTCATTAAAGATTTCCCCTGATCCCTCCCATTGCACTGAAATTGCACATGTTTAATAATACATATCTCTAAAGGTCACATGGTAATTTGCAGCTCTGAACCTTTAAGACTTTCTCTTTTACAGGTGCTAAGGTGGAGTAAGGTGAGATAATAGAGCCAGTTGAATGCAGAGCAGTGATCAGGTTCTTGTACTTGAGAAGCTGCACACCACGGGAAACGTTTGATGAGATGAAAGACACTTATGGGGAGGATGCCCCATCATATGTGGTAGTCAAGCCCTGGCATCAACAGTTCAAGTGTCAGACATTGGTGGAAACGGCACCCATTCCTGGGTGAACACAGTGCAGCATTGATTAGTACACCATCAGGCAAATGAAGGCCACCATTTTGGAGGATCGTTGCATAACCGTTCAACTAGCCCAAGATGTCAAGATCAGTGTGGGGTCTGTGGGAAAAAAAATCATCCATGACCATTTGCAGATGTGGAAGTTGTCTGCACGATGGATACCCTGGTTGCTCACACGTTTCCAGAAGCAGGAACGAGTCACGTGCTCCCAGGCTCTTTTGGCCATGTGTCAAGAAAACCAGGACTTCTTCAACAGACTAATCATGCAGGACAAAACATGAGGCCATCACTATGATCCAGAGACTAAATCCCAGTAGAAGCAATGGAAGCATTATGACTTACTACCTCTGAGGAAGGCATGTATCCAAACCTCGGAGGGCAAGGTTGTGCTCATGGTCTTTTGGGACCGACACGGAGTATTGATGATGGATTTCCTGGAAAGGGGTACCACAATTACCAGGACTTACCACACTTCACTGCTGCCAAAATTGCAGAAGGCCATCAAGGCTGAAAGGTGTGGGATGACAACCAAAGGTGTCCATCTCCCGCAAGACAACACCTTGCTTCACAATGCGTATGTTGCCCAGATTATGCTCAGTCCAGCGGCTATGAAATCCTGCCTCATCTCTTTATTCTTCCAACTTCGCACCATCGGACTTCCACCTCTTTCCAACCTTGAAGTCATATTTGAAAAGCAAGCACTTGGAAACACTTATGTTTTTTGCGTTTTTGTGACCTGTCGGGGGACTCCAGATGCAAATTAGCAGTATCGCTAAATCTGGCATACTTACAGTACATTTGTATTAATGTTCACTAGTATGTAATGTCCCTTTCAAATAAACATTAAACTTAAACTAATTTCTGAGGTCAAGTTGTGGCTTCTGATCAACCTGCAGACTTCTACAGGTGAGGTCTCCACAGCTCCATAAAGCAATGGGAGAAGTGTGTGCCCCTTGGTGGTACCTGTGTAGAGAAAGATTATGACTGTGACAAGTTTGGTTCCTCAGTCCATGGGAAATGAGTCAGGGGAAATCTTTAATGAGCAGCCCTCATAGTTTTAAGAGATTTGCACTGTCCTTATGTGCTACTACAAAATATTTACACTCTTCTTATAATGTACTTACAGGATTCTTAGAATGTACTTACAGTATACTCTTCTACTTGCAGCCAGGGCTTAGCATTAACACCCGCCCACCTGCCCCTGGCAGGTGTATTTCACTGATGGTGGGTAAGACAGTCAGTCCCACTAGCCACTTTGACGGGTTGTAGTTTTCTCAAGCAACATCTAAATAATAAGCCTATCGCAGCGTGAGACTACAAAACTACAACTCCCATGAGCACTATCTGTACACACAGTGTATTGTCATTGGTCCACTGTCACCGTGGGCATGGTCTGGCTCAACTCCCAGCGTGGTGCACAGGACTGCTCCAGGCTGGAGCACAGAAGAAACCGTGGACGCTGTGCTCCGCAGGTCGGTTCATTTTGTGGCCAGAAATGGTGCCGAACTGACAGCAAGCCAGCCAGCAGAACACACCTGTCCCAGCTCTCTCGTAAACTGCGCTCTCCCCCCACATCATCTCCTACCTCTGTGGTTAAATATGATTATTTTTAGAGCAAGAAGTTCCCGTTTACCGTCCACAG
This sequence comes from Pholidichthys leucotaenia, assembly GCA_020510985.1. NCBI lineage: Eukaryota > Metazoa > Chordata > Actinopteri > Cichliformes > Pholidichthyidae > Pholidichthys > Pholidichthys leucotaenia. The sequence continues at coordinate 210,435,946 of CM035847.1, read as the reverse complement.
CTGTGCAAACTTAAGTTTTCGTATGACAGAGAGAAAAAGGCGACAAAACTTTGTGTTGCTGTAAAGAGCAAATGAAGCTTCTTCTGAGGTGAACTTCTGTTTATCTGTGATTATCTATGATACCTGTGATTTGCAACTTTTTCATGGAAGTAAAACCTCTAATTATGTATTTTTAATGTGTTGGTCCAGGGGAGCCAAACATGTGGCCCGTGGGCCGAAAACGGCTCTCCAGGAAATCCAAATTTTTCTCTGAATTTACAGCTTTCTTCCTATTAAGTTTCTGACTTTTCTACTGATCAGAATTGTTCCTGTAAATTTGAGACATTTTTCTCCTTAAGATGAGACATTTTTCCTCGTGTTTTCGTTTTCTTGTTTTTTTTCTGGTGAGAACAGGTAATGTCATTGTAGATTAAATCCATCACCAACTACTAATGACCTCGTGGTAATGAATTGTGGCTAGTGAAAAGGATGAGTGGCTACTAACTTTGGAAAGTCCCTAGCCACAGTGGCCGGTGAGCAAAAACGTTAATGTCAAGCCCTGCTTGCAGCATAATACCAATGTAGTTACATAGTACTTGCACAGATATTACAGCATATGTACATTATTATTACGCAGTAATTTGTGGGCTATATTATAAATTACTACCAAAAGCTAAAGTAGGAATAAAATATTATAACTAAGGAACATATACTGTAGTTTGCAAACCATTTCATTGGTAATAGATGTGAACTCTACCATGGTTAGTTTTACCTAAATGTAGCTGCTGCTTTGCAACCCACCTCCACTCAGGCTGATGTGTTTCAGACCCAGCCAGTGTCAGTGATACCTGCTCTGTTCTGTGCTCATCTTGCTGCTGATCTTCCCGTTTTACTCTTTCAAGTATGAGCATGAATGCGTCCCGTAGCTCAGCCATTCCATGAAATTAAAATCCATGCACACACAAAGCAAATAATGTTGTTTTACTATAGAAATCTTGTCTAAAATAAAAATCAACCCTACATATGTTCGTGATATGCCATCTTTAAAAGACAGACTACGTAACTGATTGTAGCCAGTGGGAGGACAGGCAGACAGATGCAGACTGTGTTTGTCTGTTTAACATTATCAGAAGAGACTCCATGCTATCACTCAATCATTTGTTACTTATTTCTGACCTTTTATTACCGTGCTCGTCTTGTATCTCTGTTTTTGCCTCTCCTTCCAGGCCTCCCACCCCCACCTTTCTCTCTCTCTCTCTCTCTCTCGCCCCTCTCTTCCTCAGCATGCGCTGAGCTTTGAAGTCACTGCTCTGACGAGTCAAAGATGTATTATTTATTATTCAGCGGCACCATCTCACACCAACATACACTCACAAAAACTGTGTTGCATTGAACACATGTGTTTCATTATATTTGTGCAGTCGGTCACTGACTGCATTCCAAAGGTGCTTAACACTACTGGATAACTGCAAGCTCAAAGCCACTGGCTGATGGGGCAGATTTGGTCATCTGTGTTTCTCATGTACTGTATGTGGCGCAGGCCGTCAGTTTAGCTGCGGCCATTTTTCTTTGTTCACTTTGACTCTCAAGAAGACACAGAAGTGTCCAAACATCAGCTGCTGCCCCATTAAAAGCTGTGAGTGCGACAGTGTGCTCCAGTCTCTCACGTCTTTCATGGTTTTGATGTTGGGAGCTGAGGAGCACCTGTTACAGCGACAATTCACTGGAAGAAGCGCGGGCAGCCCTTTGTCCATACAGAGTATGTGTGTCTGTGGACGGTATGTGTGTTCATATGTGCTCCATTTAGGCTGAAACAATCTGGCAGTGGGGCCCACGTTCACTTCAATGATCATTCTGGCATGTTTGGTAAGAGCAGACATGCATGTCACAACTAGACATCCTCACCAGTGGACAGCAGAGACAGAGAGGGAGGAGGGCTACAGCCAGTGATGCAGCCCTGCTCAGCAGCGTCACTCTCTATCCATCTCATGTCAGATGACAGTGACATCACCTGTCCTGTCGCCACAGTTTAGCATCACTCTTTCACCAGACGCTGGCTCTCCTTTCCTCTCAACCCTTCTCTCATTTCATTTGTTCCATCTCTCCTTCACCTCTGCCCTTTTGCTGGCGTTCTCTGCTTTGGTTTCTTTGTCTGTTTGTTTCACATTACCTTCATCACACCTTCTTTCCTTCAGCCACTGTGTCTCCAAATACATTATTCTTCATGTGTCACCGGTTTGTACACAGTCGAGAAGAAATGGCATTATCTGTCTATTTTGATCTGTTTATCTGTTACACAGGGGTGGAGATCGTTGAGAGATTACTGAGTGATGACAAAATGGCCAGATCTCCAAATGATCGTTCAATTATCTCTCAGTAATCGCCAAGATCTATCAATGATCTTCCAGTGAGCTCCATGGCTGCCACAGTCTCCTCAAAATTTTAACTCAGTCCAAAACAATCTCTCAATGATCTCCAAAGGAAAGTGATCTCTCAACAAACTCTCAATGAACTATCAAGGAGTGCTCAACAATCGCATTGCTCTCCCAGTGTTCTCTCAGTGATCTTTCAATAAACACCAAATTTTTTTCCACCCCAAAGGTAGAAATGGCTAAGAGATCAGCGAAGGATTGCAGAGCATTTGGTAAAGGACCAGTAGAGTTCATTGAAAGAATGCTGAGATCACTGGAAGATCGTTGAGATCATTAAGTGCTCCTTGAGAGTTTGTTGAGAGATCATTTTCCTTTGGTGATCATTGAGAGATTGTTTTGGACTGAGTCAAAACAATCTCTTAACTGTGGTGACTATGGAGATCACTGGAAGATAACTGAGAGATCACTGAAAGATCATTGAGAGAGCTGGTCATTTTTTCACCTTTCAATGATCTCTCAACACTCTACACCCCTGTGTGTAAAGGAGAAAAAGAGGACCAGAAATCTCTCAAATACACATATAACTTTTGTTGCCCCCACACACTCTCAGTGATCCATCAGGCATCTGCCCTGGTCTCTCAGGGATCTCTCAACAATCTTTCAATGATCTTGATAGATCACCAGGAAAATCATACAACGATCGTCTCAACATTTACACAGAAACAGCTTCTTTGAGGCTTTAGGAGGTCATTGAGAAATCAGGTCAATTTTTGATCTCTCAATGGTCACCCAATGGTCTCCGACTGTGTACAGGGCCCCTTACATACATTCATGCTGGTGCATGTTTAGTGCTGCAATAAAACAGACAACAGGACAGTAAATTTGAAGAGACAGTTTACGAATGAAGAATGATAGAAAGAGGCAGAAAATGTACATGAAATCTTAAAAAAATATAATTCTAACAGCTGTGAGTAGTTAACATGTAGACATAAATGTGGACAAAAATGTACAAAAAAGTAAAAACGATAAACATGAGAAAGCAAAACACATCCAGAGAAAGAGGGAAAGATATAGAAGGGTCCATGAGAGGATAGTGTTTGGGGGAGGGGAGGGGGTCAGGCTGTGGGAAGCCTCTGTATGACTGATATTGAAAAGTAGACAGGCACCTCTTACGTTTATGCGCGCTTGGTACTCAGCACTACCGGCTGAGTTTCGTGCGGCGCACCGATACACTCCACCATCACGAATCTGCGGGCTGCTGACGTTGACGTGGCTCACGGTGCTGCCATCAGAAAGCGTGTACTGGCTGGCTCTGACCCGCGACAAGTCTCGGGCCACAGGCTCGTCGTCTAGGGTCCAGGTGATGGTGGGGGGAGGCGCTCCCTTGGCAGCACACATCAGGGAGAAGGGCTCCCCCGGGAGCACCACCCTCTCACTGAAGGAGGCAACGATACGAGGGGTGCCATCTGAGAGATAGTTACAAGACAAAAGATAACAGTGTCAAAAAATCCATCATGGGGTTTAGCCTTCTAAAATGTTTTTTTTGGGGGGGGGGGAGGGGTCATATCACTACAGTAAAATTATTACAACCTCTCTTCACCAGCCAAGGTCTTCTGGGTTATATTCCAGTAGGTCATGAAAAGAAAACCATGCCATCCGTTACCCCCATCACCATGCTATCAGCTGATCCCGTGCCCAGAGTTTCTCTAAACCGCTGCCCCTTAGCATCAGAGCTAACAGTAATAGCAACAATAACCTCTATTCCCCTCTTGCTTCCTCCTGGTTCATCAAGCCAGAGACCCTCCACTCAGAGTCAGGGAACCTCCAACCTGAGCTGTCCCTCTGATATACTCATTTCTAATCCTGGCCCTCCTAGTCACTCCCAGTGAGAATCTTAGCATTTTCAACTCTACTACTTCCAGCTCTGCCTCCTGTCTTTTTGTCAGCACCACCGTCTCCAAACCATACATCATAGCAGGTCTCACTACCATCTTGTAAAGCTTCGCTTTTACTCTAGCTGCTCTCCTTCTGTCACAAATCACCCTAACTCTCGCCTCCACCCACTCCACCCTGCCTGCACTCTCTTCCTCACCTCCCTTGTGCATTTTCCATTGCTTTGGATGGTTGACCACAAGTATTTAAACTCATCTACTTTCACTACCTCTGCTCCTTGAACCTTTACTATTACACCTGCCTCCCTCTCATTCACACAAGTATTCTGTCTCGCTTCGACTGACTTTCTTTCCTTTTCTCTCCAGAGCATACCTCCATCTCTCCAGGTTCTCATCCACCTGCTCCCTACTCTCACTACAGATCACAATGTCGTCTGCAAACATTATGGTCCATGGAGACTCCTGCCTGACCTCGTCAGCCTGTCCATCACCATGGCAAACAAGAAGGGGCTCAGAGCCAACCCCTGATGTAATCCTACCCCCACCTTGTATCCCTCTGTCACTCTGACAGCAAACTAAAACTGTAAGCAAATTATTTAAATATTTTATCAGTGCAGCTGAATAACTACAGGTTCAGGTTGCCATTAGCTGTCTCATATTCTGTAAATTGCTTTTTTAATCATGCTGTGGTTGGCTTCCTTACCTTTGGTGTGTCTTTTCTTTGCTGTATGCAAGTTTGTCTGTTTTTCTGCTGAGTGAGAGAAGGCACGCAGCAGCTGTGTGCAGTGTAGCGTGAGCTATTCTTATGTTCCTTAAAGGTATGTTACCAATTTTTATTTTTGCCTTCCTCTTCAGACAGAAATCGTTTAACAGCATGGTGAGGATTGCCTTTAACTCTGTATTTTTCAGTCAGCTGGAAGCCATTGTATTCGTGTTCGTACTTAGTGCACTCTCTCCACCTCTTGTGGTGGAGCAGTACTGCATGCAGGTGGGAATTAAAATCTGATAATTATCTATGTTGTATTCTGGCTAGTGCTCTTACAGGCTTTGAGTTAACAACTCTTCCATAAAGTCACCTTTTTTCTTTTATTTTGTAATTTTCTTTTTATTTAGTAAGTCACCTGCTTTCTATTTTTTTCTATTTCAGTTTTCACTGTAGACCATACCTATCTTTGCCTATTCAAAAGATGCATATAATACTTGTTACCTTAACCATGACACTACTGGCAATCTTGGAAAAATTCATTATAGTAGCAATGACAATGAAACTACAGTGTGCTAAACTGCACTGTGGCACAGAAACTCCAATAATTAATTTACCTTCAAGCAGTATGATGGAGAAGTCCTGGGCAGTCTGGCCCTTGCGTGTGGCAAAGCACTGGTAAGCACCCGAGTGTCTCTTTTGTGCAGCATTAATGAAGAGCGTCTCATTGTGAGTCCCCTTGATTGAAAAGTGTTGGTCGGGCAGGACAGGTTCCGTGTTGCGGAACCACAACACACTATAGTGAGGGGAGCCCTGAACGGCACAGGAGAGGATCACTGTGCTGCTGATCCCCGTCTTCAGGTTCTTGGGAGACAAGGTGACCCGCAGCGGTTCTAGGAATGAGGCAGAAGATGTAGAGGAGTTGTCACAGCAGAGTAAATTTTTTAAAAAAGAACAAAAGACAGGATTAAAGGCAGAAGCAAGTAACTTCCTAAATATTGAAACTACGATATTTGGTGTATGCTGGTTCTCCTCAGGCAGTACATGGGTGTGATCTACGCTGCTGAACAAAATACATTTTTATTGAGCTACGCTGCGCTGGCCAGGGAGCACAAATCATATTTTGGTGTGGTGAGACTGTGAGTTTTTCTGCGAGTGTGTGTATGTGTGGGGTGTGTGTGTGTGTGTGTGTGTGTGAGAAGAAGCAGCAAGGAAAACCGAGACAGAAAGACAGAAAGGGGAGAAAATGTCAGTGAGCAATAAAGCAGCTGGTGTTAAGAGCTGGAGGAGGCTGCTGAAAGTGTGTGAGCGTGTGCGACAGTGGACGTGCATGTGTAAGACTTTCCTCGTACTGTATGCGTGCGTCCAAAGTTGTGTGCCCACGCCTGTGCGTGTGTGTGTGTGTGTGTGTGTGTGTGTGTGTGTGTGTGTGTGCCCCTCACCCAGCTTGGCCTGTCGCTGTCGGTTTGTGCGCTGCCATTTGACGTGCCCCGTGGCCAGTCTGCTCAGTGACCACTGTCTTGACTCTTCGTCCCTCAAATTCCATCTTTGCTCTCTACTTTCTTCACATCCCCCAACAGGAGTGCCATATCCTCCGTGTGTGTGTGTGTGTGTGTGAGACATCTTCACATCTCTTCTGTGAACGCGGCGTTACAGCATTATAACATACTGTTTGCCATCCTCGCTCACGTCCTCTGTAAATGGAGCGACAGGCCTGTATGACCGCTGGTCCTCTCCACCACTGTAGCGACGCCTCACTGAGGTTTGAGAGCACAGTCGGGGGTGGGGGGACATCCCTGCATATCAAGCTCATGCTTGCCACAGATGAGAGTGGCTGCTGCACAAGCCGGCAGAGCTTAAATGATGTCTGTGTTGCTCCTGTTTGTGTCCGGATGTCGCAAATTTCTCACACTCTAACTCACAGGCCATGAGGGCAGAACACTGGGTGACAGAGGAGAGTAGCGGAGGAAGATGAAATATTTACCCACCTATAATGTTGAGGTGGCCTGTCACCTCTTTGGAACCAAAGCTGTTGGTGACCTCGCAGATGTAGTTCCCGCTATCCTCCGGTCTCAAGTCGGAGATGGTGAGGCCTGTGATCCGCCGTGTCCAGCGGGAGTCTGCGGGTAGCGGCCGACCGTCCTTTAGCCATCGGATGGTGGGGTTGGGATATCCAGAGGCAATGCATGGCAGCTCCACGCTGAGCCCCACCTGCACCTCACCGGACTGGAAACTGTCCAGCACTGACGGGGTGGACTCCGTAGGGTCTGCAGGTGAGACACATCATAGGATTAGTTTTTGCGACTTGAAAGGAAGAGTCTACAAAACTGTCTACAAAACTAAATGACCACTGTTCAGAAAACCAGTGTTTGCTCACCAGCCACTGTTGGCTAGTAGCCTTCCAGATCTACCAGCCACTCAACATTTTCACTAGCCATATGTTTTAAAGGGGTCACTGGCTGAAAAATGGTGTTTTTGTAGATTTTAACCTTCTGAAATGCATCTATTATTATAAAAAAAAAAAAATCAAAACACACTTCTGTAAAAAAACACACAGTTTTTATTTCACTTTTTTCTCCAAAAAGCCATTTTTAGTTTTCCAAGTATTTTCCTGTACGTCAAGAGATAAGAAATGGGAAATGTCACTAAAAGGTAAAAGTCACTAGCCTTGATCCGTGACACCTGACCTTGATCAGAGTTGCCAGTTTTTCAGAAAAGCTTGGAGTTAAGATTTAGAAGGAAATGAGCACGGGGGGGGGGGGGGGGGGAACTTGGGGGTAGGGGTGGAGTGGGCCTGCATATACACAATACCTATAAATGGTTAATTGTTTTAATACATATACTTCTTTACCTCAGAATCAGCTTCAGAGCCTGCTCAGTCTGCTTTACGGTGCCTTGAGAGCTCTTATTGAAATAATAATGGATTGCATTTATATGTATAGCACCTTTCATGATATCCAAAGCACTTTACAGTGAGTCCATTATTCATTCACTGCACAGACAGACAATGATAGTGGTAAGCTACTGCCGTAGCCACAGCTGCCCTGGAGCAGACTGACGGAAACATGGCTGCCAATCTGCACTAATGGCCTCTCCGACCATTCATACCCAGTGTCATGGACACTGAAGGCAAGGTGGGTAAAGTGTCTTGCCCAGCAACACCACGGTAGGATGGCTGGGGAGAGCAGGATTTGAACCGCCACCCCTCTGGTTATTGGATGACCTGCTCTACCTTCTGAGCTACTGCCACCCCTGTGTAAAAATCTCTAAAGAAAGTCAACATGATGGCAGCAGTTTCCTCCTTTTGGAGTGAGAAATAAGGTTTGTGGTGTGACAGAAAGAGGGAAAAAGAGTGAGAGTTGGCAACACTGCCTTGACACTCTATTACTGGCCAGGCTAACCGTCCATCAGGTAAACAGGTGGGGAGGCAAAGGTGTTAGCTTACAGTGCCACTAGGAAGCTGGCACAGAGCTTTATATTGTTATTTTCTTTACATTTCAGTCACCCTAACAGGCATCCCTGTTTCCTCCTGGTTCACTAGTCCGCAGCTGATAATAAACCTCCTGTCATTCTGGCTTATTATGTTATATTTTCGCCATGACGCTTCATTGAGCCATTTGCATTAGCTTGGCTAGGCGATCAGCATCATCGATCAGTAACTCATCAGGAGCTCGCCTTGGCAGGGAGGAGGTGACAGACAGGCTGCCTGGTGTCAGCTCAATTCCGGTCGGGTTTTCATCACTACTTTCTATAAATTCTGTTCACCCCCACTGGAATCCTTGTTCATCTACATCATTTGACCATATACGTTGTTCTTAGATGTTAGTTTAGCTTATTTTCTTGTAGTACCATCTATAGCCGGGAATGCAGCTAGCTGAAGCTAGCAGTCATATCCTACTGACTTCTGAAACCACACACCCCCGCCCACCAGCGCTGCATTATTTCATTCATTATTTGAGACTAATTTATTTTCGTTGACTCATGCTCCCCACCTGACTCATCTTAGCTAAAGTTCTAGGTTAGCAATAGTGAAGTAAGAGCGAGGGCATGGAGACTGCAGTCTGAGAGATTTTAAAGGGACACGTACCGAAACGAGCTGGTCTCAGAAAGGCTGCAAAAATATTTTTGAACAAAATATGTCACAAACATGTCATTAAGACCTATGTGAGCTGTTAAAATGTGGGGAAAAGTGTAATCAATGACCCCTTTAAAATGGGTAAGCTACATTTTGTTTAATTAACTGTTAATATTTGCCCATATCTAGTGGCTCCAAAAAAGACAAAAAAAAAAAAAAAAGCTGATAATTTTTAGAGCAAACTCTTACAATGGTTTTGCCTACCCATAACAGAGAGCCGGGCTCCATTGCTCTGGCGCGTCTCTCCACTGTACTTGTGCTTTGTGATGCAGCGGTAGGTGGACAGAGCATCTTCCTTCTGCACTTCTGAGATATACAGGGCTCCAAAGGAGGTCAGGAAGAAACGGTTACCTGTACAGGACAGCAGGAAGGGAGGACGTCAGTCAAAGCATGACTGGATACTATTATGGATGGAGTTGCTAAACTACAACATGTACACTATGTCAGACACATTTTCATTTATAGATACAGTACATATACAGTATATATATAAAAGACCTTAGCAAACTCATGTGCTTTCTCCATGATAACTGATTTCAGAAGAAAACAAGCAGGACTACAATATACATGTCTTCAAAAGGCCCAACCACAGCACTTAGGCGAACACATGGGAGCTTTTAACGGGCTCTGTCCCATCCATCTAATGAGATATTTACAACAGAAAAAGACAGATGAGAAGAAAAAGAAAGGAGATAGTGAAGTTATTGTAGGTGTTAATAATTGATGTGTCTGTGTGTGTTATGGTAACAGCAGATTAGCGTCATTTTCATTTCACATCAGTGACTGCTTGGCCCAGCTCTGATTTATCTACATGTCAATAGAAAGAGAAGAGAGCATGTGTACGTGTGTATGTGAGAGGGAAGGAGAAAAAAGACGAGGAGAGTGTATTTTAGTGTTTGATTCTTTCCGCCTCTCTGAGTCTTTTTGTGTTCTATTCCCCCAAAGGGTTATTTTAGACAGTGTGCACCACTGAGTTTGTCGTAGATTGCAGATTGTTTGGTTTCGTGAATGCTTTTGCACTGTGTTTGTGTGTGAACATGCTTGCCGTTGTTTGCTGTACAGCATGTTTCAATGTCTCTTTGCAGCACTGACAAGTGAGAGCTCAAGCAAAACGCAGGTGCATTAAATAGTTGAATACTGGAAATAAGCGTGCACACACTCGCGCCACGCACACAGCTGCGAGCGATAGGTCAGTACCTACTCACAGCACATCACCTTTTTTTAAAAAACACACTTTCAGCGCTCAGTGTTAGATGTGTTCAACTGTCGATGAAAAGCAGCTGCCATAGTGTGAAAACTTTCTTATGGCAGCAGAAGTGCTGGTTGGAGTTAAGTTTATGCTTAAATTATATTCTTCAGTCAGTAAAGGAGCTTGGTTAATAGGTTATTTCTTACCACTTTTGATTTTGACAGGCTGTATGACAAGATGTGTGTAATGGACATGCAGGATATACACCGCATTCCAAATTATTATGCAAATGTGATTTTAGTGTCATAAACATTCAGTTTTTTGCTTTTCATTTAAACTCATGGATAGTATTGTGTCTCAGGGCTCTTTGGATGACTGATATCAATCTCGGACACCTGTCAAAATTAGTTTGCCAGGTGAGCCCAATTAAAGGAAAACTACTTAAGAAGGATGTTCCACATTATTAAGCATGCCACAGGTTTCAAGCAATATGGGAAAGAAAAAGGATCTCTCTGCTGCCAAAAAGCCTCAAATAGTGTAATGCCTTGGACAAGGTATAAAAACATTAGATATTTCACGAAAACTTAAGCGTGATCATCATACTGTGAAGAAATTTCTGGCTGATTCAGAGCAGAGACGGGTTCATGCAGATAAAGGGATACTGAGGAAGGTTTCTGCCAGACAAATTCACTGGATTAAGAAAGCAGCTGCTAACATGCCATTGCAAAGCAGCAAACAGGTATTTGAAGCTGCTGGTGCCTCTGGAGCCCTATGAACCTCAGCGTGTAGGATCCTACAGAGGCTTGCAGTTGTGCATAAACCTACTATTCGGCCACCCTTAACCAATGCTCACAAGCAGAAATGGTTGCAGTGGGCCCAGAAATACATGAAGACTGATTTTCAAACAATGGATGGTTGGTGGATAGCCACCATGTCCTAACAAGGCTGCGACGTGGCAGAGTGGCAGGTGGCAGAGTCATGTTTTGGGCCGGAATCATGGGGAGAGAGCTGGTAGGCCCTTTTAGGGTTCCCAAAGGTGTGAAAATGACCTCGACAAAGTATATAGAGTTTCTGACTGACCACTTTCTTTCATGGTACAAAAAGAAGAACCGTGCCTTCTGTAGCAAAATTATCTTCATGCATGACAATGCACCATTTCATGCTGCAAAGAATACCTCTGGAGCATCCTCAAGCAAAAGATCTATGAGGGTGGGAGGCAGTTCACATCAAAACAGCAGCTGTGGGAGGCCATTCTGACATCTTGCAAATAAATTCAAACAGAAACTCTCCAAAAGCTCACAAGTTCAATGGATGCAAGAATTGTGAAGGTTATATCAAAGAAGGGGTTCTATGTTAACATGTAACTTGGCCTGTTAAGATTGTTTTGATTGAAATAGCTTTTGATTTCAGTAAATGACCTCCTAATGCTGCAAATTCAACAAATGACCATTTTCAGTTCTTTACAACCAGTAAAATGTTTTGAAACTCTGTTGTGCTTAATAATTTGGAACATTGCATTTTGAGTTTTTTATTTTTGCAAAAAAAATAGTTATTATAACTGATGACTTGAAAATTATACTGACTGTCATTTGCATCGACTATTTAGGAAAATCAGAGACAAATATCATTGGCATAATAATTTGGAATGCGGTGTATATACAGTTTCTTATCTTTATACTGTAGATACCGTGTGTGTGTGTGTGTGTGTGTGTGTATGTGTGTGTGCTGCCACAGTGTGAGCAACAACAATCAATGCATTTTATGGCTGCACTGCTCCATCCAAGGGTGATTTATTAAAACATGGAGGTCTGACCTGGATCTCTGCCACACACACACACACACACACACACACACACACACACACACACAAAAGCACGCACGCACGCACGCATACACACACACTAACAAGACCACATCCACACTCCGTGTTATAAGCATATCAAATTTGTAGGTGAAGGGACTTAATAAAGTATTTTCTGAACTCACAGTGACGAGTATGTGTGTGATATAAGCAGTAAGATCATGCTACCTTATGTGACAGATGTCTGTGAGGTTTATTTCTGGCTATCACGATTAAAAATGTCAATTATACTTGATTTGAGAATTGGTTTAAAAATATTTCATTGCAAACCGAGTGATATTCCTTTGACCCTGGAGGAAAGCTCTTTGAAGGACATTTTTTTTTCTTTTTTGTCTTTGTTGTCACGTTCTGAGTGCGGGGGGATTCCACCGGGCTCAGGTTGTCTGCCTTTTTTTTCATATTTGTACTGTGTTGTCATTTTGAGTTGTCACTTATCCTATATTGTTTCTCAGTATGATTTATTTTCCTGTTTACGTTTGTTATAGTTTGTTTATTGTATTTTTGAGTTGCCTGTCTCCATTTTTTACCATATTGCTATATTTGTATTCTGTTATGTTCTTTCTCTTGGGGTTGACAGCTGTCAACGGCTTCGGGGTTTTGCTCTGCGTGGGCGTGGCCCTGTCAGCTGCCAACTCCGATGGCTCCCTCATTATTCCCCGCTGGTCTGAACTATGTGTCATTGCTTTCTCCTGCCCGTTCAGATAACTCACACCGGTCATTAATTATGTAAAGGGTTTTTGATCCCTATTTAAGGGGAGTTATTTTCATTTCCATTTCCCACTGTCTTGGTTTGCATTCTCCTCATCTCCACCAGAGCCCTGCCCTGCTCTGGTGTGTAAAATCTGTAAGTTTTCTCCTTGTCTGTTGTTTCTTTTCAATAAATTGCCCAAACTCACAGTTCAGCGCATGGGTCTCATCTTCCTGCCCCAAAGGGCATTCATGACATTTTTTCTACAATAACAGATGAAAAGTAGCTGCAGTTGTGTACTGTTTACCTAAGATGGACTTACATTAGGTTTTAAAATACATGGTAGAGGTACGTTGTGCTTCAGTTACTCAGAAGAATAAGACGGGAAGATTAGAACACTGGACCTCCAGCATATCAGATAAATGCCTTAACTCACTACACCACACGACTCAGTCACACTCTAACTTTCTCAAAGCAAAATGTTCCATTGACACAAAGACTGCTAGCTTCTCATGAAGATGATTTTTGGCACATGAACAGAATGGGATTTGGTGTGTTTCTGAAGAATGATGTGATTGTGAAGTTTCATTAAGTTTGGATCGCTGAAGATAAATCAGAAAATACAGGCCAAATAGAAACCGTGTAACTTCATATGGACTGACATGATTTTTGATAATTTCAACAACTTTTCACTATCATTGTTTGACTATTAGTGCTCCTCAACCACCAGGCTATGGACCGGGACCACCTGGTACCGGGCTGCAAAGAATGCAGAGGAAAAATAAATGATTTATTCTGTTCCTCTGTATTGATTAAGTCTGCCAGGACTTTTATTTTGAATTATTATTAATTACCCTATGTTCTCTCTCTTCCTGTGCCTGACTTCCTGCCTGTCCAGTCTTGACACACATCTGTCTCAATACTTAGCAGTGCTGCTCGAAAGTTAAACCTGCACTGAAAGTCAGACTGGGGCTATGGGGAAGACGAGTGAACAGAGGGATATTCAAAATGTTTCCAACATCAGTGGGGGTTTTGGAAGAAACTGAGTTTTGGTCTTCCTTCTACCAGCTGCTGCGTGATTACCGATCTTTACCGATCTACCTATCAATCCTGCCCTTTTTTTTTTTTAACCATACTTCATTTTTAATGCTAATGTATTTTGTTCATTTTAATATTGAGTTTCTGTGTAGTGGGCAGAATTTATGTCCAGATTGTAAAATTTAATTTAAATATTTGTAATATGACTGATCATTAGCTGTTAAACTACCCCCAAAGAATCTTCTGCATCAAAAATCTAGATCTTTTTCAAGTGTTTCACATTTCTCCATTAAGTTACTCAGACCCATGTCAACCACCTCTTATTGGCTGACACGGTTAGAGGCAGGGGTGTCCAATCATGTGGCATGGAAGGCCAACACCCTGCATGTTCTCTCCAGCCAGTTATTAAAGCAGATGTTTTCACTGACCAGCAATCGGTGGGAAGGAATATACTGAAATCACCAGATGAAGAGACAGGCTGGAAAAGAGCGGCTGCAGGATGTTCGCCCTCCATGGCACATAATTGGACACTACTGGTTTTAGGCAAAGAGAAAAGCATTTACACTCACATCTCTAAGGAAAGTTTAGAATCACCAGTAACCCCAAATTGCAAGTATTTAAACTTAAGCTTAAGGACAGGCCCAGTACCTCCTTGCTGTGTGATGAAAATTAATAATGGGACCTAAAGACAAACCTGAAAAATCTCAAGAGAAGGCATGAGTCAAAATGGCAGTGAATCCATTTTTTGGCAGATAAGCAGATAACGATTGCAAGCTTCATCCTGTTTGTGCATTCTAATTAACTGCAGTTTCTGTCAAGTATGTTTGCAACTGCGCTGTCAGATTTTGGGCTATGCATACACACGCGTGAGTGTCATCCCCTGCACCAGCACGCAAAAGTGAAAGTTCACACATGAGTGTTTTCATGTGAGTCAGACTGTTGTGCTGAGTGCTAAAAGACGTAAGCTGTAATTTCCAAGCCTGCCCTTTTGTTCCAACCTAGGTATTAAGCCTTACAGGATAATATGCACTTGGTGGGTAGAGCCCTGCATAACACACTGCTACACACTGTCACAACATGCCTGGAGAGAGAAAGACAGACGAGAAGGGGGTGAAGGAGGAATGAGGTTGGGGGTGAACCACCATCTTCCTCATCAGCTCTTGGTGAAAATGGTCTTGGTGAATAGTGCAACGTTGTGACAATGCACAAGTTGATCAAAAATGCAGATCATGATTAATATGCTTGATCATAAATTCCATTATGTTACACAAAAAATATACTGTATTTCTATGGACCACTCTTGACCAGGTCTCTCTTGGATGGGATATTTTGATCTCAATGGCCTTGATAAAAGCAAAACTAATAATAATTAACATATTAAGAACCCCAGACAAACAGCCAATAGCTCATCTAACTGCAGCCTGATATTTATCCATAGTGGCATATACAGTGTAGTTCCAGCATCAACTCTTTGTGTCCTTTTTCCTTTTTTATATTTCACTTCTAATATTCAGTTTTTAGCCACTGTCTGCCGTTTGCTGTCTGTGGAGATGTGACACACCTAAAACACTAGAGAGGGTGCAATGTCGGTGTTTGGGGGGGGGGTTGTAAAAGAAGGGC
Organism: Pholidichthys leucotaenia; assembly: GCA_020510985.1. Classification (NCBI taxonomy): domain Eukaryota; kingdom Metazoa; phylum Chordata; class Actinopteri; order Cichliformes; family Pholidichthyidae; genus Pholidichthys; species Pholidichthys leucotaenia. The sequence continues at coordinate 210,420,469 of CM035847.1, read as the reverse complement.
TTGGACCTACAGGGAGGAAGACGGCAGATGGAGATTGATGGAGGAAGAGATGGGGAGATAAAGAGAAACATGCCGCTGGGAGTGACAGAGGAGGGAGTGAGAGTGAGAGGGATGAGGGGCCTACAGGCCTGAGAGCCGTACACGGGTAAAAACAATTCTTCTACATCCTTCTCCTTCCCCATTCCTCACTCCGTCTCCTTGCAAGCCTCTCCTTGTGGGAGAGGAGATCAATTCTCGTCTAGTCTGCCTACGCCTCCAGGAGTTTGTTGATGTTGTTTTTGAGTATGTGTCCGCATGTGATTCTCTGTGCATGTTTTTCTTTTTTTTTTTTTAGCTGTAAAAATCAGGATCAGAATTTTGAGGTCCATCCCACACTCACAGGAGGTGCAAAATCTTTGCACTTCCTCATCATTTTCCAACGCTTTCCTTCCATATTCTTGACCTGACATCTAGTCTTCCGTTCCAGTCTCACTTCCTCTCGTTTCCCCTCTGCCCTCCACTTCTTTCTGTCTGCATTTTTTCCCCTCGTACTCCTCTTCCTTCTCTTTCAGGGGGGTCTGTAAGTAATGGAATCAGTTCAGCTGATCAGCCTGAGGCAGCAAGTCAAGCCAAGTGCAGAAGCTGCTGCTAGATCTCTGTGTGAGTGCACGCGCACGTATGCCAGAAAGCCCACAGACAGACACATACATGCAAATAACGAGACGGAGAGACGGGGAGGGGGGGGGGCAATGAAAAAAGGATTTGGGAGCCCTGGAGCATCACTTGTCTTCCCCAAAGTTCCCCCAGAGAGAGGACCCTCCTCTTCTTTGCAAAGCAACGGAAGGGGAGAAGAGATGGAGCCAGGAGATGAAGGGATGTGGGAAAGGTGCAGCTAAATATATTTCAGTTGTGTTTCACTGCCATTTTCGACAAATTACTGTCAAACAGAAGGGGAAGGAAAGGCAACGCCAAAGCTCATAAAGAGCAAAGCAATGTAGAAAAAAATGAAAATGTTAATGTAGGGGATGCTGTAGCCCCAAGGGAGGCTGGGAGGAGAGGAGGAGCAGATCAGACAGGCAAGAAAGATAAATAAAGTAACTAAGAAAAGATGTACATATTTTGAGATGTTGACTAGACTGCAGAGATAGGGAAAAGATAGAAATAGATAAAACAATAATCAGGAGGGGGAAAAAAAACGTGATTCGGAGCGAGGGAGGAAATGGCGCAAGTAAGGAGGTTTGTTCTTGGTGCTGCCATGCAAATGAAAGCGGCACTGCAGCAATGCTAACTAACAGCAATTCACACTGTTGGACTCATCACTTATTAATGCTCCACGGCTCCCCCCTCCCAACCATCTCTTTCTCTTCCTCCCTCTCTTTTCCCGTTCCCCTCTCCCCTGCTCTCGCCAGGATCCCTCTTTTTTTGTTCGCTCTCTCGCTCGCTGTTGCTAGGGCCCGCGCACTCACGTGATAACAGCTGGGTAGGGGGCGCTGCGGTAGCACACAGCGACACGTGCACGTGTGTGTTTCATGCGTGTTTTGAGCGTGTGTGTGTGTGTGTGTGTGTGTGTGAGCGGCAGACTACCCTTCATTAGAGGTAAAAACAGAATCAGCCATTTAAATGATGGCGGCGGAGATCAGAAACTGCTGAATGGGTCTGTAATTGATTCACACGTCTGGGCTATAGGCCACAGAGGAGTTCACCGCATCTCTCTGTGCGTCATGTCACTTTATTTTTCACTCAACACTTTTTTTTTTTTTTTTAAACCAAAAAACACGAGCTGAAAATTGCAATGGCTCATGATGTCAAGGTTTGCCTTTCAGATCTAAAGGCTAAATGGACCACGGGCTTGGTACAATACAAGCCAGCAGCTACACAAGTGTAATGCAGCCTCCCTCACAATGTACAGTACATACCGGGAGAGACAGACACACACGTGTACACGCTCAAATATGCACACGCGATCTGTCTCACGAGTTACACATTCTTACTCCCACTGTCTCACAATCCGCATTTGCAAAGTGCACTCAACAAACTCTGTGTGTGTGTGTGTGTGTGTGTGTGTGTGTGTACGTGTTTATGCCGAGCGTTCTCATACAGGATGTCACAGCAATGAGCCGACAGTGCTGGAGTACACCTACACATTTCTTATTTATTCTCCTTCTCCTTTTTTATTTCTGACTTTCTCCCCTCTTTCGCGCTCTCCATTCAGTGTATCTCTATTTGCGAAGCTAATCATTTGAATTAAGCTCATGCACGCACACAATCGCACAAATAAGTTGCCCTGTGATCTGTGGTGGAAAAAAAGTGTTTTACCCTTATGCATATATAATACTTTTAAAATGTTTTTTTGATGTTATACTAACAAATCAGTGGATGACTAGTAATGCTGATGAGAGTAAAGTGGTGGCCTTTACATGAAAACTTTTCACATATGTACTGCAACCCTTTTAAGACATGCACAAAAAATTCAGATTCAGTCAAAATGTGCAAAAGTGCTGCAAATACTACAAAATGCTATATGAGAAAGGCCAAGTATGAAAAATATCCTGGTCTGATTATTCTGAAATTGCCAAAAATTCATGTTTTGGTTTTTTTTTATGTAAACCTTTTATGTAGCAAAACACAGAATATATTTAAAGAGCCCCTAATGAGCTTTTTGAGGGTTCCCTTTATTCCAGTGAGTTTTGTAGGATTTTTGGGACATTAAATGGTCTGCAAGGTCAAGTACCGTAACCCAAACCCTGCCTGCACACTTCTCCTCTCCAAAACAAACTAGGATTATGAATCTGTTTGAAATGCCACGTTTGAATTTGCTATTCTCTTATGTGAGGTTGTCACGTCTTTACTTAACGGACCTGATACGGCTCTGCCTCCTGGCTAGTCTAGCATGCATTCTCCTCAACCAAGAACAGGGAGGGAAGTTCCCCTCTGAACCTCGGAACTCATGTACGAGCTACAGCTACACTCTAGTTTAAGTAGTGACCCAGCTCAGCTCTTCTATGTAAATTCGAGTCACCCCACCAGACAACTGTGGGCTCAGCTCATTCATTAATCCACGGTCAGTAATACAGTTGCAATCAAAATTATTCAGCCCCCACTGCAAATTAGGTTATTGGCAAAATGTACAAACTAGTGCAATAAACAACTCAAATAAGAACAATCTGAATACCACAACACAGCTAATATTACAAGTGGTTTCCCCAAATTCAACACAAAAATCTCCCTTTAATGACTACTGCAGTTTCAAAATTATCCAACCCCTTCATGACAAGCATCTTTAGTGCTTGGTAGAGCACCCTTCGCCTGTTGACTGTGATACGTAGCCAGAGATCAGCTTCTGACAGCATTCCTGAATAATCTTAGTCCATTCCTCATGGGCAAAGCCCTCCAGTTCACTGATATTCTTGGGTTTGCGTGCTGCAACTGCTTTTTTCAAATCCCACCAAAGATTTTCAATATCTTCCAGGACTTCTTCTGAAACCAAACCTTGGTGGAGTTTGAGGAATGCTTGTTTGAGTTTGAGGAATGCTCATTGTCCTGTTGGAAGGTCCAATAGTGCCCAAGCTTCAGCTTCCTCACAGATGCCATGGCATTTTCTCCCAGGATTTCCTGATACTTGACTGAATCCATCTTGCCCTCCACACACTGCAGGTTTCCAGTGCCAGAGGAAGCGAAGCAGCCCCGGGGCATTTCTGAGCCACCGCCAAACTTCACTTAAAGCACGGTGTTCTTTTCAACGTATGCTTCATTGTTCAACCTTCAGACATACTGCTGATCCATAAGCCTGAAAAGTTGGCTCCAATTTGCTCAAAACTATATAAATAAGCCAAAGAGGTTTGGGGATTCTGTTCTGTGGAGCAATGAAACAAAACTGGAATTTATTGGATCACAGTATGTCTGGAGGAGAAAGAATGAAGCATTTTCACTGAACCTTCCAACAGGACAATGTTTTCAAGCATACCTCAAAGTCCACCAAAGCTTGGTTTCAGAAGAAGCCCTGGAAGATACCAGTCATTACACTGACCTGACTTGAACCCCAGTGACAATCTCTGGTGGGATTTGAAAAAGGCAGCTGCAGCACGCAAACCCAAGAATATTGGTGAACTGGAGGCCTTTGCCCATGAAGAATGGACTAAGATTCCTCAGAACGCTGCCAGAAGCTGGTGTCTGGTTATGCATCATGTTTGCAGCAGGTCATAACAGCAAAAGGGTGCTCTACTAAGTACTAAAGACGCTTGTCATGAAGGGGTTGAATAATGTTGAGACTGCAGTAGTCATTAAAGTGGCATTTTGTGTTGAATTTGGAGAAACTACTTGTAATATTAGTTGTGTCGAGCTATTTATTTGATTTGTTTATTGCAAACATCTGCTACTTTGTACATTTTGCCAATACATGTAAACCTAATCTGCAGTGGTGGTTGAATGATTTTGATTGTAATTGTATATCATTCCATTCTGGCTTATTGTGTTAATTTGCTGTGTTGTGTGGTAATTTGGCCATGATAACTTAGTATATCGGGTGGTTAACGTTGACTAGTCTGAGTAACCACAGCCAGGATTCTGAGCCAACTTTGAGGCTGATCTACCAGGTACAAACTGAGAGAGGAGTTCACTAGCCTAGCTGTGATTTGGGATTTTATTTATCTTTAAAAATGGGACAATGCGTACTGATGAACATTTTCACATGTAAATATGCAAGATTATAGCCAAGCAGCTAATTTCCATCTACAGTCCCATAGATGGGTTAGTGTCAAACAATAAAAGACAATAGAAATAAGAACAATAAAGACAAACACACTGCCATCTACAGAAGTTCTCTGATGACTCTGCGATCGTTGGCCTCATCTCCAATGGAGATGAAGCTGAGTACAGAGGGCTTATCCAGGACTTCGTGGACTGGTGCCATCGGAACTGCCTCCAGATCAACGCGAGGAAAACTAAGGAGCTGGTGGTGGACTGCCGCAGGCATGGGCAGCCCCTCACAGTACCAGTAAATATACAGGGAACAGACATCGAGATGGTGACATCCTATAAGTACCTGGGTATTCATCTGAACAATAAACTAGACTGGTCACACAATACTGATGCACTCTACAAGAAGGGACAGCGCAGGCTGTTCCTGCTGAGGAGACTCAGGTCTTTTGGTGTACAAGGGGCGCTGCTGAAGTCATTCTATGACACGGTGGTGGCATCAGCCATCACTTTTGGAGTGGTCTGCTGGGGCAGTGGCATTACTGCAGCCGATAGGAAGAGACTGAACAAACTGATTAAGAAAGCTAGCTCTGTCCTGGGGCAGCGCCTTGATCCGATGGAGGAGATAGGAGAGAGAAGGACGGTGGCTAAACTGTCATCTCTGCTGGAGTCCGAGTTCCACCCTATGCAGGACATACTGAATGCACTGAGGAGCTCATTTAGCAGCAGACTACATCATCCCAGGTGCACAACCGAGAGGTTTCGTAGGTCCTTCCTACCAACGGCTGTCAGACTGTACAACCTAAGCAGGGCTGCTCGCAGAGATAGCAAAAAGACGTAACAAACTAATAGTTTTTTGAATGCAAAAGATGCAATAGACTTACACAATGGTCCCCTCCGGCATACAACTAGGAACATACCGGTCGCTATGGAGGGTGAGAATATGTATGGGCACATAATCATACCATGTAGGATAACTAAGTAGACGGTTATGCTGTTTCATTCCATCTAGCAACAATGCTCTGCACTGTGTGTGTTTATATATTTGCATATTTATTCCATCTAGCTACAATGCTCAGCACTGGGTTTGTTTATATATTTATATATCTACATATTATTCCATCTAGCTACATTGCTCCGCACTGTGTGTGTTTATATACTTGCATATTTATTCCACCTAGCTGCAATGCTCCGTACTGTGGGTGTTTATATATTTACATATTTATTCCATCTAGCTACAATGCTCTGCACTGTGTGTTCATATATTCATATATTTATTCCATCCAGCTACAATGCTCTGCACTGTGTGTCTGTGTGTGTGTGTATATATATATATTTTATAGTAATACGTACATATGTTTATTAGCTGCTCTTGCTTGCTTGTTTTTTTTCTTGCCTTCTGATTGTTGCTCTGAGTGTTGCTATCCCTGTGCTGTTGCAATCCTGGAATTTCCCCGTTGTGGGACTAATAAAGGCTTATCTTATCTTATCTTATCTTATCTTAAATTAATACAAAGAACATGCAGACAACATAATGCAGAGCGTAACGCACATGATGGGTTGAAAGTTGGGCATCACTAAAAGTTATTTGCCCATAATTATGGAATGCCAAATAATATTGCACAATGCCCAAGGCCCATATTTATGCATGGTTATATTGCATGATGCCCATAGCACACATTAGCACGTGCAGATGTGTGTACAGATATTATTGCACTGAATTAGAATATCATTCATACATGCAATATGTATGCACTATTATACTAAGTTAGAAAACGTATATGTACTTATATGCGCAACCGTGGTAAAGTTAACAAGTGGTGTCCCAACAACATATCCCAAAGAAAAACATACAGTTTTAAGCAGGGTTGTGATAACAGTTCTGTTTTTCCAATAGCCATACCTTGAGGTGTTTAATAAATAAAGTAGGAGTCGGTAGTTCCCATATTGCACTTGGTATTGAATTCCAGGTTTGAGATGCATGAAAAGAAAATGTAGCTTGACCAAAAGTACTTTTCCTAAGCGGTATGACACAGTCACCTCTAGAGCTTGCTCTGGTCCATCTATTTGTCTATATGCTCTATCAATTCCCACTACATACATTTTCCCAGCCAAATCATCTTTTATCTCAGGTGATCTGGATCAACCTTTGACCATATTTCAATTATATGCATTATTTTAGCTTTATTATTGTGTAGTCTGGACCAGGCACTTTGTCAGTTAGCGACGGTTAGCTGCCATTGAGGACTGTTTCTGTAATATTAAACCCCAGGGACTGGTCATATACTGCCGACCACTCAAACCACACACCCCTGTCTCCAATAATGCAGTATTTGTTATTATGTTACTTATTCCAACAACTGAAGCTAAAAGCTAACGTTAACCTCAAACATGCTGATGCCGTCAAAACAGAGGTCTCAGAGAAACGATGAGAAGCAGTGTGGGCTGAGCTGGGGCTCATTAGTATTTAAAGCAATATGCCATAAAACAGCCTGTTTTGAGGCGAGCACCTTACTCATGTTTAAAATGGTACTACAATAATTCAATCCTGCAGCGTTGTGACCAAAACATGTCACAGACACTTCATAAACACCACTGGGAGCTATGTCAACATGTGTTTAAAGAGCATAATAGGGGTTCTTTAAGCAGAAGAAGATGGATGGATGGATGGATATAAGGTACAGTAACTATGGACGACAAATGATACACTGCATGATCGAAGTGGAATGGCATCTAATAAGGCAAAAATTATGCTATTTGAAGCAAACAATGCAGTGTAAAAAGATTTTTGTAACATTACTATGATCTATAAAAGCAAATGGACCTCCTTGACACAGTATATAACAAACTTTGTAATCTTGAAATGTTAAAGAAATGCAGCAGATCAGCATCAGGTTAAGGGACACTTCCAAAAACGCAGAAGCGCTGACTGAAGTAGCACCATGGCCAGTGCTGGTGCAGCAGCCCAATATAAGAAAGTCTTCTTGTGTAAAATGAGCCAGGCCTCTGCAGTGTGATGAATGACAACTAAACTCTGTGCATTTCTCAAATGTTGCTAGATATGGAAAATATTATAAGAGAGTAATAAAATAATCCTTTGGCATACGGTCCACTGCTTTAACCCAGCTGATCAGCAGTCAGTTACTCCCAACCAAAGATGTTCAACAACAGAATATCTGATTCTTGAACTACTAACAAGCATATGCATTTTAGGTATCCTACAACCTGTCTGAGTGATATTACAGCCAAGCTATCATTTACAAAAAAAAAAACACGCTTTGTGTGGGATATTTTTTGCTCAGTTTTTTTGTGTTCCAGCCCTTATATATCCACATGCTCTACAATCTGTAAAAGAATTGTTTTATAATTAAGAGGGCCTGATTTTTATATGTATATACCAAACTAGCATTGATATTTATGTTAATGCTGATGCATTTATGCATCTCTAAACATGTTTAAGCACTTCCTAAATCATATTTTTGTTAAGTTGAGGACAAAGGCACAGACATTGTTTAAACTGATATTCATTAACTCTGCCCTGCTGATGAATGTTATTTATACAGTCTAGTAAAACAGCACACTGCAATCAAGCCAGTGGTACTTTGCATAACAAGGGCATAATGCCAAGATGTCCATCTGCAAAAATTAGATTGATTTTTTTTTTTTTTTTTGGACAACCAGGTAAGAATAAAAAAGAAAGAAAGGATTCAGCTCTTATTCCTCTCTCCTCCTCCTCCTCCTCCACCTCTTCTCCTGGCTAATTTATTTGATAATTACCAAGGGCCCATTATGGCTGATTTCAAGGAGGCACTGGGAAAGCCTACTAAAAGCTATTTCATTTAAGCTCCTCATGCTGTAGCTACTCCCTCTATGCACACACCCTTGCATTTTGTTGCCAGTAGTGCTTGGTGTTTGGGGTGATATGTATATAAGGGGTTACAATTTAGCATTTTTTTTTTCTAGCTTTGCAAATTTTTGTGTAAATATGTTTCAATTTGCTAACTTAGTGGGGCATGCATCCCCCCTTTCCAATTTGGGATGATGGCAGCAATAATGTCGTGTTGTGCAGGGTCATATTAAGGGCCATGAATAAACTAAGGACCAATCAAAATGTCCTCATTTCTGCACTAGTCAAGTTGGTATACAAACAAAAAAAAACCTGTTGTGCAAGTAAACTTTATTCATTCATGCCTACTTTATAATTAAATATCAACTCCACTTTCTTCTCAGATAAGAGGCATGTTCTCACATGCACACATACAGCAACTGCGCACATGCATGCATGTGGGTCAGCTTGTGTAGTTTGTGTGGAGTTGGGGTGAAGGATAAAAAAGATTGAATTCTAATAAAATGTTCTCATCCTCCTAAATCCCCCCCTGCCCTCTTCCCTATACCTGCCATATTAACACCCCCATTACAAGGGCAGATAAATGAAAATGAACAGCGCTGTGGTGTGATTCCCCAAGTGTCAAATCAATAGTGCTCCCCTCCCCTCTGCTCCTCTCCTGCCTCCCAACCCGCCCTCTCTCCCTTCATCTTTTCTCTGCTGCTATCATTTTCCTATTCTCTTCTCTTCTGTTGGGTCTGAAGAATTGGCATATGTTTTACAAAAGGAAATCTACACGTAGCAGCAATAGACTTGCTCTATCGCCTCTCGCTCTCTCTCTCTCTCTCTCTCTTTCTGGTATGAAATGAATGATGCTTGCTCCTATTTCTTTCTATTCACATTCAAAGAAGTCTGTAATGCTTAAGTGCTACTGAGAACAAGCCAGACATAGAAAGAGCCACAAGGACAGCATATTGCTGCCAGTTTTTTTTTTTTTGTGTGTGCCTCAATCAGAGACAGAAACTTGCCAGAAAAGATGGGGAAGGGGTCATGTCCAAACAACAGAAAAAAGGTTAATAAAGAAGAGTTGGGTGAATTTTATAGACTCTGGCTTTTTTCTATCTCACTCTCCCTATGAGTTCAAGTCACCGGAGGCAGAATCACTAAGGACACACGGATACAGACTCCATTCTTATTGCTCCACAAGTGTTCTGGTTTTTCCACCCCAACCCTTGACCTTCTCATCCTTTTCCCTTCTTTTGTTCCGTCTGTTTCCCAGGTTCAGCGTGATGCAGTGATCTGAGGATAGGTATTCAGAGAACTAATGCACTCATTAAAAAGGCATGTTTCACCGTCAAATGCCAGCTGCTGCCCTCCCCAGCACCTCCACCATGGGCTCCTGCTTTCTTTCTTTGTCTTCCTCTCCCTCTGTATCGGTTTCCTTGGTTTCTCCATATCTCTGTCTCCCTTCCTAGCCATCTCTCTCTGTTTCTCTCTTTCTATATTTGTTGTTGGAAGGTGACACCCCACACGCCCACACACCCCTCACCCTCGCTGAACAACTCATGCTTGGGAGTAGAGATGGAAGACGAGAGAGGGAGAAGAAAAACAAATAAAGGAAATGAAAATATGCATTCATCCAAACCAAAAGAAATAAAGAGAAGAAGCTGTTTTATCACCTCCACCCCCTCTTCTTCATCTAAGAACCCCCCCCCCCCCCACTTCCATAATGGCTAAAGGCCTCTAACACACTTAAGCAGCCTTAATTGGAATGGGCATAAATATTCAAGCAGCAAGATGGAGGCAGTGATGTACGTCTGGATGAAGAGAAAGTAGCATAAAAAAATGAAGGAGGCATAACAAAAGCAAAAGAAACCAAACTAGCAACACCACATTCTTGCACTCAGATTATTTTCTTTCCTCTTAAAATGATGCACATGGTAGCAAGCATCAAAAAAGAAAGAAAAAAAGGGCTTCAGCTACATTTATCTGGTCACTGACAATGATGCAGACAAAAACAGATATCCAGGACTTGTCAACATGTGGTGCATTGTGTCGCTTTTGCCTTTAATAATTCAGTCTCATAGATAATAGATGCAGACATGCTCACCAGTCATGAGAAGGCTAACGGGACATATCTAATGCATTATAAACACACGTACCACAATGCACACTGAGAGGAAACCCTGCTAAAGCGTGACCTTATTTCTGCTAGGGAAAAACCCAAAAACAACAATGTGTGAAGGATCCGATTTCACACACGGGCCTGTTTTGTTTGATCGTCATCTATTATGAAGAGGAAGACATGGTAAATGGGGAAAAGGCCGATTACTGTACCACGATGTTCTAAACTTGATTGAGTTTTGTGTTTTGTTTTGTTTTTTTCAATACAGCACCCTCACACCGGCATCTGCTCACACAAACAGCTCATTCTGTATACTTGAGAAGGCAAGAAACGGAGCGCGCCAACACACATGAAAAACTCTCACACAAATCAATAAGTCCTTGCCCTTTGTAAAGCCACGTTGTCCTCAGTGGGAGAACTACAGTGCCACAGCATGTAAGCAGACGCACTGTGACATATACTGAATCTCACGGAGCAGGGAGGTCACCGGGGAGCAAGGCCCGTGTGCGGATGAGTGCACCTTGCATGGCAGGCGCATGTAAGGAGTGAAGGAGGGAGGGAGAAGTCCTGCAATCCCCCCCACCACACACACACACACACGTTATTTGCCAGTGCCACCACGATGATTCACCCTGTCCACTGTTGCTGGGCATCTTGGTGCCAGACCAAAAAAAAAAAAAAAAGGGGGAGGAGGAAGAGGGGCCAACACTGGAGAATGACACGAGGGATAATGGGAGGCAAAAGAGCTGCAGAGACAGATGTTGCTGATTGGAGTGAAGTAGTGGTGACATGTTAAAAGCGGGTCCCACAGACATTGTACGGAGGCCTGAGGGGCAAAGTGTGCCCAAGGTACGCTTCTTGGAGGAGATGATATGGGGGGGTGCACAGGGCAAAACAGCAGCTCTCTCTGCCCACCCTCCTCCCCATGCACAACTGTCTCTCCATCTCTTCTGCCTCACTGCCCCCCCCCCCCAAACTCTGTCCCACTTTAGCCAATGTCACTGCCAGAGCAAGGGGGAGGGGGCAAAAAAGAGAGAGACCGGGAGGAAAGAGAAGAAGAAGAAAAATGAAGAGGTAAAGGAGAAGTCAAAAAGAAGGAAGACCATGTAAGAAAGATTCCTGATGCTGGTGAGGTTCTACCAATAATCCACATTTTCACAACTTCAGTCACACAAACATACCAGACTTAGCATATGCAGGGGTCAGTGGCAGGCAATGTATTTGACATCTAGGCCTTCAGAGCTGTTCTAATCTGTTCGGAGTGCTGTGGCAATGTGGTGCCAAATGTTTAAATCATCGGTTGTTGATGTCAAATAACAACCAATTCATTAACCACACCTCCTCAAATGTTGTTAAAAACACTTTTCACTATTTTTTTTAAAGATATCATCAAGATATCAAAGTTTACTCATCATCTGCCATGTTGCAAGGGAGCTGAAATTCATTGAAAGACCATTCACACTGAATGAGCTGACCAATTACGATCTGTAATCGGAAGTTCAGAAGTTGACCAGTTACGATCTTTGTGTTCTCAGCAGCAGGACAATCTTTTCCCCAGGACAGAACTCCAGTCACTCCACCTGGTTATGCCTCATCCCTGCACTCAATACATCCCCTGATTCAATTCCTTCCATCAAAAAATGGACCTGTGGACATGTACCATGACCATCCAATCATAGGATGTAAAAATGCTGATGTTACCCTGGATTACACTGACTCCGGATGCAGTCCGTTACAGATGCAATCCAGGCTCTGCAGCAAATAGTTCCCATTCTCGTCAATTTTCTAATCCCCACCTGGTCAGGACCACTGTGGAATGAATCCGGCTTGTCAGATTCGGTTTGATAATGAAACTCGAGGAGTGCATTTCTGACAGATGCCAGTTCCAATCCACAAAGAAATACCATGGTAGCTTGCAATATTTAATAGCTGTTTGTTCATTTAAAACATTATTTTCTGAGGTCTGCTCCTCCACCACTGTGTCAGAGACAGTAAAAACCTGGACAAAACATACAAACACTTCATAGAATTAAAACTAACAGGCTACTTAAGTATTATTAGAGCACAAAAATCCAGGTGGAGAGCCGGTACATCATGCTTCCTTGACCTAGATCCCTCACTCATGAACAGCTATAGGCCTATATCAAACATCCCTTTTCTTAGTAAAATAATAGAAAAAGCTATCTTTCAACAATTGTACAACTTCCTGACATTAAATAACTGTTTTGATGTCTTACAGTCAGGTTTTCGGCCACAACACAGCACTGAGACAGCTCTAGTTAAGGTCCTTAATGACATCCGCTCCAATACGGATAATGGCAACATTTCAGTCTTGGTTTTATTGGACTTCAGCGCTGCATTCGACACAGTTGACCATAACATCTTACTAAATCAGCTGAAAAACTGGGTGGGACTTTCTGGTACAGCACTTAGCCGGTTTGAGTCCTATTTAAAAGACAGAGACTATTTTGTGTCAATAGGTACTGTAACTACAAATCTGAGCGAACAAAAATAACCTGTGGACTTCCCCAAGGTTCCATTTTAGGACCTTTGCTTTTCAACATCTATATGCTCCTACTAGCTTAAATCATATAAAACAACAAATATATTACCATAATTATGCAGATGATACACAAATCTACATAACTGTCTCATCAGGAGACTATGGTCCAATTAAAACCCTGATCAAATGCATCGGTCAAATTAAAGAGTGGATGTGCCAGAATTTTCTTCAGTTAAACGAAGACAAAACCAAAATAATAATTTTCGGAGCCAAAGAAGAAAGACTCAAAGTCAGTACAGCTTCAGTCAATGATGCTAAAAACCAACAGCCAAGCCAGAAATCTGGGTGTGGTTCTGGACTCAGACCTGAATTTTAACAGCCACATTAAGACAGTACTGAAGTCAGCCTGGGAATCCCATCATCAATCTTCAGCTGTTGCCTTGAAAGCAAGGTAACTGCCACCTAACTGTAAGCTGAACCTCTAATGACAGAGATTAGGCGAACTTGTGTCTTTATCAAATTCTCATGACACATTTTAGACAATGAACTCAAATTTATGTGTTTTCAGACTTTAAACCTGAAGTGACAATGTACACTTTCAACTTAATTTACATTTTTTAAAGTAGCAGCTGTTAGTAAAATAGAAATGAAAGTTCACTTCCTGCCTTAAGAGTGTAAGTCATGGTATGTGTCCACTGGATCCGTTGTTTCTCCACCTCTTATTCAGTGTCTATGTAAGAGACAAGGCAAAGTATTTGGCTCTGGTGCGGTGAAATCGGACTGCGGTGTGTGAAGTTGATCGACCTCTCATTTGCATAAAGTTGAAATTTTTTAACTTTATGTACATGAGTTCCGGGCACCCAGCATGCATCGGTCACAGTGATGCCGCCCTGAATGTTTAAACCATGATGTCAATTATCGATTCATTAACTACTTCCACTATTTCTCGCCTCAAATGTTGTTTGAAACACTTTTGCTGGTTTGTTTTAAATATAATAGATACATGTTTACTTGCAATCCGCCATGTTGTCCGGGATCTCAGATCTGTGGAAGACTGCCCACAGTGGGATGAGTTGACCAATCAGTTGAGACCTTTGTACTCTAGCAGCAGGACCAATGAGAGTCCTCCTGGGACAGAGCTCTTTGACTTTGTCCTATGTCAGTCATTTTCTGTCCTCCACCTGTTTACACCTCATCTCCACACTCAACGCAAAAATCAGACCAGCGGACATGTATAGCTTAACTTGAAAGCAAACACTATTTTAACTTAAAGAATAAAGTCATTCTCAATAGAATACTGATTAGCACCAAGTTACCAAATTCCCACTTCTCATTTTGAAGTTCAACTTATATAAATTAGTTAAATAAATTTACAACTAGTCAAGATCACAAATTAAGTTTAACGTCTGAAAACATATAAACAGTTCAATATCCACAATGTGTCATGACAGTTTGAGCTGAATAAATAGCATAAGTTCATCTCAGGTAATAGGGCTGATTTTTTACAGTGAGGGGAAGGTGAATCCACCCTTTTCTCTGCTCATTATCTCTTCTAATTACAGTGCATCTGGAAAGTATTCACAGCGCTTCACTTTTTCCACATTTTGTTTTGCTACAGCCTTATTCAAAAAGGGATTACTTTTTTTCCTCAAAATTCTACCCACAATACCCCATAATGACAACGTGAAAAAAGTTTTTTTTAGATTTTTGCAAATTTATTAAAAATAAAAAACTTAGAAATCACATGTACATAAGTATTCACAGCCTTTGTCATGAAGCTCAGAATTGAGCTCAGGTGCATCTTGTTTCCACTAATCATCCTTGAGATGTTTCTGCAGCTTAGTTGGAGTCCACCTGTGGTAAATTCAGTTGATTGGACATGATTTGGAAAGGCACACACCTGTCTATATAAGGTCCCACAGTTGACAGTGCATGTTAGCGCACAAACCAAGCATAAGTCAAAGGAATTGTCTGTAGACCTCTGAGACAGGATTGTCTTGAGGCACAAATGTGGGGAATGATACAGAAAAATTTCTGCTGCTTTGAAGGTCCCAATGAGCACAGTGGCCTCCATCATCCATAAATGGAAGAAGTTTGGAACCACAAGGACTCTTCCTACAGCTGGCCGGCCATCTAAACTGGGCAATCGGGGGAGAAGGGCCTTAGTCAGGGAGCTGACCAAGAACCCGATGGTCATTCTGTCAGAGCTCCAGCATTCCTCTGTGGAGAGAAGAGAACCTTACAGAAGGACAACCATCTCTGCAGCAATCCACCAATCAGGCCTGTATGGTAGAGTGGCCAGACGGAAGCCACTCCTTAGTAAAAGGTACATGGCAGCCCGCCTGGAGTTTGTCAAAAGGCACCTGAAGGACTCTCAGACTATGAGAAACAAAATGTTCTGGTCTGATGAGACAAAGATTGAACTCTTTGGCATGAATGCCAGGTGTCATGTTTGGAGGAAACCAGGCACTGCTCATAACCATGCCAATTGTGGTGGCAGCATCATGCTGCAGGGATGTTATTCAGCGGCAGGAACTGGGAGACTAGTCAGCATAGAGGGAAAGATGTATTCAGCAATGTACAGAGACATCCTGGATGAAAACCTGCTCCAGAGTGCTCTTGACCTCAGACTGGGGTGACGGTTCATCTTTCAGCAGGACAATGACCCTAAGCACACAGCCAAGATATCAAAGGAGTGGCTTCAAGACAACTCTGTGAATGTCCTTGAGTGGCCCAGCCAGAGCCCAGACTTGACTCCAATTGAACATCTCTGGATAGATCTGAAAATGGCTGTGCACCGATGCTTCCCATCCAACCTGATGGAGCTTGAGAGGTGTTGCAAAGAGGAATGGGCCAAACTGCCCAAAGATAGGTGTGCCAAGCTTGTGGCATCATATTCAAAAAAGACTTGAGTCTGTAATTGCTGCCAAAGGTGCATCAACAAAGTATTGATGAAAGGCTGTGAATACTTATGTACATGTGATTTCTTAGTTTTTTATTTTTAATAAATTTGCAAAAATCTCAAAAAAAAACTTTTTTCACGTTGTCATTATGGGGTATTGTGTGTAGAATTTTGAGGGAAAAAATGAATTTAATCCCTTTTGGAATAAGGCTGCAACATAACGAAATGTGGAAAAAGTGAAGCGCTGTGAATATTTTCCGGACGCACTGTATGCACTACACCATATCCAAGGCATTTAGAGTCCATAGTTTCACTGTTTATGAAGAATACTGCCATGCTGGGTGTGTCTAACTTTAACCCAACACTTTTTTTAGTAAGGAGTGACTCAGCAAAAAAAAAATTGATTGTTTATAAAAGTTTGAGAAATACACTTAAGTGCTAGCTTGGCTTATAACCTCAACAAATGTTTGGATTTTCTTTTTCTAATTGGATAAAAGATCAAGGTAGATTTATGCTCCTTTCTGCTCTGGTGCACCTGCGCTTTGGACAAGGCCGGCGTGCATGCCAGCACCAGTCACAAAATTTGGGCTGCACATGCTCAGTCGCGGAGGGGCCCTGTGACTGAAGCTGATGACAAAATTTATGTCACACAAGCCTCATGTTCAACCAGACATGCAGAGTGGAGGTGAAGCATAAATAAGCCTTAAAACAAATACATCAGGAGGAAGTGATCTAGGTTATGGATATATTGTGACTAACAAGTCAAATTGCTGAATCATTGCTTTAAAACAATATCAAATGATTATGAATCATGTGCATTACATCCATCTAAATCTAATATGGCCTATGTACATATACCAAAAGAACCCAACTTAAACACATGGATCCAACATTTGGTGCATATTGATTAAATGTGTTTCCATCAAAATTCTGACAATAGTACATTTACCATCCTAATTGGATGAAATAAGCATCAGAAGGCAACCTCCAGCAGACAGGAAGAATGACTCCTTCAGGCGGGTAGGACTTTAAGTGCAAAAAATGATTTATTAAACAAGCTAATAACACAATTCAGCACGGGGGCTGGGAACCAAAAGAGCAGAAGATGAACACAAAGTTCTGTAATGATGCCACAAGGAGGAAAAGAAAGGTAGGGCTATAAATAGGATCATGGGAATTAACTAAACAACAAACAGCTGGGTAACTAATTCGGGCCAAATGAAAACAAACGAATGGAAATGGGAAAATGACGGAGGAGAGTAGGAAACATAACTGAACTAAGAAACTGAGGATAACTCAACAAACTAATGATAACAGAATAGAGCAAACATTTCAAAAATAACAAAAGGGAAGATGTCCAGATCATGACAGTAAGAAAAACTATTATATTTCTGATGTAGATAGATAGATAGATAGATAGATAGATGTACTTTATTGATCCCAAACTGGGAAATTACAGTGTAACAGAAGCATGACAGTAGACAAACAAACAACAGAAACACACACATGACAGACAAAGGGATTACCCATGGGAAGTAAAACTAACACAACTATAAAACCTATATACATCATAGCTTAATATATGATGACCCGTATAAACACATGAATCATCCCATTGCACAAAGAAGGACTATCAGGAACAGAGTGAAAATGTGAGGTACCAGTTAGTCTGTAAGGTGCAGTGTGGCAGCATAGCTATGACCAGAATACAACATCATAGTGAGTTATTGTACAGTGAAATTGCATGTGGCAGGAAAGATTTCCTGTACCTGACCATTCGACAACGAAGCTGTAGTAGTCTACTGGAGAAAGTGCTTCGCTGCCTATCTAGTGTGTGGTGGAGGGGGTGATCAGGATTGTCCATGATGGATCGCAGTTTATTTAGTGTTCTCCTCTCCACCACTGTCTCAAAGGTCTCCGGTCTGAGACCAATTACAGAGCCAGCCCTCTTGATAATCTTGTCAAGTCTGTTGGTATCTCTGGCCCTGATACTGCTACCCCAACAGACAGCAGCAAAGAAGATGGCGCTGGCAACAGTGGTCTGGTAGAAAAGCTCCAGCATCCTGCTGCACACGTTGAAGGATCTCAGCTTTCTCAGGAAGTAGAGTCTGCTTATCCCCTTCTTGTGCGCAGCATCGGTGTTGGATCTCCAGTCCAGCCCGCTGCTGATCCTGACACCCAGATATTTGTAGTCCTCAACCACTCCCACATCCTGCCCCCTAATCTGCAGTGGCTGAGAAGGAGTCTTCCCCTTCCTGAAGTCAATTACCATCTCTCTGGTCTTGCTGACAGTCAACCTCAGGTGATTCTGCTCCATCCACTCCACAAATCTGTCTACCAGTGCCCTGTACTCCCCTTCCTCTCCTCCTCTTATACACCCCACAACAGCTGAGTCATCAGAGAATTTCTGTAGGTTGCATGACTCAGTGTTGTACTGAAAGTCAATGGTGTATAAGGTAAAAAGAAAAGTAGAGAGCACAGTCCCCTGTGGAGCTCCCGTATCACTAGCCACCACTCCAGACAAGACATTGCCCAGCCGGACAAACTGTGGTCTGCCTGTCAGGTAGTCAGTAATCCAGGAGATCACAGAGCTGTCAACCCCCATCACCCGCAGCTTCTCACCCAGCAGCAGTGGCTGGATGGTGTTAAAAGCACTGGGGAAATCAAAAAAAGTGATTCTCACAGTATCTCCTCCACCATCCAGGTGCAGATGGGCTCGGTGCAGCAGGTAGATGACAGCATCTTCATCTTCATGTATCGTTTCCTGTCTGATCTGTGTTGGTCTGTTACTTTGTTACTATCAAATGAACTTTTGCTTATTTTGTTAATGCAAACAATGATCACTCAGGCTGAAAGATATTTAAAGGATCCTATTTCAGTAAAGAGAATGCCAATAATGAAACTGACAAATTCTGAAAAGGCTGCAAATCAGAGACTTTTTCATCACACACAGTAAGCATATCAAATCTTAACATAAAACACTTAAAAACATACACAGTAACGCTGTTTCAGTACACAACACAGACCTTTCATTATACCCAACCATCACATATAATCAAATAAATAATAAACGTTAAGTAATAAAATATGCATCTATTTCTGATAGTTTGTTTGGTAAAGCAGAAGTCAAATGTGGAGAAGTAACATTACTTGACATCACAACTGTCTCTCATTCATTCCCTCATTACTTAACTGCATCTTTTGCTCATCCACATTGCTATCTGCCTGGTTTTTAAGAAGATTAAACAAAAACTAGGCAGATTTTGATAAATTTTCACCAGAAGTGCCCCTTGACCCAAGGATGGATCCATTAGATTTTGGAGCATATTCTCTATCACCTTTTTCCACATTTTTAATATTGTGACATAGGTCTTTTTTAAAATAGATTTTTGTTAACATGATTAAAAATAATTGTAAAATACACATCAAAAACAACTTATGACGTGCTCTCAATTGACACATTTTCATCACATTTTAAATGGTGGAAAGACCAAATGGTGGAAGTGTGTACTCCCCAGGTACCATCTAGTTTCTTCCTTTGGTCTTTTTGTTTTTATCTTGTCTTACAAGTCCAACTGCTAACATTCTTTTCTTTTCTCAAAACAGCAGAAACAAATCTAGTGTGAAAAGAATATCTCATTGTCTAAGTCACAGAGAAAACCTAAGTCATGCTCCCTCTAATTCCACACATGGGACCTTAAAAAATTGTTTAGAAAATGGGCAGCTCGATGGTGCAGTGGTTAGCACCGTGGCAGCACAGCAAGAAGGTCACGGGATCGATCCCTCCCATGACCACTGGTGACTCTTCTGTGTGGAGTTTGCATGTTCTCCCCGTGACCGCATGGCTTTACCCCAGGTACTCTGGTTTCGTCCCACAGGCCAAAAACATGCAAGTTGGGTTAATTGGAGACTCTAAAATGGCCCTAGGTGTGTGTGTGAACGGCGAAGGGATTGGCACCGTGTCTTGGCTGCCTCATCCATCCACTTGGATGCCCTGTAATTTCCCTCTGGGACTAATAAACTATAATAAAATGTAAAAAAAATCAGGAAAAATTCTCCACTGAAGTGAATGGCAAGACAGAAATAATCTTTTCATTCCTATTGAATTTTGCCACGAGTAACACATATGTCAATTTAAAAGACAATTTTCCACGTAATTAAAGTTGTTGGTTGTTGTATAATAAAATAGCAATATTTAGTTTTTGTGAAAGCGTTAAGTGGACTACATTTGGTTGTCTTGGACTGATGCACGTCACCAAACACGATTATGGTGGTTCCTCTCTCAAAGCTCCCCTCCTGTTTCCTGACCAATGAAAGAAGGATCCAAAGAGCAGAAAAACAACACAAATATGTTTTGAGAGCTGCAGCTGATCCAGACGACTGCTGGTTACTTTCTCCTGGGCGTGCTTTGAAAATGATGACATAACTTATGTGAGTCTATGTGTGTGCAGTCTTTCAATTTACATATTTTCACAGCCTTATACTTTAACAGTTAGACAACAACCTACACCGTTATTTATGTGGAAAATACTTATATTTGTAACTCGTGACAAAATCCGATTTGGATCAAAACATAATTTTTCTTTTGCCATTCACTTCAATGGAGATTTTTTTTCCGATTTAAGGTCCCATATGCAGAAGTAGGGTGGGCGTGACTTAGGCTCTCTATTACACTGATCTGCTCACGTTGATAATTCACCCACCACTTCACAGTGTTCTTGCCTGTTAATAACAGTTTAAATGCAACAGGTGTTTGAGTCTTTGGGTACACATACTGTACATGTGGATTCTGGCATGTAGAACAGAGCAGTAAAGTGTAAAATGTCATTGAAAATCTCATGACCAACCCCTATATCCCACCACCGCCTCGTCTTTTAAAATACATTTAGGATTTGCAAAAGAAGCCCCTCTTCTTTCTCTGTTTCTATGCAGCATCCCAGCACTCTGAAGCAACGTAACATCCCTTCCTAAATTCTGGGAGGTCTCATCAAGGGCTGCCAGTGCGCTATGGTGGTTTGGCAAGAGACGGCATTGGCCAAGGTCAATCACCATGTCTGTGTGTGGCCCTATCTCTGCTGCATGGCTGAATTTCAACATGAACAGCAAAACATGAGCTGGATTTCAGTTCATAAATCAGTATGGAGAGTAGAGGCCATCTTATGAGACTGCCTGCAATATATTAAAAAAGGCAAGGTTTTCTGCTGCTGCTGTTTGTTTTTTAATGGGCCAGCAACTGAAGCTGAACCTCAAATCATCATAATGAGAGAGAATGAGGTCCACGCATGCAGGGGGAGATTAAGAAGGTAGATATCGAAAGCAAAAGCAAAGAGAAAGACAGGAGGGGGCCTAAAGAAACAGACGAGGGGAGAGAGAGAGAGATACGGAGACAGAGATACAGGGAGGGAGAAACAGGGGAGTGAGAGATGAGAGATTCCTCTGCATCTTTGATTTGCTTGGGTGATATTCATCAGAGCCTCGGAGCATGGCGAAGGAATAGATGGAGTGAAAGAGCAGCGAAGGTGGGGGGGAAGGAAGAAAGAAAGAAAGAAAGAAAGAAAGAAAACACAAGTATTTTTTGTATCTATAAGCCATTTGTTTTTATTAAGCTTCCCTGCTTGTCCTTGTAGCTGCTGCTCTCCACTGGTTTGTATTTGTTTATGTTCGGTTACAGGGGCATTCCTATAGTAGTATTTACACGCATAAAACAAAGTGTTGCAGTCAAAATGTCTAGATCTTTTATTTGCTGTGTATAGGAGAGAAAAAGGGAGGACAAGCTACAGAAAGAGAATTTACTCTACCTAAAAATCAGTTTAGACAGGTCTACTACCATCAAAAGACATTTGTCCTTTCTACCTGCTCTAATTCATATTTGGAAGCAGAGCTCTGTTATGGGAGTAACCCATGCCTCCACGTTAATATGAGGAAATTACCAGGCAGGAAGAGCAGCAGCAAAACCCCAGCAGAAAATTTGATGCAGAATTTGATGGCAACATCATTGATTATGTACAGTGGGGCAAAAATGTATTTAGTCAGCCACCAATTGCGCAAGTTCTCCCACTTAAAAGATGAGAGAGGTCTCCAATTTTCATCATAGGTATACCTCAACTATGAGAGACAAAATGAGAAAAAAAAAATCCAGAAAATCACATTGAAGGATTTTTAATTAATTAATTGGTAAATTCCTCAGTAAAATAAGTATTTGGTCACCTACAAACAAGAAAGATTTCTGGCTCTCACAGACCTGTAATTTCTTCTTTAAGATGCTCCTCTGTCCTCCACTCGTTACCTGTATTAATGGCACCTGTTTGAACTCGTTATCAGTATAAAAGACACCTGTCCACAACCTCAAACAGTCAGACTCCAAACTCCACTATGGCCAAGACCAAAGAGCTGTCAAAGGACACCAGAAACAAAATTGTAGACCTGCACCAGACTGGGAAGACTGAATCTGCAATAGGTAAGCAGCTTGGTGTGAAGAAATCAACTGTGGGAGCAATTATTAGAAAATGGAAGACATACAAGACCACTGATAATCTCCCTCGATCTGGGGCTCCCCACAAGATCTCACCCCGTGGGGTCAAAA
Source organism: Pholidichthys leucotaenia (assembly GCA_020510985.1). Classification (NCBI taxonomy): domain Eukaryota; kingdom Metazoa; phylum Chordata; class Actinopteri; order Cichliformes; family Pholidichthyidae; genus Pholidichthys; species Pholidichthys leucotaenia. The sequence continues at coordinate 210,397,856 of CM035847.1, read as the reverse complement.
TGATCATGAGAACGGTGAGCAAAAATCCCAGAACCACACGGGGGGACCTAGTGAATGACCTGCAGAGAGCTGGGACCAAAGTAACAAAGGCTACCATCAGTAACACACTACGCCGCCAGGGACTCAAATCCTGCAGTGCCAGACGTGTCCCCCTGCTTAAGCCAGTACATGTCCAGGCCCGTCTGAAGTTTGCTAGAGAGCATTTGGATGATCCAGAAGAGGATTGGGAGAATGTCATATGGTCAGATGAAACCAAAATAGAACTTTTTGGTAAAAACTCAACTTGTCGTGTTTGGAGGAGAAAGAACACCATACCTACTGTGAAGCATGGGGGTGGAAACATCACACTTTGGGGCTGTTTTTCTGCAAAGGGACCAGAACGACTGATCCGTGAAAAGGAAAGAATAAATGGGGCCATGTATCGTGAGATTTTGAGTGAAAACCTCCTTCCACCAGCAAAGGCATTGAAGATGAAACGTGGCTGGGTCTTTCAGCATGACAATGATCCCAAACACACCGCCCGGGCAACGAAGGAGTGGCTTCGTAAAAAGCATTTCAAGGTCCTGGAGTGGCCTAGCCAGTCTCCAGATCTCAACCCCATAGAAAATCTTTGGAGGGAGTTGAAAGTCTGTGTTGCCCAGCGACAGCCCCAAAACATCACTGCTCTAGAGGAGATCTGCATGGAGGAATGGGCCAAAATACCAGCAACAGTGTGTGAAAACCTTGTGAAAACTTACAGAAAACGTTTGACCTCTGTCATTGCCAACAAAGGGTATTTAACAAAGTATTGAGATGAACTTTTGTTATTGACCAAATACTTATTTTACCGAGGAATTTGTCAATTAATTCATTAAAAATCCTTCAATGTGATTTTCTGGATTTTTTTTTCTTATTTTGTCTCTCATAGTTGAGGTATACCTATGATGAAAATTGGAGACCTCTCTCATCTTTTAAGTGGGAGAACTTGCACAATTGGTGGCTGACTAAATACTTTTTTACCCCACTGTAAGAGTCTGAACTGAATGGAGAGGCATTGCTGGGACTGAGATGGGTTGCAAAGAGGTTTGCACATGGGCAGCAATTAAAGGCAGGCTGAAGCAAATGTCATCCTGGTTTGCCTCTCCCGATGTTAAATCGCATGGTTAACTGTTGATAATCTTATCAGAATTGCTGGAGCAGTGCCACACCCCAATCACGCCTCTTCCTTCACATTCCTTCATATGCCTGTACATTTCTTCCTGCCCTATGCATCTGCTTGATCTCATTTCCAAGCCCCACCATTCTGCCCCTCTAACTGTCTTCCTTCTTCAGGGGTCAGTCGGGCCCGGGAGCCACAGCTGCACCCAGAGTAGCCATTTCCCAAACTGCAGCATATCAATGATATTCTACTTCTGAGCTTCTTCACACATCGCCACCTTCTGTTGGATAAACTTATCCATTTATACATTGAGTGACAGTTCCATCCATCCATCCATCTTCTACCGCTTATCTGGGGTTCCAGGCCATGTAGGCAGCAGTCCAAGCAGGGATGTCTAGACCTCCACCCAATTCACAGAGCACCATGATCCCTCCTGCAGGCGGTGAGCCCGCTGGAGGGCAGACCCATGTGGCTCACCTGAGAAGACAAACAGTTACCAGGCTCTTGAAATTGAGCCTCTCCCCCTGACCCAGCTCCAGGGTGGGACCCTGGTAGCCCCATGCCAGTGGGATACATTGGATCCTTGTGATCGTTAGTTTTTTTTTTTTTATCTAGGAGGCTAAAACTTGATACCTCCATCAATGCATGATTTCACATCAAGTGCATTATTAATAAGTCCTTGAAAATTCCACACGGGCGCCATCATGAAGAATCCCTTTTAGCTTAAATCTTCAACAGTTGGTTTTGGAATAATTACAAATTTTAAAATATTAGCAATATAAACGGTTTTCTAATTCTGTCACTGCAAATTCAAATTTGCAAATTTCAGTGCAAATTCAGTTTAAACAGAACCCTTCACTTATGTTGAATAGAAATACTAGCATACAAGTCAAATTAAAGAAGATGAAGCTGATTACAATAACCACGACCCAAAACACTGTCACGACCTAAGAAGAAGCAGCACGAATATAAACAGCTCAGGTGCAGTGCAGCCAGAGAGAAGAAGAAGCTGCGATAGGATGAAGGATGCAGGAAGGAAAGAGGAGTGGGAGAGTGAGGAAAGGCGGGGAGGGAGAAGAGAGAGAATGTGACAGAGTGGTGACAGAGAGAGAGAGAGAGGAGCGCTGTGTGTGTCAGGACTGTGTGTGTCTCTGTGCTCATGTCCCTAGGCGCAGGCAAACATTAGCTGCATTAAGTGAGCTGACAGGTCCCTCCCCATTACCACTACTGGTGGCCGAGGGAGGGAGAGCGTAAGAGAGAGAGAAACAGAGAGAGAGAGAATGTGTGTGTGTGTGTGTGTGTGTGTGTGTGTGTGTGTGTGTGTGTGTGTGTGTTGTGGGGTGGGGGTCAGAAAATGCTATGGCTCTTAACAACTGTCCGTACAGTTCAAAACATGATGTGAGGCCCCCTTCATCACAGACAAATATTGAGAAATATCACGTCGCTGATTTTTCAATCAGGCCATAACTATAAAACAACCATTGAAACTTTAGTGACAAAAGCTACCAAGATAGATTTATATTCCACAGGTTTGCTAATGTCACACACACACACACACACACACACATATATACTGAATTCCCTCCCTGGCAGAAAAACAAACTCCATACATCATTCACACCGACAGCGCGCCCCTGTCTCTGAACGTGTGGTCGTGTTTATACTGTACAATATACTACACAAGTGCCTCTCCTGCATGTCTGCATGCGTGTGGCGTATCATTCCTTCTCTGCTTAAATATTGATAGTTGTCTTGTCTGGAGTTCAGGGTTAAAGACCATCTGCTGCCTCGACCCTTCAATTATTCAGTCACAGCACTGCCAGCCCCCTACCCCCAGCCATTCACACACCAATTAGTCCCCAGGGTGTATTTCCTTTTTCTTTTGGGGTGTGTCATAATGGTCTAATAGTATGCACGCTGCACTGTGCCGTGTGAAATGAGTGAGTTATGTTACAGTCATTCAGATGCAGTCTTCTTCACCATCAGAGCGATGCACACAGAGAGAATCATGTCGTGTAAACACACACCGACCATTAGTTTGGCTGCTCGTAGCCAAGTGGCAGGAGGTCAATTCCTGCTCTTTGAGGAAGCAGTACACTGTAGGGGGCTTGAAGTTAACACTACAGCGTGGTAAGGCCAATTTTTTCGCCTGAACAAGAGCACTGACAACAATAATGAGACGAGTACCGGATGTATGGAGAACAATGAAAAGAAAGTGCAAAGTAGACGGAGAGGAAAACAGAGAAAAGTTGTGAAAAGAAGTGAATGGCTACAGAGACCAAGTGTGTGGGAGAGAAGAAGAAGCAAAGCAGTCAAAGACATAGGAGGGAGAAGAGGTTGTTGACCTCCTGGCTATGAAGCTTGTCGCTATCGTGCAGGCAGGAGGGTGTGTGTGTGGGGGGGGGGGGGGGCTGTTTGTTAGTGAAGATGTTTTCTTCAAATACAATGTCTCCATGCCGCTGTCTGTGAGCATGAATGTATGTTTGTAATCTCCCCAGGCAAATCCCTCTTTAGCCAAGGCAGGGAAGAATAGAGAAGAAAAGGAAATGCCATCTTTATCCAAATCCAATTCCAGCTTGAAGGAGAGAGGAGAGCGAGGGAGGTGGAGGAGGAGAAAGGAAAAGGAGGAGAAGGCGTAATTTGTCTGAGGGATTACAAGAAGTGCTGGCAGAACATGACTGCCGGCTGAAAGTGGGTCTGTGTGTCTGTGTGCATTCTTGCATATATTGTTATGTATGTATATATGTGTGCCATGACCTACCTCTGTGAATACAACATCATACTGTATATACGCTTATAGTAGAAATAGAGCAGAAAATGAAGTGTCTCACTCCAGGTAAGCCTCAAACCCTTCATATGACTCACCACGCAGGGGGTGACCTGAAGGTTCAGATAGCTGGTCCTTGTAGCTGAAATCCTCAAATAATTAATTGTGCTTTTAATAATAATGACTCTGGTTTTATGGCATAACTGGTACCATAAAATAAACAGATTATTACCACAGCTAAATCAAGTAATACACAAGATGCTGACCCAAATTTTACTGTATGCCTGGAACAAATATAGGATAGGACTTTTACTTTCTGCAGCCAAGCTTTTAGTCCTCTGGGCAACAGCATGGAGACGGACCCTCATTTGCAGCTAAAACAGCTTGCTCTCTTCTGGGAAGGGGTGACTGTGGGAATTTCTGTTCATCCACAAGAGCATTGTGAGGTCAGAGACTCACGCTGAACCAGAGAGCCTGGCTCACAATCTCTGTTCCAGTTCATCCCAAAGATGTTGGATGGGTTTGAGGTCAGGGCTCTGTGTGGTGCGGTCAAGTTCTTCTACACCAGACTCATCCAACCATGTCTTTATTGGCCTTGCTTTGTGCACTGGGGTACATTCATGCTGGTACAGAAACGGGCCCTCCCCAAACTTCCACAAAGTTGGAAGCATAGTATTGCCCAAAATGTCTTGGAAAGATGAAGATTCAAAATTTACCTGGAATGAAACATCTGAATCCAGTGATTGCAAGGCGTGGTCCAAAACTTTTGTCAATAAAGTGTGCATACGAGTACAGTGGAAGCAAAATGGCAACTAAAGACATGCAGGACATTAATAAGTGCACACTTACACTTAAACACAGCCAAAAAAAAGGATACAGTTCTGTTTTTCTGTAGACAGCCTACAGCTTTTTTTTTTCCTAAATCCTCCTTTCCTATTAGAAGTTACCTTGGAAATTTTACACGAAACAAATGATTTATGAGTTATAAATCATTTATCCGGTGACCTACTGGACACAGAAATTTTGAGTTACCAACAAACAGGAATAAATCCACGTCAACTCACAGATATTTGACATTTTTGGCTGTGCTGACATATTTTACTGCAAAAAGGAGAGGGGAAAACAGGTCAAATGCTGTAAAAGAGCCAAAACATGATTAGGGAGGAGAGGAGTGGGCTCTGGGCCAGTGTTTGGGTGCCATGGTTTGATGTGATATGACTATACGACACAAAAACGTGTGCCTGTGCCTGGAGCAGAGTAAGAGCTAAGGACAGTGGAGTCAGATAAGTGTCAGTGTGCACCAACATCAGTGTCTTTCTCTGTCTCTGTGAGTGACAGTGATACAAGGCAGTCTGCCCCCACACGCACACAACAACACAAACACACACGCATGCACACAGGTGCCCAACGGCTCTGTGGAGAAACAGCTGTTTGGCTGTGACACACAGCATACACTGCACATCACATTTGATACACAGCAGTTCCTTACCCAGAAACTTGTGAACCACAATGACACATTAATACAGCTGACACACTCTTCCGGGCATTTTATACTGTCAGACTGCATTTACCAGATACACATCTACATACAGTACTGTCCTGCAGTATTGTTAGTGGAGATGAAGTCAAAAGGAAGTGAATTACAGCCAGTAAAATAGCAGACAGTATATGAAATTAAATTAAATTATTTTTCCTTTCTGCATGGTTCATTTTAATTTATATAAGGTTGTATAAAGTCATTGAGGAGCAATGTGACAGAAAAGAAACAGAAGGAATGCCAACGATATTGACATTCACACCAAAACTATGTTTCTCCTACTGTATCTACAATGTTGATCCCAACCTAGAACTGGAAGAGCCACTGCCATGCAAGGTGTCACCACAATCATGTCTTTGCATTGTGGGAGGAAACCAGAGCACCTGGAGGAGACCCACACAGCACGGGGAGAACATGCAAACTACACAGAGATGGGCACACGATGGTCTTGACCTATGATCGAACCTGAGATCAATCCCATAATCTTTTGCTGTGAGGCAGCAGTGTTAACCGTTGAGGCACCATGCGACAGAAACACAGAGCTGCTTTTTGGCAATATACGTAGACCTTTAATATAGCAAAAATGTATTGATTGAAAGAAGAGAAGGACATATTGACTGTATACAATAATCATCAAAACTAGATCAGTTCCATCAATTCTTATTTGAATAAGTACTATAACATATTTTGACAGTTTCAAATATAGTGAGTGGTTTTACACCTCTCTGCACCAACCTAAACTTGAGAAGGCATTGGAAGAGTTTACATTGTATTGCCTTTTTTGTCCACATATACAGTGCATTCGGAAAGTATTCACAGCACTTCACTTTTTCCACATTTTGTTATGCTACAGCCTTATTCCAAAAGGGATTAAATCCATTCTTTTCCTTAAAATTCTACACACAAAACCCCATAATGACAAAGTGAAAAAAGGTTGTTTTTTTGTTAGATTTTTGCAAATTTATTAAAAATAAAAAACTAAGAAATCACATGTACATACTGTAAGTATTCACAGCCTTTGCTCAATACTTTGTTGATGCACCTTTGGCAGCAATTACAGCCTCAAGTCTGTTTGAATATGATGCCACAAGCTTGGCACACTTATCTTTGGACAGTTTTGCCCATTCTTCTTTGCAGCACCTCTCAAGCTCCATCAGGTTGGATGGGAAGCGTCGGTGCACAGCCATTTTCAGATCTCTCCAGAGATGTTCAATTGGATTCAAGTCTGGGTTCTGGCTGGGCCACTCAAGGACATTCACAGAGTTGTCCTGAAGCCATTCCTTTGATATCTTGGCTGTGTGCTTAGGATCGTTGTCCTGCTCAAAGATGAACCGTCACCCTAGTCTGAGGTCAAGAGTGCTCTGGAGCAGGTTTTCATCCAGGATGTCTCTATACATGTACATCTGATTGGTGGATTGCTGCAGAGATGGTTGTCCTTCTGGAAGGTTCTTCTCTCTCCACAGAGGAACGCTGGGGCTCTGACAGTGACCATCGGGTTTTTGGTCAAAGCCCTGGCTGAGGCCCTTCTCCCCCGATCGCTCAGTTTAGGCAGCTGGCCAGCTGTGCTCATTGGGATCTTCAAAGCAGCAGAAATTTTTCTGTACCCTTCTCTAGATTTGTGCCTCGAGACAATCCTGTCTCAGAGGTCTACAGACAATTCCTTTGACTTCATGCTTGGTTTGTGCTCTGACATGCACTGTCAACTGTGGGACCTTATATAGACAGGTGTGTGCCTTTCCAAATCATGTCCAATCAACTGAATTTACCACAAGTGGACTCCAATTAAGCTGCAGACACACCTCAAGGATGATCAGTGGAAACAGGATGTACCTGAGCTCAATTTTGAGCTTCATGGCAACGGCTGTGAATACTTATATACATGTGTTTTCTTAGTTTTTATTTTTAATGAATCTGCAAAAATCTAAAAAAAACTTTTTTCACATTGTCATTATGGGGTATTGTGTGCAGAATTTTGAGGAAAAGTGAATTTAATCCATTGTGGAATAAGGCTGTAACATAACAAAATGTGGAAAAAGTGAAACGTGTGAATACTTTACGGCTGCACTGTATGTGCATAGTATTGTCCTATACTGGTCTAGCTTGACAAGAAATATGGTTCTTGGGATTGCGAGGGACTTCATTGCAAAACTTGGGTCACGATGCAATACTACCACAATACTGTGATTCCTAAGTATTGTATTTTTTTGTATACTTTGTTAATCCTCAGAGGGAAATTCAGGGCATCCAGCTGGATGGATGAGGCAGCCAAGGTGCGGCACCAATCCCTTCACCATTCACACACACACGTTCACACCTAGGGCCACTTTAGAGTCTCCAATTAACCTAATTGCATGTTTTTGTGATCATGACACTGTATCTCTGAACTGATACTGTATCAACACCACAAAGTATTGCAGTACTACTCTGCATTGATTTTTTTTTTCCACCACTCCTATATGGTCCCATCTTACAATAAGATGAGAAAATTGTTTGGAACCTTAAAAAACTGTTTGCAGCTTGTTTGGCAATCTTTTACAAACCCCGAGGAACCCTGACGAAACTGCAAAATCGCTACATTCACGGCTCCATGAAATACAATGGTTAGGTGTCAGGAGACTGCACCACTGACTAATTTCTTATGGAGGAGGGGTCCATAACAGTAGGTTATTAATTAGGAAGTAAACACTTATAAAGCATTAATAAGCTGTTTTAACACATGAGGTAAGAAGTGAAATTGTGACCTGTTTCCTGTCAAATACTGAGTCTACACTTATCTGTTCTCTCAAATCTCAGACATCAGTTTATATAGATTTCTCTCTTATCAACAGAAAAAAATCCTAGCATTTAAGCAAATGCCAAAAGGTCTCTTCATTTTGTCAACTAGTGAGCCTGCATTGATCTACAAAGCTCAGCTTATAACTTCTTTATAATTACACATTTGTGATTTATAAAGCATTTATAACTTAATCATGGGCAATAGAATAGACTAGAGTAGAATAGAATATTGTCATTGCACAGTATTACAGTACAGTGAAGTTGTGGGATCTCCACCAGGATACTGTGCAATAAAGTAGGAGAGAAGGATCAGTTAAAAACACGGTTACAGAATACACAATTAAACACACGACTGAAATAAAGATAAAGTGGCACCATATATGCCAACTAATTCCCAAAGATAGGAAAACAAGCGTAAGCTTGAGAACTGGAGGTCCAAAATGCACACACAGACACAAACACAAACACACATTAATGATGGACAGTACTGCAATAAGTTGATTCTATATAATGGTAAAATATGAACTGAGATAACCTTGGCTGCATGAGGAAAAACATTAATTTTAATGAGTTTAAGTTTAATTCAGAGTACAGCTCTTTGCCTACCTGGCCTAAATGCAATTGGTAGTCTTTGTAGGTGAGAAGCTCTTCAGAGATTGCATCCTTAAGGCATTACTAGTAGCTACTGAAGTTGATCTATCTACACAGAACAAGTATATAACTGAGAAGCAACAGACTAGTAGAAATTGTGCACTGGGAGTGTATAGGCTCACAAAGGCAGACCTATTTTCATATACAAATACAATATAAACATGTATTCAATAGGGCACATTATACAGATATGTCATTGCAGTGTCACTGCCCCATTAGTGATTCATTTATGCTGCAAAAGTCTTTGCTTTTATCTTTTCTTTTGACTCCTAACTTCAACTCAACATACTAAATGTCGTCTTGCAGGGGATTTTAATTAGTGCACTCTCTCCAGACATGTGGTTGATGCTCTTGCACAGAACAGATTGAACATGAGTGCAACAATTAGTACAAGCTTCAAAGCTAGCCATAGAATGATAAGAGGCAGCTGTAAGCACTCCTGTGATTGCTAAGCATCAAGTAAAACTGCTTTGAGTCATTGTTCATAAAAATTTGAGTTTTGCAATCCATACATACAAAATGGTCTGCAAGGGTCCGAGTAATATTAAATCAAACATAAGAGGATGTACATGAGACTTTGGTGGTCAGCTGAAAATCAAGGTAAGTATCTTTTGGCCCACAAACTAAGGGTTACAACAATTTCTTCATTGTAAAATTAGTTTAAACTCTCAAAATCATACACCAAATTATAAAATATTGCTGCAAGCGGTGATTGTTGGGTTTCAGGCAGCAGCAGACTTCAAGGTTTTGTACTGTTTACTAACAGCATTTAAAACCTAAGGTGTGGTACACATTAGGCTTAAAAATACACAAAAGAGTAATGTCGTTCAGCGGAGTAAGACTTCTCTAGGAAGATATGAACTCTGGTTCTCCAGTATACCAGACGATCGCCTTAACCCACTACACCACAGGACTGCTTCAGTTCACAGTCTTACTTTGTCAAAACAAAATATTCCATTGACAAGATACAAAGGCTGATAGACAATTTCATACATATGATTTGTGGCACATGAACAGAACTGCCTGAAATTTGGTGATTCTAAAGAATATAGTTGTGATTTGACAACCTCCTTATCGCATCTGATAATGGACTTGCTTCTGTACTTGTCATTTTGGACCTTAGTGCAGCTTTTGATACTATCAATCATAATCTTTTACTTGATAGACCAGAACACCTTGTTGGACTTAATGGAACTTCGCTGCAGCGGTTTAAATCTTATTTATCTGATAGGTTCCAGTTTGTTCATGTCAATAATGAGTTTTCTCCCAACTCAAAGCTCAGTCACGGAGTTCCACAGGGATCTGTGCTAGGTCCTATTCTTCTTAGTTTATATACAGGGTATGCTTCTGCTAGGCAATATTATTAGAAAACAACTGCATACGTTTTCATTGTTATGCAGATGACACACAATTATACTTGTCAATGAAGCCAGATGACAGTAATCAATTAGCCAAATTAGTGGCTTGTCTTAAGGAAATCAAAGTGTGGATGTCTTGTAATATCTTGCTATTAAATTCAGATAAGACTGAAGTCATTCTAGTTGGTCCAAAACACCTTAGAAATACCTTTCCAAATCAAACTATTAGTTTGGATGTGGTTACTCTTTCTCTTAATAGTTCTGTGAAGAACCTTGGAGTTATTTTTGATCAAGATCTGCTCTTTAATTCACCTATTAAACTTGTTTTTAAGACTGTCTTCTATCATTTGTGTAATATTACCAAGATTAGGAGCATCTTGTCTCAGAGTGATGCTGAGAAACTAATCCATGATTTTGTTAGCTCCAGATTAGATTATTGTAACTATTATCAGGCTGTCCTAAAACATCTTTAAAAAGTCTTCAGCTGATCCAAAATGCTACAGCAAGAGTTTTAACAGGTACTAGAAAGAGAGATCACATCTCTCTGGTTCTGGCCTCCCTTTTTGGCCTCTCATAGAATTTAGAATTAAGTTTAAAATCCTTCTTCTCACTTACAAAGCTCTGAATAATGAGGCCCCTTTTTATTTAAAAGATCTGATACTACCTTAGAATCCTAACAGAGCACTATGCTCCCAAAATGCAAGATTACTTGTAATACCTAGAATCTCCAAAAGTACAATGGGAGGCAGAGCCTTCAGTTATCAAGCTCCTCTCCTTTGGAACCAGCTGCCAATCTGGATTCGGGAGTCAGACTAGATCTCTGTTTTTAAGAACAGGGTTAAAACCTTCCTTTTTGATATAGCCTGTAGTTAGGGTGGGATCAGGTGCCCCTGAACCAACCTTAGTTATGCTGTTAATAGGTTTAGACAGCTGGGGGACCTCCAACAGTGCACTGGGCTTCACTCCTTTCTTCACTCTCAATGAAATATTTTTGCTGGTCATTAACATCTGTCTTGTTCTCTCACATAGACTGAGTCCCCATCATGCTGTTTGCTCTCTACATGTCTGTTCTATTCTTCTTCTCTATCCCCTCACCCCCCAGTCAGTCGCAGCAGATGGCTGCCCCTCCCTGAGCCTGGTTCTGCTGGAGGTTTCTTCCTGCTAAAAGGGAGTTTTTCCTCTCCACCATCGCCAAGTGCTTGCTCACAGGGGATCGCCTGATTGCTGGGGTCTTTCTGCCATTGTGGGGGTTTCTCCTACAGTTGAAAGTGCTATGAAATGACTGTTGTTGTGAAATGGTGCTATATAAATAAAGTTGAATTGAATTATCATTGTAAAGTTTCCTGAAGTTTGACTCACTACATCAGGAGATAAATCAGAAAATGAATGCCAAAGGGAAAGTGTACAAATTCATTGGTCTGTAAAATCTAAACTGACTGGCATTTCTGGATAATTTTAACACATTTTCATTACTGATACCTGTAGGTGATTTGTGCTTAATTTCAACCAATTTGGATGAATATCTTATTATCTTATATCTAATTCCTAGAGCATAAGACCCATGGAGAAAAGTTGTGGAAGAGTTTAGAGATAAGAATTATGAAAGAAGTTTCAGTCTAGGCCCAGCCGTTTGAGATATTTGCAAAAATGTAAACATCATAAACATAGCACCACACCTGGGAGCAGTGCATTTTGATTTTGGGTTTCTGAGTAGAGGGGAGGATTCAGGTTCAGGTTCAGGTTCAGGTTACTTTATTTGTACCCGTAGGTAGATTTGTTTTGCAGTTGGTGACATCCATATTTACAAGCCACTAATTACATTCAACATAGACACAAACACAGGCACACATCTTACAAAATAGGTAAATATAAAATATGTACAATATAATTTTTATAGCTTGTTCAACTCTTTGACAGCAGCAGGGACAAAGCTGTTTTTGTAGCGCTGGGTTCTACTTTTTGGGACAGCAAACCTCCGTCTGGAGGGAAGAAGCTGAAAGTTGCAGTGCAAAGGGTGGGAGTCATCATTTAAAATCGAGTCGGCCATCCTCTGTACTTGTCTGGTGTACAGGGATGTCAGGCTCAGCTGTGACTCACCAAGCAAACGACTGGACCATCTGACTGCCTGATCCAAGGATTTCCTCTGTTTCAGTTTTATCTGACCAAACCATGACATTAAAGAAAAGGATAAAACAGATTCAATAAAAGCCCGATAGAACATAGTCATTATGGTTCGGTCAATTTGGAAGCGTGCAAGTTTCCTCAAACAATGCAAATTTTGCTGACCCTTTTTGCACACCCTTTCACAGTTCACCTCAAAGTTCAATCCACTATCAATAATTGTCCCAAGATATTTGTACGATTGTACACATTCGGTGGTCTGGCCTTTTAGTATGGTGACTTTGTGCCTGGGAGTTTTCCTCCTAAAGTCAATAATCATATCTTTCGTTTTTGTTGTATTCAGCTGCAGGTAGGAATCCTCACACCAGTGAACAAAGTCATCAACTACTGGGCCGTGGCCACTCTCACCATCCTGGAGGAGACTGACAATGACTGAGTCATCAGCATACTTTATAATGTGTCTGTTGTCATGTCTGCTCCGACACATGTTTGTGTACAGGATGAAGAGTAGTGGTGACAACACACACCCCTGAGGAGAGCCAGTAGAAGAGCACTTTAGGTCAGACAATGTGCCATTGACCCTTACTCTCTGCGTCCTGTTGGTTAAGAAATCCAGAATCCAACCCACCAGATTATTGCTTAAATCAAATTGTTGCAGGAGCCTTTCAACTAAAATATGAGGTTGGATTGTATTAAAGGCAGAAGAAAAGTCCACAAATAAAAGCCTGGCGTGTGTCCCATTAAAATCCAGATGTTTGAAAAGCATGTCAAACAGAGTGACAGTGGCATCCTCCACTCCTCTGTGAGGCCTATAGGCAAACTGCAGAGGATCCAATGCATGTTCAGTCTGCCTTAGGACCTCACGTCTGACCAGTTTTTCAAAAATTTTCATTAAAATTGAAGTCAAAGCAACTGGTCTAAAGTCGTTTATCGTTTTAGGACAGCTGGATTTTGGAACGGGAACAACCACGACATCTTTCCAGATCTTAGGCACATGTTGTGTCTGTAAGGACTTATTGAAAATATAATGAAATATAGGACTCAGTTCATGTGCACAGGACTTTACCAGGCGTCCACATATATTATCAGGGCCCTGACTTTTGTTCACTTTTACAGCGCGGAACTCCCTTTTAACATCCTGCATCTCAATATTAAAGTGCTGATTGTCTTTGAGTTTCTGTTTCAAATCTTGGATTTCTGTGCTAAAATCAAAGAAGTCAAAACGACCATAAAAACAATTAAGAGCATTAGCCAGCTCTGTGTCTGAACTAAAACCATCTAAAAACACACGGTTACTGCGCTCTGTGCTCTGAAGGCCTGCAATAGTTTTCATACTGGCCCAGGCCGAACCAAGTTTATTTGCTGCCATCTTGCTTTCCAACTCTGATTTATAATTCTGTTTTGCTCTTAAAATTTCGGCCTTCAGCTCCTTAGTGGCAACCTGTAGCTCAGAAACAGACCCTTGTTTAAAGGCAAGAGCTTTCCTCTGTAAGCAGGATTTAACTGATTTAGTAACCCATGGTTTGTTGTTGGGGTATATTTTGACACGTTTACGTGGAACAAACTTATTTTGACAGTGAGCCATGTATGAGCATGTGAGCTCAGCCAGAGAGTCCAAATCATCCCCGCAGGCCATTATGAACATCTTCCAGTCTGTACAGTCAAAGCATTCCTGGAGGCTGTGCTCTGAATCTTCTGTCCACACATCAATGTCTCTGGTCTCCACCTTGCCTCTTCTGAGAGCAGTTTTATATGTGGGCAGCAAATGAACACAGTTGTGATCTGAGGATCCTAAAGGAGGAAGGGGGAGTGATTTATAGGCCCTCTCTATGGATCCATAGCACAGGTCCAATGTCTTTTTTCGCCTGGTTGGGCAGGAGACATACTGATGAAAGTTTTTAAGTGTCTTCTTTAAAGAAACATGGTTAAAATCCCCAAGAATGAAGTTTGGCGCCTCTGGAGAAATTGACTGCAGCCGCTGCACCACATCAGAGATGGTGCTGGAGGCGGAGTCAGCGTCTGCCCTCGGATGAATGTACACAGTTGTGATGAAAAGTTGGGGAAACTCTCGAGGCAAATAAAAGGGGCGTAGTGACACAGACAGCAGCTCCACATGGGGTGTACAGATGCGCTCTCTGACCGTGACAGATGTGCAGTACTGCTTATTAATGTACAAACATACTCCGCCCCCCTGACGCTTCCCAGTTACCTCTTCCTGCCGATCCGAGCGCAGCGGAGCTCCAAAGCCGTCAATCCACAGGTCTGCATCCCGATCATGCGCAGTAAGCCAAGATTCAGTGAAAGCCATGACGCAGCAGTTCTTAAAATCCTTCTGGTAACGTACATTGCCTTGAATTTCCTCCACCTTGTTTCTCACAGACTGTGCATTCCCAAAAATGATCGAAGGAAGAGGAATGTTACCAAACTGACGTCTCCTAAGGCGCAATTTCACACCTCCACGTCTTCCACGCTTCCTCCTGCCGCTTCTTTTTTCACCGCTGTGACCGTCTCTCAAAATAAAGTCCGGCAGATGAAATTTGGGCGCAATCAGAGACTCTGCACCAGCTGTGTTAAAGCGCAGCAACACGTCCCTGGAATATTGTATTCTGCCCGCTATTCTGCTCGTCATGGAGCCGAACGCGTTTACCTCAGAGACAAAGAGCCAGAACACAGAAAGCAGCAGTGCGAGATATGAGAGGAAATCCATGTTGCAGATACTAGGGAGCTGTTCGCCATATATTCCACAAACGCTCCAGAGCAGAAACGACACAGAGGATTTTCTTATATCTAATTCCTAGAGCATAAGACCCATGGAGAAAAGTTGTGGAAGAGTTTAGAGATAAGAATTATGAAAGAAGTTTCAGTCTAGGCCCAGCCGTTTGAGATATTTGCAAAAATGTAAACATCATAAACATAGCACCACACCTGGGAGCAGTGCATTTTGATTTTGGGTTTCTGAGTAGAGGGGAGGATTTGTGACCTGACTGTAAAATTTCATGTTTCTATATATTAAAGTTGAAATTGTAGCACTGCTCTGTAAGGGATGTCAGCAAAACAGTGATGATTTCAGTACCATCCATCCATCTATCCATCTTCTACCTCTTAACCAGGTCCAGGTCACAGGGCCAACAGTTCAAGCACAGATATCCAGGTTTCACTGTTATTTCCTATGTGAGCACTGATTTGCCAAAGTAGAATAAGGCATTCCCCAGAAGAAGAACTTTCTAACACCCAATCTGGAGACTCAAAAAAAAAGAACAGGGTACTCTAGAAAGTAATAAGTTCCCACCGCTCTCCAGGGTACTGGTTCTAGAGCCGAAGCTGTCCGGTGAGGTGACACTAGCTATATGTAGTTGGTATCTCTCAACTTCACACGCAAACTCGGGCTGCTCCTACCCGAGAAGTAACATTCCATGTACCCAAAGGTAGACTGCACAGCTGAGGACCAGACCACCAGAGCCTCTGCCTTTGACTTCCACATAATCCATAGAGCATCACATCTCTACAGCTCCGCAATTCAAGCACTGGACGCACAGTTACATGGACCCACTTGGCTTGTTTATGGTCCATGGGCGAAGGCCTGGCTGTGAGAGACTTGTGAACAAGTCCCTCCCCCTGTCTTGGCACCAGCATGAGGCCCTGTTGTCCCTTTACTGACAGATGTTTTCTGAGCCAATGCTCTTCCCCCTTTTTTTCCCCTTTGCAAATTGCTTTTTTCTGGCCCTCACCCTAACAAATTTGCCTTGGATAACCCTACCAGGGACAAAAATGCTCCGGACAAAACAGCTTCAGAAGTCATTCAGGTACACAAACCCCTCAACCATGCTAAAGTGATGATTCAAGCAGGGGACAATGATATGTGATTAGAAAATAATAATTTGTGTAGTGAAATTCATTTATTTTTCCAACAATCAGCATTTAGTTGTCAAAAAAGTATCCCGTGTTTAGAACAATTACTGCACTACAGTTTTAGCAGTTTTGAAGTGAATTTCATTTTTAATCCAATTAATTACTATTTCATTTATTTGTTTAATGATACCTTTTAAAATGGTTAAAATTTTCTTTGATTTATCTCAATTTACTCCTTTAAACACATGCTTCTCTTTGAGAAAGTCATGTTCAGGATGTAAAAAACCAAAGGAGTTTTTTTCTGTGTTTTTTAAGTTTTCAACTGTCTTTTCTGCTCTATCAGATGGAAGGATTGAGGTGAGGGGAGAACTGAGAGAGAGCAGAGAACAGAGGACAAAGACAAAGAATGTAACCCCCACAGCAGCACTTAAAGTAAGTCTGCATTATTGATGCAGAGACAAAGCAAAACATTTATCAACAAGGATGTGTAAAAGTTAAGCCAATCCCTGCAGAGCTGAAAGTGAGGGAGAAAAAGAGAGTAAGTCAGGGCTAAGAGACTGAAAGAGGCCATGGTGAAAGAGAGATGTCTAAGGAAGCTTCGCTGTGTGGCTGCAGAGGAAGGTCAAGTCTAAGATGTGTTCTCTGCATTTTATCTGGTCTGCTGTGGGATTTCCTCAGGGCTGGAGGATCAAGACCAGGCCAGAGAATTATTTATGAGTCCTAAACATACTTCCACAACAGTGTATATGTAACCCCTCAGCACACTAACTTTGATGCTCCAAGGCCATCTTTGATGTTACATAATGTACAGTGTCTATCTGTATCTCTATATTGTTAATTTAATACAATAAAAAGGATACTGAAGGGTTATTTTAAAAAAAGTGTTGATCTAATTGTTTTTTTCTTCTGTTTGATTCAACAACAAATTTATTTGGACTTAAAAGCTGTGAAAATGAGTATCAACTTTCAGAATAGAATAGGCTTTATTGTCATTGTACAGTTGTACAGTAGAACGGAATTGTGGATGCTCCATCAGGCTACTGTGCAATAAAGTAACAGAGAAGGATTAGATAAAACACAGTTACAGAACACACAATTAAACACACGACTGAAATAAAAAAATAACTCACAATTCTGGAAATATACACAGGTATAGTAGTGGCTTCTTGGATGTAACTATGTACATAAGAGTGCAGAGTGCAGAGCACACAACTGAACACACATTTGAGTAAAATGACCCAAGGATTATGGAAAACATACATAGTAATGGTTTCACGGCTGGGTCAATATACATGAAAGTGTGGAGTGCAAAGACAGGAGTGTTATTGTGATAATTAAAAAGGTCCTCAGTTCTGTGCATGTGAGTGTTTGGAGGGAGGGAGTGGGGCCTCTAATGCCCCTTTTCCACTAGTACCTGTTTAGCCCGGTACAGCACAGTTCAGTTCAGTTTGATCCGCTTGTGTTTCCATTACACTGGAGTACCACTTGATGGTAGAGAAGGGTGAGAGTAGTTACAGGGAGGCGGCGCAACCCTCCTGTTACGTAAAACAAGCGACCCAGGCAAAACACAAGATGGCAGGATACGAGGTGAATGTGGTCTCTGGCTTTTTTTTTTTTTTGCCAGAGTGAAGGTAAAAAAGGAGAGCCAGAGAAGGCTATAGGCGGTGAGACAACACGCTCTGGAAAAGTACTGGAGCGTTTAGGAAATCATATAGAGCAGTTAAAGTGGAAGACATGAGGATACGAACTACATCACATATGAAAGTATGCTAATGATTGCTAATGCTACTTTGCTTTAAGTCCGCCGTACTACATTGTAATGTCGGCAAGTTATCGTTATTAGACTTCCGGTTATGGCTGCCACGTAGGACGGACGTGTCTCGCTCTGCTCTGCTCCTGAAAAAAAAAATCGGCAAATAACTCTCTCATTTGGGACAGAACGTATCCCAGCATTTGGGCGAGGATATGTCGGCGAAGCCTAAGGCTGGAAAACCAGGAAAAGGAAAAAGCGAGCTGCCGAAACAGTCCAAATTAACGGACTTTCAGGTCTGTGACGCAGCAAACAAAACTCCATATATGGCGGAGGAGGCTGGCAACGCTGCGATTTCTGCGGGGAATGGCGCAGATGCGCTGATGGCAGCCATGAGTTCAATGAGAGCGGACTTTTCCTCTAGATTTGATGGGATTATGACAGCGTTGGAAGGAATAAGAAAGGAATTGGGTGACTGTGTAGAACGAACGGCGCAGATGGAGCTCCGTCTCGCTAGTGCTGAAGATGACGTCACCCGTCTTCAATTAAAGGTGCGCACTTTGGAAAAAAAAATAAATCTCTGGAAGATAATATTTTGGATTTGGAATCTCGGTCGAGACAGAATAATTTGAGGCTGGTGGGTCTTCCAGAGGAATCAGAAGGTCGGGACGTATGTTCCTTTCTGGAAAAGTGGATTCCGGAGGTGCTGGGCAGCGAGGAGTTGCAATCAGCAGTGGTTCTGGAAAAAGCACATCGTATTGGCCCACGGAGAGATAAGGGACCGCCGAGGACCTTAATTATGAAGTTTCTTAGCAACAGAGACAGGATGAAGATCTTCAACGCTGCACGTGCTAAAGGAGAGATTAAACACCAGGACCAGCAGGTGCGGTTCTACCCAGATTTGGCCACAGGAATCCAGCAATTGAGGAAGCAGTTTGATCCCGTACGTAAGGAGCTGCGCAACCTTGGGATTCGTCATGGTGTAATCTATCCTGCGAGACTGCTGACCACGTATGAGGGCAGAACCCACATCTTCAAGACCCCAGAGGAGGCGCAGGAGTTCATCAAGAAGATCAAAGAAGAAGAAGAGACTGGTGGGAGCTAAGCATGAACAAAATATAAGGTAGAATAATTAAGCATTTGCACAGGCATCTGACTGACTTGAAGTAAATAGTAAGTTTACAAAATATAGATTGTATTATATATTAAAAAACAAAACAAAAACAAAACAAACAAACAAAAAAAAAACTATGATGTACAAAGTTGTTAAAAATTTTGGAGTTAAGTTGGAAAACTACAGAGGAGAGTTAATGTTACGTCATTAAAAGCAGTAGAGTTAGGGTGATTGGGAGGATGAAGAAGGAGTGGCTTAGGCTGTTCCCCGTGGGTGTGGAACGGTCGATGGCTATATCGGGAGACAGAATTTTTCTTTTGATTTTGGGGGGTTTGCCACAAGTGTGGGAAGGGGAAATTTGTTTGTGTGTAGTTTGTAGGATGAATGTTCAACCACTCATGTTTTTGCTTCTCTGTATGAGCATGTTTACACTGCAAGGTAATCCCAAACTCTCTATTGATCATGGACCAAAGTGTTAATCTTAATTTAACTTCATGGAATTGCAGAGGTCTACAAAATTTAAAAAAAACTTAAACAAGTTATGAATAAAATAAAGGACATGGGTTCAAAAATTGTGTTTTTACAAGAAACTCATCTGATAGAGGAGGATGTTAAAAGAATTAGGAGTAGATGGCAGGGAAGTGTATTCACCTCTTCATTTTCATCCCGAGCCAGGGGAGTTATGACTCTCATACATAAATCAGTTCCTTTTCAAGTGAAAAATGTAATTGGAGACAAATTTGGAAGATATGTAATCATTCAAGGTTCTTTGCTATTAGAAAATATAAATCTTGTGAACTTATATGGTCCCAATATAGATGATCAGAAGTTCTTTGCTAATTTATTTCTCATCTTATCATCACTTACAGGGCAACATATAATAGCAGGGGATTTTAATTGTACATTGAATCCAGGTGTGGATAGATCAACAGGACTGGATTGTACGCACATTGGATGTAGGATGACTATTAATCATTTTATGAAAGAATTGAGATTGTTAGATATATGGAGAGAAATGAAACCACAAGTTAAAGCCTATTCTTGTTATTCCAGTACCTACAAGACATTCTCACGTATTGATTATTTTTTGATTTCCACAGAATTAAGGTCCAAGATTCAAAACTGCTTTTATGATAACATCGTGATCTCTGATCATGCACCCTGTTGTCTAATGTATGTAGATAAAAAATTGACAAAGGAATCAGGTAGATGGCAATTTCAGCATAAATGGCTTCAGGATGAGGAATTTGTCAAGTATATAGAAAAACAGATAGACGAGTTCTTTGACATCAATACTACACAAACATCAGCATGTGTAAAGTGGGAGGCTTTCAAAGCTTTTATTAGGGGACATATTATTAGTTATACAGGATCAAAATCTAAGAAGACTCGAGAGGAGAGAGCTAAATTGGAACATAAAATAAAAAATCTTCAGGAAAAAGTGTATGCAGGAAGTGACCCAAGGTTGGAGAATGAATTACTGATTTTGAGAGCTGAATACGACAAAAAATCAGCGAATAGAGCTGCCTCGAGTCTTCTAAGATTGAAACAATCTTTTTATGAACAAGGTGAAAAATCAGGAAAATTATTAGCATGGCAGATTAAACAATTGGAAATTAAAACACCAATTACCAGTATTATAAGTAATGGACAGGTAGTTATAGATCCTTTAGAAATTAATAGAGCCTTTAGAGATTACTATGAAAAATTATATGATACCAAAAATGAACCTGATTTAACAAAACTAAATGGGTTTTTGAACGAACTATCTATACCGTGTATTCCAAATGAAAACAGGGAGATATTGGAGTCTAAAATTAGTCAAGAAGAAGTTGGGCTAGCCATTGATAATATGAAATCAGGAAAAAGTGCAGGACAAGATGGTCTTCCAGTTGACCTTTATAAAAAATTTAAGAATAAATTAATAAAACCTTTTTTGGAAATGGTTTTAGAAGCATTTCAAAATAGTAATTTACCATCATACATAAATAATGCCTTAATTATACTGCTGCCAAAACCAGGTAAGCCCTCTAATAAATGTGAAAATATGAGACCAATAAGCCTATTAAACGCCGACCTTAAGATAATCTGTAAAATTTTAGCAAGACGAATACAAGAAATTTTACCAAATATTATTAATCGAGATCAGAATGGCTTTATAAAGGGTAGACAAGGCTTCCATAATGTAAGAAGACTATTTAATATTATTTATTTTAATAAAGAAGCACCGGATACAGCTCTCCTATCACTGGACGCCGAAAAGGCCTTTGATAGAGTTGAATGGCCCTTTCTTTTTGAAGTCCTACAAAGGTTTGGACTTGGAAATAATTTCATAAAATGGGTTCAAATAATATACAATAATGCTACAGCAGAAATCCTAACAAATAACAATATTTCAAAACCAATAAAAATCAATAGAGGATGTCGACAAGGCTGTCCACTTTCACCTTTACTGTTTACTATGGCAATTGAACCTTTAGCGATAGCGATACGTTTACATTCACAAATATATGGAATTAAAGTTGGACCAACAGAACATAAAATCTCCCTGTACGCCGATGATATAATTTTGTTTATGTCGAATCTAAAAAAATCAATTCCAACCTTGTTGAATTTAATAAAGAATTTTGGGGAAATATCAGGATATAAAATAAATAAAACTAAATCTTCAATATTAATGCTAAATGAGACCCAGAGAAATTACCCAGCCCCTGAGGTAAATCAATTCAATGTTGTAAATCAGTTTAAATATTTAGGAATCCAAATTATGCCTAAGCTAGAATCAGTCGCCAGTGTCAACTATGAAGCCTTAATGTCAGATATCAGTGAGTTAACTCAGAGATGGATGTCACTACCAATGTCGATGATCGGGAGAATCAATATACTTAAAAGTAATATTTTACCTAAAATACTTTATTTATTTCAATACATTCCCTTATCACCACCTTTAGATCTATTCTCAAGAATAAAAAAAAAGTTAGTGGAATTTATATGGAACAACAGGAGGGCTAGATTACGTTTGTCTTTATTATATTTACCATTTGATCGTGGAGGTCTGAAATGTCCAAATTTTATGTTGTATTATTGGTCGGCACAACTGAGGTCTATGACATATTATTTTTCATCAAATGATCTCCCTCACTGGACTGAAATGGAATCATACAATTTACCTTTACCTCTTCCCATATTCATATACTCAGATTCGGCAAAAAAATTACAAAAACAAGTTAAAAATCCATTTGTAAAGCATATGATCAAAATATGGTGTGAAGCTAAAAACTATTTAAAAGAACCACAGTTATTGTCACAATTTAGTCCAATATGGGGTAATCAATATTTTAAACCAGGGAGAGCGGACGCTGTATTTAAAGTCTGGAATTTAAAAGGGATACAAAAGATTCAGGATTTATATTTGCCATGTGCAGACAACATAATGTCTTTTGAAGAGCTGAGGATCAAATTTAATCTCAATAGAACACATTTTTTTAAATATCTTCAACTTAGAAACTTTATTCGATCAAATCAAAATAAAGCTCTCACTCGACCTATTTATTCATCCTTGGAAAAAATGATGATGAAAGATAGTAAAAGAAAGGGTATTATTTCAGAGTTTTATAACTCATTGACACTATCTTCAAGTGAAAATTCACTGAAAAGATTAAACTACTGGAAAGAAGATCTGCAAATTGAAATTTCAGAGGAACAATGGGAATTGGCTTGTACAGAAGCTCAAACCAAATCAATAAATGCACGCCTTAAATTGATACATTTCAAATGGTTAATGCGGATGTATGTTACACCGGAGGAGTTAAATAGATATAACAAAAATATACCAGATACATGCACAAAATGCATGGAAAGTAAAGGAACCCTATTTCATTGTTTATGGGAATGTAGATTAATAAGAATGTTTTGGGAAGAGGTGAGGGTAACAATTGAAAAAATAATCTCAAAACAAATCATATTGAATCCTAAACTGTTTTTGTTGGGTCTGTACCCAGAAAAGCATAATTTTAATAAAAGTGAAAGAACATTCATAGACCTCAGTTTGCTTAATGCCAAAAAATGTATTGCACTATTATGGAAAAAGACTCATAGACCAGATGTGACTCAGTGGTTAAGACAGATGTTAACAAACCTTCCATTAGAAAGAATAACATATATACTAAAATCAAAGGAAATTGTGTTTGAGAATATATGGAGACCTTTTATTGATTATGTAAAAAATTTAAACATAACTCTTGAAGAAGAAGGTGAATGATGTGTGTGGACCTTGTAAATTCCAAACTGGTGAACATAATATGTATACTTATGTATTGGATTGTCTAGACTAAACAGAGGAGCATTGTTGAAGATTTGATTTTGTTGGTAGTTGTTGGTGTTTTTAGTGCATTTTTTTTTTTTTTTGTAGTACTTTAGTGTTAGTGTTTGATTGTTTGTATCATGTTTGTTAAAAAAAAAAAAAAGGTTCAATAAAGATATTGTGGAAAAAAAAAAGTTATCGTTATTAGATACAAAAATATGTATTCTGTGTGTGTGTGTTTCAGATGGCTCGCTTGAGGCAAAATTATCGCTTCAAACCGTGGGTCTGGGAATTCAACACAGGCTCCCAGTGATGTCACCCCAGCTTCACAAACGCGCAGTGGTTACAGAACTTCAGAATGTCTGTAGAAATGTTTAGCTTCCTGTGCAACAAACTGCTCTGATCTGTGTGAAAATCATGGAGAAACTGTTGAGACATCGTGGGGTGTACCTGCTCCAGCCAGTGGTATTGTGACAAAAAGTGATCAGCTGCCAAAACTTGATCGCCAGGTGCCATACTGTAGTTATGGGGTTACATTAGCCGTAAAGTATACATTTCAATAGGTAAACAGTACTGAGTTAGGTATAATAAGATATATTTAACAATTATGATGCATTTTAAGACAAAACAAACTGGATCTAGGATTAAAAGTAATTAAAATAATGCAGTCACAAGGTTACATGGAAAATACATGGATTTACTGGATATATATCATATCAAGTATTGCTGACTACGTGTAGATATTGTATAGATATATATTCTCTGCATCAACAATGAACTATACATGTATTCATTTAGTAAAGCACTAGGAATTTTGACAATAAACCTTTGAAATTTTTGCAGATGTGTCTCTTTTGTTTTATATGTGAAGGTTACCACCAAGTGACATAAATTAAATGCTAAAAGATTGGAAAAGCTGTCTAAGAACAATCCAGCAGTTTGAGAAATCACTTTTGGTTTGGTGTAAGTCTGCCAACAGAATTATGAGCCATAAAGCAGTTTGTGTTAAAATGTTAAATCCCATTAAACCCTAACCCAGGGGTGTCCAATTATGTGGCATGGAGGGCCAAGACCCTGCAGGTTCTCTCTTCTACCCAGTCTCTTCAGCAGGTGTTCTCACTGATCAGCAGTCAGTGGAAGAAATTCAGTGGAATCTGCTGTTGAAGACACTGGTTGGAGGTAAAGCCTGCAGGGTCTTGGCCCTCCATGGCATGATTGGACACCCCTGCCCTAACCCATTATTAGAAAATAGAGATGCTAATATAGCCCAGAATTCCTCCATATACTGGTACTATCTCTAAAGTGTGCAGTGTCTTCTGCGGTGGCACATCCAACAGTACAGTCTTCAGTAAATAAAATAATTGCTTTTGGTTACTTTTTCTTAGAAATGAGCCATTATTTTCAAAGTCACTGATAAATGGTTTGTACTGTTGACTCTTTTACCACCGGTGCCTTAACAGACAAAATAGAAAATCATGATGCAAACACATAAGTCACTAAATTGTTTATTACAATCAGCAGCAAATTCCAGATTATTCAGAATGTGCAAAATTCAAACTGTAAAAAAAAAAAAAAAAAAATTAGAATGGGTCACACATGCCGGCCACACTGCCTCACTGAGAAGCAACTGGATGTGCTGCTCACACTGGTCCCGGTTCAGCAGATCTTCAGCCTGCATCTCTGTAAATACTGACGCATGGTCCGGTTTGGGGGAGATCCGTTTTCCTCTTGCCTAGACAAAAAGAGAGAAAAGGGCGGTGGTTAATTAATGCATGTTTAAAACATATTTGGGAAATACAATTGTTGCTAAAAGCCAGTGGTGGAATGCGACAAAAAAGTACTTTGTTGTTGTATTTAACCACAATTTTCATGTAGCTGCACTTCAGTAAAGTAGATTTTACAAGGGCTGAGTTAGGTTTAAAATCATTTGTTTTTACTGTGGCCTCAGCAATCAGAATGAGTTGATATCTTCAGTTGAACGGAATCTAGTACTTTAACTGAGGGTGTGCATCCCTGAATATGGAGTTGCTCAGTCAAAATATGTAATTTTTATCAATAAAAGTTTAGCCACCGCTCTGTCACCACTGTGTCGCCCTGGCTTCAGGTGTGGGCAGTGTTTTGTACTTGTATTGCTAAAATATAAAAGGAAGCACTACAATGGGTCTCAAATATTTGTAATGTGTCCTGTTATTATAGTACTGCATGAGTTGATTGACGATAGACTATAAACTACATATATAAACTAAATTATAATGGCGACTGAACAACTCCTATTCCCCAAAGTGCAAGATGCACTATTATGAAAATAACTCACAAAGGATCACACAAGTGATCTGACAAAAAAATAAATAAATAAACAAATGGTTTATTTTACAGTGGCTAATACTGGATGACCCATTCATTTTGAATTATTCTGTAATTAATATTCACACAATCAAATAAATCTCAGTTCAGAAATTGTGCTACTTTAATTCTGGCACTTTACCTATACTTTAACAAAAAGCAAAGGATTTGAGTACTTTGTCCACCACTACTAAAAAAAATAACGGGATGTGCAACTTACCAGTGATAACACATTCTGTGTACTGCTAAATGTTGCCAGTGTCACAGCAGATGCTGGTCGGACTCTAGAACAAAAATACACACAACTTAAGTACATGCACAGCACGAAAGTGCAACATGTAAAAAAACCCACCTTTTTAACCAGGATTACAACTAGCTTATTTCATCAGATATTGTCAACAAAAGTGCAAAATACAAGGGGAGCACAGAGTTAGCATTGACGGCTAACTAGCTAGCTCACTGTCTGCATAAAAGAGACAACGTTGTTGTCTGTTTAAAGTGAACTTTCCACTGCTGGGATAAATAACGTAAAAGATGCATAATATCACATCACTCACCATCCTCTATATCCTAATATCATGGCTTTCAATTGCTGAAGTTGGGTGCTCCCGCAGCCGTAAATTCATTTCGGGTGGCTCCATCTAGTTCCCTCTGGATTCTCTCATCAGCCGAAAGGCACAGAAAATGCTGCTGGACCACGGTGTTGATTTCTGTGGGTCTGATTTCTGTGAAGCCATTCTATCATTGTTTATACTGACGCTTGCTTGCTGGCTCACGGACTGATCTTTGCAAATAGCGGCTCGAAATTCTGTAATTCAGCCTTAAAACAGGTACTAGTGGAAAAGGGCCATAACTGTTTGCAGTTTGGATGGCCCAGGGGAAGAAACTGTCAGTTTGGAGGTGTGTGACCTAATTGATCTGAACCGTCGTCCAGAGGGAAGCAGGTCAAACAGGTGGTGGGCGGGATGTGAGGAGTCTCCTGTGATGGCCTTGATCCTTCTGAAGGATCTGGACATGTCCTCCAGGGAGGGCAGAGGGCCACCAATGATTTTTTGGGTGGTGTTGATGACCCTCTGCACAGCTTTCCTGCTCTTGGCCGTGGAGCCGGCGTATCACACACCCAGACAGTAGGTGAGCATGTTCTCCACTGAGCAATGGTAGAAGGCTGGCAGCAGCTTCTGGTCCAGGTTGTTCTTTCTCAGGACACGGAGGAAGTGCAGCTGCTCCTGGGCTTTCTTCACCAGGGCCTTGGTGTTGACAGTCCAGTAGAGGTCAGAGGAGATGTGGGTGCCCAGGAACCTGAAGGCGGGGACATTTTCCACGCGTTTTACCATTTATGGGGGGGGGGGGGGGGATCCTGTCTGTTCTTCCTGAAGTCCAGTATGAGTTCTTTGTTTTTTTGGACGTTCAGTTTCAGGTTGTTTGCTTGGCACCACAGCAGCAGGTTCTCCACTTCCGCCCTTTATACGTTCTCATCGTCATCGGTGATGAGCCCAACCAAAGTGATGTCGTCCATGTACTTCACGATGACGGTAGTTGGGATGGGTTGGAATACAGTCCAAGGTCCACAGGGAGTACAGTAGAGGGCTTAGAACACAGCCCTGGGGTAGCCAGTGCTAAGAGACAGTGTGGAGGAGTGGTGGGGTCTGACTGTGGGTGGTTGGTGAGAAAGTTTTTATCCAGGAGCAGGTGGGGGGATGATCTGGAGGAGGTGTAGTTGGTTGATAAGGATGGCTGGGATGATGGTATTGAAAGCTGAGCTGTAGTCCACAAAGAGCATCCTCACGTAGCTTCTTGGGTTCTCCAAGTGGCTTAGCGCTCTGTGGAATGTGGTGGCGATGGCGTCTTCCGTAGACCAGTTCTCCCTGTAGGCGAACTGGTGGAGGTCGAAGGAGGGAGGAAGACAGTCCCTGATGTGCTGGGACATCAGGGACTGCCATCCATAATCAGTCCCTAATCAGTAAAACCTTTCTAACTGTCCTTGAACACAATAAAATAAAACTACATAAGTGGTGCATAACCGGATATTTCAGAAAACAAAGATCAATGATAGTGTATGTGGTCGCTAGAAACAGGATGGAATCTTAGTCATCACTAACACTAGATACAAGTACAAGTGGGCCACCAAAGGGGTTGTCACATCCAAATGATAAAACTGAACAAAGGTGTGCGGTGTTGCCCAACAGGCTGCTGCACAGATATCAGTCATATACACTCCATTAAATAAAACCGATGGAGTGTCGCCACTGTTATGGTCTTTGTAATTGAATATTATATTATATGTGTAAAAGGATTTATGTTTGCAAATGTCAACATGTATGGTATTGGATAAAATGCACGTATCATTTCAGAATCTGTTTTAGTGAATTGAATTCCATTTGTGAGATAATTGTTAATGTTAATTATGTTAATTGGGTGACGCAATTAAATAATCTTAAGACCACGTACCTTTGCCAGTATGATTCCTGGTGGTGTTCGGGCAAAAGACTCCTCAGGGGTCTGAGGGCCTTTTAAAGGATGCCAGCAGGAGGAAGTATGTTATGGTTGAGTAAAGGGGAATTTGAAATGTAAATAGGGGTTTAAACTATTTATGGTATTATTTATGGTGTTCAGGCTCAGATTCAGATTCAGGTTACTTTACTTGTACCTGTAGGTAGATTTGTTTTGCAGTCAAGTGACATCCTTTTAGACACATATTTACAAACCACAATTACATTCAACATGAACACAAACACACGCACACACGAAGCTGACTATAAACATGATAAAAGTACTCAAGGCTCCACCAATCAGGACATAAGACAAAGAGATAAGAGAAAAAACAAAGAGATAAGAGAGAAGGGTCATATTAAAAAAGTTAAAAACTAAGTCGAAGAGATTAAAAACCCAATAAAAGATTTAAAACCCAAGTAAAAAACCTACAAAAATAAACAAATACAAAATAAAAATTAATAAATAGCTGAATTAAATGGAATATATTGCTACATCTTGTTCAACTCTTTGGCAGCAGCAGGAACAAAGCTGTTTTTGTAGGGCTGGGTTTTACATTTTGGGACAACAAACCTCTGTCTGGAGGGAAGAAGCTGAAAGTTGCAGTGCAAAGGGTGGGAGTCATCATTTAAAATGGAGGTAGCCATCCTCTGTACCTGTCTGGTGTACAGGGATGTCAGGCTCAGCTGTGACTCACCAAGCGACTGGACCATCTAACCACCTGGTCTTAGGATTTCCTCTGTTTCAGTTTTATCTGACCAAACCATGACACTAAAGAAAAGGATAAAGCAGATTCAATAAAAGCCCAATAAAACATTGTCATTATGGTTCGGTCAATCTGGAAGTATGCAAGTTTCCTTAAACAATGCAAATATTGCTGACCCTTTTTGCACACCCTTTTTTTTTTTTTTTTTACTTATTTTGTACCCGTAGGTAGATTTGTTTTGCAGTCTGGTGACAAACCACCAGCTGCCGGTCGCTGCGTGCGCAAGCGCCCCTTAACTCCCTAACCTGCATATTTTTGGCATGTGGGAGGAAACCGGAGAAATCCCGGAGTAAACCCACGCAAACACGGGGAGAACATACAAACTCCACACAGATCACTGTTGGCAGGGATCGAACCCACGATCTCCGCGATCCCCTGGCTGAGGGTAAAACTGTGCTGCCACAGTGCTAACCACTGTGCCACCGTGCAGCCCTTTCACTGGTGTCGAGAGTGTCGAGAGCCCTTTCACAGTTCTCTCCAAAGTTTAAATTAGTATCAATAATCGTCCCAAGATATCTGTAAGATTGCACACATTCAATGGTCTGGCCTTTTAGTACAGTGACTTCGTGCCTGGGAGTTTTCCTCCTAAAGTCAATAATCATATCGTTAGTTTTTGTCGTATTCAGCTGCAGGTAGGAATCCTCACACCAGTGAACAAAATCATCAACTACTGGGCCATGAGAGTGGCCATGGCCCAGTAGTTCCATCCTGGAGGAGACTGACAATAACTGAATAATCAGCATACTTTGATGGTGTTTATTTATTCTGTAAATATTGTGGGAAAGTATTTATGTATTTATGTCTCTTTTAGTAAGTATATTAACTGGTGTTTTTCATTTGGTTTGTGTTGGGTGTCGGATGTTCATGTAAGTTGTTGCCTGTGAAATATTTTGGAATAAATGGAAAAATTGCTTGTGGCAAACGTTTGGAAGTCTCCTCCTTCTCCGGTGTGCCTTAACCGCTCGGCAACATGACAACTGGTGTCAGAAGTGGTTCGTTCCCTGTCAACTGGTGCCTCATTTGCAGGATAATCAGCAGAGACAATTAGAGGCACTATTAGATCCAGAATTGTTTCAGAAGAGACCTGGTTTCACCACATTTGTTCACCATAAGGTTCATTTAAAGAAAGAGGATGTTTCCCGTAGAAAGCCTTATAGGATCCCTGAACGGTTGGTCCATAAACTGAAGCAGGAAACTGACCTGATGTTGCAGCTGGGAGTAATTGAGGAGTCAGCTAGCGAATGGTGTAGCCTGATTGTGTTGGTCCCCAAAAAGGATGGCTCTTTGAGGTTTTGCATCGACTTTAGGTACCTGAATGCAGTCTCTAAGTTTGAGTCATACCCCATGCCCCGTATTGATGAGTTATTAGAGAAAGTGGGCAGGGCTAGGTTTATTTCCACGCTAGACCTAAGCAAGGGGTATTGGCAGGTGGCCTTGGCGCCTGAAACGAAAGAACTGACAGCCTTTAAAACACTTTATGGCACTTTTCAGTTCAACGTCATGCCATTTGGCCTCCAGGGGGTGCCTGCAACTTTCCAGCGGCTCATGGACCAGGTATTAAGAGGGGTATCATGCTTTGCAGCTGCCTATCTGGATGACGTAGTCGTCTATAGTCAGACCTGGAAGGATCATTTGTTACATCTTCAGCAGGTCCTTCATTTAATTAAGGAGGCAGGTCTGACTATTAACCCTCGCAAGTGTACATTTGGACAGCAGCAGGTGGAGTACCTGGGACATGTGGTTGGTCAGGGGGTCATTAGACCATGAGTGGGTAAAGTGGATGCCATTCAGGCCTATCCTGTCCCTACTACCAAGAAGACGGTACGGTCGTTTTTGGGTCTGGCAGGTTGGTATAGTAAATTCATCCCCCATTTTGCTGAAAGAGCAGCAGTCCTGACTGACCTCACTAAGGCTTCAGCACCAAATAGGGTAAAATGGACAGAGGAGTGTGGTAGAGCCTTTGAAAATTTGAAGGGTGCTATTTCTGGTGAGAAGGTTCTCTACAGTCCGGATTTCACCCGTCCATTTATTCTACAGACAGATGCTTCAGGACTTGGTATCGGAGCAGTACTTCTCCAGGAGGTGAAGGGAGAGAGATACCAGTACTGTTTTTGAGCCGTAAGTTGTTGGACCAGGAAACGAGGTACTCTACGGTGGAGAAAGAATGTCTTGCCATGAAATGGGCAATAGGGTCTCTTAGATACTATTT
Source organism: Pholidichthys leucotaenia (assembly GCA_020510985.1). Classification (NCBI taxonomy): domain Eukaryota; kingdom Metazoa; phylum Chordata; class Actinopteri; order Cichliformes; family Pholidichthyidae; genus Pholidichthys; species Pholidichthys leucotaenia. Next base: position 210,366,685 of record CM035847.1, on the reverse strand, counting down.
ACTTGGACGTCATTTCACGTTAGAGATGGATCATCAGGCCCTACAGTGGCTAAATAGGATGAAGGACACTAATAATCGTCTCACAGGGTGATATTTGTCCCTTCAGCCTTGTAATTTCACTGTTCGGTATATGGCAGGGAAAACCAACCTTGTGGCAGACAGCCTCTCCAGAGTACATGACTCATGGAGTACTGTACTCTCGGGAGAGGGGGGGGAGGAAATGTGACAACGGAGTGTCGCCACTGTTAAGGTCTTTGTAATTGAATATTATATTATATGTGTAAAAGGATTTATGTTTGCAAATGTCAACATGTATGGTATTGGATAAAATGCACATATCATTTCAGAATCTGTTTGAGTGAATTGAATTCCATTTGTGAGATAATTGTTAATGTTAATTATGTTAACTGGGTGAGGCAATTAAATAATCTTAAGACCACATACCTTTGCTAGTATGCTTTCTGGTGATGTTCGGGCAAAAGACTCCTCAGAGGTTTGAGGGCCTTTTAAAGGATGCCAGCAGGAGGAAGTATGTTATGGTTGAGTAAAGGGGAATTTGAAATGTAAATAGGGGTTTAAACTATTTATGGTATTATTTATGGTGTTTATTTACTCTGTAAATATTGTGGGAAAGTATTCATGTATTTATGTCTCTTTTAGATGTTATTGGGTATATGTGGGAATATGAAATAATTATTGTCTTACCTGGGATTGTGGTATTCTAATTAGATTGATTAGCTCACTAAGTATATTAACAGGTGTGTTTTCATTTGGTTTGTGTTGGGTGTCGGATGTTCACGTAAGTTGTTTCCTGTGAAATATTTTGGAATAAATGGAAAAATTGCTTGTGGCAAACGTTTGGAAGTCTCCTCCTTCTCTGGTGTGCCTTGATCGCTCAGCAATGTGACACTGTATGTGGTCGCTAGAAACAGGATGGAATCTTAGTCATCACTAACACTAGATACAAGTACAAGTGGGCCACCAAAGGGGTTGTCACATCCAAATGATAAAACTGGACAAAAGCGTGCAGTGTTGCCCAACAGGCTGCTACACAGATATCAGTCATATACACTCCATTAAATAAAACCTAAGAAGTGGCCATGCCCTTCAGAGTATGCCCTGACACCCTGGATGGCAGCTGGAAGTGTACAGAAGGGGGCTCCAGCTGCTTCTGCTCCTGGGGCTGGGAAGCTGCTAGGAGGGATGTCTGACAGCGTAAACCAGAGATGTCCCATGTAAGCCCTTGCTCTGCTGAAGGGGAGTGTGACTGGGCCACCCAACCTGCAACTACTGATGTTATGCTCGACACCACCCACTCGACACTGACTCGAGCAATATAACGTGGAAGTGTTGTGAGCAGAGTGTCGAGAGCAGAGTGTCGAGCACTGTGTCAACATGCCCACAGTCACGTGACCGTAGCAAGCAAGGCCTCACTATGTCGGTCACATCACGTGACTTGAGGGCTTGCAGGAAGTTTTTTTTTTTTTTTTTTTTTTTTTTGTTACTTATTTGTACCCGTAGGTAGACTTGGTTTGCAGCCTGGTGACAAGCCACCGGCTGCTGGTCGCTGCGTGCGCGAGCGCCCTAAACCTACATGTTTTTTTTTTTTGGTGTGCGGGAGGAAACCGGAGAAATCCCGGAGTAAACCTGCGCAACACGGGGAGAACATGCAAACTCCACACAGCTCACTGTTGGTCGGGGGCTGGGATCGAACCCACGATCTCATGATCCCCGCGGTCCCCCGGCCAAGGGTAAAACTGTGCTGCCACAGTGCTAAACCACTGCGCCACCGTGCAGCCCAAGTTTGAGAGGGAATTAGTTTTTTTTCTGTTTGCTTAGTATTGCTTGTTCCTGCCATCCAATTTTGAATAGACCTCGGATGGCCAAATGCTCAAAAAAAGTATTAAGATTTTTTTCAGGTTTTTCAACTCTGATGCAGTTCTGACAATCAGTCACCAGATGGCAATCTTTATTAGATGTTTCATAACACTGTGTCACTCATGAAGCTATTGTCTCAAAGTTGCTCGTTGTTTCATGAGGCCTCAGTTTTAATATCACTACCTGCAACTACTCGGTGGCATTTGGAGTGCCTGCCAGTGCTGTGGCGGCAGGCTGTTGGGCTGAAGTGAGCTCATCCTCCTCCTCGGAGAGGCTGCCGATATCAAGGTTGTTATCCAAGATGTGGCAGCCAGCACCCTGAGAGGGGACCAGGTCTGCATATTCTTGAGTGATAGCTCTTGTTTCTTTATGTGGGCAGCCCAGTTTTCCATGGGGATATCAACTTGAAAATCTTTATTGGTACCAGCTCCTTGGATGGGAAAAGTGGCTCCAACTGAGAGGCCATGGAGGTCCCCATGGTCAAATGCCACCCACCTCTTTCAGGTTGACCAATGTAGCTTACTACAGAAGGGGCATCCATTGGGTTGCGTGACCACCACTTGCCCATGGAAGATGCCCAGGCAGACGGGACAGGCCTTGTGGTAGTCCCAGTCACTGATGTCATATCTGCCTCACATGGGATATAGATGAAAGGTGGACTTCTTCCTTTTCTCTGAATACTCATGCTGTGGAGCTCTTTTACCATTTGGGTGTGACGGTCCCCATCAGTGACCCACTCCATTCTAATGGCTGGCACCTCCCTGCCCTAAAGCAAGGGAAACCAGCTGCAGTTTCTTTGGCTGCCCATCAGCAATGTGCCATATCACCATTCCACTGAGTGGAAAGAGTGTGTGCATATGCAAATAACCACTGTTCCCATAAGCAGCGGAGCTCAGTGCAGTACATTTGTCCCATGCCTCACACATTGCTCGGTGAAGAGCACTGGGGAACAGAAGAGACTGATGTGATGTAAGGGGGGTTATATGGGTGGGGTGGAGCCACACCTGTGTCATCACACAACCCACCAAAAGACACGACTTGAATTTTTTTTTCAGTGAAATGCATGCATACATGCATGTCCCATACTGTTGCTGAACTGAGCCCCTGTCTTTAGGGGAACAGTGGTTACATGCATAACTTTAGGGTTTGCTTCAGCGATGCATGCATACAGGACGCACTGAGTGTAGGGGAACTCCTGCTATATAATAAGATATGATTCACGTGTATGTCACTCAGCAATGATAAGCAGGTATCTGTGTCTGTGCAATTAGTGTACATTCAAGGCATTCATCTTGATAATTAAGTCTGCTGCATTTAGTTAACATAATTTTTTTGTCTACACATTTTAGTTTAAAAAATGAACATGGCTACAACCATAAAGTTATATATACATACATAGCTCAAATCATGGAAATGCTGTCAACTTCCTATTCTCTCGTTATATATTTCCATGGTTTGCAGCAGTGTTAGCACCCATCTTCTCCTCTTTAGTTTTTAAGAAGCATAGAAGGGATGGAAGAGTTGTGTACTTTAGTCATCTTCCAAATTTTATTGTGAGATTTTGCACCAAAAATCTCTTAAAATCAGCATGGTCATTAATGGTTTTATTTTGATTTAACTAACTGGTTAGTCATTTTCATAAACTTTGTGACTTTGCATAGACTTAAACATTAAAAAGACATGCCTAATTACAAACCTAACTCTGACTAAAAAACACTTATCAAGATGCCTTTGTGCCTACAAATGGATCATTTAGTTTAGTTTATTGGTCTATTTATCAGGGACCATGTACAGAATCATCAGATCATAGGTCAACAGTGTTTAAATATTGCACACGCACTGTTGGTGGTTTTATCTTCAACAAAAACAGCAAGTTTCAGTTTTCATGTACTATAGCTTACACAGTAACCACTGACTGCATTGCTTGTAGTTAAGACAACTCCAACATTAACACTAGTTACTATAGTGACTAGTCTTTCTATTCACAGATCAAACTGTCACCTGTCACAACAACTCACGGCATGTCAGATTAGCCACAGCGTTTGACTGAAATACACACTACACATTGTCAGCTAGGACTGACGGATTTGCAAGGAGCTTGTGTGTAAAAGTGGCCGAGCATGAATGTATGAACAGCGCAATTTTATCACCATGGCTATACATTGTGTGCATTTGGGTATGTGTTTGTGCGTAGTGGAGGCCGTTAGGGGATAAGCACTCAATAACAGCTGACACTGAGCTGCCCTCTGCTCTCACTCACACAAAGGGCTATGATTATATTACTGTTTGACTGCCTGTTCCCCTCGCCCTCCATCCCCCCGATCAGATCCTATACTGCCAAGCCCTCTGTGCACTCAACAGCTAAGATAATTACCACTATTGTGTATCACATACACGCACGCATGAAAAGTGTGCCACGTGCTTGCCAGCTCCCCATCTGTCCTCTATGCTCTGCCCTTTTTTTTCAGTGCCTTCTTATCATTTTTTAAATCTCTTTTTTGTTTCTGCATTTTTGAGACATTTGTTGTTTGGCAACAAAAGAAAAATCCACTACAGGGATAAAATAAACACGTGATACTTGTTACTGTATTTTTCTTTAAATGTAATTAAATTGGGAAGGGGGGGGGTTGACTCTTTTTCAGTAAAAAAAACACATTGATGCAGTTATTAACATTATCTTATCGTATTCAATTCCAGTGTCACTGATTATCAATATTTGCACCAATATCCAAACTTCTCATCTTTAGCACATCAATATTAATCAATTCAACCAGAAAAACAAAACAGCAAAAAACTAAAAACCACAATCATATTAGGGCGAGACCGGTGTGCGGAAGTGCTGTCCACTTTACTTCATTCTCAGTTCCTTATTCTTTCCCTCCACCAGTTAATCTTTAATGCGTTTTCCCACTCAACTACTCAGGAAAACTCTTCAGAAATGGCTTTGGTTGCAGAAACACCAGAGTGGCTATAGTGTGGCTTCTCTCTGTGTGTATGTGTGGTAATGTAAGAGGTTTACATGGTTAAGTGGCTGTGTGTGTGTGTGTGTGTGTGTGTGTGTGTGTGTGTGTGAGAGAGAGAGTGAGTGAGTGAGTGAGTGAGTGAGTGAGTGAGTGAGTGAGAGAGAGAGAGAGAGAGAGAGAGAGAGAGAGAGAGAGAGCAGGTGAAGGGGGTAAGGTCACAATATAATGTTGGAATCATGTTTACATGAGTGAGCAGAGCTGCAGACAAATGTAGCCATTAATACTCAAAATCTTTTCTCACCCATTTCTCCAGCTGCCCTTTTTCATCCCTCCATTCAGTTACCTCAGCCTGGGGATACCTGAAATATTTTTTAACTGCTTCTCTTTTTATCTGTAATAAAGGTAGAGCTTACCACCTTGACTGCATGCATTGGCTTAATAGCCTAGAAGCTCTACTCCAGAGGCCTTTTTGCCTACTGAAGTTCGATCAAATACTTTGGCGGCCAGTGGCAATTTAAAAAAAACAGCGCACACGGAATGGGGCTAATAGTGAGTGCTGCAAGAAATGGACAGAGATGGTTAAAGAAAAAGAGAAAAAGAGTTGAAGGAAAGAGGAGTACCTTCCTTAGTGGCTGCCATGTGGCTTTAGCCATCTGTTGGCAGAGTCTAAATTAATTAGCTCTTCTCATTACTAGTTTGCAAGAGGCTTGCAGTCTAAAGCACACACCAGCTTTCCAACTTCCTTTCTTCTCCATCGCCTCTCATGACTTATAACCTTCTGAGCAGGCTAGACTGACCCTGAATGCATGAGCTTCTACTTGTATCGTACTAACACTGATACCAAAAAGTGTAACGTTGTAGTGGACCTATTATGTGTTTTTAATCTCTCATTAAGTCACAATAACAAAATTATGAGGGCTGGGCAATTAACCGAAATAAACCAGAACCGAAGTTCAGGGTGTAGAACTGACATAAATTTGCTCATGTCGGTTTTTTTCCCCCTTCCCTGTTGGATGCATGTATGTGAGAACTTATCATAGAGCTACCCCTTTAAGACGCCAGTGGCAGGTGTGGGCAAGTAACACCGGAAGCGCTCAGTCAGCACTGTTCACATGGGCGGAACAATCAAAGACAGCTTGCAATGAAAACAAATGTGGTCTCCATCTACATAGTATGTGATGATTGACTCTTTAGTCCATCTTAAGACACCAAGAAAAAATGAACGGAGTGCATGGATACTAACACTACAAGGAGCAGAAGATAAGTCACTGTTAGCCTCTGACAGCTACTGCATCTATGTCAACTCAACTGTTTTACAGAGGTGGACAAGCTAGGGCTGTACTTAAAAACCTGATAAGAGACTCATACCCACTATGTGGTGGTAACACAATCATGGGTGCATAAAGGACTCCCCCAACATAGCTAATTTCCCACTGCACGTGATGTGACCTACAATCGTTCAAGAGGTATGTGTTGTAAACACTGGACAATGTTTATTTTGTGTGTGAGATGACTACAGTTCTGTTAGGTAAAGGGAACTTTATTGCCATTCAATCCATACAGCCAATCATGTACAGAAGAACGAAATTACGTTTCTCTTATCTACAATGTTAATCACATCTAGAATCAGAGGGGTTGCTGCCATGCAAGGCGCCGCCACAAATTTCCCTCCTCCATTCCATTATTGCTGAGCACCAAGCTGGACAGCAGGAAGTTCCACTTTTATATGGTCTTCGGCATGACCTGGCCGGGATTTGAACCCAGGCCTCCTGGGTGTGGAGCGGATGCTCTATCATCTAGGCCACCGCTCTGGTTTATTATACTATGTTATGTTAATTTACTAGAGCACCGCAGTAGGGGTGGGAGAAAAGATCAAGTCAGTGATGGATCACGATACTTGACACTCCAACGATGCATCAATCCCTAAACACATGGATCAATCTTTTATTAATTACAGTATATACAATATATATTCATGTAAATATTGCATACTCTTTTTGGTTTTTCAACCAGTTGCATTTTCAGTCCACTAGATGGCGCCAAGCAAGCACCCAGTCAAGTGAAGTCATAGCTTGTCGGTGATATTTGCAGCCAGCTTTGAAAGTTAGGAAGCAGTTAACTTAAATGTCGGGCCTTTATTGGATTTTATAACAAAGATGGAAGGAAAGGCCTTGACATGATACACAACCCGCAAGAAGCATTGCACAAAAAAAAACCTCACTTAGAGCATGCGGGCCAGCACACGTCTTGGAGCAGCATTAGCAATGGCTAAGCTAAAGAGACACCAGCATAGAGCTTGCTTCTTATCTGATTGCCAAGCAAGTAAAGTGTATTTATGAAGCACTTTTCACAGTCATATAGTCACAAAGCACTATACAATAAAATGGAATAAAGGGAAGTTGATAGATACAAATTAATTTTGAAAATACAAAAACAAGTTAAAACACAAGATTAAAATAATTTAAAAATATAAGACTTACCATTAAAAAGCAGTTGAACTGAAACTCAATGCAAAGTCTCCTTCTACAAAAAAGTTTTCATCTGCTTTTTAAAAGAGTCCATAGAGTCAGCTAAAGTATCTGGAGTGGGAGTCAATTCCAAACAACAATCCACTGTGCTCCCTGTGTGCAGAGACATGTCGCTGCGGAAAATGAAGCCCCGAGAATACTTTATTATATGAAGGAGATGTTTTACTTTGGGACATGATTTGAGGTTGAATAAGGTGAAAAAATTTGAAATATATGGGATTGCGATACTCAATATCACAATATCGTGATTATCGTTGAATATGATCGTATCGTGACCCAAGGATCGCGATTCCCAATCCTACACCACAGTGATATGATACCACACTCTTGTGTAATATTGCTTAATTAGAAGCTTTGTCAGTAAGGGCTCTTTTGTACAGCATGGAGATCGTTGTGAGATTGGGCCACTTTTTGATCTCTGGATCATTTTGTCATGAATTCCTGCCTTTTTGAGGCAGGAGAGACTGAAACCCAAATGCAGGAGAATGTTGTGTGTATTTATTGAACAAAACAAGAAATAAACAGTCCAGACAAACAAACGGAAATGTACAATGAGGAATCACTAGGATTACATGCCGGACACCCCTCAGCTCCAGGTGAGTACATACACAAGAAAACCCAAGGCGCTGCAGACATAACTGACAGTGGGGGGAAAAACAAACGAGAGATGCCCAAAGGGCGTCCAGATGTAACTGGCACACGAGGGAACAAACAGTAGTCACCGAGCCGGGGACAGGGCAGTCCGAGGCAATAATCCCAGAAAAAACACACTGAAGGACAATGCAGGTGACAAGCAACAATAATCCTGCAAACATCACTGGGCAGACAGAGCTTAAATAATCCAGAACCTGATGAGCAGAGTGATTGCCGGTGTGAGTGGGTATGTACATGTGAACAGGAATGTGTGGGCTGAATTGAGTGGAAACAGGTGTGTGAGTGCATGCATGTAGGAATGAATGGGTGTGTGTTGGGCTGAGTGAGTGCAGGTGTGGGTAAGTGCGGGTGAGAATGAATGTGTGTGTGTAAGTGTGCAAGTGTGTGCATGAGTGTGGGTGTATGAACCTGAGCAGGAGAGGAGGGGCCCAAAGGAACCAAAATACTGATGAAATACTAACTCAAAAGGTAACAGAAAACACAGATTACAAAGGAACAGAAAACAGCCATGACACCAAGCTCGGGAGAATCCCCAGCTCGGTCCATGACACATTTGGAAGATCCTTGTTCGTTTTGGACTGAGTCAAAGCTTTGGGGACACCGTGGTGACTGTGGAGATTATTGAAGATCATTGATGGTTTGAACGATCTCTCAATGACCTCCACCCCCGTGTAAAGGGGGTATAAGAAGAAGGGAAGAAAAATTTAAAAAAAAAACCTGAAAACCAACAAGAAAGGGTCAATTAACCATGATGCTGATTTAAGGTCAAATTGCCCAGTCCTAAAGATGATCACACTGAACCATACAGAACATGGTCCAGGTTTCAACTATTGAGATCAGCAGGTATAATAATCCCTACAAGTGAAAATTTGACCTCCGTGGCCTAATAAAGTTTGTTTAATTGAATTGAATTAAAATTTTGCTTTTTGAACTCTTAGATACTGTATACCACGCCAGTTAGAGTACAGTTATTTCACTTCATATCCAAATCTTTCTGTGAGGGACAGTCAATCAGAGGAAAGAGTTCAAAGTGAAAAATGTTAAACTAAAAACAGCTTATTTCAGACTGGCTGAAGTGAGGGGACGCACCATGCAAAGCTAAAATAGGAGGATCTACTCAAGATATAATCAGAAAAATTGAAAGGCAAGCATTAGGTGCATATGCAAATTCAAAGAAAAGATAGGTCAGTATGAAAAAACGATTTTTTTCTAGTTATGGAATCAAATGTAAACGGGTGAAGATAAATAAATAACTTTGTGTAACATATAAATCCATAACAAAATCTGTATTTTGAAACCCTTAATGCTTACATTTTATTATAAAGTTGATAGAGACTTTGGTAGTGATATATTTTATTCCCTTCCAGACAAACCAAACCACAACCACTAAATCTCAGTGTTGATACTAAAAGGAAGACATGTTCACGTTATCCATCTAGACACCTTCCCTCACCCTTCACCCTCCCCTCCCGCCTTTTCTCGCTTTGCCCTCTTATCCCACTTTTCCCTCTCCCCCTCTGGGAGTGCTCCGTGCCACCACAGAGATGACAGATGGGGCTCAACATCATCCAGAGAGTGAGAGCGATGGAGGGAGAGAATGGGGAAGGTTGCATTCATTATTTACATCACTTGGTATTGGAATATTAATGCTAAAAGCAATCGGGTAACCCTTCATTAAATTAACTGGAGATGTAGGTGAAGAGAGGAAGAGGGTGAGATGGGAGGATGGGGGGAGTGAGTGAGGCACAGACAGTGGGAGAGGAGAAAGAAGCACACTCTGTTAAATGGCCCCTAAAATTAGTGAAGCAAAAACACCTCCATTAAGAAAGCCTGCATCTCTTTCCCCCTCTCTTCCTCCACTCTAGCTCTCCTCTTTTTGGCTCTCTCTCTTATTTTAAACACCTCTTTGTCTCTCATGCACGCACAAAAAAAAAATCACTGTTTTGCCCACAAGTGCCTGCTCTAAAGCTCTTTGAGAAATATGCATTTCTGTGTTGTCCCTCTTAAGTGCCTGTTCAAAATTTAAACATGCTTATGGTGGCAGAAAGTGTCTTTGGTCCCCGTGTGCATCTCTCTGGAGAGCACTCCACTGTCTTTCGTTCTCTCTATCACTCCCTCTTCGACAACTCTCTTTCTTTATGCTGAACCTCTCCTCCATCACTTCATCTAAGCATTCATCTTCCAATCTCTCCATACATACCACCGAACGCCAAAGCTCAGGTCACTGTCACATGCAAATGTGGACATGTGTACAATATATGCACAGGCACGCATGGAAAACCACACAAAAGTCATATGAAGGCATAGGCAAAAATGCATATGCAGGCTTAAACATACAAATTCATGCATACAGACAGCAGAAAAAAAAAAAAATCTACGCACTCCAGACACACACTGACAGAGGCAGAGTGGTTCTGTCCTGCACAGCAACACATTGCGTATATGCAGAGCCACTCTCCCTATTAGTGGAACACTGCTACGCACTGTTGACTTCTGGAGAGGAAAATATACAGTCGCATCCAGTGGTTTTCAACTGATTCCACAATTACCCATCCCTCCACCTGCCACCCACAGTGTGTGCATCATCATGCATAAGAGGTAGATGAGACTACAAGTGAAAGTACAGTAATCACAATGGAACTGAAAAAAAAAAAATAGGTCATATTCTATTGGTGCCTGAAAATCAAAAATTCTAACGGGCACTTCTGGAGGCAAAAGTGACTCTGGTGAAATCTTAAATAGAAAGAACTTATTTTTAAGCAACGCCCCTGATTTCTTCTGAATATCATACTTTACAGGATATTTCCTTATAATTACCTGAACATAAAAGCAGTTCCCCAACAATATTTTACAGAATCACTGATAGTAAGGTGAAGAGAAGAGAATACAGACGTGGACAAAACTGTTGGTACCCCTCTGTTAATGAAAGAAAAACCCACAATGGTCACAGAAATAACTTGAATCTGACAAAAGTGGTAATAAATAAAAATTCTATGAAAATTAACCAGTGAAAATCAGACAATGCTTTTGAATTGTGGTTCAACAGAATTACTTTAAAAAACAAACTCATGAAACAGGCCTGGACAAAAATGATGGTACCCCTAGAAAAGATTGAAAATAATGTGACCATAGGGACATGTTCAACCAAGATGTGTCCTCTAATTAACATCACAGGTGTCTACAAACTTGTAATCAGTCAGTCGGCCTATTTAAAGGGTGACAAGTAGTCACTGTGCTGTTTGTTGACATGGTGTGTACCACATTAAATATGGACCAGAGGAAGCAAAGGAGAGAGTTGTCTCAGGAGATTAGAAAGAAAATTATAGACAAGCATGTTTAAGGTAAAGGCTATAAGACCATCTCCAAACAGCTTGATGTTCCTGTGACTACAGTTGCACATATTATTCAGAAATTTAAGATCCACGGGACTGTAGCCAACCTCCCTGGATGTGGCCGCAGGAGGAGACGGATAATACGAATGGTAACAAAAGAGCCCAGAACAACCTCTAAACACATTCATGGTGAACTCCAAGGTCAAGGTACATCAGTGTCAGATCGCACCATCCGTCGTTGTTTGAGCCAAAGTGGACTTCATGGGAGACGACCAAGGAGGACACCACCGTTGAAAACAAATCATAAAAAGCCAGACTGGAATTTGCCAAACTGCATGTTGACAAGCCACAAAGCTTCTGGGAGAATGTCCTGTGGACAGACGAGACAAAACTGCAACTTTTTGGCAAGGCACATCAGCGCTATGTTCACAGACGCAAAAATGAAGCATACCAAGAAAAGAACACTGTCCCTACTGTGAAACATGGAGGAGGTTCTGTTATATTCTGGGGCTGCTTTGCTGCATCTGGCACAGGGTGTCTTGAATCTGTGCAGGGTACAATGAAATCTCAACACTATCAAGGTATTCTAGAGAGAAATGTGCTGCCCAGTGTCAGACAGCTTGGTCTCAGTCGCAGGTCATGGGTCTTGCAACAGGATAATGACCCAAAACACACAGCTAAAAACACCCAAGAATGGCTAAGAGCCAAACACTGGACTATTCTAAAGTGGCCTTCTATGAGCCCTGATCTAAATCCTATTGAATATCTGTGGAAGGAGCTGAAACATGCCGTCTGGAGAAGGCAGCCTTCAAACCTGAGACAAATGGAGCAGTTTGCTCATGAGGAGTGGGCCAAAATACCTGCTGAGAGGTGCAGAAGTCTCATTGACAGTTACAGAAATCATTTGATTGCAGTGATTACCTCAAAAGGTTGTGCAAAAAAATATTAAGTTAAGGGTACCATCATTTTTGTCCAGGCCTGTTTCATGAGTTTGTTTTTTAAAATAATTCTGTTGAACCACAATTCAAAAGCATTGTCTGATTTTCATTGGCTAATTTTCATAGAATTTTTATTTATTACCACTTTTGTCAGATTCAAGTTATTTCTGTGACCATTGTGGGCTTTTCTTTCATTAACAGAGGGGTACCAACAAGTTTGTCCACAGCTGTAGAATAGAAGAGAAGAGACGTTTAAAAAGTCCCTTTATTGTACAATTCAAAAATATAAAATCACCATCATACCATCATTCCACCCAAGTGTTCCACATTTCAAAAATTCAAACATAACTCATCCCCCTCCCCCACAGAACACAAAACACTCCCAACAGTCCATTTATTGGTGAACCCCTCCAAATTGTCCACCATTTTATAATAAGAATACTCCACCCGGAGTCTGACTTTTAACAGGGCCTTAAAAACAGACACGGGGTCCACATTGCCAGTGTTAATAGTCCGGTTTTTCCTTGTCAGCCAAATGGCAAGTTTAGCTGTACCAGACAGGAAGTTTATCAAAATATGCACAGACTTATTTGCCACTTTGTACTTCGGACCATAAATAAACAAACCAAAAGAAAAACATTCACCAAAATCATGAAACCACACTTTCAAAAGATCAAAAAGCCCAGACAAACGAAAACATCCAACAAACAAGTGCTCCAGGGTCTCGACTTGAGAACAAAACAAACAACCCTCCCCAACACTAGGATCCAGGTGTGCTCTGTATTTATTTGTAGCTATTGCCCCATGTACAATCCTCCACTGGAGATCTGCTGTCCGTTTCTCTATAGGGGGCTTGTACATGGAGCGCCAGCTGCCTTTTGGGGAGAAAACCGGCCTCAAAAACCCCGCCCACCTCGACTCTTTTACCCCCGTCAGAGAGCGCAGATTTAGAATTTTCACACAGATGTGATACGCCGCCTTCTTCCCTACAGCCTGGAACTTGCCCAGACGAGGAGTTCTGAAAGACAGCAGGTGGTCTTCTTCCTCCTGCCACTCTCCCACTGCTGGACTTATGGAAAGGGCAGGAAAGCTGAACACAGTGTCCTCATCCCATTGATCAGAAAGAGTGCGGTTTTCCACAAAGGCTCTCAGTGGTCGTGGCAGGGCAGCACACACTTCCTTCACCACCCTATGCACCAGTCTGACGGATGTAATATTGGCTTTCCACCTCAGCGTTTCTATGGACGTGGTTGACATCTTCATCAGATGGCCAAGCTTGGTGCAGCCCGCCTCTCTTAAACAGGTTCGCAGACTGACAGACTGCAGCATTTGAGTGTCCATGAATCCATTGAAAAACAACGGTTCCTCAAACAGCCACATACCTGGTGTCTCCTCAGGAATACGGGCTACAGTGAAGACTTGCCATGCATGCAAGACAGAAGCATAAAAGGCAGAAAGTCCAGTAAAGTCCACCTCCCCGGATTTCACGAGGAAAAGCTGCTTATCGTAGCCCAAGCGGCCAGCTGTCCTCAGGAGCAGTTTTGCAGTGTCCATCCAGCAGGGGCCACATCCATAGAGGAACCGTTGCGCAGTCTGAAGCCTGAAACAGGTGATCTTGGACTGTATGTCAACCAGGCCCTGTCCTCCCTCGGCAACAGGCAGGTAGAGAGCAGCCGCACGCACCCAGTGTCAACCAGACCAAAAGAAGTCCACGATCATCTTCTGGACCTCCTCCACCAGGCTCCTGGGTGGTGTCAAAGCGATAAGTCTATGCCAAAGAGCCGAAACGACCAGATTATTGGCGACCAGAACTCTTCCCCTATATGACAGCTGTGGTAGCAACCAATTCCATTTAGAAAAACGGGCACACACCTTCTCCTTAAATCCCTCCCAGTTCTTGCTTTCAAAGTCCTCAGAACCCAAAAACACCCCCAACACTTTAAGACTGGCTTTCCCCCACAGAAGACCTCCAGGTAGATGAGGAATGTCTTGATGTGTCCACTGCCCCACCAATAAACCCTCACTTTTGCCCCAGTTTACCCGTACAGAAGATGCTTTTTCATAAATAGATAGAGTGTCCACCAAACACTGTACATCCCTGTGGGATGTGATGAAAATGTTAACGTCGTCTGCATAAGCAGACAAGACGAGTGGACGACAACTACTGGAGGGCCCCGGCAGGGTCAAACCACCCAGCTGAGTGCGCAACCTGCACAGCAAAGGCTCAATAGCCAAGCTATACAGTTGACCCGAGATCGGACAACCCTGCCTTATTCCCCGATGTACAGGGATTGGCCGACTCAGCCCTGCCCCCAACTTTACCAAACACTCAGCTCCAGTATATAACATATTAACCCATGTCAAAAAAATATTGCCAAAACCAAACCCCTTAAGTGTGGAAAACAAATAGGAGTGGTCAACCCTATCAAAAGCTTTTTCCTGGTCCAAAGACACAATACCAAACTTTAAATCATAACATTTACTAAGATTAAGAACATCACGTATGAGAAAAATATTGTCCATAATGGTTCGATCAGGAATACAATATGTTTGATCTCTATCTATGATTACATCCAAAACATTTTTCAGTCTATTTGATAGGGCTTTAGAAAGCACCTTGTAGTCTGTGCAAAGAAGAGCAACAGGCCTCCAGTTTTTAAGCAAGGCCAAGTCCCCTTTCTTAGGCAGCAGGGATAGTACTGCACGCCGACAGGAGACAGGCAAAGATCCAGTTCTGTAACAGTCAATTAGAACGTCATAAAAATCTGATCCTATAATGTCCCAAAAGTGCTTAAAAAAGTCAGAAGAGAGACCGTCAAGTCCAGGTGCACGTCCCAGAGCCATTTGATTAACTGCTACAGTTAACTCATCCAAGGTCAGTTCGCAGTCCAGAGCAGCCCTTTCCCCTGGGCTGAGCTTGGGAAGACCCTCAAAGAGTTGATTTCGAGATTCTATGCAGCATGGTTCTGCACCAAACAGGGCCTCATAAAAATCCACTGCATGGCTCCTCATCTCAGATGGATTTGTAGTTATTTGACCATGTGGGAGTTTTAAACAAGTCATCAATTTCTTTTTTGCGGCAGACTTCTCCAGATTGAAAAAAAAGGACGTTGGGGCGTCCATGTCCTTCAGCTGAGTAAACCGGGACCTAACAAGTGCTCCCTTCACTCTTTCCCGCAGCAAAGAGCTCAGGGCTGATCTCTTCTCCTGCAACAAAGGACCTGAGGTAGAATCCTGATCCCTAATCAAACTCTCCTCCAGCCTCTTAACAGTGTCCTCAAGTTCACAAACTTTGGTTCTGATGATAGCAGTCGAGTTTGCAGTATACTGCTGACAAAAAATGCGAATTTGCACCTTGCCAACCTCCCACCACTGTCCTAAGGAACTAAAACGAGGCTTTGTAGCCCTCCAGTGTTCCCAGAAACACAAAATAATGACAAAAAGCGTTGTCTTGAAGGAGCTTATTGTTGAAATGCCAATACGATCTAGTTCTTTCCCCTGGTGAAATGATTAACATCACAGAGGCTAGATGATGATCTGTAAAACCGACAGGACTTATGTTACTATGAAGAATTCCTGGGCCAAAACTTTGAGAAACATATATCCTGTCTAATCTAGCAGCACTGACCATATTATCTACGACTCTGACCCAGGTATACTGTCTAGTGTTTGCATGTTTAATTCTCCATGTATCCAATAGGTCATACTGTACAGTGATATTTTTTAAAACTTGTGATGACTGAAGATGAGGTTATGCATTAGTTCGATCCACAGTAAAATCTAAGGTACAGTTAAAATCACCAGCAACAATAAGTTGATCTTGGTGATAGTTCTGCAATTCATTTTTAAGTTTATTGAAAAAGGCAGTTCTTTCAGAACTCTGATTTGGAGCATAGACGTTGATCAAACAGAACACGGAATTCTCTATTTCTGCCCTAACAAAGAGCAGCCTGCCCTTCACTACCTCCACTACAGATAGAACTGTTGCATTCACAGATTCCCCGAACAAAATGACTACTCCTGCACTAAAATTTGTACCATGACTGAGTGAAAAAGGGCCCTTCCACCACAAGCCCCAGTCTACTTCATCTGCTGAAGTGGTATGAGTTTCTTGCAAAAACAAAATGTTAAGATTTTTTTGTCTAAACAATTCACTAACTAGTCCCCTCTTATGATTGCCTCTCCCACCATTGATGTTTAGGGTTCCTAATTTTATGTTTTGCATAGAGAGATAGAGAAGATAGAAGGCAGGGAGAGACAGCAAAGAGCAGTAAATATATAGGAACACCGTGCTGTGCATACCCATGTAAGTTATTTCATCTGTCGGGTGCGTGTGACCTTTTTTCCTCCTGCTGATTTACGCAGGGCCGTTAGGTGTTTTTTAAGGCGAAAACGTTTTCTCTCATCCAGGAGGTCAAGGCCAACCCGCCTTTCCAGCACTTTAACAGATCTAATAAATTTATTGGCGTCACTGAAGTAATCAGTGACTTTAACTGCTCTTTTGTAGGTTTCGTCCAGGAAAACATTTATTTCATCCAGTGAATACAAGCTTTTGCTTTTACTGCAAGTTTCTCCAATAGACACAGTATCAGAATCAGAATCCATTTCCTCATCACAACTTAATTGGCTGTTTGATACAGCTGTCTCAGCTGATTGATCGTGATCTGCAGTTTCCTGAACGCCACTTACAGCAGCTGACTGGTGTTGTTCTGTCAGCTGTTCAGAAACGTTAGCAGCCACCGGAACCACAGCTGCTGATTTTACAAGGTCTTTCTCACAGCTAGATTCTGATGCACCATCAGTGACTGTTTGGGCGTCATCACCAGGCACGCTCCCAACCGTAAGTTGGGCTGCGGGCACCACAGCCGGGCTGTCCACAGACACAGCAGCAGGTTCCGGAGCAGGACCGGTGGAAGGCCCCGCAACGTCATCTGTAGTAGCGGCATGAGCGGAGGCTGCACCGTTGGTTTCAGCTGCGGCTTCATCAGAGCCTCCCGCACGTTGCTTATGCAGATAAGCGAACCGTTTATGGCCCACGTCTCCACATTCAAAGCACTTCATTTGCCCTGAGCTCGCATACACCATGTAGGAGCCGTCCCCATGTTTAACCCGGAAAGACACTTCTAGCGTTTGAGTGGGCGAATCCAAAAACATGAACACCTGGCGCCTAAGTGATTTGACATGTTTTAATTTGCTATCCTTACATCCCAAACTCACAGTTCTAAATGGGCCCGCAAACTTCCCAAATCTGCGAAGCTCCATCTCCAACTGCTCATTAGTGATGAAGGGAGGAACACCTGAAACGGTGATGCGCGTTGATGGAACAGATAACGGGGACACCTGTACATACGTGTCCCCGATTACAACACCGCTCCCAATCAGACTGTGGACATATTCCTCACCAGTCAAAAACACAACGACAGCTTTATTCATTCGTGAGGCAAAGCAGATCATATCATGTCCCACCTTCTCACCCACAGCAAGAAGAACCTCTTCCACAGCAACGCTGCTATCCGGCGGGACTATCCTCACTCCCTGCCGGATAGACGGAGGTGGTGTCTCAAATGACGCCATCCTCCAGCAAAACGCCAAAAAAACAAACAAAAACACAAACGCACTCAAAAGACTGAAATAAACTTACCTGAATATGCAGCCAATAACAAAGGATAAAGGAAAAGTCCAAACGTTGTGAAAAAGTATAATCCAAAACTCCTCACTCACACACCCAACACCTCCTCACTCACGCTCTCACTCGCACCCACCGGAAGCGGAAACGAGAGAAGAGAAGAGAAGAGTTGAGTTGAGTTAAGCTCAACTGCATTGGCCTCTTTATCTACCCATTCACCCTTCCAAACATCAAGACCATGCTGTACATACATAAAGAAAGAGGCACGGTATCGAGACAAGGAGAAGCCCTTTAGTGGAGTAACACCCAACAAGTCAACCTTTTCTGACTCACAGATAACAGAAGATGAAAACAATGACAACTAGAAAAGCACTCGGAGAGCGCAGACCTCTGCCAAGCGCCACAGTTCCCCCCATACAGTGTGTGTGTGTACGTTTTCAGATTCCTTGACCATGAAAACATATGACAAGCAATTGGATTGACAATGATAGGATTAGTGGTTCAGTAGTTATTCACGAAAATGGCATTTTGCGTAATGGCAGTTTTCTTGTGGACGGTGATCCGGATCACCACCAAAATCTAATCATCTGTAGGATACCCCATTTCTGACAATCTAAGAAAATTTCATGAAAATCCGTCCATAACTTTTTGAGTTATCTTGGTAACAAACAAACAAACAGACAGACAAACCAACGCCGATGAAAACATAACCTCCTTGGCGGAGGTAAATATAGGAATTCCTAAGAGCCAACTATAAATCAATGCAGCAGTTTCAGTTACAGACCGAGCGAAAGAGTGCAAACATGTAAGCATTCCTGAAAATAATACAAACATTAAAAAAGACAAATGTTTTTCAACTTGCATAGCCTGAAATTACCTTAGAAAACAATTACTGTTAAACAAATTAAAACCACTCAAGAAAATGTGACAATATTGAAAGCCTCAATAGGAAAACTATTTAAAACTATGTTTTAATAAAACTTTGCATTTTTTGCTATTGTTGCCAGAAGAGGATAAAATAAAGATCTACTTCTATTACTACCATTAATAATGTTAATGGAAATAAAACTGGAATATTCGAGGTGTCGGTGTAGAACTGACATAATCTTGCTCATGTGGGTTTTTTTTCGGTTATTCCACTCTGCCTGTTGTGTGCATGCATGTAAGAGCTTTTCATGTACTGCCCCTTTAAGACGTACCTGTGGAGTTACAGGTGTGGGCACATAACTCCAGAAGAAACGCAGTCTGTGCTGTTTAAATGCAGCAAAACACGGGTGGAACAATTGAAGATTGCTTATAACGAAAACGCAGTCATCATCTACATAGTATGTGATGATTGGCTCTTTATTCCATCTTAAGATGCCAAGAAAAGTGAGCGAAATGCACAGATACAAACAATAAAAGGACCAGAAGCTAAGTCGCTGTTAGCCTATCACGATTATCCACATCATCTCAACTGTTTTACAGAGAGAATGAACCAGCTAAAGCTGTATTTATACAACCCAATAAGAGACTCACAGTCACCATGTGGTGGTGACTTAATCATGGGTGGATAAAGGACTCCCCCAATGCAGCTAACAAGCTAATTAGCTGCTGCACACATGACGTGACCCATAAACCCTCAAGAGGTATGTGTTGTAAAGAGTAGACAATGTTTATTTTGTGTGTGAAATGACAATAATCGTGTTCTTTATTATATTATACTCAATTACTAGCACACTGCAGGGATATGATACCACACTCATGTGTAATATTGCTTAATTATGAACCTTCCCTCCCAGCACAAAATGGCTGAAAAAACATTGAAAAGACGGCTTTGCCAACCGCCTAAAAATGTACAAATTTGGTTGAAAAGTAAAAGATGAAAAGCCATCTTTTGAAAGTCGTTGAAAAGGCGTCTTCATAGAGACGTCTCTGTATGGTCTAAATTTGGTTGAAAAGACGCCTTTTTAAGGTTGTTTAAAATAACCAAAACATATAGTCACCAACATCGTGATCCTTTTTGAGTCCTGTGTGGCACCTCTGGCCACTATATGTACAGTAGTACCTCTGGTACTATATTTATAATTTGTGTAATGAATAACTGGATGAGTCAAGCCGAAGGTCCCAATTCCATCTATGTACTATGGTGGCATCAACCCTTGCAACAGACTGTGGAACTGACTGCTCTCAAGGCACTGGGTAGAAATCATGTCAACACCCACTGTGGGTATCTGTGATGCTTTGTTGTAATTAAACAGTCAGCTTGCACTGGTCTACAGCAGAGGGACAGCTGGGATTTGATCTCAGGATCTTCTGCTTACTAGACAGGCGCTTTCATCAACTAAGCTACAGCCTTTCTCTCCATGTGGGTCTTAAACCCATGATTCTAAGATGCAGTAACTCAAGCTCTCCTGACTGAGCTAAACCTGAATCATAAATTATTTATTATTTGCCATACATTGTCTAAACTAAAGTTGGAACTTGAATATAAATCAGATATGTTCTGCACAACAGATTTGAATACATAGATATAAACTGATTTCTTTTATATCTATCTTTCTTCTTTACTTTGATTCAAAAAAAGAAACTTGTGTCAGTGTCAGAATCTGTGGCAACAATTACATATAAAACTCCCAGCCCCTTTGGCCACACTTTTTCCCAACTGACAACTTTTAAACCCAAGTTCTATGAACTTAGAGAGATCAGAAAAAACAAAATTGTTGACATTTGAAAACTCACAGAACTGAATACAAAATCAAAAACTTTTTTAGAATAGTCTGAGATGAAATAAAGATGTGAGTAGATATCACTAAATGGGGCTGTCATTGATTTAGAGTGCAGCAGCAGATACTGTATGTGTGTGTCACCTCCCATGTGTCGAAGGTGTATTGCACACTTTTTGCTGTGGTGTCATTTCACCTCTCATTGCAGATCACACGATACCGGTTTATATTATTTCTAGTTAGGATGCTTTCTATTAGACTGTTGCCAAATAAACAAAATCCTCCTTGACTTTAAGGTGGTCAGAATACATTTGCTCTGTTTCATTCGCAGACTCTCTTGTGCTCGCTTTGAACCATTATTGACTGTGTGTGTCAACGTGTTTGGGCTCTGCTCTTCCACTGCTCAGGAGCACAGAGTTCACTCTGGCCTGAAGCTGAGTAGCACAATAAGCAACTCTCAAAATAAATGTGGACTCTTTTTTTTTTTTTTAATAATCAGCAGGCATTGTAATACAGTATCAAAACTGCTTAGTGCATGTTGAGAGGCTCAAAATGAACTTAATTAAATATCTTTAACAGTATGAAGAAGTAGCCTCTTTTAAAGTAGTAAGTGACAGTTTATGCTGTTTCCACAGCAACAGAAACCAACCTGATACTGGATCCTGTCAGCCATCAAAACAGCTTAACAGTGTTTTTAATTACAAACTAGAATGTCCTTGTTTGGAAATTGCAAATGGTACTGATGATTCAGAAAAAAGATGTGTAACCTGCTATACAGATTTAAAACTGGTTAAAGGGACGATAGTGTGAATGGGTAAAGAGCAAGAAAAAATGTCACATGAGAATGAAACACAAAGTCTAACCGTGCCGTAGCTTCTTAAAAGGTCCCATATTGTGTGCATTTTCCAGTTTTTAAAATTTAGGTTTTGACATCCTCAGGAACCTATACTGTATATACAGTATGTAGCTTTAAAGACCAAAATCCATTTCTGTTCCAAACAATCTGTCTGTAAAGCTCTATCCAAAGCAGTCACATTAAAGCCTGCTCATTAATATTAATAATTTCCTAATGTGATTAGACTTGGCCAACTAGGCCACCAGAGTGGTGGCCTAGTTGGTAGAGTATCCGCCCCACAACCGGGAGGCCAGGGTTCAAATCCGGGCCGGGTCATACCAAAGACCACATAAAAATGGTACTTTCTGCCTTCTAGCTTGGTGCTCAGCATAATAGAATGTAGAAAGGAAAGTTAACACACAGCACTACCAGAGGAATGCCCCCCTCCCCACCACTGTAGCTTCCACTACTTACAGTAGCTGTGTCGCCTAGGGTCATGAAATGGAGATAGGCGCTGCCCTACACCACTGACATGGGACTAACTGAGCTTAACTTAATGTGATTAGGTGAATGTTGTCTGAGTTGGACAGTCATAAGTAAGGAGGCATTCTGGGTGTGTCCATCTGCTAATACCCTCTTTACACAGTGGTGGAGACCATTGAGTGATCTTTGAGCAGTAAAAAAATGGCCTGATCTCTCAAAGATCTTTGAATCTTGAATGAGCACCCAGTGATTGCCAAGGTCTCTCAATGATCTTCCAGTGATCTGCACAGTCTCCTCAAAGTTTTGACTCAGTCCAATACACACAGGGATCTCCCATTTACCCAGAAAAAGCTTTTTCCAGGCTTCAGGAGAGCATTGAGAGATTGGGCCAATTTTTGATCTCCCAGCAATGACACAATGATCTCCGTGCTGTGTAAAGGGGCCCTAACTGAAGGTGGGGCCTGTTAGTTTGTGATGTCATAACCCACTAAGTGTAATCTCACATAGATGAACATGTGTGTAGGTGTGTGTGTGTGTGTGTGTGTGTGTGTGTGTGTGTGTGCACGCTTGCGTGTGTGTGTGTGTGTGTGTGTGTGTGTGTGTGTGTGCGTGCGCGCGCATGTGTAATTGTGTCATATTTACCTCCGCCAAGGAGGTAATGTTTTTACCAGGGTTTGTTTGTTTGTCTGTTTGTCTGTCTGTTACCAACATAACTCAAAAAGGTATGAACGGATTTTGATGAAATTTTCAGGAAAGGTGTGTAATGGCACAGGGGACAGATGATTAGATTTTGGTGATGATCTGAGAGTGCATACCTCCACCAAGAGCCTTGTTTGTATTTGTGCAGCAGGATTACACAAAAACTACTGGATGGATTTGGATCAAATTTTCACCAGAGGTGGGTCTTGGGCTAGAGAGGAACCCATTATAGTTTGGTGATGATCTGAGAATGCATAACTCAGCCAAGGCTCTTATCGTTTCACAGTGTGTTAGCAACAATACTCCAAAACTGATGGACAGACTTTGATGCAATTTTCACCATAAGTGCCTATAGGCCTACACACAAACCCATTACATTTTGGAGGTGATCCATGTGAAATGGAAGGAGCCTTGGCGGAGGTATGCGCTCTATGAGTGCTTTTCTAGTTATTACCTCCGCCAAGGAGGTAATGTTTTTACCGGGGTTTGTCTGTCTGTCTGTTTGTTTGTCTGTTACCAACATAACTCAAAAAGTTATGAACAGACTTTGATGAAATTTTCAGGAAAGGTGTGTGCAAATAAAGATAAACGATTAATGATGATGAAACCAGCTGTCCTATATACAGAAAAGTAGAGATGTAATACCCATAGTTGCAGTTCAATGCGGTAGTGTCAGTGCAGACAGCAACAGATAGGACTGCACATGATCAGTTTTGCAGTGACAGGCAGACAGCAGCAGATATGGCATTTGTGCAAATGGTTGCAGTTAAGGTGCAGAGACATACAGAAGCAAATGTATTACTGTTGGTGCGCCAGTCTTTCTGTACCTACAGCTTAAGTAGTTATTGTGCAAGTGAGTGCGTTACTGTCCGGGGGGGAAGGGGGGGGGGGTGGACAGAGTTCAGGGTCCTGATGGCCTGACGAACAAAGCTGTTTAGTAGTCTTGTGGAGCGGGCCCGGAGGCTCCGGTACTTTCCCCCCGAGGGCAGGGGGCTGGAGAGGGAGTGTGAGAGGTGGGAGGTGTCACCGGCAATGTTGCAATGTTGATGGCTCTGCGGGTGAGGTAGATGTCTGAGAGGGGGGGCAGAGGGGCACCAATGATCTTGCTGGCTGCTTTCACTGTGTGTTGTAGTGTCTTCCGGCAGGAGGTGGTGCAGCTTCCATACCACACCATGATGCAGCTGGTGAGGATGCTCTCAATGGTGCCCCGGTAGAAACAGCACATGATGGCGGGCGGGGATGAGACTCGTGCTCTCCTCAGTTTGCGGAGGAAATGGAGGTGAGTTTGAGCCTTCTTGGCCAGTGATGTGGTGTTGTTGGACCAGGAGAGGTCCTCGGAGATGTGCACCCCCCAGGAACTTAGTGCTGCTCACCTTCTCCACAGCTGCTCTATCAATGATAAGAGAGGGATGCTGTGTGTCCCCTCCTGAAGTGGACCACAATCTCCTTGGTTTTTCCCACGTTCAGGAAGAGGTTATTGTCTTTACACCACTGGACCAGTTGGCTCACCTCATTTCTGTAGTTGGCCTCCTTGTTGTTGGTGATGAGGCCCACCACCATAGTGTCATCCGCAAACTTGATGACGTGATTGGTGTTGTAGGCTGGTATGCAGTCATGGGTCAGCAGGTTGAGGAGCAGCGGGCTGAGCACGCACCTTTGTGGGGTCCCTGTACTCAGTGTGATGGTCTGGGAGGTGTTGCTGCCAACTCGCACGTTCTGTGGCCTCCCTGTGAGAAAGTCCAGCACCCAGTTACAGAGAGCGGTTTTGAGTCCCAAGTGTCTGAATTTTTGTATTAGGTGCTGGGGGATGACTGTGTTGACTGCTGAACTGAAGTCCAAGAACAGCATTAGTACGTAGGAGTTTTTTGAGTCCAGGTGGGTGAAGGCTGGATGGAGAGCAGCAGCGATGGCATCTTCTATGGATCTGTTCGACCTGTATGCAAACTGAGATGGGTCGTGGGAGGGAGGCAGGATGGACTTGATGTTGTGCATGACCAGCCTCTCGAAGCACTTCATTATAATGGGGGTCAGTGCTACGGGCCGGTAATCATTGTAGCTGGATGGGACAGGCTTCTTTGGGACTGGTGTTATGGTGGCAGTTTTGAAACATGTGGGGACAACAGCTTAAGACAGGGAGATGTTGAAGATGTCGGCCAGGACATTTTTGAGCTCCTCTGCACAGTCCTTCAGGACGCGATCCAGTATGTTGTGTGGACCAACCGCCTTGCATAGGTTGATCCTGCAGAGGGTCCTCTTCACGCTAGCTGGATCCAGACTCATGGCCTGCTCGTCTGGGGTAGAAGTGGTCTTCTGTGCTGATGCGCTGTTTTGTGCGTCAAAGCGGCCGAAGAAGTAGTTTAGGTTGTTGAGCAGTGTGGTGTCACTCGCACAGGTCTGAGGTGGAGGTTTGTAGTTGGTGAGGGTCTGCATGCCACACCAGAGGGAACGTGCATCTCTGGTGTTGCTGAAGTGGCCAGATATTTTCTTGCTGCACTGTCGCTTTGCCTCCTTGATGCCACGGGACAGGGTGGCCCTAGCTGTTGTTAGTCCTGCAGTGTCACCAGCCCTGAACGCTGCGTCCCGAGCCCTCAGGAGCCTGTGGACCTCTGCTGTCATCCATGGCTTCTGGTTAGCACGAACAGTGATGGTTTGGCAGTGAGTGGCGTCATCAATGCATTTCGCTATGTATGCTACAACAACCTCAGTGTACTCCTCTAGGTTTGTGTGTCCATTGTGAGTGGCTGCATGCTTGAAAGTGTCCCAGTCTGTAGTGCTGAAGCAGTCTTTCAGAGCATCAGAGGCCCCCTCTGGCCACACACGTACCTGCTTTTTTGTTGGTCTGACTGTTTTCACTCTGTTTGTATGCTGGCCTTGACAGGATGGTGACATGATCAGAGAGACCCAAGGGGGAAGGGAGGAGGCTCTGTGTGCTTTCTTGTGAGTTGTGTACACCAGGTCCAGCATGGAGAAGAGTGCTTGTGTACAAAAGTTGCATCTCTGCACCAGGCGTCACTGATGTAAACACACACGCCTCCACCCCAGGTTTTCCCTGGTTCCGTGAGCACTCTATCTCCATGATAGTATTTTAGTCCAGCTAACTGAATGGCATAGTCCAGTAATTATCATTTAACCACATTCACGTAAAGATAAAAATACAGCGGTTCCGCGCATCACATTGCATGGTCCTCAGGAGATGTATGTGGTCTATTTTGTTGTCTAGTGAGTGTACGTTGGCCAGAATGAGGGAAGGAATCGGCAGTCTGTGTGGGCTAGCGGTTAGCTTCGTTTGGATACCTCCACGTTTACCTCTCTTTTGTCGCCACACACACCGTCTCCATTTGGGATGAGACACGGCAGTCGAATCCGGGGGTGTGGAAGACTGGTGGAGAAGACCCAGGCCACGGAGGTCCTCTGTAACACTCTGATCCAGGATGTAATGTTTGGTCATATTCCTTATCTCCAGGAGGCTGTGGTGACTGTAGCTTGTGCGCAGCATCATACGTATATGTACATTAAACACATGGATATACCCTTAAACGTAATTTAAACAACATTAAGTGGCACAAAACACAAAGAGAGCATGTTCACACGCCACCTGCCTATAAATCAAAGAGTATTGGGTTGTTTGATGCAGCAAAGTTCAGCCTCCTCCACCATCACCTACGGTTCTCGTCTTCCTGTACTGGCATCCTATGTCCCGCCCTTCCTTAATTCTGATTGGCTGCTTAGCAAGGTCTGACATTGACGAGTGCAGCTGTACAGTAGTCTGAAAAGTTGAACTTTTTTCAGCCCTGAGCACCGCGACAAAAAGCGGCCACCGCTCAAAGCGTTTCAGAACCGAGAGCGCTCAGCGCTGTAAACGCTGAACTACATAGAGAATGAAAAGAAAATAGCCACCCACAGCAGAAAAAATGAGTTTGGTGGACATGCCCCCTAATACTTTTTCTGCAGTGTTTAGCTTCCGGGTTGCCGAGGTGCGAGGTCCTATGGCGTGGCCAGGCACGCAACTGAGTGGACACGTCTTAAAGGGACAGTACATGAAAAGCAGCAGAATAATATAAGAAATAATGTTCAAAAAATTCCTGCATCAACAACTGAATCACCACCAAAACCTAATCATCTATTCCCTGTGCCATTACACACCTTTCCTGAAAATGTCATCAAAATCTGTTAAGAACTTTTTTGAGTAATGTTGCTAACAGACAAACCAACCAACACCACTAAAAACATTACCGCCATCCTCCTATGGGGGAGATAATAAAAAGTAAACATCAGGTTTTTCTTCTAAATCATATATGAATAAAAAGTAAACATCATTAAGTTAAAATATTTCCTGAGCCAGAGGAAAACAGCAAAAGAAAAAAAACACATGACATTAAAAATATGCCACTGATCCCAGTTTGGAATCAATAAAGTACATTTATCTATCTAAAATGAGAAAATTACCCATCACTGCCATCTACAGATATAAATTAGCTGTTAGTTTAAATCAGTGAAAACTAGTGCATACCTGTGCATGCCCATGCATACCCTTGCATGCCCATAGAAAGCAAGTTTAAGCAAGCATTTCTGCATGCCTGTAGAAAGTTACTGTTACCATGGCAACAGTAACCACAGTGCAACCTGCCTTTTTATCTTTGACATCAGCACTCGTTCAGTGATGCCTGCCTTTGATCTCTGATGATGTCATAGTGAGTGCTATGATCGTGAGTGATGCCTGCCTTTGATCTCTGATGTCCTATGATCGTGAGTGAGCGTAAGTGATGCCTGTGTTTGGTCTTTGTTGATGTCATAGCGAGTCCTATGATCGTGAGTGATGCAGTCCAAGGAGGGATAATTTTTTCACACATAAAATTAAAAATTAAAATTAAATCACCCATTATTGTCATTCAACCATACATGTACAGTAGAACGAAATTGTGCTTTATCCTATCTACAGTGTCAATCAAACACACCCCATGTGTAGAATCAGAAGGGCCGCTGCCATGCAAGGTGCCGCCACAGATTTCCCTCCTCCATTCCATTATTGCTGAGCACCAAGCTGGATGGCAGGAAGTTCCACTTTTATATGGTCTTTGGCCTGACCCGGCCAGGATTTGAACCCCCTGCCTCCCGGGTGTGGGGCGGATGCTCTACCAACTGAGCCACCACTCTGGTAAGGAGTGGTGGTTCAGTTGTGGGGATAAGGAGTCATTATACATAGGAACATCATAGGACATCATGCAGACATCATAGGAACATCATAGGCGGTCCTATGATCTTTGGTTGTGACACACACAGACAGACACGCAGAGATTTCTTGAATTTATAGAGTGATGATGATGACGATGACGACGATGATGATTTAAGTGAGGCCTGAGTTAACCTGTTTGTTTCTTAGTAAAAATATTTCAGACTGGTCATGATCTGAAAGTCAAAGACACAAAAGGTAATGTAATAAAATACACCTGATGAATTTAACTTTATTCATTATCACTACTTGACTAATTAAAATGATTAGAAAGGAATCATACAATCTACCTTTACCTCTTCCCTTATTCATATACTCAGACTCGGCTAAAAAACTACAGAAACAAGTTAAAAATCCAATTGTAAAGCACATGATCAAAATACGGTGTGAAACCAAAAAATATTTAAAAGAACCACACTCACTATCACAATTTAGCCCAATATGGGGTAATCAATATTTTACACCAGGGAGAGCGGATACTGTATTTAAAATATGGAATATAAAAGGGATTCAAAAGATTCAAGACTTGTATTTGTCACGCTCAGATAACATAATGTCTTTTGAAGAACTGAGGATTCAATTCAATCTTAATAGAACACACTTTTTTAAATATCTTCAGCTTAGAAATTTTATTTGATCAAATCAAAGTAATGCTCTCACCCGACCTACTTATTCATTTTTGGAAAAAATTTTGATGAAAGATAGTAAGAGAAAGGGTATTATTTCAGAGTTTTACAACTCATTGACACTATTCTCAAGTGAAAACTCACAGAAAAGACTGAATTACTGGAAAGAAGACCTGCAAATTGAAATTTCAGAGGAACAATGGGAAATGGCTTGTGCAGGAGCTCAAAACAAATCAATAAATGTACGTCTTAAACTGATACATTTTAAATGGTTAATGTGGATGTATGTTACACCAGTGGAATTAAATAGATATAACAAAAACATACCAGATACATGCACAAAATGTATGGAAAGTAAAGGAACCCTATTTCACTGTTTATGGGAATGTAGAAAAATCAGAATGTTTTGGGAAGAGGTGAGGGTAACAATTGAAAAAATAATTTCAAAACAAATCATATTGAACCCTAAACTGTTTTTGTTGGGTCTGTATCCAGAAAAACATAACTTTAATAAGAGTGAAAAAGCATTCATAGACTTCAGTTTGCTTAATGCCAAAAAATGTATTGCACTACTGGGGAAAAAGATTCATAGACCAGATGTGGCTCAGTGGTTAAGACAAATGTTAACAAACCTTCCACTAGAAAGAATAACATATATACTGAAATCAAAGGAAAATGTGTTTGAGAATATATGGAGACCTTTCATTGATTATGTAAAGAATTTAAACATAACGTCTGAAGAAGAAGGTGAATGATATGTGTGGACCTTGCAAATTCCAAGCTGTTGAATGGATATTATGTATTCTTATATAACAGATTACCTAGACTAAACAGAGGAGCATTGTTGTTGATTTGTGTTTGTTAATGGATGTTGTTGTTGTTGTTGTTTTTATTACACATTTTTTTGTTATTGTTCTTTTTAATTTTTAAATTACTTTTGTGTTAGTGTCTGATTGTTTGTGCCATGTTTGTATAAAAAAAAGGTTCAATAAAAAAATATTGTGGAAAAAAAATGATTAGAAATCAAATAAATTACATTAAGAGCCAACTTGTTGCGCCGACCCATTTTAATTTATTATTTACAGGTATTTTCTGTGTATGTGCCACTATCATGCACTTTTGCAGCTTTAATATTTTTTTTTCAGACAAAACTAAGAAACTCAGCACTAATTTAAACCAAAGAAACAATGCTCTGCGACGGTTTCCAGTTAGCACAACTTAGCATTGTGGGTAACCCCCACAACATACTGGGACAAGCAGAGCGCTCAGCTGGAGCAATTAGCAGAACAATGAGATGTATGTAAGGATATCAATAGGCAGTGTGGGTAACCCCCACAAGCCTCTCTTTGTCTAGTTCAGGCACCAGTAATCCTGCTGTTGATATGTATGACTCAAATGCAAATGTTCATGCCTTCCTGCTCTGTACTGTGATGCAAATGTCCATGCTTACTGCTGTGCATGCATTGTCTAGCTGGTATATATAAGTGACTGAATATCGCTTGCTCATTCTCTCTCTGACTACTGCTTCTGACTACACCCATTGCCCTGTCTCCTGACGAGAGCCTGAGAGCTCGCTCCAGCATGCTTATACAGTGCTGGAGTGAGTTCCGTGATGGCGATGAATAAAATCCACTTTTAAACCTCAGTTCGCCGTGCCTTATTTCACCATCTTCCACAGCATCATCATTTAGCATTTTATAATTAGACATGGTGTTAATGTTACTTACCTCCTATTAAAACAAGGTTAGCGAACTATCCTCTCTGACGCAGCACAATAGAAAACAGTCCTGCATTCCTGGCAAACAGGAGTAGCAGTTATCTTAACCGGTAGTTTGGAATTAGCATTAGAATTAGCATTAGCAGTTGCGCACTGAGGGAAAGAGATGGGGTGCTGACAAGTAGTGGTGAGGAGCTTTACTGAATAAATTGGAGTATGTGCATTTTAAATCATGAATAGGGCTGTGCGATATGACCAAAATTTCATATCACGATATAAGTAATCTTATTTGACGATAATGATGTACAGTGGGGCAAAAAAGTATTTAGTCAGCCACCAATTGTGCAAGTTCTCCCACTTAAAAGATGAGAGAGGTCTCCAATTTTCATCATAGGTATACCTCAACTATGAGAGACAAAATGAGAAAAAAAAAATATAGAAAATCACATTGTCTGATTTTTAAAGAACTTATTTGCAAATTATGGTGGAAAATAAGTATTTGGTCAATAACAAAAGTTCATCTCAATACTTTGTTATATACCCTTTGTTGACAATGACAGAGGTCAAACGTTTTCTGTAAGTCTTCACAAGGTTTTCACACACTGTTGCTGGTATTTCGGCCCATTCCTCCATGCAGATCTCCTCTAGAGCAGTCATGTTTTGGGGCTGTCGCTGGGCAACACGGACTTTCAACTCCCTCCAAAGATTTTCTATGGAGTTGACATCTGGAGACTGGCTAGGCCACTCCAGGACCTTGAAATGCTTCCTACGAAGCCACTCCTTCGTTGCCCGGGCGGTGTGTTTGGGATCACTGTCATGCTGAAAGACCCAGCCACGTTTCATCTTCAATACCCTTGCTGATGGAAGGAAGTTTTCACTCAAAATCTCACGATACATGGCCCCATTCATTCTTTCCTTTACACGGATCAGTCATCCTGGTCCCTTTGCAGAAAAACAGCCCCAAAGCATGATGTTTCCACCCCCATTCTTCACAGTAGGTATGGTGTTCTTTGGATGCAACTCAGCATTCTTTCTCCTCCAAACACGACAAGTTGAGTTTTTCCCAAAAAAGTTCTATTTTGGTTTCATCTGACCATATGACATTCTCCCAATCCTCTTCTGGATCATCCAAATGCTCTCTAGCAAACTTCAGACGGGCCTGGACATGTACTGGCTTAAGCAGGGGGACACGTCTGGCACTGCAGGATTTCAGTCCCTGGCGGCGTAGTGTGTTACTGATGGTAGTCTTTGTTACTTTGGTCCTACCTCTCTGCAGGCCATTCACTAGGTCCCCCCGTGTGGTCTGGGATTTTTGCTCACCGTTCTCGTGATCATTTTGACCCCATGGGGTGAGATCTTGCGTGGAGCCCCAGATCGAGGGAGATTATCAGTGGTCTTGTATGTCTTCCATTTTCTAATAATTGCTCCCACAGTTGATTTCTTCACACCAAGCTGCTTACCTATTGCAGATTCAGTCTTCCCAGCCTGGTCAAGGTCTACAATTTTGTTTCTGGTGTCCTTTGACAGCTCTTTGGTCTTGGCCATAGTGGAGTTTGGAGTCTGACTGTTTGAGATTGTGGACAGGTGTCTTTTATACTGATAACAAGTTCAAACAGGTGCCATTAATACAGGTAGCGAGAGGAGGACAGAGGAGCCTCTTAAAGAAGAAGTTACAGGTCTGTGAGAGCTGAAATCTTGCTTGTTTGTAGGTGACCAAATACTTATTTTCCACCATAATTTGCAAATAAATTCTTTAAAAATCAGACAATGTGATTTTCTGGATTTTTTTTTTCTCATTTTGTCTCTCATAGTTGAGGTATACCTATGATGAAAATTGGAGACCTCTCTCATCTTTTAAGTGGGAGAACTTGCACAATTGGTGGCTGACTAAATACTTTTTTGCCCCACTGTATATCACAATATACATTTTCTGTAAATTCTATAGTATATACTGTATATGATAACCAATAAAAACGACCATCTCTTTTCTACATTTTAAATTGTATACTGAAAAAAAATTAATTGTACAAATTCCTGTCATTAATTTTATGCACCTTTTTCCCTCTTAATTTTGCAGTGTTGTTATAAAATTGTTTTTAATGTGCATTTGAGATCAGTTCAACTTTATTCTTTATTGTTACTTGACTAATTAAAAATTATTAGAACTCAAGATACATTAAGAGCCAGTTTGTTCCTCCAACATGTTTTATTTATTTAGTGTGTATACGGCCGTTGTCACACACTTTTGCAGCTTTAGTAATATTTTTTCAGACAAAATTAAGAAATGCAGCAGTGATTTAAACCAGAATGATGGTCTGATACACTATAATGTTTCCTATTAGCAACAAGTTAGTATCATCATTTAACATTTGACGCTTTATAATTAGAGAGAGGTGGTGTTAGCATTACTTACCTCAAATTAAAACGAGGTTAGAAGACTATCCTCTCTGACACCGCACAGTGGAGAAAAAGTCCAACATCCCTAGCTGGCATAGAAATAGCGGTTCCACAAAAGTAGCAGCAAAACATTAGCTTGCAGTTAGCTGCTGTGGCGCACCTGGCACACTGCGGGGGAGAGGAAGGGCGGTGACAAGTAGAAATGAGTAGGTCTCTTTTAAATTCTGATATAAACGATACAGTTTTATATTAAACGGTAGATGTTTTTTTTATCGCATCACCGATATATATCATCATATCGCCCAGCCCTACTCACGATATAAACGATAGTGTATTCTATGAAATGATAGACGTTTTTATATCATCATCCGATATAGTATATTATCCTATTCCACAGCCCTAATCTGGGCTACTCTGTTTGGACCGCTGCCCCCATGATCTGGACCCCGGATAAGAGGTAGAAGATGGATGGACACAAACTGTCTCAACCCACTCATGTTACTCTGCTATGTTATGCTAGCCTAGTTATCCAATTTTCTTTTTTCTCATTAATCCTTAAACCTTTGCAAAGTGTACGGTCCTTATTGGCACACTGGCTGAAAGGCTTGTGCCCTCCTCCTTTCCTTTTTAATAAGAATTTAAAATTTAAAAAAAAAAATATTCATTTAAACACATGAAACCCATTGTGACACAGCACTACAAGTTCACCTATTCTATAGTGAGGGATGCATTATATTTTGTACTCCTAATAATGGAGATGCATTTCAATCGTTTCTCAGACCTTCAAAGGGTGATATCAAGGGAAAAAAAAATTAAGATGTTTAAAAAGAATGTAAAATTGAAGTGCTACAAATACAAAGATTGTAAGGCTGATACAGTGGTTATTGAATTAGAAAATTACACCCTGAGCAAACTACACCTACGAGGGGGGCTGAAAAGGTCATAGGCTGAAAAGTTCATAGTGGTCAAATTTGACCAAATGTGGTTTATTTTTCAGCCGCAGGGATCCAAGAGCTGCAACACCAATGGAAGAAGTGTGTGGACCGAAGGGGAGACTATGTTGAAAAATAAGCCACATTTGGTCAAATTTGACCACTATGAACTTTTCAGCACCCCCTTGTACATTAAAAAAAGTCACCTGTCTCTCCCTATACAACCTGTTCTCTCATTAGCAACATGGTACTAAACTCTGAAACTGAAACATTAGCCTAGGGGTCTGCACCAAGGCCCTGGAGACACACACAAAGTTGTGTCTTTAAAGTGACACTCCACCAAATTTTTTTTTTGCTTGTTAAATGTCTGTAACATGTATTTTTATGGCTCATAAGACATATCAAGAGTGAAATCAATCAAACGTGTCATGTGTTTTTTTTGCTGTGAAGTTTCAGCTTCACTCCTCCCCTTGGAAAAAGGCAAGTTTAGATAGAGTGTTTTTGGTGACGTCACTATAACAGGTCAGTAGTGTTGAGCCAACTCTGGGAAGAAGAGGGCAAAACTAAAGACTGAAATTAGCCTCCAGACCCAGTTAGCACTTTTTGGACAACTGCTTTGGAAACTTGACCCAAATTAAGATGGGTTTTACTATTAAACTGTTATGAAGGACTGATTGTTATGACCCGAGCGTCGGTTCTGATCGAGCTCGGGTTAAAGTTATGTCTCGCTGCCGGCCTTGACAGCTGCGGGCGGTATTTTGGCCTCTCCGGGCTCTTATTGTGAAAGTGCTCGGAGGGGTTTCCGCCTGTCAATGGTCGGTCAGCTGTGTGTCATCTGTCATCAGTACCTGGGTTATTTAAGCTGACTGCTAGCGTCATGACGACGCAGCAGTGTCTGATCGCATGATCGTTATTTGATCGCTATTCTGTTCACCCATCGTCACGGATGCCTGGACTATATTCACACCTTGGCTGCCTTGGGGCTTGACCGTCTTTCACCGGGACCAGTAAGTGAGCTCGTTAGCCTTATTCCCCCCCGGGTGTTAACTGTTCTGTAAGTCCCTGCCTTAGCAGCCCGTGTGGCTAATTATTACCAAGCCTGACTGTGTGTGACTGTCTCCTGCTTTGGACCTGTAGTGTGCTGTTATAGCCCTATGCTTCCTGTTCTGCGAAGACTCTGTCATTATCACAGCAGCTTGTGTAAACACCTTTTTCACCGTAATAAACTCACTGTAAAACTCACTGGTGACTTGTGTGCGTCTTATAGGTGGCTCGCGAGGGCCACCGCATGACAGTACACTGCTGCCCAAACGGCGTTTACGGTGACGCCATTTTTGAGACGCTTTTCACCGGTGAGTTTGAGTTTTGGACGTTGCTTGTCCCTGTCTGGGACCTGTGTATGTGAGGAATGCCGTCACCGAAGAGCCACGTGTTGACGAGTGTTTTGGAAGCTGTGGATGAGCAACTCATCTCCGCTTCCATGTTGGACTATAACCACGGCATACATTGGTACCTGGACGCCGCCGAAGATGTGCTCTGTAATCTCTCTCCCCGCTACGCCAACCACCCGGAAGTCGACACGAGGAGGGAAGACATCGCCGCACAACGCGAGCTATTCCTGATGATGGAGGAGGAACGCGGCATGAAGCAGGTGAAGAGGCACTCCTGCTCTTCGCTTATGGACCCTGATCCTGCCTTCAATCCATTTCGGGAGTTCGCACCATCCGGGGGCCGGCGAAGGCGTCGGCGTCACGGCCGGGCACATCTTCGGCAAGCTCCAGCTCCGGATCCAGTTCCGGGCCGCCGGGATGACCCCCTCAACCAGCCAGCTGCTGAGAGTGAGCTGAGTCCTGTGCCGGTGGGCTCCGTTCTTGGATCCTTTTCCATCCAGCGAGCGAGGGAAGGAGCAACGTCCGCTACAGCTGATAACATCCTCCCCCCGGGGGACAGGCAAGTCCAAGTTCACTTTCTTAGTAATAATAGTGATCTGTCTTGTCTGACTCCTGGGGGTGAAGCTCAGGGTTCGCAGCTCCCTGAGTTTCTTTCCCCAGCTGTAGCCTGTTATATTAAACCTGCTGCCTCTGTGTCTCCTCCTGCAGAGTGGTCCTCGGCGTCAGTCCCACGCCGTCGAACGAGGGGGAGGCCTGCAGCCCTGGGAGATGTCCCGGTCTTGCAGCCTTGTTTTGGACAGAGGAGGAGAACGGACTGCAGTGAGGAGCCAGAGCCGACGAGAGAGCGTCCCCAGGGTTCCTCAGGGATGCAGCCCGAGTCAGCAGGTCCAGGGTCCTCTGCCCCCACGCCATACGGGTTATTGGCGTGGACGCCAGCGCATGAGGATCCAGCTGCAGAGACCATCAGGCCGGCTATGGAACCCGACACAGCCGAGTGGGAGCCCGACGACGAGTTTCTTCCTGAACCTGGATCGGCGAAGTCCTGGACGGCTCCAGAGCCCGAGTGCAGGCAAGTGCTCTTTCTTGTTTTCCTGTATGGTGTATTAGAGCATTTTTGCCTGCCTCATGGGGAGGCGAGTGAGGGGCAGCCGGCCGCTGCACCCGAGCTCGTCTCGCTGGGCTCTGGCGCTGCCGGTGGAACTGATCCCGGTTCTTCCTTGTGTTCTGAGCACCTCCACAGCGTTGCCGGTTCGGAGCCAGTCAAGGTTACGGGACCGGGGGTTCCAGGTTCGGAGATGGAGGTCGTCGCCGGAGCGGACCCTGACCCAGTCAGGGTCCGACGTGTGGGCCGAGGTGACCCGGTCGGGGTCCGACGCGTGGGCCGAGGTGACCCGGTCGGGGTCCGACGCGTGGGCCGAGGAGACCCAGTCGGGGTCCAACGTGGGTGCAGCGGTGACCCAATCTGGGCCTGTCCTGACCCAGTCGGGGTCCGACGTATGGGCCGAGGTGACCCAGTCGGGGTCCAACGTGGGTGCAGCGGTGACCCAATCGGGGCTCGTCCTGACCCAGTCGGGGTCCGACGTATGGGCCGAGGTGACCCTGTCGGGGTCCAACGTGGGTGCAGCGGTGACCCAATCTGGGTCTGTCCTGACCCAATCGGGGTCCGACGAGGTCCAGTGGGGGTCCAGCGCAGGTGCGGCTGCGACCCAATCAGGATTCGAGGGGGCCCAGGGTTTTGGTTGTCCCCCTCTCAGGAGCCACCAGCTGGGGGCCATTGGTGGATTTTGTTTGACAGATCGGCGCTCTCCTGTTTTGTTTTCAGGTGAGCGGCTGCACGCAATCCCTCCACGGTCCTGCTGGTTGTGGTATGCGGGTCGGCCACCCGAGGAACTGCTTGGAGCGTTCGGCATCTTGGGTTGGCCACCCAACGAACTGTGTGGGTTACGGGGTGACCTGGTTCGGCCACCAGAGGACGTATTCCTGGGGGCATGGGACTGGGGCAGGCCACCTGACTGTTTCATGTACTGTGGGATTTTCTATGGGCCCTTATGGTGCCAATTCTTGTCTTGTACATCTTGTAATTTTTTGTTGTGTTTCACAGTCATAGTCTTAGTCAGGTCAAGTTTGAGCAATTTTTTTTTAATTGTCTCGTGCTTCTTTGTTTGTCATAGTCTTAGTCTGGTCTGAGCAATTTTAGATTGCCTCTTGTTTTTGTTTTGTTTCCAAGTCATAGTCCTAGTCTGGTCTGAGCAATTTTAGATTGCCTCTTGTTTTTTTTTTCTTGTTGTCAAAGTTATAGTCTTAGGCAGGTCAAGTTCGAGCAATTTTTTTTTAATTGTCTCGTGTTTCTTTGTTTGTCTTAGTCTTAGTCAGGTCTGTGCTATTTTGTTTGCCTCTTGTTTTTTTTTTCTTGTTTCCAAAGTCTTAGTCAGGTCTGAGCAATGTTAGATTGCCTCTTGTTTTTTGTTGTAGCCAAAGTCACAGTCTTGTTCACGGTTTTGTCCGAGCAATTTTTGTTTACCCTTTGCTTCTTAGTATGTCTTAGTCTTGTTTTTCCCCAGAGTCATGTATTTCCTGTGTTTTTTTTGTCTGGTCTTAGTCTTGTTTTTCCCCAGAGTCATGTATTTCCTGTGTTTTTTTGTCTGGTCTTAGTCTTGTTTTTTTCCCTAGAGTCATGTATTTCCTGTATGTTTTTTTTTTTGTCTGGTCTTAGTCTTGTTTTTTTTTCCTGAGTCATGTGTTTGTATGTATTTCTTGTTTTGGTCTTGTCTTGTTTTTGTTGGTTGGTTTCTCTCCCTCCGTACCTGTCCCCCTACCTCCCACCCTGGGGGGGGCGGGGGGGCAGGGTGGTCCCTTGGGGCGTCCGGAGTCCGCCCGTGGAGGGAGGGTACTGTTATGACCCGAGCGTCGGTTCTGATCGAGCTCGGGTTAAAGTTATGTCTCGCTGCCGGCCTTGACAGCTGCGGGCGGTATTTTGGCCTCTCCGGGCTCTTATTGTGAAAGTGCTCGGAGGGGTTTCCGCCTGTCAATGGTCGGTCAGCTGTGTGTCATCTGTCATCAGTACCTGGGTTATTTAAGCTGACTGCTAGCGTCATGACGACGCAGCAGTGTCTGATCGCATGATCGTTATTTGATCGCTATTCTGTTCACCCATCGTCACGGATGGGACGCGCTTCCTGACGACGCTTCCTGTTCTGCGAAGACTCTGTCATTATCACAGCAGCTTGTGTAAACACCTTTTTCACCGTAATAAACTCACTGTAAAACTCACTGGTGACTTGTGTGCGTCTTATAGGTGGCTCGCGAGGGCCACCGCATGACACTGATGCAGTTTCAGTCATTATACTGGGCCACCATGGATACAACTGGGCATGTCCTTCAACCAATAAGCCTGTTTATCACAGGATTTATTCTGTTTAATGTAGCGCTAGCCACCATTAGCCTTGTGAGATGTGCGTAGGCCTATTCACAGATCCTGTTTGAAGAAGGAGGAAAAGTGAAAAATTCTGACACGAAACTGTAAGACAAAGTTTTATGGTAGAAAAAACGGCATAAGATACCAATTTAGATAATGTAGATTTGTTTTTATCGGGGTTTTATATCCACTGGAGTGCATCTTTAACAGAAAAATCAAAGAAAAACCTGCATTTATGAGAAAAAAGTTACAAATTAGCTAGAAAAGCAGCAAATTTAGGAGAAAAAACTTCCAATTTAGAATGTAAGAAAAAAACATGAAATTTCTGACAAAAATAAAACCAATTTCTGTCGTGAATGCTCGTTTCGCGAGCGAAATTAGGACACCAAAAACACTCTGAGTTTTCACATTTATTAACATAAACACAGACACAAACACAAGATGCCAATACTAAATAATAAAGTGCACTGCAAGGATAACATGGACATAAACACAAATACTGGAGGAGAGTGGGGCTCTACGTCCAGGGGGGACATGGAGCCAGGGAACGCCTGGGCAGGGGTGGAATCCAGCCGGAGCTCATCCGGAGGCTGTGAGGCTCACATACCTGAATGGAGC
The DNA here is from genome assembly GCA_020510985.1 of Pholidichthys leucotaenia. NCBI lineage: Eukaryota > Metazoa > Chordata > Actinopteri > Cichliformes > Pholidichthyidae > Pholidichthys > Pholidichthys leucotaenia. The sequence continues at coordinate 210,327,718 of CM035847.1, read as the reverse complement.
ACACCAACTCTCCTCAACAGCAGAGCCCCAACACACTCAGAATTCTCCCTGGGGATGGGCATAGCAAGTTGAAGGACACGAAAACCCCCCAGAGCTTTGCCGTGCCCTTGTATACAAACATAATCATTGCGGACAGGTGTGGATGCGTGAGTGGACAAAATAACAGAATGACAAACAGGTGTGCAGCTCCGGCCAGTTTGACAGCCGGAAGCCACACAGCTGTCAAAATAAAACACAAACTGGAAACAATAACGATACAAGCACAACAGAATCCAAAAGTGAGAACATGACTAACTAGAAAAGCACTCGGAGAGCGCAGACCTCCACCAAGCACAACAGTTCCCCCCATACAGTGTTTGTGTGTACGTTTTCAGATTCCTTGACCATGAAAACATATGACTAGCAATTGGATTGACAATGATAGGATAAGTGGTTCAGTAGTTATTCAGGAAAATCACATTTTCTGTAATGGCGGTTTTCTTCTGGACGGTGATCCGGATCACCACCAAAATCTAATCATCTGTAGGATACCCCATTTGTGACAATCTCTGAAAATTTCATGAAAATCCGTCCATAACTTTTTGAGTTATCTTGCTAACAAACAAACAAACAAACAAACAAACAGACAGACAGACAAACCAACGCCGATGAAAACATAACCTCCTTGGCGGAGGTAATAAAAATACACAAAGAAAGTACAGAAAGGGTCTAAACTAAACTAGAGACTGAGCACAGCACCCCCCGTGCCCCCAGATCATGACAATTTCTGAGAATAAAGTTTAAAATTATCATTAAAAAACTCCAAATTTAAAAGAAAAAAGTTGCAAATTTATTGGAAAAAGGTAGCAAATTTAAAAGAAAAAAGTGCCAAAAAGAGAAAAAAGATTACAAATGCATAAGTTTTAAGTTTAAGTGAGAAAAGTTTCATATCAAAGAGGAACTAAGTTTCCTGTTACTTGACATATTAATTAATATTAATATTAATTTCCTATTACTTCCTATTAGGAGGAGCAATGTGGTTTTCGTCCTGGCCGTGGCACATCGAACAAGCTCTTTACCCTCTTGAGAATCCTCGAGGGTTCGTGGGAGTTTGCCCAACCAGTTTGCATGTGTTTTGTGGACTTGGAGAAGGCATTCAACTGCATCCTTTGTGTTTTTTGTGGGGGGTGCTTCGGAAGTATGGGGAATCGGGCTTGTTGTTACGAGCTATTCGGTCTCTGTATGATCGTTGTGAGAGTTTGGTTCGTATTGCCAACACTCCATCGGACTCATTCCCAGTGAGAGTTGGACTCCACCAGGACTGCCCTTTGTCACTGATCCTGTTCATAATTTTTATGGACAGGGTTTCTAGGCGCAGCCAGGGAATGGAGGGTGTCATGCTTGGTGACCACAGAATCTCATCTCTGTTGTTTGCAGATGATGTTGTCCTGCTGGCTTCATCCAGCAATGACCTACAGTTCTTGCTGGGACGGTTTGCCGCTGAGTGTGAAGCGGCTGGGATAAGAATCAACACCTCCAAGTCCGAGTCCATGGTCCTCAGCTGGAAAAAGATGGATTGTCCTCTCCGGGTTGGGGACAGGCTCCTGCCCCAAGTGGAGGAGTTTAAGTATCTTGGGGTCTTATTCATGAGTGAGGGGAGAATGGAGCAAGAGATTGACAGACAGATCGGAGCAGCATCTGCAGTGATGTGGATGTTGTACCGGTCTGTTGTGGTGAAGAGGGAGCTTAGTTCTAAGGCAAAGCTGTCAATTTACCAGTCAGTCTACGTTCCTACTCTCACCTATGGTCACGAGCTTTGGGTAATGACCGAAAGAACAAGATTGTGGATACAAGTGGCTGAAATGAGCTTTCTCCGTAGGATCGCTGGACTCAACCTCAGAGATAGCGTGAGGAGCTCAGTCATCCAGGAGAGGCTAAGAGTAGAACCGCTGCTCCTCCACAATGAAAGGAGCCAGTTGAGGTGGTATGGGCATCTGATCAGGATGCCTCCTGGACGCCTCCCACTTGAGGTGTTTCGGGCATGTCCTACTGGGAGGAGACCCCGGGGCAGACCCAGGACTCGGTGGAGAGACTATGTCTCCCAGCTGGTCAGGGAACACCTTGGTATCCTCTCTGAAGAGCTGGAGCAGGTGACTGGGGAGAGGGAAGTCTGGGCTTCTCTGCTTGAACTGATGCCTCCGCAACCCGGACCTCCGGAAAAGCGGTAGAAGATGGATGGATGGATACTTCCTATTAATTGACAGGCCAGTCAATTACATTTGACAATGACAATTACAGTCATTACAGTAGAATGCTCAGCTAAGCCTTCAAGTTAGTCTAAAAATGTCAAGAAAAAAGACGGAATGTGAGTATTTGAAGAATCGGAGGAAAGGATGCAGAGGAATAAATACTTGCATGTTTCCGTTCAACAGAAATAAACAAGGCGCTAACTTGTCATCCAGCAGGAGAAGCGTACAATGCTGATGCAGTGGAAACATACACACACACAAACACACACACACACACACAAAATAGAATATCTGGCATGGATGCTGCTGGCAAATGAGAATGCTCAAGTCAAAATGTGTGTAGTTTTGACAGTCTCGGGAGCAGCCGGTATGCATCACGGTGAGGCTGCAGCCATAAAGTGATGTGCTGACTTTATATCTCTTACATCCTCTTTCTACTTTTCCAATTATTTGAAAATAAAAAGCAAATACTATATTAACCACTGACAAGTCATGCCCTTTTCTTGTTGCAGTGTGAGAGACATCAAAACAAAGTATGGATTTGTGTAACAGATACTTTAAACTGATGATGAAGAAAGAAAATGAACTAAATGAGGAAGTAAATGGGCAGAAACAAATAAGTTTAGTGTCTATACTGTGGGCTGTGTGTCCCCCTTTCCTTCCATTCACAAGCTTTTAATGTTGTATTTGTGATATGAGGGTATGAGCTTCTGCAGCCACTACAATATGTTTTTATTTTGTGGAGAGGCTGCATCTGACGCATCATTCATTTTCAACTTGGCTGCAGAGATGCAGTCAACAAGGATGAATGAGCTGTAGCGCGAGCACTCAACTGTCAATCTGCGCTCATACACAAGAGCTTTGTCCACAAGAGGGTGTGTGTGTGGGGGGGGAGGGTTGCATGTGCAAGTGTGTGCGTGTGAGGCAGACCCCAGAGAGAATGTATCAAGGCTAGAATGACTTTAAACTAAAATGTATATGAGATTCAAATTACATTCTCTTTTTCCTCTATACTCTCCCCTCCCGCACTCCTCTCGCCCCCTCCTTTGTCTTCTGGGAGCCTTAGTCAGCTAAGCTCAGATGTAAAAAGATTCTCTTCTCCCTCTGTCACCCCCCCATTCCGACACACACACAGACAGACACACACATACAAAACACAAACAGTCATACATGCTTTTAAAGAGCAGTCGGACGAAGGTATATACAGTACAGTGGTAAAAGAAAAGCATGTCATGCTCCTTTTCTGCCATTGTTGACTTATAAGGAAACTTCCTGTTAACTTTGAGTGATAATGGAAACCACAAATCCAGTCTTTTTTTTTTAGCATGTATTAAATTAAAATATCTCTTCTTTGCAATAGTTCATCATAGTAATTTTTCACAGAAACTTTGCTGTGATCTTGCCCTACCTAATGTGCAACAAAGCAATAACTAGCAGCAGCCGTGGGCATCAACAGCTCCAAGTGTGGTAAGACAGTGGAAAAGGCACCCCTTCCCAGGTGACCACAGTGTGCCATTGATCAAGACACCATCTGATAAGTGGAAGCCATCACTTTGGAGGATCACTGCGTAGCCATCCATCAACAAGCCCAAGATGTCAAGATCAGTGTGGGGTCTGTGGCAAGAGCCTCCTCTCTCCACTGAGCCTCGGCTGGTATGGCTTCTATGACTGGTTCTGGACAGTCCGGTGGTATGGTGGCTGCAGTAGCCAGTGTGGATCTGATGAAAGGAGGCAGTTTTGTCTAAAACCCATGGTGGGATGGGACTGTCAATCTGAAGATTTCCAACTACAAACCTCTCCGCTGTGACAAAGTATTCTGTCCACATACTCATCTCCTTCAATCTTGTGTCTGTTTGCATGCATGCGTCCTGGTTAATGAAAAACACACACACTCAGCTGTTGTTTTTCTGTTAAATGTATTACTTTGAGGACAACTGAATACAAACTATCTACATACATATACCCTGTAGTGTTTTTCACTGTACAGAGAAAAAAAACAGAGCATAGGTTTACGAAATTAGTCGGCAGATTGTCCCCTTTTCCCCAAAGCTTCAAACCCATCCATGTCTGTACGTTGCACAATGGAGTGGAACAAGTCAGGCGTGTACCCGTCGGCTAGGTTAAACCTAAATTAAATTAAATTCAGCTCACTTGTTCAGCCCAACTGTTCAATCATATACTCCTCTTCTCTCTAAATAAAGTAACTGACTGGCATTGAATGCAAATAATGCCTGGCTTAATGTCAAGCAGCATTACTATCACGTGCATTTTCTGTTCACTCATGCACACTCCCTTTGACCAGCACAATACCAATCTTCCCTCTGAAGTAAGCATACCATCATGATAACAGTGTTCCTTTGATCACCTGTCCCTGTGTATTAAAGGGAAGACCTGGAGAGCATCTGAGTCGATCTTTGCACGTTGCACCTAAAACACATCTCTGGATAATTAGACCAGCCTCTTTGTGCTTTTCACACAGCACAAAAACCATTTTCCTGCTGTTGTGAAAATAAAAATTAATTTGGACATGCCCATACATGCACTGTAGACAATAGATTGTTGGCTAGATTGCCATAATATGGCCCACTGATACACTGGAGTAGCTGAAGGACAACGTAGAAGGTGATGTGCTTTAATTCTCCTATGGATCATCAGCCAAAGATCTTTCCAAAGATGCATCAGTTATGTAGCTTTTGGTCCCATTTTCTCACTTAGGGGACTGTACCAGAGATTGCCAGATGACTTGGATCAAGTCACAGATGACTTGGATCAAGATGACTTGAATCAAGTCATCTGGAAGGGCCGCAGTCTGGTTTATTTAGTCCACACCCCAGTATGATTACTGTGGTCTTACCAAATGAAACAAAGCATTCTGAAAGAAAAAAACAAATGAACTAGAGTTTGACTGAAACAGACGGAAGTCTGTAGGTGTTCTGATGAAAACCACTAATCATAAAACCACAAAAATCAAACTTGGCCAAGGAACGTAAAAATAATCCTGAATATCAGGACCATGATACATGATTTATAGTGCACATCACTTCCTGTTACACAATAAGTTGGCAAACTAAACAGGCAGAATGAGCACAGTGAGCTACACAGTGGTGTGAAAAAGTGTTTGCCCCCTTCCTGATTTCTCATTTTTTTGTATGTTTGTCACACTTAAATGTTTCAGATCATCAAACAAATTTAAATATTAGACAAAGATAACACAAGTAAACACAAAATGCAGTTTTTAAATGAAGGTGTTTATTATTAAGGGAAAAAAAACTCAAACCTACATGGCCCTGTGTGAAAAAGTGATTGCCCCCTTAACCTAATAACTGGTTGGGCCACTCTTGGCAGCAACAACTGCAATCAAGTGTTTGCGATAACTGGCAATGAGTCTTTTACAGCGCTGTGAAGGAATTTTGGCCCACTCATTTTTGCAGAATTGTTATAATTCAGCCACACTGGAGGATTTTCGAGCATGAACCGCCTTTTTAAGGTCATGCCACAGAATCTCAATCAAATTTAGGTCAGGACTTTGACTAGGTCACTCCAAAGTCTTCATTTTGTTTTTCTTAATCCATTCAGAGGTGGACTTGCTGGTGTGTTTTGGATCATTGTCCTGCTGCAGAACCCAAGTGCGCTTCAGCTTGAAGTCATGAACAGATGGCCGTACATTCTCCTTCAGGATTTTTTGGTAGACAGCAGAATTCATGGCTCCATTTACCACAGCAAGTCTTCCAGGTCCTGAAGCAGCAAAACAGCCCCAGACCATCACATATTTTACTGTTGATATGATATTCCAAGTGCCAAGTTGACTGAGATGACCCCCGTCATTGAAGCCAAGTGCTCAGCACTTGTTGAGTACAAGAAGTACCCAAACGAGAAGAATCTCAAGATTCTCAGGGCTGCGAGAAGCAAAGTTCAGCAGACTGCTCGGCGCTGTGCCAACGAGTACTGGACTCAGCTTAGCCAAGACATTCAAACCGCTGCCATAACAGGGAACATCCGTGGTATGTACGATGGCATCAAGAAAGCACTTGGTAACCGGCTCAGAGCAAGACGGCCCCCCTCAAATCCTCCACTGGGGAGATGATCACAGAAAAGAGCAAGCAGATGGAGAGATGGGTGGAACACTACTCCGACCTCTACTCCAGACAGAACACTGTGACACCGTCAGCCCTTGATGCCACTGACTGCCTGCCATCCATGGAGTTTTAAAAAATGCCTTTACTGCACAATTCAAGAAAATGTAAGAGCACCAATATCATTCCACCAAGTGTCTCACATTGGAAAAGTGCAAACATAAGTCATCCCCCTCCCCCACACAACACAAAGTATTCCTTGCAGTCCACCCATTCCACATTGCCAGTGGCAGTAGTCCGAGTCTTCCTTGTAGTCCGTGCAAAGACGAGCCACAGGCCTCCAGTTCTTAAGCAAGGCCAAGTCCCCTTCCTCCGGCAGCAGAGATAGCGCTGTGCGCCCGCAGCCAGTTCCGTTGTACGTCCCAGAGACATTTTCCTCATCTCAGATGGATTGTAGTCCTTAGACCATGCGGGATTTTCAAGCAAGTCATCTTTGCAGCAGGCTCGTCCAGATTGTAGAAAGAAAACGTTGGGGCATCCATGCCCTGCAGGCAAGTAAACCGTGACCTTGTAGTCCGTGCAAAGAAGAGCCACAGGCCTCCCATTTTCAAGCCAGGCCAAGTCCCCATCCTCAGGCAGCAAAGATAGTGCTGCGTACCGGCAGGAGACCGGTAAAGATCCAGTTCTGTGACAGTCAATTACAGTCAATCAGAAACGTCATATAAAAGTCTGATCGAACAATATCCCAAAAATGTGTAAAACAGGCAGAGGAATGACCGCCACTTATTCCTTCTGTCGGGCGCGCTTGACCCCCGTTCCCCCTGCTGCTTTACGCAGGGCTGTCAGGTGTTTCTTGAGGCGAAAACGTTTCCTTTCATTCAGGAGGTCAAGACCAACCTGCCTTCTTTGCACATTAACAGACTTAATGAATTTATCATTAAGTCTGTTTAATTTATCATTAAATCATCATTAACCATCAATTTATGGAGGGTGTCATGCTTGGTGACCACAGGATCTCATCTCTGTTGTTTGCAGATGATGTTGTCCTGTTGGCTTCATCCAGCAATGACCTACAGCTCTTGCTGGGACGGTTTGCCGCTGAGTGTGAAGCGGCTGGGATGAGAATCAGCACCTCCAAGTCCGAGTCCATGGTCCTCAGCCGGAAAAAGGTGGATTGTCCTCTCCGGGTTGGGGACAGGCTCCTGCCCCAAGTGGAGGAGTTTAAGTATCTTGGGGTCTTGTTCACGAGTGAGGGGAAAATGGAGCGAGAGATCGACAGACGGATTGGAGCAGCATCTGCAGTGATGCGGACGTTGTACCGGTCTGTTGTGGTGAAGAGGGAGCTTAGTTCTAAGGCAAAGCTGTCGATTTACCAGTCAATCTACGTTCCTACTCTCACCTATGGTCACGAGCTTTGGGTAATGACCGAAAGAACGAGATCGCGGATACAAGCGGCTGAAATGAGCTTTCTCCGTAGGATTGCTGGACTCACCCTCAGAGATAGGGTGAGGAGCTCAGTCATCCGGGAGAGGCTCAGAGTAGAACCGCTGCTCCTCCACATTGAAAGGAGTCAGTTGAGGTGGTATGGGCATCTGATTAGGATGCCTCCTGGACGCCTCCCACTTGAGGTGTTTCAGGCACGTCCCACTGGGAGGAGACCCCGGGGCAGACCCAGGACTCGGTGGAGAGACTATGTCTCCCAGCTAGTCTGGGAACGCCTTGGTATCCCCTCTGAAGAGCTGGAGCAGGTGGCTGGGGAGAGGGAAGTCTGGGCTTCTCTGCTTGAACTGCTGCCTCCGTGACCCGGACCTCCGGAAAAGCGGTAGAAGATGGATGGATGGATGGATGAATTTATCAGTGTCACTGAAGTAGTCAGTGACTTTAATGGCCTTGTTATAGGTTTCATCCAGAAAAGCATTTATTTCTTCCAGTGAATACAAACTCGTGTTTGTACTGCATTTTGCCTCAGTAGACTCAGTATTAGACACAGTGTCGGGATCAGATTCCATTTCCTCGTCAGCACGACTCAGCTGACTGTTTGGTTCATCTGGGCCAGTGGATTCATCATGGGCCACATTTTCCTGGACGCCACCCACAGCAGCTGACTGTCGTTGTTCCGTCCCCTGCTGTGAAACGGTAGCAGCCTCCGGAAGCACAGTCGCTGATGTCACACAGCAAGATTCTGACGCATCACCAGCGACGCTCTCGGCCGTAAGCTGGGCTGCGGGCGCCACAGCTGGGCTGTCCACAGACACAGCGGCAGGCTCCGGAGCAGGACCGGCGGGTCCATGTAATGCTGCTGCAGTGAAGCCATGAACTAGCAGAGCTTAAATACTGGGCAGTCAAATGAGCAGCAGGTGTGGCTGAGCAGGCAGGGTGACCTAATTAACAATCATTCACAGCTGAGAACTGGGGTAGACTGCAAGTAAATCGTGGGTGCCTGAGAGAGGAAGAAGCTCATGTCATACTGCCAAAATAAACAGAACCAAACCAGAAAATAATAACAGACAGAAAAATACTCAAAAATACATAAAGAGTCTGAGCACAGCTCAGACACATGACAGTTAATTTATGTTTTAACGGGGGGGTTTCACACAGTGCCATGTAGGTTTGGATTTTTTTTTTTACCCTTAATAATAAACACCTTCATTTAAAAACTGCATTTTGTGTTTACTTGTGTTATCTTTGACTAATATTTAAATTTGTTTGATAATCTAAAACATTTAAGTCTGACAAACATACAAAAAAAAAAGAGAAATCAGGAAGGGGGTAAAAACTTTTTCACACCACTGTAAATGTGATTAGATTTATTCAAGCTATGAGAATATTTTGATAAAAATTAGATGCTATAAATGTTTCCCACACTTTGATTTATTACAACCCCAATTCCAGTGAAGTTGAGATGTGTATAATGTAAATAAAAACAAAATACAATGATTTGCAAATCCTTTTTAACCTCTATTCAATTGAAAATACTACAAAGGCAAGGTATTTAATGTCCAAACTGATACACTTTATTTATTTATTTATTTTGCAAATATTCACTCATTTTGAATTTGATGCTTGCAACACATTCCAAAGAAGCTGGGACAGGGGCAACAAAAGTTGAGGAATGCTCAAAAAACACTTTTTTGGAATATTCCACAAGTGAACAGGTTAACTGGAAACAGGTGAGTGCCATGATTGGGTATAAAAGGAGCATCCTCAAAAGGCTCAGTCGTTCACAAACAACGATGGAGAGAAGTTCAACACTTTGTGAACAACTGCAGGGGCAAATAGTCCAACAGTTTAAGAACAAGGAATTTAGAAATTTCATCATTTACAGTCTAGGGCTGCAACTAACGACTATTTTGGTAGTCGACTAATCTAACGACTATTTTTTCGATTAGTCGACTAATCACGATGATTTCTGTCATGTCCGCCAGCTCAGCTTCCTGCTGGCACAGCTCCTGTTAAGGGCGCTCGGTCATGTTTTACCTCACCTGCTTAAGCCTGCAGACCTGTGAAAATCACTTTGCTGTCAGTCTCTGTCTTAATATAATGTAGCCTATTATAAAAAGTTTCCATAACTAGATAAAACTAGAAAAGCACTCAGAGAGCACATACCTCTGCCAAGGTTCCTTCCGTCCCTCATGGATCACCTCCAAAATGTAATGGGTTTGTTTTGGAGTATTCTTGCTAACACAATGTGAGAAGATAAGAGCCTTGGTGGAGGTATGCATTTTGGGATTATCACCAAAATGTTATGGGTTTGTCTGTAGCCCAGGGACCACCTCTGGTGAAAATTTCATCCACATCTATGCAGAGTTTTTGTGTAGTCCTGCTGCACAAATGGACACAAGGTCCTTGGTGGAGGTATGTATTCTCAGATCATCATCAATTTTGGGGGGGTTCATCCTTGGCCCAATGGTTACCTGTGGTGAAAATTTTATCAAAATCCGTCCAGTAGTTTTTGCATAATCCTGCTAAAAGACAAACAGATGGACAGACAAGCCACCCCGGTTACATAACCTCCTTGGGGGAGGTAATAATGACCCATCAAACATGAGTTGGAAACTTGAACTTTACAGCTTAATTAGAAGTGTTTGTAGCGACACAATTAAACTAGAAAAGCACTCATAGAGCGCATACCTCCGCCAAGGCTCCTTCTGTCCCTCATGGATCACCTCCAAAATGTAATGGGTCTGTTTTGGAAGATTCTTGCTAACACAGTGTGAGAAGATAAGAGCCTTGGTGGAGGTATACATTCTGGGATTATCACCAAAATGTTGTGGGTTCGTCTCTAACCCAAGGACCACCTCTGGAGAAAATTTCATCAAAATCCATGCAGTAGTTTTTGTGTAATCCTGCTACACAAATACAGACAATGTCCTTGGTGGAGGTAGGCACTCTCAAATCATCACCAAAATTTAATGGGTTCATCCTTGGCCCAAGGGCTACCTCCAGTGAAAATTTCATCAAAATCCATCCAGCAGTTTTTGCATAATCCTGCTAACAGACAGACAAACAAACAGACAGATGGCCAGACAAACCACCCCAATTACATAACCTCCATGGCGGAGGTAATAATAGATGCTGAAGTGTAAAAACTCAACTACCAGCTCTGCTGCTCCATAAAGGCTGTTGTAACTGCATGTTAAAAACAAACTAGAGTAATATTCAACTCCATTAAAGTAAAAAAAGAAAATAACAAGCTAGTCCATCCTGTCTGAAACCTTGCCGGGTCTAGAAGTTTAAAAGTTTAATTACGCTTTAGATGAAAATTAAAAGAACTTCTTCCAGTCCAAAATAATAATAATAAAAAAAACCCACTTTAAATATCAGTGCAGGAACGTGAACCTCCACTACACATACAGTGAACTATTTAAGACGTTTTAAATTTATTTGTAATGATTATGGTTATCTTTTTTTTAAATTAAATTACAAATTATGCTATTCTAATTTACTGAGATGCACTAATATTCAGAATGAAGGCTGATATTAAGGTGACAATAAAAGAGAATACAAAAAAAGAGTAAGCTGCTCATGCAATTCACTTATTTACTGCAATCAGCATACAGTGGGGAAAATAAGTATTGAACACATCAACATTTTTCTCATTAAACATATTTCTGATGGAGCCATTGATCTGAGATTTTTACCAGATATCAGTAACAACCCAAGTAATCCATACATACAAAGAAATCAAGGTAAATGTTTTCACAAAACAAGTTATATTTAATAAAGTGGAATGACACAAGGAATACGTATTGAACCATGAAAAAAAGAGGTGCAAAAAGGCATAGAAATCCAAGAAACCAACTGAAATTCATCAGAATTTAGGAGGCCATCCCATCCCCCATTAATTTCAGCTGGTTAAGTCTTGACTGATAGCCTTTAAAAGGGTCTGTGAATATCAGATTGATACACAACAAAGAACTCATGATGGGTAGAAGCAAAGAGCTCTCTCTAGACCTTCACAACCTCATTGTTGCAAGACATAATGATGGCATCGGTTACAAGTGCATTTCTAAACTGCTGAATGTTCCAGTGAGCACTGCTGGAGCCATCTTTCAGAAGTGAAAAGAACATAATTTTAGCATAAACCGGCCATGACCAGGAGCTCCTCGCAAGATTTCTGACTGAGGAGTCAAAAGAATTATCAGAAGAGTTATCCAAGAGCCAAAAACCACTCATGGAGAGCTCCAGAAAGACCTGGAGTTAGCAGGTACTGCTGTTTCAAAGAAAACAATAAGTAATGCACTCAACCAACATGGGCTCTATGCCTGCTCATCTTGCAAGACTCCATTGCTGAAGAAAAAGCATGTTGAAGCTCGTTTAAAGTTTGCTGCACAACATTTGGGCACACCAGTAAAATACTGGGATAATATAATCTGGTCAGATGTGCCACAACACACAACATGTTTGGAGGAGAAATGGCACTGCTGATTTCATCACGGTGTGGGGGTGTTTTTCAGCACATGGTACAGGCAGACTTCATATAATTGAAAGGAAAGATGAATGGACAAATGTACAGAGACATGCTTGATAAGAACCTGTTGCCATCTGGCAAGATGCTGAAAATGAAACAAGGATGGACATTTCAGCAAGACAATGATCCCACACACACAGCCAAGGCAACTCTCAGCTGGCTCCAGAGAAGGAAAATAAAGCTGCTAGAATGGCCCCTGAATCCAACTGAAAATCTATGGAACGAACTGAAGATCAGAGTTCATAGAAGACATGCACGGAGCCATTAAGATTTGAACACAGGTTTTGTGGAAGAATGGGCTAAAACCACTCCTGAGCAATGCCTGCGCTTAGTTTCTTCATACAAGGGATAAGGACTTGTACTTATATAGCACTTTTTCTAGTCTCAAAGACCACTCAAAGTGCTTCATTAGTACTAACCCTCTATTCTAAGGGCCAAAAGAAGACAGATACCTAGGGACAATTTAGAATGACCAATTAACCTAACATGCACGTCTTTGGATTGTGGGAGGAAACCCAAAGAGCACAGGGAGAACATGCAAACTCCACACAGAAAGGTTCCTACCCCTGCCAGCCTGGGGATTTGAACCTGGAACCTTCTAGCTGTTAGGCAACAGTGCAAACCACTGCACCACCGTGCTAACAGGAGGTGACTGGAAGCTGTTACTACCAACAAAGGCTTTTCTAGTAAATATTAAATGAATTTCACCAACCGCGTTAAATATTTATTCCCTGTGTCATTCCACTTTATTAAATATAACTTGTTTTATGAACACAGTTGCCTTGATTTCTTTCTATGTATGGATTACATAGGTTGTTACTGATATCTGGTGAAAATCTAAGGTCAGTGGCTCCATCAGAAATACGTATGTTTAATGAGAAAAATGTTGACGTGTTTAATATTTATTTTCCCTGCTGTATATAGCTAGCATAATGGAAGCAGCTCAGCTGTCAGCAACTGTCGTAGATTACTGTCTGACAACAGGTAAACTAAATGGCACACACACTAATAGTGTGGTCAGTTTTCTAAAGCTGAGAGAGTCACTCATTGAAAATAAGAAGCGCTAGCTTTACTTGCTAACATTACCAGTGCAGTCCACTGACAGGTGGCCGGAAATGGTAGAACGGAGAGGAGGAAGGAATGGACACATTGCTGTAGTGCAACTGTGATATGACAACACTGCTTACAGTCTACATTTAACTTGTTTCATTTATTAATTTTTGGTAAAATCCTGCCATACTTTGGAAACCGTTGGCCTTCTCCGTGATTTTCTCTCCGTGTCGCCGTGATGCATTCCTCTTCTTTGCTGGAACAGTTAAACTGAACCTTCCCACGGCATGCCTATAAACTTTAAAATTAAATGATTTGTCGACAAATTTTTATTGACCATCCAGATTGTTATCAGCACAAACTTCAAAAGCCAGCATCTGTGATGGTATGATGGTGTGTTAATGCCCATGGCAGGGGTAACTTGCACATCTGTGAAGGCACCATTAATGCTGAACGGTACATACAGGTTTTGGAGCAACATATGCTGCCATCCAAGCAGCGTCTTTTTCAGGGACGCCCCTGCTTATTTCAGCAAGACAATGACAAGCCATATTCTGCACGTGTTACAACAACGTGGCTTTGTAGTAAAAGAGTGCGGGTACTAGACTGGCCTGCCTGCAGTCCAGACCTGTCTCACACTGAAAAAGTGTGGCACATTATGAAGCACAAAACATGACAATGGAGACCCCAGACTGTTGAGCAACTGAAGTCATACATCAAGTAAGAATGAGAAAGAATTCCACATACAAAACTTCAACAATTAGTGTCCTCAATTCCTAATGGCTTACTGAGTGTTGTTAAAACAAAGGTGATGTAACACAGCGATAAAGATGCCCCTGTCCCAGCTTTTTGGGAATATGCTGCAGGAATCAAATTCAAAATGAGTGAATATTTGCAAAAAAACAATCAAGTTTATCAGTTTGAACATTAAAGGGTGGATTTACTAAGGCAGTGCAAATTAGCGAGTGCGCAATTGAGAGAGAGTACCTAAGGGAGTGGCCAATTTTTGCAAATGATCTACTAACAACATGCAAAATTATGAACAGAGATGCAGTCACTTCATTTCAATAATGACCACCCATCCACCAAGAGCAGTGCACAATTGCACACATGCACACCTGATAAGGAAGCGAGTCATTAACACAGATCAGAGGAGCATTATATAGGAGTTTCTTAAAGCTTTTGTTTAAGCGCAAAACCCACTAAAATAGTTTATTTTTGTTTGTTATATATCAGGATTTTGATTTTCATTTCATATGACAGACTCTTTTGTTTAATATGTATAAATGAAGTATCTGTATCTAATATAAAAAGGACTACTCATGAAAAAAAATATTATTTGACCAGCATGTGTTTATTAACACTAGAACTGTCAAAATGGTCTGATGGATCTTTGGGGTTTTATTATGTGAATAATTTTGTTTTAACAAAATCTACAGGTCTCCCAGTTCACGACTTTTTATAAAATATGTGTGTTTTATGTTTTCTGAAGTCTGGAACATAATAAAATTAAGCATGCATGATTTCACTTATTCCTTGGAAGGCCACAGCAGAGACTGCTGTCGTTTAGACCACACCAGGTCACAGTTATAACCATATAAGGAATTGTGGCAAAGTATGGAGTTACTACAATAACTGGATCACATGACCATGGCTGGTCATTATGTATCCTGATCTGGAAGATAGAACTCAAGAGAAGAAGAGGGAACTGAATCACCATTTTATGCACAGATAGCAAAATGAAACAAATGTAGAAATATGAATAGAGGGTAAAAAACAAAACAAAACTGACAATTTGGAAGAGGTTTTGGTACTTTTCCAAGACCTGAGTGAGGAGGAGTCTACCAGATGGAGAGGAGAGGAAAGCTCTGAGTCTGAACCTCTGCAGAAAAGGGAAAAAAAAAAAGTCACTGTCTTCTGGCACATCTGTATGTCCACTCCATGTAGGAAGAGCTACACAGACATTAGGCCAATTTTATGCATACAAATTAATTTAGTCGGCTATATGTAAACAAATAGGAAATCCTTGGATCAGGTAGTTAGATGGTCCAGTCGTTTGCTTGGCGAGCCACAGCTGAGCCTGACATCCCTGTACACCAGACAAGTACAGAGGATGGCTACCTCCATTTTAAATGATGACTCCCACCCTTTGCACTGCAACTTTCAGCTTCTTCCCTCAAGACGGAGGTTTGCTGTCCCAAAAAGTAGAACCCAGCGCTACAAAAACAGCTTTGTCCCTGCTGCTGTCAAAGAGTTGAACAAGCTGTAAAAATATATTGCGCATAATTTAGGTACCTATTTATTAACTCCATCTTATATTTACTTATTTTTGTAGGATGTCACTTGGGTTCTAAATATTTTATTGGGTTTTAGACCTTTGAGTTTTTAACCTCTTTGACTAGTTTTTAACTTTTAATATGACCCTTCTCTCTTACCTCTGGTTTTTCTCCCATCTCTTTGTCTTTTTATACCCTGATTGATGGAGCCTTGAGTATTTTTATCATGTTTATAATCAGCTTCATATGTGCCTGTGCTTGTGTCTATGTTGAATGTAATTTGTGGCTTGTATATATGGATGTCACCAGACTGCAAAACAAATCTACCTACGGGTACAAATAAAGTAACCTGAACCTGAAATGAAATTAAAAAACCTCTGCCGGCTCATGTCCAGTTCAGCACAACAATGATCTCTTTGAGACCGTTTATATTCTTATAATCTGTTCTTCTGTCATGCCAAATAAAATAATGCGCAGAGAGAAGATTCTCTTCTGCCACACGCCCTCTGTTCTCGCCAGTGTCTCCTCCGGCAACAACTACTGCTGCCATGTCAGGCATAAATGAGTTAAGACATGCTTTTTGGGGGTGTTAAAACTTGGGGTGCAATTAGCAAGAGATTGACAACCGCAAATCTCAGTAAATCACCTTGCACCAGTCATTTAAATACGCTCCACACTCAAATTTGTGCTTTGACATGACAATTCCTACTAATACATTTGCAATGAGGCCAGGCGCAAAATTAACATTGTCCACACCTTTCCAGCACCAACTTTGTGGTGTGCCCTTCAGTAAATCTTAACAGTAGTTTTTAATGCCAAAACAGGGTTTCGCGCTGACGCAGCATGTTAGTAAATCTGGCCCTAAACAGGATTTCTTCTGGTAACATTTCCGCGTGGCAGGCCACCACCCTTGAATTTATGCCGCCATGCCAAGGAAATATAAATTTAAGAAAAAATATGAAGGACTGAAGCTCCACAAGCACAAACACGAACAACGTATGTGGCCGTCATCCACGCAGAGTTCGGAAGTGTGCCGCCCACGTGTTCTAGTCGGCAGGCAGAGTGTCTCGCTGGCGTCGCTGTCCGAGAGAAGCCTGAGCTTATTAAAGTATTTTAAACACGGAAAAAGAGCAGAAAAGGTATGTAAGCAGTGGAGATATTTATGGTGGTTTTAACCTGCTGGTAAAGGGAACAATAATGAAGAGTCGCTTAGCTAACAGGTGTGGTTAGACTTCATATGCAGGGAAAGGCAAGAGTGACTGATGAATCGCTGAGGATTTACTTCACCAGCCATGACACAATATTAACTAATTTATGTTCATTATTATGTACCTGTCAAGTTAAGATGACCGAAATTCACAAAGTCAATGACTTTAATCCGTCAGCAGCCTTCAGACAAAGTAAACGGGCCAACATTTGGATTTCAAAATAAGGGAGGTTTTTCCTGCTGTCTGGGTGGTGAGGATTGTTGTAAAAACTATACATATATAGAACTATTGTAACAGAAATCACAGAATCTTTGGTAGGGTTAAGTTAATTTAGTTCATTAAACATAATTTTATAATTTTTTTCTTTGAAATCAGAGTTAAATTATTGTTCTGTTCTGGCTCTGCAAAATTATGGTCAAAAAAGTAAATTATATAAAGGAAAAAAGTCAAAATTTTGCCACAATCTGTTTCAAATTTATATATATATATATATACAGTATATACAGGTATATATATATATATATATATATATATATATATATATATATATACTGTATATATATATATAAACAAAACAGTGATTTTTTTTTAAAAAAAAGACAAAAATTAGCCATAAAATAATCCACAAATTTACAATAAAGTCTTAAATGTACAAAAGTCAATTTTATAAGAGGAAATTACAAATTTGAGGAAAATGGTTTAAAATTTAAAAATTGTTATAAATTTTGGAGAAAAACCTCAAACCTTCAAGACTGAAGTCATTACTCAAGTAGGTGCTTTTTGTATCCTTAACTCAACTAGAAATTTTCTACTTTTAGTTATTAATTTCATAGCAATACTTTTACGTGAGTAGAATTTCTGGCTACTATACCCACCTCTGATCATATAATTTAAGCATGCATGAGTAAATTACTATTACGAATGTTTTGTCCTTCTCTTTCCTACTCTTTCTCAAGGAAAAAAAGAAACATTAGAATAAAAATACAAAAAATACACATATTTTTGTTTTTTATGTAAACCATGACAAAAAAAAATCCTGCAGGACAAAACATGATACTTGATATTTTCTAACCTGTGAGTATAACACCATAGACAGAAAGAGAACCTGAATTAGACAGAGCTCAGAGAGGGAAAGATGGGACAGATGAGATGAGCCAAGAATAGGAAAGTGTTCAGGCAGAGGGTCCAGGAGAGGTGAGAGCAGAGGGAGAAGAGAAGAATGACACCAGTAAAAAGTCCAAACACAGGATGTCTAGGTGGGACCCCAACTTGCCCAATATTCCAAGATTCAAGTCTTGGTTGTACAATACTTCAAATGGTAAGTTCCATATGCAAAGTAAGTGTAAAAATTATATCGATATTTATTCTTCAAATAATCAATTCTTCATTAACTTTAGGCCATGTACCGCAGGCTTTTAAAATGGCTGTAATTAAACCCTTACTCAAAAAGCCAACGCTGGATCCAGGAGTTTTAGCTAACTATAGACCAATCTCTAATCTCCCTTTCCCTTCAAAAATCTTAGAAAGAGTCGTTGCTACGCAATTATTTGACCACCTGCAGGGAAATGGTTTACTTGAAGAGTTTCAATCTGGGTTTAGAATCCATCATAGTACTGAAACAGCCTTAGTGAAGGTCACTAATAACCTCCTTATCACATCTGATAATGGACTTGTTTCTGTACTTGTCCTTTCAGACCTTAGTGCAGCTTTTGATACTATCGAAAATAGAACACTATTTTGGACTTAATGGAACTTTGTTGCAGTGGTTTAGATCTTATTTATCTGATAGGTTCCAGTTTGTTCATGTCAATAATGAGTTTTCTTTCAACTCAAAGCTCAGTCATCTCTTGAGGAATATAGCCTTACAGATCCTTGGCGTTTTTTACATCCTAACGGCAGGGACTATTCTTTTTTCTCTCACGTACACCATACTTATACCAGAATAGATTATTTTTTTGTTGACAATTTATTAATTAATAACCTTTGCTCTTGCAGTTATGATAGCATCTCGGTTTCTGATCATGCCCCTCTTGTACTTAAAATGATCCTCCATGGATGTGACTCCATGAGAAAGCATTGGAGATTGGATCCATTATTACTTACAGATGAAAAATTGGTTACGAATATTTCTTCTAAAATTAATTTTTTTTTGAAAGAAAATAAAACTCCTGGTATGTCAAATAAAACGATATGGGAGGCCATGAAGGCATTTCTTAGGGGGGAATTTATTTCATTGGCAGCATTTAAAAGACGATCCTTAATACAGGAACAGAAGGCTATTTTAGATCAAATCCTGGACATTGACAGACAATATGCTCAATCTCCATCACCCGCTCTGTACAAGGAACGTATGACATTACAAACTAAATTTAATTTACTTTCTACTCGACAAATTGAAGGTTGTTTAATAAGGAACAAGAGTGAATTTTATGAACATGGCGAAAAAACCAGTAAACTTCTAGCTAATCAACTACGTGGTATTAGAGCTAAGCAAATTATTACTGGAGTTAGGACAGATAAAGGAGAGGTGACATCTGACCAACAAGCGATTAATGATATTTTCAGGTCATTTTATTCCAAATTATATACCTCAGAATATACAACAAACTTAAAGGATTTGGAATTTTTTTTTTGATTCTATTGATATTCCTTCGATTTCTTCAGAATCTCGGCAAATTTTAGAAGCTCCCATCACAAAAGAAGAAATTCAGCTGGCAATATCATCCATGCAATCAGGAAAATCTCCAGGACCTGATGGGTTTTCCGCTGATTTTTTCAAAAAATTCTCTGATGACCTCGCCCCTTTCCTTTGTCAAGTTTTTACAGAGTCGCTTGACTCTGGTACACTTCCTCCTTCATGCTATCAGGCCTGTATCACTGTGTTGCTTAAAAAGGATAAGGATCCTGTTGATTGTGCTTCTTACAGGCCTATTTCCTTGTTAAATACCGATGTTAAAATTTTGTCAAAGTTGTTAGCTTCAAGGTTGGAAAAGATTCTTCCTTTTATAATTTCACAGGACCAAACCGGTTTCATTAAAAATCGCCATTCTTTTTTTAACTTGCGGCGGTTGTTTAATATTATTTATACTCCTCACCACAACATACCTGAATGTCTTATTAGTTTGGACGCTGAAAAGGCATTCGATAGGGTTGAGTGGGAGTATTTGTTTTTTACTTTGGAGAGGTTCGGTTTTGGTCCTTCCTTCTGTTCCTGGATTAAACTTCTCTATGCTAGTCCTTTAGCTTCAGTGTTAACTAATTGTCGCTATTCTGACTATTTTAGACTTTACCGTGGTACGAGGCAAGGCTGTCCTTTGAGCCCGTTGCTCTTTGCCTTGGCAGTTGAGCCGTTAGCTATTGCAATCCGTGGGAGCCGGGACTTTCTAGGCATTCGTAGGGGTGGCATTGAGCATAGGGTTTCACTCTATGCTGATGATCTTTTATTATTTCTCTCCAACCCACTTACTTCATTACCCGCTATACTTAATATTTTGGATAGTTTTAGTAGGTTTTCTGGTTATAAAATTAATCTTAATAAGAGTGAACTGTTTCTGATTAATGAAAAGATTCAAGTTCAGGATTTTGAAAATTTTCCTTTCAAGGTTGTTATTGATCATTTTAATTATCTTGGGATATGTGTCACTAAACAATTTAATTACTTGTTTAAAAATAATTTTCTCCCCTTACTTGACCAGTGCAAGTTAATACTTTCCAAATGGTCCCCATTATCCTTGTCTTTAATTGGCAGAATCAATTCTATAAAAATGATGTTACTTCCAAAGTTTTTATATTTGTTTCAATGTCTCCCCATTTTTATTCCTAAATCCTTTTTTAAGTCTTTGGACTCTCTGATTACCTCATTTATTTGGAATGGTAAACATCCGAGATTGAGGAAAGTTTTTCTTCAAAGACCCAAATCAGTAGGTGGCATGGCTCTGCCTAACTTTCAATATTACTACTGGGCAGCAAATATCAGGTGCATGTTATATTGGAAACATTTTTATCTGGAACCCAAATCACCTATTTGGATCCTTATGGAGTCACATGTGGACAATCAAACTTCCCTACCGGCAATTTTAGGTTCACCACTTCCCCTTGCTTTGTCTACACTGGGTAATAATAAAGTAGTTCGTCAGTCTCTTAGAATTTGGTCTCAATTCAGGAAAAATTTCGGTCTTCAGTTTTTTTCCATTAGAAGTCCAATTGCCGCAAATCATTTATTTACCCCATCAACTATTGATAGTGCATTTCATATATGGCACAGAAAAGGTTTAAAATCTTTTGCGGATTTATATTTTGATGGTCAATTTGCAAGTTTTTCTCAACTTTCCACCAAATTCGACATCACTTCTACACATTTTTTCCGCTTCCTCCAGGTCAGACATTATGTGCAAACCATGACAAAACAATTCCCTCAAAAACCTTCTGATAATCCTCTAGATGATTTTTTATTAGTTAAACCAACTTCTAAGGGGGTAATGTCAGTTTTATATAATTTAATTTCAAATTTACAATCTTCTTCTCTGGCCGCTATCAAATTGAACTGGGAACAAGATCTTAATTTTACTTTTACTGATGAACTGTGGGACTCTATTCTTGGCCAGGTTCACACTGTATCAATGTGTGCTCGTCACGCTCTTATTCAATTTAAGATTGTACACCGGATGCACCTGTCCAAGGTTAAGTTAGCACGTATTTACTCGGATATAGACCCAACTTGTGAAAAGTGTGGTAGCGCTCCTGGCACTTTGCTTCACATGTATTGGTCCTGCCCTGCATTGATGAATTTTTGGCATTCTGTTTTTATCACTATGTCTGAAGTCCTGCAATATCAAATTAAACCTGATCCATTATGCGCCATTTTTGATGTGGCTCCAGAACTTGTCTTGCCAAGTTCCAAATTAAAAGTATTCAAATTTTCATTATTATTGGCCAGACGTGCTGTATTACTGAAGTGGAAAGACTCTTCGCCCCCTTCACATTTACAGTGGATAAAAGATATAATGTCCTGTTTGGATTTAGAAAAAATCAGATATACAGTCTGTGGCTCTGAAAACAAATTCTATAAATTATGGCGCCCGTTTCTTGATTTCTTTGAAAGACCCACGATTATAGTTTCTGAGTAGCTCATATCCCCTTTACCCCACCCCCACTTCACACACACAATTTTTCTTTGTATTTTTTTTTGTTTGTTTGTTTGTTTATTTAAAGGTTTTTGTGCTTTGAAGCATTTACATTTGTTGGCTTTAAGTTCTAGTTTTTTACTGTTTGGTTGAAACAAAAATGAAAATTTCTAATACTTTGTATTGTATTGATACTTCAATTAATAATAATAAAAAGACCTTTGAAAGAAAGAAAGCTCAGTCATGGAGTTCCACAGGGATCTGTGCTAGGCCCTACTCTTTTTAGTTTATATATGCTTCTGTTAGGCAACATTATTAGAAAGCACTGTATACATTTTCATTGTTATGCAGATGACACACAATTATGCCTGTCAATGAAGCCAGATGATAGTTATCAATTAGCCAAGTTAGAAGCCTGTCTTAAGGAAATCAAAGCTTGGATGACTTGTAATTTCCTGCTATTAAATTCACATAAGACTGAAGTCATTCTTGTCGGTCCAAAAAACCTTAGAAATATCTTTCCAAATCAAACTTTTAGTTTGGATGCAGTTACTCTTTCTCTTAATAGCTCTGTTAAGAGCTCTGTTAAAATAACTCCAATAATCTTGGAGTTATTTTTGATCAAGATCTGTCTTTCAATTCACATATTACATTCGTTTCTAAGACTGCCTTCTACCATTTGGGTAATATTGCCAAGATTAGGAGCATCTTGTCTCAGAGTGACGCTGAGAAACTGACCCATGCTTTTGTTAGCTCTAGATTAGATCATTGTAACTCTTTATTGTCCTAAAACATCTTTAAAAAGTCTTCAGTTGATCCAAAATGCTGCAGCAAGAGTTTTAACAGGTACTAGAAAGCGAGATCATATCTCTCCAGTTCTGGCCTCCCTTCATTGGCTTCCCATAGAATTTAAAATTAAGTTAAAATCCTTCTTCTTACTTACAAAGCTCTAAACAATCAGGCCCCTTTTTATTTAAAAGAGCTGATACTACCCTATTATCCCAACAGAGCACTATGCTCCCAAAATGCTGGATTACTTGTAATACCTAGAATCTCCAAAAGTACAATGGGAGGCAGAGCCTTCAGTTATCAAGCTCCTCTCCTGTGGAACCAGCTGCCAATCTGGATTCGGGAGTCAGACTCGGTCTCTGTTTTTAAGAATAGGATTAAAACCTTCCTTTTTGATATAGCCTACAATTAGGGAGGGATCATGTGTCTCTGAATCCTCCCTTAGTTATGCTGCTAACAGGTTTAGACAGCCGGGGGGGGCTCCAATAATGCACTGGGCTTCACTCCTTTCTTCACTCTCAATGAAATATATATATATATATATTTTGCTGGTCATTAACATTCTTCCTGTTAAAAGGGAGTTTTTCCTCTCCACCATTGCCAAGCGCTTGTTCACAGGGGATCGCCTGATTGCTGGGGTCTTTCTGCAACTGTGGGAGTTTCCCCTACAGTTGAAAGTGCTATGAGATGACTGTTGTTGTGAAATGGCGCTATATAAATAAAGTTGAATTGAAATGAATTGAAAATAAAAAAAGAAAGAAATAGCATAAAGTTAACATATTCCGGTTATAATAGTGTCATATGTTTTCTGCCCCCCCCCCCCACCCGGAAAAATACGTTGCCACCGTGCCAAGGTCTTTAAGCCAGAGGAAACACTGCCTAAATAGCTTGTCTTTGTAGTGTGTTCAACTGAATACAGGTTGAAAAAGATTTTTAAATAATGGCATTTTGTTTATATTTACATTTGACACAACGTCCCAACTTCACCGGAACTGGGGTCGTAGATTAACTGTCAAACTCAGTGCAAACACTGTACAATAAAACTAATTTTCCTTTAAGACAGAAATTTGTGATTGTGGTTGAAACATTCTTTGAAAACAAAAGCCAAACAGCATGTTTTCCACTAATTTGTGGGTTAAGTCATACATATCGAAGATTGTATAATAAAAGACGTTAGGGCTGGGTGATAAAACTATAATGATAATTATTGCAAAATAACTTTTCTTCCATACAGACATAAAACATGGTCAATAGAGCCAACTTTGACAAGAGGAGAAATTGGAGGTTAGAAGAACTGCTTGGTGTCAATAAACAGCAGGCCCTGAAGACAATGATGAGGAAAGAAGACTTCATGAGGATGTTGGAGATTCGACTTCCATGCTCCAAGCAGCCGTGCCCCAAAGCCAATCACGTGCCATGTGAGAAAACATGATGCTGATGATGATGACAGAACTCATTCATTTTGTGTTTTGACAGCACGAAAAGCCAGTGAAAATGAGAATACACTACTCTGAACCAATCATGTGGCTGGAGGTCCCGTTCAATTGATGCACACAACAGCATGCATAGGACCAGCAGCCGGAGCTTAGCACATCTGCTAATGTTTAGCCATGTGGGAGTTGAAGTGTGGTTAAAAAGAAAATGATGACAGAAAACATTAATGAAAAGTCCAGCGACAGCGTTACCAAAACGGACGCCGCCCAATGCTCAATAGACAAGGAAATTGTTGAAAAGAAGGGTCCGAGGAATTCAGTAGTGTGGAGATATTTTGGCTATTTAAAGTCTGACAAGAAGCAGATTAGTGTGCACTGCAAACTGTCAAGCATGTTTCCACAAAATCAGGTAACACTACAAATCTTTTTTACCATCTGAAGCATTGCCATCCTGTTGAGCATACAGAATGCAAGACTTTACAGTCGCAGACCGAAGCAAGTTCTGTCAGGCCTCCTAAAACTACCAATGTTATACCTGGGTAACAAAAGACCACAGTGGCCAGTTTGTCCAGCATCATGCCTTACGACAAAAAAAAAGACACAGTGATATTAAAAATGCAATAGCCTAGTTTATTGCAAAAGACATGCTGCCATTAAGCACAGTCGAAAATGTCATATTTAAGCGGCTGATTAAAGTAATTGACACTTGTTACCAATTTCTTGGCCGTAAATACTTCTCCCAGACAGAACTTCTCCAGCTGTACACAGAATGTAGAGAAATGGTTGAAAAGGAGCTGCAAAGTGCGCCATACTTCGCTACTACATCAGATTTGTGGTCAAGTCGCACATCTAAACCATATATGAGATGTCTTCAAACTTTCCTGAAGACCATAATAATGCATCAGATTTATATAGCGCTTTATCATAGACGCTTTTACAAATAGATACATTATTCATTTACTCCAGACAGACAACGGTAGTGGCAAGCTACTACTGTAGCCACAGCTGGCCTGGGGCAGGCTGACAGAAACGTGGCTGCCAATCCATGGCAACGGTCTCTCCGGCCACTATTGAACATTTATACACATTCCTACCCAGTGTTATGGACACTGGAGGCAAGGTGGGTAAAGTGTCTTGCCCAGGGACACAACGGCAGGATATCTGGGGAGAAAGGGATTTGAACCGCCAACCATCCGGTTATTGACCTGCTCTACCTCCTGAGCCACTGCTGCCCCAACAGGCCTTCACCCATACAGGTGAAGTCATTGCTTTAGGACTGACCGAAGCATCCTGGAGACTGAGTGAAGACAAGTCTGCATCATGACAGACAGTGGGACAAATATAGAGAAGGCCACATCACTAAACAAGTGGACACGGCTGCAGTGCTTTGGGCATGTACTTCACACATTTTGTGGTTTCCTTCCTTCATTTTGTGGCATGTGGTTTCCTCCCACATGCCAAAAACATGCAAGTTAGGTTAATTGGCATCAAACGGGGGATTCTAAATTGTCCTTAGGTACGACTGTGAGAGTGAATGGTTGTCTGTCTCTCTGTGTTGGCCCTGCGATGGACTGGCGATCTGTCCAGGGTGTACCCTGCCTCTCGCCTAAAGATGCTGGGATAGGCTCCAGCACCTCCGCGACCCGAAAAGGATTAAGTGGAAGAAGATGAATGAATGAATGGATTTTTTTTCATATCGCCCAGCCCTAAAAGACGCACAAAGTTTTGACACACTACAGTAGTTTGTATAAAAATCATTAAATATGTGGTCTATATTAATCATATATTCCATAACCAACATATGTTTAAGCATGTGAAAATGTTTGGTGATTACATATGTAAGGCGACTTCACACCTCAGAACAGGACAAAGAGTCTCAACCGCCAGTGAAGATCAAAGAGCATCCAAGGCACTGCGGTGGAGACCGGATGGGTTGCCCTGACCCCCCAGGGCCAGGAGGAGGAGTACGAAGACAATGGGGGGATTAAGATAATGAGGGATGTCAGCTTTTGATATGCATGTCTTTTGTTATGTGCGAGTATAAGTTCGTAGAGCCGAAGGTGTTCGCTCTCTTTCCTTCTTCTGCTGCTGCACCTAGATGAGACTTGTTAGAGGAGCTGATAATAAACTTTGGTTTATATATCACATCGCCTCGTTCTTTCAAGCTCTTCTACACTGGTGACCCTGACGTGAGCATGGACCAGAGGCGTTCCCCCGCGATCGACTCATCTGTGGCGACCCAGGCAGACGCCGGCGCCCACGCAGACAGGGGAACAGATGGACGACGTTTCTCCTCGGCAGAAGTGATAGAGAGGGCTCAACCGAGCACCAGCGCCGCTGAGAGAGCCGAAGCAAGGCACTCTCACCCTGCGGACACATCAATGACGGTCCACGCAAACGCCGTCATTGTCAAGCTGCCGGATTTCTGGCAGGAAGACCCCGCCTCATGGTTTCAGCAAGCTGAAGCCCAGTTTACACTGGCGGGCATCACGGCTGACAATATGAAGTTCTATCACATCGTCGCCAAACTCGACGCCGCAACTTCGAGGTGTGTGCGGAGCATTATCCAGCGGCCGCCGGCCCAAGACAAATATAAAGTACTGAAAGCAACCATCGTGGCAAATTACGTCCCCTCAGCCGAAGAGAGAGCCGAGAGGATCCTGGTGGTCTACGGCCACAGAGGATGCAGACCCAAGGCCCTCATGGAGGACTTGCTGCAGCTTAAAGAAGAGGACAATGACAACTTCCTCTTCCAATTCATATTCCTCAGTACGCTGCCACCACACATGAGAGGGACGCTTGCCAACATGCGATGCAGCACCCAGCAAGACTTCCGCGTGCTGGCTCACAAAGCTCAACGGCTCGTCAACGCCTGCAAGGAGCAGACACCCACAGCAGCATCCGCAGACTTCAACGCTGATGCCCGGAGCCACGGGGAGCCACAAACCAGGGAGCAGAACTAGCCCGCGGTGACAGCGACACGGCCAAAACGTAACAGACGGAGCGACGTTTGTTATTACCACCACCGCTTCGCCGAGAAGGCTCACAAATGCGTTCCCCGCTGCAAATTCACGATTTCGGGAAACGCCAAAGCCGAGAGCCGTTAACAGCAGCGGTTCTCGGCGAAAAAAGCAAGCTGTTATATGTGACGGACGGACACACTGGCAAGCAGTTCCTTATTGACACGGGAGCTCAACTAAGTTTTGTCATGCCCTCCCAAGCAGATCGGGCCATGGGCACCCGGGGCAATGGAGCGGTGGCAGCCAACGGCTCCAGCATCGACACTTTTGGCGAAAAGAGCCTGCACCTCCGCATCCACGGCTGCAACTACAGATGGACATTTGTTGTAGCGGCGGTGAGTTTTAACTTGTTGGGCGCAGATTTTTTGTGTGCACATGGGTTATTAGTTGATCTAGCGAACAGACGCTTGGTTAATGCACTGTCCTTTGCTTCTATTCCCTGCGCAGCTCGAGTTTCTCCACCACCTGTGCAGGCCAGCGTCACCACAGCAGGAGGTAAGTTTGATCAACTCCTCACCCAATTTCCAGCACTCACAATTCCCAAATTCTCAGCCACAGTGGCTAAACACGGGGTCGAACACTTTATTCCCACAACGGGCCCACCCGTATTCGCCAAAGCTCGGCGCTTAGACGCGACCAAGCTCGCCATAGCTCGGGACGAGTTTACTACCCTTGAAAAATTAGGCATTATCAGACGCTCGAAAAGCCCCTGGGCGTCACCACTTCACATGGTCCCGAAATCCGACGGTTCTTGGAGACCGTGCGGCGATTACCGCAGATTAAACAATGCGACAGCGCATGACCGCTACCCAATTCCTCACATTCAAGATTTTTCACTACATCTGGCGGGTGCGCGCATTTTTTCAAAAATAGACCTGGTCCGCGGTTATCATCAAGTCCCAGTTCGAGCAGAGGACATTCCTAAAACAGCTGTAATAACCCCCTTCGGCCTTTTTGAATTTTTGCGGATGCCTTTTGGCCTCAAAGGCGCTACTCAACAGTTGTTCACTAATTGTGCTGTAACAGTTTAGGACTGACTTGTGATTTTACTATGCTGTTATGATTACCACTGAACTCTCTTAGGAGCATGGCTGCTGGAAAGTTTCTTATGTGGCAAGAGGTGTAGCAGTTAGTATGTCATAATAATTATCTTAAACTGTGAATTTTTCTATTGTCCTTTTCTTAGTTGTTTGGGGGGGGCTGTGGTCTATATTAATCATATATTCCATAACCAACATATGTTTAAGCATGTGAGAATGTTTGGTGATTACATATGTAAGGCGACTTCATACTTCAGAACAGGACAAAGAGTCTCAACCGCCAGTGAAGATCAAAGAGCATCCAAGGCACTGCGGTGGAGACCGGATGGGTTGCCCTGACCCCCCAGGGCCAGGCGGAGGAGTACGAAGACAATGGGGGGATTAAGATAATGAGGGATGTCAGCTTTTGATATGCATGTCTTTTGTTATGTGCGAGTATAAGTTCGTAGAGCCGAAGGTGTTCGCTCTCTTTCCTTCTTCTGCTGCTGCACCTAGATGAGACTTGTTAGAGGAGCTGATAATAAACTTTGGTTTATATATCACATCGCCTCGTTCTTTCAAGCTCTTCTACAAAATACCCAATTGTATTTTAAGGCCCTGTCACACCTAGACGATTTAGGCAGTGTTTGTCAAACATATGAAAGATCTGAAGAACACGCTGGCGTACGTGGAATAAGTTATGGTTAAGTTTTGTTTAAGTTAAGAGCACGCTGAAGAACGCTGGTATATGGTGTTGTTCCCCGAGCTCCTCTGAAAATTTTCAGCATGCTGAAAACTTTTCAACGTATTCAGCGTATGGCTAAAACGTCCGGCATACGTGGGGCATAAGTTGTAGGGAAGTTATGCGTTTGTTCACACACATCACTTGTAATAAATATAAATAAATAAATAAAGATAAATGTCTAGCGTACCCAAAACTTATTTCTAACATACTGTATGAGTAACACTCTTTGAACCTATGTGTAACTTACACGGGTTTCTAACTTACAGCTACCCTATAATGGCGTATTTGCAGCGTTGGTTCACAGGAGAAACCCAATAAACTGGTCTTGTTCTTCTACTCAGACAAAGTAAAGAGTTGCTTCCTACCTTGACATGTTTTCACTGTGTGATTGTCTCTGTGTAGACTGGGTGACACCTTTACTAATTAAGAGCTGACTTGATCCACCTGCTCTCTGTTCTGATCAGCTCAGCTGGTGCCTGCAGCACACACACACACACACACACACACACACACACACACACACACACACACACACACACAGAGCTAAACACACATACCTGTTCATATAACGGGACCTGTCAGAAATGTGCCCAAGCCAACTTAAGTGTAACACTTTCAAGCTACAGGATATTACCAAGATCCAAATTGCTGTTCAACCCTCCTTGTCATGTTTTTTTTTTCCCCTTTGACTGCAGTCTGTACCATCAGCTGTCCAGTGCTGTTCTGACAGATATGCCAAAATGTCAGAACACCGGAGGAGGTGGATCCAATCAGCTAATGAGATTGCCAGAAGTACAGAGCCCAGCTGTTTTCCATGATAAATCACACTTTGCTGTCCCTTGGCTGCGGCTCTCTGACGTTTTTGGGTTCACACCGGTAAAAGGACATTCCATGCATTATCTTGTTTTTATCCCACTTTATTAAAAATAAAGTTTTTTATCGCACAGTTCGCGTGCCTTTGTTGAGCCAGGTTGAGACAACTGTCATCTGATGTTCGTGACGTGTCACATCAGCTGTTTTAGCCATGGCCAACCTGACAGATTTGACAGTGCTGCAATGATCTTTGGAGGGGAGAATCATCTTGGTTGAATAGAGATGATGTCTCACACACCTAGGATTCCTGGATTGGGAGGTGACAGCAGTTTGGCATGACTGCACTATGCATAAGTTAGGAAGAGCTATGAATAAGTTATGCAAAGTTAGACTACGGTTGGGCATAAGTTGTGAATGCCAGCAACACACTAAGCATCTGTCGGTATAAGTTATTTATAAGTTATCAAAACATTCTATATAAATTACTATGTTATGGAACATCCAACTCGTTGTGGATACACGATGCATATGGCCAAAAGTGAAAATTGCGGCGTATGCCGGCATTTTAGACCAATTTTTATACGTTTGGCAAAGACTGCCTAAATCGTCAAGGTGTGACAGGGCCTTTAGACAAGGCCAGCAAACCTTCCATTGAGACCTTAATATTCTAACAATGTAAAAAAATGATTGTGGCCAAGATCAATCAGAAATGTAACAGATTTACAATATGAGAGATGACTGAATTGAGCTCTTTATTTTGCTATGTAAAGAATGAATTTATTGATTGAACTAGTAATGATCCCTGATACGCTCATGTCACTCATCAATGGTCCTCCCAGATCTAATCTTGAAAGTCAGTTTTGTTGCCTCTTTTGATAGTGTCTAGGTGAGAATTTTAATCCTAGTAAGCCAATTGAAATAGATTTCTAATTCTCTGAGAGTCAATTCTAATGTTCTTTGCACCCCCTGTTGGTATAAACACTTCAAAACTGCCTGCATTTTGAAGAGACGATTATTGAGTGTTGTCCTTAAATGCTGATTTATACTAGCATGCAGGGTTATTGATTATGTCACCTGTTTGTATACTGACCTTTGACAGTTGGTACTGGTATTACTCAGATAAGTATTTAGAGCAAAGCTACCTGATTATCTTCTGGGCAGACTTTACCCTAGACTTTTTAGTTATCTATCATTTTGACAGACATGGTTGTAAAAATTCTGTCATAGTCTATCATTACCTGTCATTTTAATTTCTTTTAATTAGATCACCCTCAGTATAATGTGTTAAAATGACAGACAACTTTTAGATTTTTCTGTCACTGCTGAAAAAAATCTGTCAATGAAGGACAATTTTCACTTAATGCAACCTCTGCTTCTGGGGGTGTAAATAGGTTTAATGAATTAGTAGGTGAGCAAAGACATAGATTTGTCAACCCCTTTTCCTTTTTTTCCCCCTTTGTGCTGAAAATAAGAGCTTTCCTGATATCAGATGTTGATTAAATGAAATTACCAAGGGCAAATGAATTCATGATATGTAATAATGAAATTTTGAAATCCAGACCGTCAGTGAAGGAGTAGCTCATTCTGGCCTGACGAAATCACCCCAACAGTGTTCAGATCTCCTGACCATTGACCTTGGCCGAGATGCAGATCATTCTAGGATGCTTAGGGTCAAGACGAATGGCCTAGGACAGGGGTGTCCAATCATGTGCCATGGAGGGCCAAGACCCTGCAGGTTTTTTCTTCTACCCAGTATCTTCAGCAGGTGTTTTCACTTATCAGCAATCAGTGTGAAGAAATTCAGTGGAATCTGCTGTTGAAGACGTTGGTTGGAGGTAAAGCCTGCAGGGTCTTAGCCCTCCATGGCACATGATTGGACACCCCTGGCCTAGGAGAATTAACGTTTTTCATGAGAAATCATAAATGCACAGATCTCCTGACCTTTGGCAAAGACCTTGACCTCAACCTGGATGCAGACCTATCAAAGGATCATTGTGAGTGAGTTTGGTGATAGTTGAGGTAATTGCCTAGGAGAAGTATTGATCTTTCTAAAATCATATAAGTGCCCAGATTTCCTGATCTATGATCTTGACCTTAAGCACAACCTGGATGCAGACCCACCTCAGGATCATTGTGAGTGAATTTGGTGAATATCGAGGCAATTGCCAAGGAGGAGTAGCGATTCACATGAATTGTGGATGAACGGACAGAGGGACAAACGGCGTGTCACCGCATTAGGTCCTTTTGGCTTTGTCAGAATGAGCAAATAATAATAATGTCAATAAGACTATAAATACAATTTTACTAAAACTGCAAGTACATAGAGATGAAAAGTGTTCTGTCAATATTAACACATGCATTTTCTCCATGTATTTTCCACATGTTTATCTGTTTCATTTATTAATTGATTCATTGATTCATACATTTATCAAATAAGGGTAGTTCCAGATTATCACAATGCTCACTTAAGATCAATTTGTAAAAATGGTCAATAAAAAGAATAAATTGGTTTATGGCTGACAGCCATAGCACTGTAAAAACTGATGAATGAGTTCAACTCTAAAGGTACCTTCACACTAAACACGAACAGGTGGCGTAAATCTATATAAAGTCAATGGAAAGAGGCGAGCACACACGAAATCACTCATTCACGCATTCACATCCGAGGGATAGCGCTGGCTTTGAGATTCTGCTGTCATTGGAGTAAAAGTATCAACATTGGAGAGTAAACTAGGTTGAAAATGAGACTGACACTGACCTGGAGACAGAAGGATCGGGAGCTCTTTAGCTGAGTCGGGATGTCAGAGTTATTTACCTATGGATTCCTGCCACAGACGTGTTAACAAGGCTAGCAAGCTAGCAACGTAAACACCCATCAAGTTTTTGAGGCAGGGACAACTTTTTCAGGTGAGCCCCCAGTCAGATAATGTAAACCTAAGCATGACGTTATTTTGGGGATTTCCACAGCAGGTTGAACACAGCTGCATTAGTTATAAAGGTAACTTCGCCTGTCTGCATCTCACCCAGACGGTGAATTCATGTCTATCGTGTGTTTACATTGAGTTATAATGTAATCGTGCTGCGCAAAAAATTCGCCTGTTCACATTTGGTGTGAAGACACCTTAAGTGTTTTCGGAAACCGATTACCTTGAATCATTTAAGTTTATTAACTCAACCATTCAAGCACATCTAATATTTTCAGCTGAGTAAACTGAGTTATATAAAAAGAGTTAACTTAAATGTGTCTTCTTTACACTAAATAACCATTCAGGTGTTACTTACTCTATTATTTCTATTAAGGTTTATCACCACATTCTAGTTACTGTATGACAACTCACATAACACAACACAATTAGCATAGCCGTTTCCTCCACAGATCAGTGTATGCAAATAGTACGGGACCCTGGTGACTGAAGGGCCCCCCTAGCCTACAAATGTGGCCCCAGTGTTAGAGCTTGCCACTGTAGTACAAGGGGGTGGGGTGGGTAGGAAATGGCTATGGCAGTTTGTATCACTGCCATAGCTGTTTCACTCATGGTGCCAAACACAACAGTGATCTAAGGGGGCTTTCACACCTAACCTGTTTGGTCCAGACCTTCAAACTTTTCAGTTTGCACCAAACTTTTAGGTGTGAAAGCTCTCTTGAACCACAGTCCGGACCAAAGAGATGAAATTTGGTTCAGCAAAAAGAGGCGGTTTCAGTCCGGTTCAAACTGAAGCTTGGTCCGGTCCTGAGTGTGAAAGTAATTTTCAGAAAGGTTCGGACTTTTGGACCAAACAGAGGAAGTTAAGGCAGCTGATAAGAGGGAAAATGAGCCGCAGTGTGACTTGGCTAGAGGAAGAGACCCAGATTTTAATTTCAATATGATCCATTAGCGGCATAAATAGTCAATTAAAATAAAATCCTAAAAATGCAGAAACTTACCAGATATTTTCAGAGGGGATGTGATGGAGAGTAGTGAAAGACTGGAGGAGCAATGCCAGCTGAAAATCATCACGGCTGATGAAGACAACGGTAATACCTGGATAATATTCCAGCCTGACTAAACTAGTTCACTAACTAATATGACGGAGTCTGAAACAGTTTCCACTTAAAGCGTGGCTACCGATGTGTCCAGAGCTGCAGAACACACCTCCGACCGTGAGTAGCATGCTTGCTCTACTGCAGTGTCTGTGCTAACTACATAGATGTCGGCATGACAATGATACGTCAGTGTGTTACATGAAGTTGTTTGGTCCGCTTGGATAAAGAGCGGTTTGAAACCAAACCTAACTGGACCAAATGTATACAATGTAACAAAATAAAAACTTTAGTCCCGACTTTGGAGCAGACTGTCAGGTGTGAAAACATCTTAAAACTCAAATATCACAGCAACAAAAATTTGACATATGTAAAACAGTAACACACAGTTAACTGACAATCAAACTTATGAATGAATGAATGAATGAATGAATTTATTTATTTCGGATAGTACATTACAGGTTAAAAGAAACTGTATAATATAACAACAAGGTCAAATTAGACAAAGACTCCTTCTACTATACAATTCCACGTGAGTTATCCGAAATGGGTGATGGCTGAAGCCGCAGCTTATATTGCCCACCCATATTCCATCCAAGAATTCAAAGGAGAAAAAAGAGAAAACAAGACAAGAGCGATTACAATTTAAAACAAGGCTAAGACAAAATATGACTGAGAGAAAAAGAAAACTGAGCTAGTCTAAGTTAAGCGGTTACTATTCAAAAACAAATCTAAGACAGTGTCACAGAGAAAAAAGAAAAACTAAGCTATAACACAACACAGGCTGGAAATATCAATTCTTATGTGAGTTTACATGTCGTCTTGTAAATATGTTTGGAGTATTTCTTCCTTTAGTTTTTGTTTGAATTGTCCAAGCTTTGTACATGATTTTAATTCAGGTCCAAAATCGTTCCATAATCTGACACCTTGCACTGAAATACAGTGTTGCTTGGTGGTTGTTCTCACTGTAGGCTTTTGAAATATACATGTTCCTCTGAAGTGATATCGTTTCTCCCTTGTTTGGAACAACTTCTGGATATTTGCGGGCAGTGATAGATTCTTCACTTTGAACATTATTATTGCGGTTTTAAAGTCGATCAGATCTTTCAACTTGAGAGTTTTTTGTTTAAGAAAAAGTGGGTTTGTTGGTTCCCTGTAAGCTGCTTTGTTGATTATTCTAATAGCTCTCTTTTGAAGCATAAAGAGTGGATATATGTTTGTTTTATATGTATTTCCCCATACTTCATTACAATATGTCATGTATGGGAGTATTAATGAATGATACAAGGTGTATAGTGTGGGTTGATTCAGCAAATTTTTCAAATTTTTTGAGATAATGCTTATTTTCCAACTTTTAACATTTCACATCAGCCCTTATGGCTGCATTATTTTTGAGGGATTTAAAAGGACCAATCTTTGATGATAAGGGTTAGAGCACTATTAGAGGTACTAGTATTGTGCCTAGTTTACGGGGGGGGGGGGGGGGGGTGAAAAGTTCATAGGCTGAAAAGTCCATAGTGGTCAAATTTGACCAAATGTGGTTTATTTTTCAACCGCAGGCATCCAAGTGCTGCAACACCAATGGAAAAAGTGTGTGGACCGAAGGGGAGACTATGTTGAAAAATAAACCACATTTGGTCAAATTTGACCACTATGACTTTTCAGCCCCCCCCCCCCCCCCCCCCCGCCCTCGTAGGCAGTGGTGGTCTAATGGTTAGGGGTGTGAACTGGTGAGTGGAGGGTCACTGGCTCAATCCCAGGACTGGCAGGATCAGATCTGGGTGGGACAGTTGAGAGCAGTGTTTGTTCCACTCTCCTTAACCAAGGGCCTTGCCCTCAATCAAGGCCCTTAACCCCAACTGCTCCAGTGGAGCAGCTCAGTGGCCACAAGTCAGTCTGTGGTTTTACTGGGCAGCTTCCAGGTGTGAATATGTGACTGTGTGAATGTGAACACGGCATCCTTGAAAAAGAGAGGTTGCCTCTCAAATGGAACTACCCTGTATAAATAAAGGTTAAATTTAAAAAAAAAATGTTTTCAGTAGGTTTAAATTGCTTGAGTCAACTTGAGATCTTTAACATGAATTTTAGATTGACAAACGTAGCCTGTTTACCTCTTAAAATGTACCAGACTGATGCACCATGAAGCATCTTCCTCTGTTTACAAAAAGAGGAGCACCCAAACACAACATGGGGCCACAAAAAAAAAACAGGAAATGGCCCTGTTTCTTGATTATTTGACTTTCAAAATATGTATTCATGAATGCAGCAATTTGAAAAAAACACTGGTCACATTAGGACTTCATGGTGAGCCTATAAAATGTTATGTCCCCTCATAATAAAAAAACATGAAAATTTACTTTAATCATGGCATTATCAAAGTAGTTGATTGATTTTGTGTGTGTTAACTAAACAAGGATTACAAGACTACAACCTGTAATGTCAGTTTAAAGGAACATAAAACTATTTACCAATCTGGATTCGGGAGTCAGACTCGATCTCTGTTTTTAAGAATAGGGTAAAAACCTTCCTTTTCGATATAGCTTACAATTAGGAGGGATCAAGTGTCTCTAAACCCTCCCTTAGTTATGCTGCTAATAGATTTAGACAGCCAGGGGACCTCCAATAATGTACTGGGCTTCTCCCCTTTAATGTTTGCTCTCTACATGTCTGTTCTTTTCATCTTCTCTATCCCCTCACCCCCCCAGCCAGTCGCAGCAGATGACTGCCCCTCCCTGAGCCTGGTTCTGCTAGAGGTTTCTTCCTGTTAAAAGGGAGTTTTTCCTCTCCACCGTTGCCAAGCACTTGCTCACAGGGGATCGCCTGATTGCTGAGGCCTTTCTGCAATTGTGGGGGTTTCCCCTACATTTGAAAGTGCTATGAGATGACTGTTGTTGTGAAATGGCGCTATATAAATAAAGCTGAATTGAATTGATTTGATTTTGATTTTGTATACTTTACTGATCCTCAGAGGGGAAACTGAATTGAATTGTATTATTAGTTTACTGATGCACAGCCTGATGATTTCACACCCGGAATACAAAAATAAATGTCAGCAGTTATTTTTATAGTAATGTTGAAGTTAACTCAGAATGAAATGAGTAAATGTAACTAACTGGAATTATGTCACTAATCACTCTATAAATTCAAGAAATCTGTGTGTGTGTGTGTGTCTGTCTGTCACGATCATAGGACATCATAGGATGGCCTTTGATGTCTGCATCATAGGACATCAAGCCTGCCTTCATGTCTTCATGATGTCATATACAGTGAACATCAGCACTCGCGATGCCGTCATATACACAATAGGACACAGCACTTTAAACCACACCCATTCAAAGCAGTAAATCTGGAAATCTTAAAAAAATATCACTCGATAAATTCAAGAAATCTCTGTCAGTTTGTGCGTAAATCTGGAAATCTTACACCCACTCGAAGCAGTACGTCATCGCTATGCCATCATCAAAGATCATAGGACATAGGACATCTTCAAAGATCAAACGCAAGCATAACTGAGATACTACTACAAATTTGTAATTCTGAGTAAAGCTAAATTTGTAGAAATGAGTGCCTCCAATTTTTTTTAAACAATTAAGTTACATTTACTTACTTCTTTTATTAAGAAGTACTGTTACCTTTTACAGTGAGGAAACAAATGCAAACAGTTTAAGTTTTTTTTTTCATAGAATGATCTGTATTTTTAATTTCTATGAATGGCAATGAGGGCCTTTCCAGAAGCAAATCAGCATGGAAAACCACAGGAAGAGATTACGGGGGAGTAATTTGTTCAGCTGACTTTACAAAAAAGGTGAACGGAGAGGGAAAACTTTGAGGATTCCTCCTCAGACATTTGAAACTCCCATATTTCTGTTTTCTAAAAATGTCTATGGTGAGTGAGAGGAGCAAAAGCCCCGCACTGCCTTGGGCACTGTAAAGCAACGGATATGCAAGAAACAGAAAATAACAACAATGATAACAGCCAAAGAAAGAAAGAAAGAAAAATAGACAACATTTTTGAAAATACCAAGAGAGGAAGGCGGTATAAGTGTGAGGGGGAGAAAATAAGTAGCTGATGGAAGAATGGGAGGAGGGCAAGCATGGTGAAAATAGCAGAATGGGATGAAAATAATCATGCAAAACATGAGGCGATCAAGTGGGCTTGATAAGCACTCGAGAGGAATAAATGTCAAGCCAGAGAACCCTCGGAGGCAAAAGTTAAAAGAGAAAGTGAGAAAGATTGCAGTGCATTTATGACACAAACAAACCAAAATAGGAAATATGAAGGACACGTCTGTGAATCAGAGTTGCTTGCAGTGGCCAGAATAAAACACACGCAAAACAGGGACTAAAAAAGGAGGGAGGGAAAAGCAAATGTGTTACACTTCACTAACTTCTATGAGCTATTGACGTTTGTGTGTGGTTGTGTGTGTGTGTGTGTGTGTGTCTGATACACAAGCAAATGTCTTGTGGGAGTCCTAAGGCCATTTCATACATCCCAGAGAGCTCATTGATTAGCTGTTAATAAAACACGGAGATGCCGTAGCTGACAGGCAAAATCAGTGGGCTCACACAGATAGATGCACAAACCCACACAACACATAGACAGCTGCACATGTGAATTTAACAGATATGATGAAGGTTGCACAAGGTCAGATGAAAAACATGACGCAGGTTCAGGAAACAGAGTAGAAAAATTTGAATAGGACTTCAGTTTTTATAAAAGCAGTGGAGCTCTGTCTCACTGTCCGTTTCTGACTGGGACGGGCTGCATGTCACACTTCTGTTGGCTCTTTCAACTGTGTGCTCAGTTGAAAGAGCCAACAGAAGTGTTACTGCTGAATGACTGTGGTCAGATAAGGACGCATGAGAAAGACAAAGAAGGCTATGGAAGCAAAAGGAGAGACTGAACACATCTGCATCCCTGCTCTTTTATTTGCTGTAATTTTCATCCATTTTGTTTCAGGTTCCCCACCCCTGCCTCTCTCTTCATCCTCCCGATCTGTCCTTCTTTAGCTCTTTCCCTTTGTCCCCTCTCTCTCACTCCCGAGCATGTACATCTTCAGGTCACGGGTCATTAAGCCAGCTCCAGCGGGGATGTGTTGGAACAGGATATCTCTGATACTGCCCTACCCCCACTGCAATACTAAAACACAAATATGATAAACATGTGCTGGTCAGTAACCACATATGTTCAAAGACTTTTTTTTTCTGTTTATGACAGTGATGCCCAAAGAACCAGACTGTAAAAGCAGATTCACACACGTGCATATGTGAGCATGGGGGCGGGGGGTAATGCACCTGGGCAACTGTAATTCTTCCCACTGCTTAAATTAAGTGGTACCATTTTAATATAAGATTACACTATGGGTTATAAATAGATCATAAATAGACTGTTAATTGTGTTGTAAAGGCTTTATAAGTCATTAATGACATATGATAAAATAGGGAAATAGTTACCTGTTTCTTGCCAGTGAGCATACACTTGTCTGAAACCTCACATATCAGTTTATTTAGATTATTCTGATTTCCACCATCTGACATTTATTAATAAGTTACAAGCATTTAAGTATTTCTAGCCAAAAAATCTCTTGATCTTGTCAAATAGAGAGCCTGCGCTGATGTATGAAATATGTCTTATAAATTATTTATTATTACATATTCATTATTTATTCATTAATTACCTATTTATTGTAGTAGTCTTCAGGATCAATCAATTCCCTGGACGTCAAAGGGCGTAACTGCAGTTTGTGGAAACAGTGAAACTGTAAAATCTTTTCAAGAGAAACACAATAAATCTCATGTCTGTGTCTTTGATCTGCATGTAGTGAAATTCTGAACACATTTTGTCCTGTTTTTCAAGTTAGATAAATTCCTAAATACAGCAGTCACAGCGTCATGACACAATTTGTCACTGAAGGCTGAAATGTCGACCAAGTGCCTTTACTTGGCTAAAAAATTTGATTCCGAGGGTTTATTTCAGAATTCAACATGCAGTTAGCTGTTAGGATGCTAATATGTGAGACAAAGTTATGAATGTAAGCTAAAGAAACTGGAAAAATATTACTGATAGTTTCTGGATGATGCACACCACCCTAAAGCTCAACAAATTTATCAGCAGTGAGAAAATGTCTACAAAGTGTTTGAGTTAATCCCGTGGCGTCGGCGGAACCAACCTGCATCGAGCCTCAACATTCTTTGCATCAAATACAACTTATGAGGAGTTTCCTGCCAAAACATACACTTACAATACTGATCAATTTTCTGTTTTATCCCAACAAAACAATTAACAAATTCAGCAAACAAACTTCTTTACTTGCTTTTGACTGATAGAACTGCAATTAATGTCCATTTTTTTGAAGCATAAATTGTGGCATTACTATTTTTTTTTTTGCCCCAACTTTAACGGAAAAAATGAAAATAAGAAATCTCAGTAAAGGTCACACAAAGCAAATTTACCTTACACCTCGAACACATGTGACGAACGCTGTCAGACAGTCACGCAACAATGCGTGGGGTGCGCACACACACACACACACACACACACACACACACACACACAAATGTGCATACAAGCGTGCTTCTCCACTTTGGTTGTCGTGCACTGTCAAACAACATTAGACTGCGAGGAGGTGTCAGTGGGATAATTACAATAACACATCCACTGCATTCTTCATTATGTGTGTCATCTCCACTTACAGATTGTGCTTCCTCACTAATACCGTCCCTACCCCCACATGCACACACTCTCACCCCATTCTACAAGTGACATGCTTTTTGTTGTTGTTGTTGTTGTTTTAATGCAAGTCACGCACCACATTAAAGATGGTCTGAAGGACTGATCTAACTGCATGAAAATCCATCAGGATATTTCCCCTCCTTAAGTGGCTGCTTGGGATGGAGGAGGAGAAACGCAGTCATGATGCGCAAAGTTGAGGCACGGCATCACTGTTTGAGGAAGGAGATGCTGGCGAGGAGATCACGGTGGGTGATGAGTAATGCTCTGACGCCGATCTCTGCAATTGGCAAACTGACAGCGATTCTGTCTGCTGGCATGTAACCACTGGGTAAGTATATATGCAGACGGATGTCAGGCATGCGCCCATTCAGTCAGAAAGATACAGACCTAATGCCACGCTGCAAAAATAGCAAAAACAGATAAAAGACAAGTGCTATAAATGAGCAAAATTAAAAGCACGTTGGTCAGTCAGCAGGCCAGGAACGACGGCGCAAACTCACAGACACATTCACATGAATGCGCTCGGGCACACCTTGCGCCTAATGAATAACTAACTAGCAGAGAGGAAGAGGGAGCCATCTTCTCTGAGTAAGGCCAAATGAATTCGCCGAAGCGCTATGCAAATGTTCCCTGGGCTAACGAGACAGCCTGCATGATTGGAGTGCCATTGAAATTCTCCTCGTGCACAGCCCTCTCTCACTTCCTCCCTCCCTCCTTCAATCTCCCTCCATCTCTCCCGCCATTTCAATCTCTACACTGAACATCCATGTTCCGTGCATGATTTATCTATCTATCTATCTACAAATCAAAATTCCCTTTCAACATTTAAACCGTGTTATTCACAGAGACAAACACAGCGGCCCTATCAGTGCCTGGACAGCAGTGAATGCCCCTGTGTCTGACTCCCTCGTTCCGACTGTCTCACACACGCTCACACAGTCCGCTCAAACAGAGTGAGCTCAGAGCCACTCTGCACCTGTTCTCTCTGTAAAACATCCAAACACGAGTGCTGAATAAATAACCCAACCTAACACGCATCGGTGCCAGGATCACGCGCACGCGGCCGTCCACGCCGCAGCCCCATAAACACACATCAATAAGTAAACACCACCCATTTGCCCTACTTGGTTACCCCTGCCTGCCCTCTTTCTCCACCTTTACCTTAGGTATGAATGGATACTGTCCTAAAGACAAACACAGTGGGGATGTGCGAGATGGTTAATGGTTAGATACTAACGGGGTAAGTAAAGCAAGGCTAAAGGAGAATGAGAAATGGAGGGAAGAGGGAATGTGAGGGGTGGGGGGCATTAAGCACTTGTCGGATGCATCTTTAATGGCAGACCACACTGGCTTTAGAGTCGCCGGCCTTCTCTGCCTCCCTAGGGTACTGGGGACGGGAAAAAAAACTGAGTCCGCACACCTCTCTCTCTCCCTGTCCATCTGCCCATCCCTTCGCATGTCCTCATATACGTGCCCACCATCATCCTGTCATCCCTCCATCCTATGCCCACTTTCCCATCTGCATAATTTAACATGTCATGCTTTTGTGCCACTTTGTCTTTCTCCTTTTCTGCCTATTCTGCCTTTTTTTTGGTGCCTATCTGTTGTTCACTTTCACGACTGATGGAGCGGAAGGAATCACCGGAGCTTTGTCATTTCATCACTTCCTAATAAGTGCCCCCTGGAAAGGAAGTTAAAAGTGGCTCTACAGAGTTGTATAGGGAGCAGAGGTCCTCCGCAGAGTGGATACAAAATGGAGACTGGGACAGAAGCTGCAGCAGCTGTAGTGACGCTACAGAGAGAGAGAGAGAGAGAGCGAGAGAGAGGCAGTGTGTGTGAAAGAATAGGGGGATTAAGCAGTTTCCATCAATGAATGCGAAAACAAAGCCATGACATCTTTTTTTAGCAATATCAATTAATCAATGAGTCAGTGGGTTGACACATCAAAGAAATCATCCGTTCCACCTGCAACAAAAATACTGAACAAATTAAAACCCACTACACCTTCAACAAT
Source organism: Pholidichthys leucotaenia (assembly GCA_020510985.1). Lineage (NCBI taxonomy): Eukaryota > Metazoa > Chordata > Actinopteri > Cichliformes > Pholidichthyidae > Pholidichthys > Pholidichthys leucotaenia. Next base: position 210,285,202 of record CM035847.1, on the reverse strand, counting down.
TTCATGTGCTTTTATGTACTTTTATGTGCCTGTATCTAATATGAACGTTTGTCACTGTTTGGGACAAACAATAAAGTTTTTCTTCTCTTAAAAAAATGATCATTCTGTGTTTTTTCTAATATCATTCTGCCACTCTGCTCAACTTTTCACCATTTTGCTAAAGAAATTGAGGGGTATAAAATACAAAAGATGCTTTATACACTTTTAAGCAAGTTTTGATTAATTGTTTCATGAGAGTGCTTTTTCACTTTTTTCTTGAATCAGAAAAATCGGTCACACAGAGCTAAACATGTTTACTTTATTATCATACTATGACTCACTAAGTGGATGTTCTCAGTTGCATTTAATGAAGCGTGCTCTTCAGGTGTCAGCACTATAATTATCTCAACTGCAGGAGAAGACACGGCTCACCCAAACTTTATTCTTGAAGTTTTACACTTTACTTCTTTACTGTCCTAAGGGACTTCACACAAAATCATAATCTGGAAACTAAGTCATGGATTCAACCAAATTATGAGTTTACAAATTAATAATAAAATACTAATTATCATCATTATCGACCTGACCATCACGCTTAAGTATACACATATTAAGGCCTTATAAAAGCTGTTATTAATAATTTAATATCTGCAGCAAGGCATAAAAGATTTAAAAATCCAAAGAAAAATTCCCAGTATCAACCTCAAAAATGTTACTGTGTTCATGCTCATTCTGAAAATTTTCAGATTTTTATCACAGATGTATCGATGCTATTGCATGATAACTTCTAATTATTTTAGGAAGCAAAAAAAAAACACACAATAAAAATATATATATTTACGTTTTTTTTCCTCACAGATGAGTTTTGCAACAAAAAAGAAGACTTTTGGAAAATTTCCAAGGTGCCTGAAACAGCCCTACAACTAAAAGGATTTGAAGCCTAAATGACTGCTTAAATGTCTTCTCCATTACTTTATGTAAAGCACCTATTGTAGTACATTTTAAATTGAAACACAGTCCATGTGTCATCCATTAATGGAACTCACAAAGGAATCCAATGATGGCCTGAGATATCATTCAAAATCCTGTAGTTTCTATGAACACACACAACATGCACTGTAGATGCAACCATTGCTTATAGACAATCCCTGCAGAAACTAAAGGTAAGGCGTACGATTTTGGACACCACAGGTTTTGTGGTTTGCTGGTTTTGTTAGTCCCATGATATCTGTGTTTAGACATATGTTTGGTTACTGAAATGCAGTATGCAAAGCAATGGCTTTTGTCCAACCACATAGACAAGCTAATGGCTTCCAAGATGGTTTATTGGTTATAGATGGAGACAAATAAACATCCACAAATAGGATATTCACCAATATACACAGGCCCAGTCAGTTTGTGGGTTTCATCAAGAATCAACAAGCAAGCAAACAAGAAAGAAAGAAAGAAAGAAATATACCTTTAGTGTCTGTGTGTGTGCGCATGTGTGTATGAGTACGGAGGAGCTGAGCCGTGTTGATGCACTTATAAAAATCAGGCAGCGATGCATCCTCACACCTTCCTCATTCCGCCCGCCGGATCGCACCCGTTACCATGGTGACCAGATAAAACTCACACTGTTTTAAGCTCCAACTGGAGGAAGAGACGGATACTAACAAAGTGGTGCACACAAACACACACACACAGATGAACTTCCTTCGTACGCATCCGTCGGAGCATACTCTTTCAGTCCCCTAACTGACAGGCAAACAAATGCTAATTTTCTAACCAACGGCAACACCGGCAAACCATCAATTAAAGGGAGAGACATGGCTAGATAGAGAAGTAGCATGAGGAGGGGAGGTATATGACAGGGGAGTAAAAACCACGATAGCCAGTCGGCAAACAAAGGCCTCCTGTGTTTGACTGCCTGCCTGTCTATCTAGCTGTCTGCTTCCCCCCACGTCGCTCCACGAATGGGCCTCAGCGCAAACAGATTTGGCTGTCAAATAGTGACACGACACCCAGGCAGGGCCGTCTCACAGTGAGGCCAGCTGTCAGCAAACACCCTCCTGCCTCTTCATCAAAGCCCATTCAAACTCAGCTTTATTGACCAACACAGCCGTCTGTTTGACATGCATCATCCTGTCAGGCCAATACCTCGGCGCACACTGTCCCTAATAAATTGCAAAGCACTAGAGCATCTCAAGTGCTATTGAAAGACTGAAAGCTGTACATGCCACCAGGAGCTGATGGATGAAATGGATGGATGGATGGACGGATGGATGGATGAGGCGTTGTGTGTCGTGGAGCGCAGTGGGCTGAGAGGGACCTACACATTCGCTCTGTGTGAGTTGGCCATGATGCTGACACAGGCCACCAGTCTGTACCAGGGAGGGAAAGAGATGAGAGAAGGCTTTGAGCCAAAGATGGACAGAAAGAAGAAGAGGAGCACTGTATTTCTAAGAGTGAAGAGAGGAGGGAGAGGAGAAGAGAGTGGAGGAGTTAGATGAAAAAGGAGTGAGAGGAGAAACGAGAATGCTCAAGTGTTTTTTTTTTAATGTTTTATTTGAGATTGACATAAAGATTATTTTTAGGCTTAGCATTGACCACACACACTGCTTTAAGACTTCCCACTGCCTACTTATTTTATACAAGTGTGTGGTGTTTGTACAATTATGCGCCGATCTCAAATTGGCAACATGGAAAGCGTCACCAACCACATGTTGCATACTCACCTCCACGTTGTAAAGAGTTTAAGCCTCACCTATACTTTCTTCTGGAATGCTACTTCACCCATATCTTTTTCTTTTTCTCTTCTTTTTTGCCCACCTGGCTAGTTGACATAGTTAATAGAATCTGCATTATACTGTATGCAGCGCTAGAAAAAAACAAGAGACTACTGCAAAATCTTCCCTAAATTAGCAACTCTACATGTACGGCAGCCATTCAATTTGAGTATTTCTTGAATTCCAATATAATGACACCTCAGTCTACTTAGGGATTAGATGATCATCTAAGATGTATGAAAGCTGTGAATAAAAATCAGAGTTATTCCACAAATACAGATTTGTGAATTCTTACTAAATTAAAAGTTAAGCATTTCAGTCTTTAAGAATGAACATGAAGTTGTTGTCTTTGCATTATTTGTTCTAAAAGCACATAAAAAAGAACATCTAAAAGAAACATTGTGATTGTTGTTTTGACCAGTTGTCATTTTCTGTAAATAAATGCTCTAAATGATGATATTTTGACTTGGAATTTGGGTGAGTTGTTTTCAGTAGGTTAGAGAATAAAACAAACAGTAAGTAACTCGTCAACCTAGAAGTGAGTGTTAAAGACCAACTGCAATGACTCCCATACCCCTGACTCCCTCCAAAATGTGATATTGATGCCTCAAAATTTTGCACGTCAATGTTTTAGCAAAAAAACAAACAAAAAAAACAACAAAAAACTTAGATCAGCCTAAAAAGTGTTATTTAGAAACATCATTCCTGGTGCCCATTAGCTATGCGCCTCTGGCTAGAGGGCGGGCCTTGAATGATCACTTTTTCTTCATCCAGAGGGGAAAAAAACCTTATATGGTGGAGGCATGACAGCTCCTTCCTCATGTGTGCTGGAGGCTCTGAAGCCACTCCCACAGCCTTCTCTGGAACCATTCCCTACATTCTCCTGATATGAGGTTGAGATTTTGAGCTGATTGGTTTGGCTCTGCGACATAGAAGAGACAAGCCAAATCTGAACGGCGTAATTTAGGCTTGAACCGGAAGTAGTCAGAATCACACTCAAAATACGCAGTCTTAGGCTCTATGGCTGATTTTGCTATTGATGTGTGTTGGAAGTGATGATAATCACTTTTTACCTCCGCCAAGGAGGTTATGTTTTCATCGCCGTTGGTTTGTCTGTCTGTCTGTTTGTTTGTTTGTTTGTTAGCAAGATAACTCAAAAAGTTATGGACGGATTTTCATGAAATTTTCAGAGATTGTCACAAATGGGGTATCCTACAGATGATTACATTTTGGTGGTGATCCGGATCACCGTCCAGAAGAAAACCGCCATTACGGAAAATGCGATTTTCCTGAATAACTACTGAACCACGAATCCTATCATTGTCAATCCAATTGCTACTCATATGTTTTCATGGTCAAGGAATCTGAAAACATACACACAAACACTGTATGGGGGAACTGTGGCGCTTGGCGGAGGTCTGCGCTCTCCGAGTGCTTTTCTAGTTAAACATGTTAAAAGTTGAAAATAGTCAATTTTGACTGCAGTGGGTCTTTAAACGAGAACGTTGAAAGAAGTAAACACACTGTGGTGACTGAAAGTCAAGACACGGACATGAACTCAAGACAAGACTCAAGTGTGGAAGCTGATGAATTTTTAGTGTCATCCTCCACCTCAACCCACCCCCTTATACAGATTTCAGCTCTTCTGAAATAGGAAACAGTGTCTTTGAGAGTGTAAATATGAATGTATTCTGAGGTGAGGAACTTGACTTGTTGGAAATCATTTCTACAGATGACAGTTATGTAGTCTAGCAGTCTGAATGAATTCTGAGGAGTATGTTAAAAATTTTTGTGTTCATCCACATTTTTAAATTTGGTTAAAACATGAAAATCATCTTCTGTGTAGCCAGCCTTAAAGCAGCACTATGTAATTTTCTTGTTCCAGGTAGGAATACTGAAAAGACTACAACTATGGAGACTATAACCTCAGTCCCAACAGCTAATCACAAGGTGATTTGTTGTTGGTGACTATGTTGTGAGGTCATAGTCACCACAGATATAGTCTTTTCAGTATTCCTGCCAAGAACACAGCTGGTGAATGCTATGCAGATCCACCCAGGCTATGGGGGAAGTGACATTAACCCATGTCAAAGGATGATGTACTATCCATGCATCCATCCATCTTCTACCACTTTTCCGGAGGTCCAGGTCGTGGAGGCAGCAGCTCAAGTAGAAAAGCCCAGACTTCCCTCTCCCCAGCCACCTGCTCCAGCTCTTCAGAGAGGACACCAAGGCATTCCCAGGCCAGCTGGAAGATGTAGTCTCTCCAATGTGTCCTTGGTCTGCCATGGGGTCTCCTCCCAGTTGGACATGCCTGAAAATCTCAAATGGGAGGTGTCCAGGAGGCATCCTGATCAGATGCCCAAACCTCCTCAACTGGCTCCTTTCGATGTAGAGAAGCAGCGGTTCTACTCTGACCTTCTCCTGGATGACTGAGCTCCTCACCCTATCTCTAAGGGTGAGTACAGCAATCCTTTGGAGAAAGTGCATTTCAGCCGATTGTATCCGCAATCTCAATCTTTCAGTCATTACCCAAAGCTCATGACCATAGGTGAGGTTAGGAACGTAGACTGACTGGTAAATCGGCAGCTTTGGTTTAGAGCTCAGCTTCCTCTTCACCAAAACACACTGGTACAATATCCGCATCACTGCAGATGCTGCTCCGATCTGTCTGTCAATCTTGCGCTCCACTGTCCCCTCACTCATGAATAACACCCTGAGATACTTTAACTCCCCCACTTGGGGCATGAGCTTATCCCCAACATGGTGAGGACAATCCACTCATTTCCAGCTGAGGACCATGAACTCAGACTTAGAGATGCTGATTCTCATCCCAGCCGCTTCACACTCAGTAGCAAACCGTCACAGTAAGACCTGTAGGTCACTGCTTGATGAAGCCAACAGGACAACATCATCTGCAAACAGCAGAAATGATATCCTGTGGTCACCGAACATGACACCCTCCGTCCCGTGGCTATGCCTAGAAATCCTCTCCATTAAAATTATGAACAGGATCTGTGACAAAGGGCAGCCCTGGTGGAGTCCAACTGTCACTGGAAACGAGTTTGACTGAGTGTTGGCAATACAAACCAAACTCTTGCAATGGTAGTATAGTGACCAGATAGGTCATAGCAGCAAGCCTGATACCCCATACATCCAAAGTACCCCCCACAAAAGGCCACAGTGGAGGCAGTCAAATGCCTTCTCCAAGTCCTGTGATGGCCGAATCATTCCCTCCGTCCCCAAACTCTAACTTCCTCTGTGGAAGGCGTGTCAGTGGGGTTGAGGAGATCCTCGAAGCATTCCTTCCACCACTCGACAATATCCCCAGTTGAAGTCAGCAGCACCCGTTTTGCACCATACACAGTGTGGCCAGGGAGCTGCTTCCCCTACCTGATTTGCTCGACAGTTTGCCAGAATCTCTTTGAGGCCAACCCGAAAATCTTGTTGCATGGCCTCAATGAACTCCTCCCACACTCGAGTTTTTGCTTCAGCAACCACCCAAGCTGTACTCTGTTTGGCCTGCCAGTACTCCTCAGCTGTTTCTGGAGTCCCACAAGCCAACCAAGCTCGAAAGGACTCCTTCTTCATCTTGATGGCTCCCCTCACCACTGGTGTCCACCACTTGGTTCGGGGGTTGCCACCACGAGATGCAGCAAAGACCTTGCGGCCACAGCTCTGGGCAGCTGCTTTAACAATGGAGGTGAAAAACATGGCCCTTTCAGACTCCATGTCTCCAGACTCCCTCACAATGTGATCAAAGTTCTTCCGGAGGTGGGAGGTGAAGACCTCCCAGCCAGACGTCCACAGCATACCTTCACTGTACGTTTAGGTCTGCGGGGTCTGAATGGCATCCTCCTATGCCATCAGATCTAACTCACCACTGGGTGGTGATCAGTTGAAAGCTCTGCACCTCTCTTTACCCGAGTGTCCAAGCCATATGGTGGCAGGTCTGATGACATGTTAACAAAATCGATCATCAACCTGTGACCTAGGGTGTCCTGATGCCAAGTACACATATGGACACCCTTATGCTTGAACATGGTGTTCATTCTGGACAAACTGTGGTTGACACAGAAGTCCAATAACTGAACACCACTCGCGTTCAGATCGGGCAGGCCATTCCTTCCAATCACACTTCTCCAGGTTTCACTGTCATTGCCCACATGCGCATTGAAGTCCCCCAGTAAGACAACAGAGTCTCCAAGAAGATCACTTTCCAGCACTCCTGTCAGACACTCCAAAAAGGATGGGTACTCTGAACCATCACTTGGTGCACAGGCACAAATGACAGTCGGGACGCGTTTCTCAACTCGAAGGCACACAAAATCTACCCTTTCGTCCACCAGGGAGAATTCCAATGTAGAGGCAGCAAGGTGGGAGGATACCAGAATACCCATCCCTGCTCACCGTCTCTTGCCCGGAGCAACTCCAGAGTTGATCAAGCTCCAGCCCCTCTCCAGGAAACTGGTTCCAGAACCAGTATCTCTTAACCTCGTGCACCAGTTCAGGCTCCTTCCCCACCAGAGAGGTGACATTCCACATAAAGTAGGTAGAATGTAGTGGTTCATTAAAAATGAATTTTCTCATAGATGTGTTTGTGAAATACAGATTAAGTTGTTTTCTTTTTATTAAAGCTTATGGGTCAGAAAAGTCTGACAGAGCCGTTAGTATAAATACAGTATGTGTGCCATTGTGTACTTGTGGTGGTGCGTGCACTTCTGGACGCATTTATGTTCTTACACGCTTTTCCTTGTTCATACGTACATATTTTCCCAAATGAGTCTATCAACTGATCAATAACGCACTCCCTCCATGCTCTCGCATCTAGCCATGATACACTGGCTTTGATAAACACACACACACATGCTCAAACACAGAGCTATGAGTCAAACAGCCTGGCCCGGTCTCACCGCTCTCACACCGAGGGATCCGTGACAAGAGAGAGGGGAATCCAACAGCAAGCTTTATCGATCCAGACTGGAAACCCCCCTCAGGCCACACACATACGCAAACACACACACTCGAAATGCACTGGATCGATGAGCTCTCCCGTGTGAAGGACGGGCCCATACAACCACACATACGCACACCTTTTCACGCACGCCTGCACACAGTGTTGAGGGATGAAGCGAGTGCTCAGTGTAAGAGCAAGACACGGGCCAAAGGGAGCAGTACGTATCATCTGACCTAAACAGTCTCATCTGACATCCTGCAATTTGCCTCGGATCCATGGAGCAAATGTTAACACTGCACTCCTACACAAGCATGAACTTGCATAAACACGCGTACATGCGCGCGCACACACACACACACACACACACACACACACACACACACACACACACACACACAGAAGTTTTTGCATATACAAAGCAGGGTGCAGAATTTTCAATTTGATATTTATACACAGTTAAACATGGACTGATCTGAATAGAAGATCAGGTGAAGTAGCAAAAACAACTGCAGACGCAGCAGAGTTCTAGCGGTGCGGCTGCTCTCTTTTGGGTGACTGTGATGAGCAGCTAAGCAGATCTATCACTCATCAAATTAGATCCCTTCAGTCCAGACACACAACCCTCGGTCCTCTTCTCTCTCTCTCTCTCCCTCTCGCTCTCTCTCTCACACACATACACGTGTGCACACACACACACTTTGGCGACAGCACATGTCTGCTAATGCCTGATTTATCTGTGTAACAAAGCTATTCGCAACAGGAGTGTCAGTGAATAAGAAGCCAGGATGGTGCCCAGTAAAGGCCACTTCATCAAACTTATTTTTAAGCAACTGGGACTTTGTGTCAGCTGTAGGCCAGCTCCTAAATTGTGATGAATTTGGAACAATTCTTACTTCTTTAATTGCAAGTATTCTCTATTAAAAACAGCTTTCTCTCCATTAACACACAATAACTAATCAAAGACACAAAGTGTAGAGTCACATGAAACTGTAGCTACCATCTGCAGACTTGGTTTGGGATTATTACAGGCAGAATATCCTACCAGGGATGATGGAGACTGTGTCCTTCTCCCAGGACACCACGCTGACGTATTCCTGGACAGCTGAAGGGATGAGGCACTTGAACACAGCAACATTACCCCGCATGGAGCGCTGGTCGGCCACACGGACTGTGTAGGGCTCCCTGAACACTAACGTGTGAAGAATAAAAAAGCCCAAGTTAGACAAGGAATTGGTATTTGATGATAGTGATGTAGGACATCATAAGTCATAACAAGCCAAGATCAAGAAACAATATTGTGAGAGCTTAGTAGTAAGAGAATAGTAACTTGTTCAATGCATTTTCCAGAGATCAAGATTAAGCTTTCAAATGTCATGTTTTGTCACTCCAAAAGTCAAACACCATTGTTATTAAATTTGAAAAAAAAGCAACACCAGCAAATATTTTATCATTTGGAGATCTTTAAATGTTACACTCGGTGATGGTTGCAATGTTTCTACACTTCCTATTCACTGCATATGTAGCCAGCATTACAATAAAAGTTGGTGGGGGTGTATTTAGTTATAGGAAGAAGGACATCAGGTTTCTTCCTCATTTGCATAAAATTACAAGTATTAACCTCTTCATACAAACCAAGGGTGAATGGTGCAACATCATGCCTTTGGAAACTAGAAAAGCAGTGAAAACAAAACAAATATTGTTGAAAATGTTGAAATGAAATTGGAATATATTCACCACCTTCACGCATGTTTACTCACCCAGCCACAGATTCACCATTCAATTTGACTAGAATAGACTATCTGGTAATATATTTGACACACTGAGAACATGGGAGAACCACCCAGTCTGAAAAAGGTGCAGGATGTCATTAGCAAAACGGAGAACAACAAGGCTGCTGGACCTGACGACATCCCAGCTGAGGTCCTGAAGGAAGGTGGACCCCATCTCCTTAACCACATTCATGCTCTGCTTCTCAAAATATGGGGAGAAGAGGAAATCCCTGCACAACCTAGGGATGCCTTAGTCATACCCTCCTTTAAGAAAAGAGACAAGGCAGACTCCGGGAATTACCATAGCACTTCCCTCCTGTCCACCACAGGAAAAGCCCTAGCTCGGGTTCAGGCCAACAGACTTATTCCCCTGTCAGAAAGTATTCTTCCTGAGTCTCAGAGTGGATTCCGCCCAAACAGAGGCACTACAGATATGATTTTTATTGCTCGCCAATCACAGGAAAAATGCCGGGAACAAAACCAACCATTATACATGGCCTTCATAGACTTCACCAAAGCCTTTGACTCAGTGAACCGTCAGGCCCTCTGGCTGGTTCTGGCAAAGACTGGCTGCATAGAAAAGTATATTTGAGTACTACGACTGCTGCACAACAACATGTCTAGTGGAGATAAAACAGAACCATTCAGCGTGGACACCAGAGTCAAGCAGGGATGTGTCATTGCCCCAACACTATTTTCTGTCTTTATCACAACTATTCTCCATCTCATAGGAAAACATCTGTCCCAGGGAGTCAAAATAATGTACAGAACCAATGGACAACTTTTCAACATCAACCAATTCAGGGATAAAGGTCGAACCACCATCGTATCGATCAAGGAGCTGCAGTATGCAGATGACAATGCCATCATAGACCTTTCAGAAGACGATCTAAAGCGTATTCTCACTGCCTTTACAAAGGCGTACAAACAACTTGGTCTGGCCATCAACATAAAAAAGGCTCAAATTCTTCATCACTCACCACTGAACAGTAGCACCCCCGTCTTCCCCCCAAACATCACCATTGATAATATTAAACTGGAAAATGAGCACCACTTCCTCTATCTTGGTGTAACTATCTGTCATCTAATGCTATCATTGATGATGAAATACATCACCGCCTCAGCCTTGCGAGCAGAGCTTTCTCAAGGATAAGGAAAAGGGTCTTTGAAAATCGCGACCTCCAGGCAAAGATCAAAGTCCTGGGGCCTCAGGTACAAAGACTTGCATGAATTTCCTGCTGAAAGATGACGTATGTTTAAATCAAGAAAACGGCGTAAGCAAAAAAAAAAAAAATCCGGATGTATGAAAATGTCCGGACGTGGGAATCCAAGCACATTTTCTTTGTACACACTGATCTACTTGAAATTGAATGCACGTGAGGAAATACCGGACTCCTCCCTTGATACGCTTCCATTTGAATATGCAATTAGATGCAAATAGGTATGCACATAGATATATACAAGCGCTGCACGCTTGATTCTCCTGTATCCACGATCAAAAATAATGGATTTAATGGAATTTCATGGACTTTGAGTTAGAGGTGCTGCTGAATGAGGTAGAGGCACGTAAAAACATTTTGTTTGGCACGCTGTCCTCCGGCATTAGCACTGGATACAGGTAATTCAATAGCCTGCTCACAGCTGTAGAAGATTAATTTACTGTTTCCTTCAGACAGGGATAAGAAGGAGATGTTTTTAACTTTGACGTGTGTGTGATGAATTGGCCCCTTTGGGGCAGAAAGACAGGCCCAAGCGCTGAACTGCAGTGTGACATTTATTAACAAAGAGAACAAAATTCCAAAACGGTGCTGAACAGACAAAAGGCAAATAAGGGTAACTTACAATGAGTGGCACTCCAGAGCTGGAGAGGCTCTGGAGGAGAAGAGAAGTAGACTTGGAGAATTAAAGTCCATTAAACTCCAAACAGCCCAATGTTGCCGCACACAGACAATGAACAAGCAGTGCTTAAATACATGGAGGAAAATGAGCTGCAGGTGTGAGTCGTTGAGCGAGCAGGTGACCTAATTAGACTAACTGCTCACAGCTGAAGTGACAGAGGAGCAGACTGTGAGCAGCCCGTGAGCGGCGTCTGGGGAAGAGGAGGCATAAGTGTCCACAAACCAAAATATAGACTGAAACTAACAAAATCAAACTAACAGATATGCAAAACTTAGAAATACAGTGAGAGTCTGAGCTCTGTGAAAACATATGCTCAGACACATGACAGAGCCCCCCCCTTTAAGGGATGGATTCCAGACACCCCCAGGTAACACCCAAAAGGACCCCCCCCCCCCCCCCAAGAGAAAGGAGTAGAGCAAAACACTACCCCAGGAGGGAGGTGGGGGAAACAGACTTCTGAGGGAAAATACAAACCCCACTCCTGACCCGCACCTGTGCAATACTAGACCCCTGGCCCCTAGGTCACAGAATTACACAGTTCGGGTGGCCGACCAAAGTCCCAGGCCAGCCGGATGGCAAGGTGGTATGAGTCAGTTGGCCTGCCAGAGAGTATGGACCACCCGACCCAGCGGCTCAGTCTTTCGGGCAGCCGGCCAGAGTTCTTAAGCCACCAGGACTGGAGGGATGACCCAGGAGGTGGTCCCCTCAGGGGAAGTCCCAATGACGGAAAACAGGGCTGGAGGGGGGGGGGGAACCACAACAGTGTCTGGTGGTGGAGGAAGGGGGACCATGACGTCCTTGGGCTGGCCAGTTGAACCTTCGGTGATCATGGGTTGAGACACTGTAGCACCCGCGATGGCTTCGGGCTGGAGCTCTGCAGTACCCAATGTTGACCCGGGTCGGAGCGCTGCAGCACCCGCGGTGGGCCCGGGCTGAGCCAACGCTGCACCCACGGTAGACCCAGGCTGGGCCAACGCTGTACCCTTGGTGGGCCCAGGTTGGGCCAACGCTGTGCCCTTGGTGGACCCAGGCTGGGCCAATGCTGTACCCTTGGTGGGCCCCGGGCTTGGGCGTAGTGCCCATGGCGGGCCCAAGCTGGAGCGCAGCACCCACGTTGGACTGATGCTGGGGCGTAGCACCCACTACGGTCCCCGACCGGAATGCAGCACCCATGGAGACTCGGACCGTGGAGGAGGAACTCACACGATGACCTCGGACAGAGGGGAGGCTGCACCCACGGAGGTCCAGGGCTGGGACGGAGCACCCAAGACGACCTCAGCAGGGGAAGCTGGACCCACAACGTCCTCAGGTGGCCTGCCTGGACCCACGGAATCATCTGGCGAGACTGGATCTTCCCTGGCGACCCTGGAAGAAGGCTCAGAACAAACAGGAAGAGGTACAGGGTCAGGGTCACCGGCAGCAGCAGAGCCCGGCAAGGTGAGCTCAGGCGCCGCTGATGGCTGCACCCAACTCTCCTCACCAAGAGCCAGGCAAGATTTCTCCAGGATGGAAAAGAGAAAAAAAAAAAGAGAGAGCACTTGCCTGAGCTTGAGCTCCACTGCCGTCCAGGACTCCATCGATCCAGAAGACGACGTCTCAGGCCCGGTCTCTTGTAGGCCTTTTCCACCAAAACGGTTCCAGTGCTTAACTGGAGCCAAAGCCTGACTGGCATCACTTCTTTGGTTTTCCACTACCTGAAGCACCATTCGCAGGCTCTCAAAAGTGGGGCTATCATGGCCCCAGCTCCTACCTGGGCCAGCGGCAGCACCAGTGGTTATGTCCACAGTCATGGGCGTGGTTAACTGTCCAGCTTCAAAACATTACTGACTGCCATGTTGCATTCCAAAAAGCAGAGCAAGTGATGGATTACAAAACCAAACAGATTTGGAGTGAAGAGGAGACACATTTCTTCGCTCTATGGACATGAGCAGAAGTACAAGATGAGCTGGAGGGGGCCACTCATCTGATAAACTGTTTTGGGGGATAGGCCAGCCAGCCGGACCATCGTCACTGCCGTGGATTAGTCTGTACAACAAACTGCTCAAAACACACTAGTATGCGTATTGTCTTTAACATGCAAAAAGTTAACGAATATACAGTATATACACATATATCCGCTTGTATTGATATGTAACAGCCAAAGTGTGGATATATATACGTAGTATACTAAAATACTATAATATTTTCTGTTAGCTATGCTAACAAGCTAACAATACTTTTACTACAACCAAACGTTTGTCCTCGCCATAAAGAAATGAACAGGCCGTCTTTGCTGACAAATTTATATTGCTTGTATTGATATGTAACGGCCAAAGTGTGGATATTTTTTTAGTCACTCTTGTGCCTAATAGTATTTTCGGTTAGCTATGCTAACAAGCTAATAGTGTTTTTACCACAAACGTTTCTCCTCGCCATAAAGAAATGCATGTTTGAGAAACTAGAACAAAAATCTTAGCGTCTTACAGAATATTTTGTTAGATATCCGGTGCAAAATACGCTGTGTTTGTTCAGTATCAATACTGTTTACTGTTGTCTCAAATGACGTTAGTGGTGTCACCATATATCCTGAAATGCTCATTTGAGAGAATACGAGAACAAAAATCTTAGCGTCTTACAGAATACTTTTTGTAATAAAGATATCCAGCGCAAAATATGTTTTTGTGGTATCAATACTGTGTATGAATTGGTGCCTTGCGTTGTGTTATGAGAGATTTTTCTACCAAAGACACTAGTAACGTTGTCTTTTTTACTATTTTGGTAATATTTCCATAATCTTGGCCCTTTTTTTTATTAAATTTCACTCATGTTTAATTGTGTGTTGTGTAACCATATTTCATCTAATCCTTCTCTTACTTTATTGCGCAGTAGCCTGGTGGAGCACCTACAATGTCATTGTACTGTACAACTGTACAATGACAATAAAACCTATTCTATTCCTATTCTTCTATTCCATAATCAGACATGTAAGCTTTGCTAATGTTGATACTGAATAAAATTGCATTCTATGTCTGCACATATAATGGAAGGCTTAAGTTGTACACTGCACAAACTAAAACTCTTTTTTTGTATTTACAGATTTATCACAACTAGATGATGAGGGAGAACCAGCCAGACCTGTGGTGTCCAGCTCACCTTCACCAGCACCAAGCTTGTCCTCCACCTGCTCTTCCTCCTCTTCTCATCAGACCAGATTAGGTAATATATGTTCAGGTCATGACCCATTCACACAAAGGAGGGAGTGAATTAAACCAATTATACACTTGAATTGAATGTTGTGATGCCACTAACACTAAATGGATGTTGAATCGACACATTCAGTCTTGGATTGATGATTCCTGCATTTTTCAGTGTGTGGTTATTTTATATTGATCATTTTTGTACTTTAAAACAGGGAAACAGAAGTGGGACACAAACATGGACCTCCTTCTTTACTACCTGGAGAGGTCAGATGAGAGACAGCAGGAGCAGAGTAGGAGGGAGGAGCAGCTGACCTCCGCTTTGCTGCAAAGCATCCAGAAGATGGAGGACAGGACCAATACCCTTGTTGGACTGATGGGACATGTTGTGTCTGTGTTTGAGGGACTGCAAACAAAGTAACTATCACAGCACTGATATTTTTGGCTGTGTGTACATAATATTTCTTATGTAGCAGTCTTAAGTTTTTGTACATTTTGTAAATAAAAGCTTTGTTTCCTTAAGTGTTTTTCTGCTTCTACATTAAGTAATTGTTATCCTCACACCAAACATATGCATGAAATGTAAAGCTATTTAGGACAAACAATGCAAATCACTATAACATTTTAGTGGTGGGAAGTGAAAGTACAAGTACTGAATTACTGCACGTAAGTTCATTTTTTCAGGTATTGGACAATATATCAGGTATTTGTGGACTTACTCATATTTTTGATGACTTTTTTTCACATTTTGTAAAGAACAAGCAGCAACAAACTTTAAATCTATGCACTTTTTCTGTGAAAATGTTCCAAGTTGCCAGCTTCAAAAATGATAATGAGTTTATATTCTTTTGACAACGTACCACATGACATTCTATCAGCTCTGGACAAGATCATTTCTGGGGAAAGTAGTTTTAACTTTTACACTTTAGAGTCTGTGTCTTGTTACCCCTACATGGTGGCACAGTGGTTAGCACTGCGGCAGCACAGTTTACCCTTGGCCGGGGGATTGTGGGGATCGTGGGTTCGATCCCAGCCCCCGACCAACAGTGATCTGTGTGGAGTTTGCATGTTCTCCCCGTGTTTGCGTGGGTTTACTCTGGGATTTCTCCGGTTTCCTCCCACATGCCAAAAACATGCAGGTTAGGTTAATTGGAGACTCTAAAGTGGCCCTAGGTGTGAGTGTGTGAATGGTTAAGGGATAGCGCCGTATCGTGGCTGCTTCATCCGTCCAGGTGGTGGATGCCCTCAATTTTCAATTTTTTTTCCGGTTCCGGTTCTGCCGGACCGGCGGCGCCACACGAGTTGGCTGCCTTTTGCAACTGCCTTTTTTTATCTTCCTTCTTCTTCTACACCTTTTACTCTATATATATATCACGGACACACAGATCGTCCCAAAGGTCTCCCGAGTCGGCGGACGGAGCCACTGTTTACAGCAGAGAGACGATACAGCAGGGCAGAGCTAGCTAGCAGCTAGCACTCAACCGCCACCCGGTGCTAACGGAGAAACTCGACATACCGAGGAACTGTAGCGAAAACGACGCGGGTGCCGGGCTGGAGTTTAGGCGGCGTGCAAAAAATATAAGACAGAATAATAAAGAGCGATGGCAAGAACCAAGCAGACCGCCAGTAAATCTACTGGAGAAAAAAGCCCCCCCCCAGGAAGCAGCTAGCCACCAAGGCTGCTCGGAAAAAGCGCTCCGGCCACCGGCGGAGTGAAGAAGCCTCACCGTTACAGGCCCGGTACCGTGGCTCTGAGAGAGATCCGTCGCTACCAGAAATCCACGGAGCTGCTCATCCGTAAGCTGCCCTTCCAGCGCCTGGTGAGGGAGATCGCTCAGGACTTCAAGACCGACCTGCGCTTCCAGAGCTCCGCCGTCATGGCTCTGCAGGAGGCCAGCGAGGCCTACCTGGTGGGTCTCTTCGTGGACACCAACCAGTGCGCCATCCATGCCAAGAGGGTCACCACCATCATGCCCAAAGACATCGAGCTGGCCCGCCACATCCGCGGAGAGAGAGCTTAGACTTTCTGCTGCACATTCACCAACCATAATGCTCCGCACTGTGTGTCTATATATGTATATATATATACTGTATATTAATATGTACATATGTATACTAGCTGTTCTTGTTTTTTCTTGCCTTCTGATTGTTGCTCTGAGTGTTGCTATCCCTGTGCTGTTGCAATCCTGGAATTTCCCCATTGTGGGACTAATAAAGGCTTATCTTATCTTATCTTATGAATAAAAACTTGAATCAGTACTTTAACCAGAATAGATGACATACAAGTACAGAAGGCGTATACCTTTAACAACTATGTAAATGCGCCTATAAAATATATAAATACACCATAAATACTTTAAAACAGAGTACACTGAGGACTGATTGTCAGCTGAATGTTTTATTCATGAATTATTTTGAACTACTTCACATGTTATATTTTGTAAATGATATGGCAGGCATTAAACAGGTTATTGCTCCCCACTGTTAAAATACTCCATTAAAGCTGCCCTAATGTCATTCTACACTGGCATGGTCAGGTAGTGGTTGAACTGGAGGCTGACTGTGATCAGGTGTGCCTGGAGCAAAGTTGTCACCATGTTCCTCACACATGTCAAGTATGCAGCAGGTGAGCACCATTTTCTTGCTCAGCTCCAGTCTGCAGTCATTCCTTGTCAGGAGGGACCTCCATCGTCCTTTCAAGCCGCCGAAAGCCATTTCCACAACTGAACGTGCACGGCTCATCTGGTAGTTGTAGTTACGTTGTTCAGGGGTAAGTCTGCCGGTGTCCGAAAAGGGTTTCATCAGGCACTTTTGCATGGGGTCGGCTGGGTGGTGAAATCCGGTGTCGTGCCAAAAAATGATCACCATCTACAGGAAGCAGGAGCACCTGCTTGTTAAAGGTGGACTGCCAGGTCTCAGTCCACCTACAACGTGTCTAAATGTTTTGAGGTTTTATCACATCTGAAAAATTATAGTGCTCGCCAAAGTGTTGCAGTTTGGAAAACAACATATAGAATTTATCTGATTGCAATATTTATGTGCAAAAACGTTGTTTGGAGGTACATAGAATATGTATTGATACAGTATCTTCATGTATATACAGTATGCAGTAAATCTATGTATTTTTCCATGTAACCTTGTGACTGCATTATTTTAATTGCTTTTAATCCTAGATCAAGTTTGTTTCGGGTGCAAAACGCATCATAAGTGTTAAATATATCTTGTTGTACCTAACTAAGTACTGTTTATCTGTTGAAATATATATTTAACGGCTAATATAAATCCATAACAATATGGCCCCTGGCGATCATTTTTTGGGCAGCTGATCACTTTTTGGCATGACATAACAGGCGACCTCCGTCTCGTAATGTGCTGTAACACCACCTATTACAGAACTGACATAAATATTATGTTTAAAAGTGTAGTCAATGCTCGCGCTACAGACTTGATCTAACAGCGGCTGATAACTGAAATACTGATAATTACCGATCTCCTTAAACGTAGCCGCCGTTCTCTGCCATTAAGACTAAAACTGTTTTTGGATGGTAATAGAGGTTTAGAGTAATAAAAGCAGCGCTCCCAAAGAGACAACAAACTCCTTATGTTGACAAGCTAGCGCTGCTACTTCTTCTTCTGTGGTGTTCTGCGGGGTTGCATAAAGGTGCTTCACACTACGTAATGATGTAGACCTGACATAATCCCCGACTAGCTTCATATCGGTGGAAAACCAACTGGTTCTTATGAGGCACTACAGTTGAACTGGTTAAGCACTGGCACCAGCCCCAGAACCAAACTAGCACTGGCTCTTATTTTGGTGGAAATGAGGCATTGGAGGTCCAGATCCGGTTCTAACTCTGCTGTGGCGGCTTCCGCAGCAGGCATGATGGTTGTTGCAGTCCGGGGACCCCCAGGCAAAGTGGCCCACACTGGTGGCTCATCCGACGTGGCAGATGAGGGTTGGCTCACCGCTGGCGCTGGTTCCTCCAGGGCCACAAGCTCCCTCTGCGTCTGGCGGCTCGATCCCGGGGTCAGCACACACTCAGGGACCACAGGAGAGGACATAGAGAGGGCTGGTGAGCAATTTGCAACAGCAACAGGTGGGGAGAGCTCAAGGGACTGCTTTTCCTAAGCCTCCCTACTGGGAATCAGGCAAGGCATATCATCATAAATAGAAGTAGAATGAAATAAAACTTGCCTGTTTTCCCGGATCTGGATGTTGCCTGCTGCTGTATATGGAGCGTCGTCCCTCTCTGTGGCCAAGGTGAACTATGGCCCCTCTGTGGATTGTTGAGGAGCCGCCCCTGTAGTCACTGGGACGGATGTAACCGGGGAAAACATGGAGGACCTCTCGGCAGTAGGAAGACACATTGAGGGGACGGAATTTGCAGCAGCAGCAGAGACAGCAAAGGCTGACGGGACAGCCGGCGAAGGAGAAGGAGAGAGAGGAAGTGCTGCAGGGATTGTCGGGCTCGGCGTAAGAATAATGGCTGCCGAAGGGGTGGCGGAATTACTCCAGCGGTCCGGAGAGGGACGACGTTGCCGCCATGGAGCTGACGGCGCAAGCAAGGAGGAGGCAGATGGCATTGGTTGGAGTGGAGGAAGGGAGAGTCTTGCCACCCGAGGATGGAAGCGCACGCTGGTTTTGACTTCCAGCAAGTTGGCTACTCCACCCCAGCACAGCTTCTCGTCCTTGCAGGATGAGCAGTTTCAGGCACCGATCGCCATGTCCTCGATCGTGGAGACAAACTCCAGCTCATCCCACCTCCACTTCCTCCTCCTCTGATCTGGTTCGTCTGCAGGACACATGACAGCTCTGCCAGACAGGTGAGTGAAAAAAGGAAAAAACGACAAAAGACAAAAAGCACACTACAGCAGCTGGGCCCTAACTTGGCTTCAACATTTTGTCATGAATTGGCCCCTTCGGGGCAGAAAGGCAGGCCCAAGCGCTGAACTGCAGTGTGACATTTATTAACAAAGAGAACAAAATTCCAAAACGGTGCTGAACAGACAAAAGGCAAATAAGGGTAACTTACAACGAGTGGCACTCCAGAGCTGGAGAAGCTCTGGAGAAGAAGAGAAGTAGACTTGGAGGAATAAAGTCCATTAAACTCCAAACAGTCCAATGTTGCCGCAAACAAACAATGAACAGGCAGTGTTTAAATACATGGGGGAAAATGAGCCGCAGGTGTGAGTTGCTGAGCGAGCAGGTGACCTAATTAGACTAACTGCTCACAGCTGAAGTGACAGAAGAGCAGACTGTGACCAGCTCGTGGGGGACGTCTGGGAAAGAGGAGGCATAAGTGTCCACAAACCAAAATATAGACAGAAACTAACAAAATCAAACTAACAGATACGCAAAACTTAGAAATACAGTGAGAGTCTGAGCTCTGTGAAAACATATGCTCAGATATGTGACAATGTGTACACTGACGTCTGCAGTCATCCTCAGAAGCGTCAGCTGATCACTGTGATTTGTAGTGTGTATAGCTCAGTGGTTAAACTGCCAGCTTTCAAAGCAGAAGGTTCAAGGTACAAGACCCATTGTGATCTGTTTTAGGGACCCCAATGGAAGTAAGTGTGCACACTTTCTTGTGTCAGTGCATTGTTTTTAAATGTATGTTGTATCTTTTATACAGTTATTTTAAACAATGAATGAATCAATGAATCAATCAATGAATCAATCAATTTGTGACCAGCTGGTTGAATTAAAGGAAAACGGTCACGAAAAAGAAGACAATATGAACCTATTTAGTGGGTAGTCATGGTCACCTGTCAGATGAAAGCGGATCATATTAGACTCGGCAAGTACATACAGTATTTTATGTCTAAAATGCAAATCTCATCCTTTATAGTTATATACAACTTACATGGATTACACACAATACTTCTGTAAATGAATGAAGTGCGCTGGGGAATGGGTGACACTGTTGCATTTTAAACTTTACTCATGTGTTTATTGATATAACTACTGTACACACAGAGGAAATGGGGGCTTGGTAGAATGCTGTGAAACTGTAGTTTAATCAGGAAAAAAACAAAGTCACTCACTCAAACCACGGCGTTGCAATAAAGCCTTGAAGACTGGGTGATATCTGTGGGGCGCACAGGCGCGTTGTGCATGAGGTGGGTTATTATTAGGACAATTACATGAATTTACTCACCAAGAAGCCACCCATCCACACAATGCCAGCTTGTAGTTTGTTCCCAACAATGCTGTTCATTAGAATCATTAGAAAAACTGGCTCTCGCTGCAAATTGTACTTTGGTGTTGGCCTGTTCAACTGCATTGTATAAGAATATGATGTACCTGGGTGACAGCTGGATAATGCCATCCCACACAGCTGGCATAGCTCGGCTCAGGGTTGACTGGGAAATTCCCAATTGGTTTGCCAGCTCCCTCTGGAATGCCCGTTTCCAGAAACCCCAGAGTTGTCAGCACCTGCACTGGGACAGGCAGCACACGGCTTCTTGCCGTGTCACGCTCCAAGAGCAGCCGTAGTTCTGTTCAGCTCAGTCCTACAGGGACTGCCCATGGAAACCTAAACTGGCTGACAAATCAGTCATTATCCTGAGGCAGAAAATCTTCTGTTTCTAAATACCCTTTCTCTTCTCACTGCACGATTTGCAATATCCTCTAATCCTCTGTTGTTAGAGGCATTTTCTGCACTTCTTTGCACTTGCTTTTAGATCCACTCATCTAATTGCGCACACTTGGATGTTTGTTCATCATGTGTCTCTGGTGTGTATAATCATTTTCACGTCATTATCAGTCTCCCAACATCACCTCTAAGGGTCGCCAACGGACCAATAACAGTAGAAACGTACATACGCCAGCCATGAAGTTGGCGTGGGGCTGCACATATTTCCACGGTCATTTCATTCTTGATACATCTGAAATTTTCCGTGGAAAAGGACATACGCCAAGTTTTTTTGTGTAAGTGCCCTTTGTACATGAGGCCCCGGGTCTACAAAGTAGTATTGCTCCCCACTTCTTTATATGGGTCGGAAACTTGAACCACATACAGTAGGCACCTGAAAGCATTGAGGCACATCATCAGAGGTACCTCAGAAAAATTTTCAGGATAAGCTGGGAGGATTGACACACCAATATCAGCATCCTGGAGGAGGATGGCATCTCCTCCATCACTGCCACCATCGCCCAACTTCAGCTTAGGTGGACTGGCCATGCTGTCCACAAGCCTGGCCATCACCTCCCTAAAGAAGCTCTGTACTCTCAACTTGTTGAAGGAAAATGTCTTCCAGGAGGCCAAAAGAAGTGGTACAAGGACAACATTAAAACAAACATAAAGATGTGTCACATAGACCTTAAAATTTGGGAAGATAAAGCAAAAAATAAGGTGACCTGGAGAAACCTTGTCCGTGAGGGTGCTGCACAATATAATGATAACCTCCATCATGCTGCAGAAGACAAGTGCAGACTTAGGAAGGAGAGAGCATCTACCAAACAAGCCCAACCCAAATCCACTACCCCCACCTCTTTTGCCTGTCCACATTGCACAAGAATAAGTGGGTCCAGGATTGGCTCCTACGCTCATCTATAGACCCATCAGGACCAAGAGGGAGGATAGTCATAGTCGGCTACGAGAGACCGCCAATGATGATGATATTCGACACATATACATAAGACAAAGTGTTTAAAGTGTCTAAAATTTTCATTTTTTTAGTCTCTTCAGACCCAAACTCAAGTCCCTAATCTGAATGGGTGAAGGTATTTTTAATCAGCCAATCACAAGTAATGAAGCAGTAAGAGTTTGTTTGATTTGGCAATTTAGAGAACTGAAGGCATGGCTTGTTGGTTTGTGACATCACAAAACCCAAAATGTACAATCGGCTTGTTTCTTTTTGAGTTTAATGAAATAAAAAATAGTGTGTTTCTTTGTGAAGTAAAAGTTTGCTATTCTAATGGCACACATGGGTGTATTTTACAAGAATAAAACAAATAAAAACAACATTTTGCAGTCAATGGGACTATTAAGATATTCTTTTGAGGGCTAAAAACATTTCAGTACAATCTAAAACCAAGTTTCCAAAGTGGTATCCTCATGACTGTTTGTGCCAAAACAAAACAAAAAAAAAATCTGTTTTATTTAGAAACACACTGCAACCATTGAATTATTTTTTAAAATTTTGCATCATAAACTGCTTTCAGTGCATGGCTTAGCATGGGCTGACACTGCACAGCTGACATCTGTCCCATTAAACACACAAAGGCAGGGGTAGTGCATAAAGTTGTTTGGTGATATGTTCATTCACATCAGGTCAGTGTTTCATTATTCTGGACTGCAAGGAGGGATGACTTGAAGCTGCATTGAAGGGGGTGCACAGCGAGTTGCCTGTGGCCTTTGTAAGAGCATTGCCGCAGATGCTATGAGACGGCGAGGAATGGAAAGTTGCTCTCAGCCGATGGAACTGTCACATGTAGGCACCAGACGTCGAAAACACACCCTCTGCACATGGCATCCAGAGCACTAGTCTGTGAATCCGTGCCAGTGTACAGGGAGGATGGTGGTGGTGATTAAGACAGGCTTAATAATGGAAACAGTAGCCCGTAGCAGTCGTCTGATTGGTGAGGAATGTGAAATGCTGATTCACAGCATAAATTTTCATTTAATAAATTAAGTAAAGTGAAACTGGATTAATGAATTATTTTGGTAAGAAGGAGAGACAGGTAGTTCAAGGGCACGCTAGGTAGACTGAATGAGCAGAGAGCCGTTTTCTTAACATAACTGCACACATAGATGGTGCCTTAACGCCATCTTGATTTAATTTCTAGAAAAGAATTTCCGTAGATTTTTTTTTTTGTAACGAGGCTATCTGGCATGTGTGAGATGAGAAAAAAAATGGAATAACAGGAATAAGGTTGGGTCTTAAAAAAGGCTGATATTGGGGAGTGTTTCTGGCAATCTATTAACACGACTCTCTTTAGAAAAGAGGACAGTAATGACTTAACAATGTAAAACACACACAATACACACACAACATAGGGAGTGGCCCCTGTGTGTTCACTCTCCCCCAGCTCTCCAGTGATATAATTAACACCTAGCCTGAAGCCCAGTTTCCTTAGTCATTAATAATGCTTTATGCCAGCCACCACTGTCACTGGAACTCAGTAGAACCAAAGCCGGTGTCCTTGTCCGAATGGTAGAGAGTTTTTCACCTTAAAGTTCAAGGAATAATCCCCCAGGTGCTTGACTATTGTTTTTCCATAATTCTGCTTAATTCATAAACAGTTTAATCTTGGAGTTAATGTTTAAGGAGAACCTATAATTATTTTAGAAATTTCACTTTTTGTCAGATATACTGTAGTGCTGTGAGGAAACTATTTGCTCCCTTCCTGATTTCTTATATTACGGCATATTTGTCACACTTAAATTTTTCAGATCATCAACTAAATTTTAATATTAGACAAAGACAATCCAAGTAAATGCAAAATGCAGATTTTAATTGATGATTTAATTTATTAAGGGAAAAATGCTGTCCAAACCTACCTGGCCCTATGTGAAAAAGTAAATGGTTGTAAACTGGATGTTGGCGGCAACAACTGCAATCAAGTGTTAGCGATAACTGGCAATAAGTCTTTAACATCGCTGTTGAGGAATTTTGGCCCAATCTTTCTTTGTATAATTGTTTTAATTCTGCCACATCTGGGCTTGAGCTTGATGTCACGAACTGATGGCCAGACATTCTCCTTCAGGATTTTCTGGTAGAGAGCAGAATTCATGGTTCCATCAATTATGGCAAATCATCCAGGTTCTGAAACAGCAAAGCAGCCCCAGACCATCACACTACCACCACCATGTTTGACTGTTGGTATGATAATCTTTTTATGAAATGCTGTGGTAGTTTTACGCTAGATGTAACGGGACATGCGCCTTCCAAAAAGTCCAACTTTTGTCTCATCAGTCTACAGAACATTTTCCCAAAAGTCTTGGAGATCATGAAGATGTTTTTTGTAAATGTGAAATGTGTGTTCTTTGTGAAATTTGTGTTCTTTTTGGTCAGCAGTGGTTTTCGCTGTAGAACTCTCCCATGGATGCCATTTTTGTCCAGTCTCACTTTTTCCCTTTGTCCTGTCAAACAGCTAGGTAAGCAGAACAGAAATCTGCTTCCCTTATTGTGCCAAACAGATTTACTTTGCCAAAAGGAGCTTTATACAGCAGCCGTGGACAAAATTGTTGGTACCCCACTGTTAATGAAAGAAAAACCCACAATGGTCACAGAAATAACTTGAATCTGACAAAAGTGGTAATAAATAAAAATTCTATGAAAACTAACCAATAAAAATCAGACAGAGCTTTTGAATTGTGGTTCAACAGAATTACTTTAAAAAATAAACTCATGAAACAGGCCTGGACAAAAATGATGGTACCCCTAGAAAAGATTGAAAATAATGTGACCATAGGGACATGTTCAACCAAGATGTGTCCTCTAATTAACATCACAGGTGTCTACAAACTTGTAATCAGTCAGTCGGCCTATTTAAAGGGTGACAAGTAGTCACTATGCTGTTTGGTGACATGGCGTGTACCACACTAAACATGGACCAGAGGAAGCAAAGGAGAGAGTTGTCTCAGGAGATTAGAAAGAAAATTATAGACAAGCATGTTAAAGTTAAAGGCAATAAGACCATCTCCAAGCAGCCTGATGTTCCTGTGACTACAGTTGCACATATTATTCTGAAATTTAAGATCCACGGGACTGTAGCCAACCTCCGTGGATGTGGCCGAAGGAGGAGATGGAATGGTAACAAAAGAGCCCAGAAAAACCTCTAAGATAAGAAAAGATAAGATAAGATAAGCCTTTATTAGTCCCACAATGGGGAAATTCCAGGATAGCAACAGTACAGGGATAGCAACGCTCAGAGCAATAATTTAGAAAATAAGAAAATAAGAGCAGTGAATATGCATATGTACACATAAATACATAAATATATATGCACAGTGCGGAGCATTGTAGCTAGATGCAATAAACAGCATAACCGTCTATTTAGTTATCCTACATAATATGAATATGTACCCATACATATTGTCACCCTCGGTAGCGACTGATATTGTCCTAGTTGTATACTGGAGGGGACCATTTGTGTAAGTCTGTCGCGTCTTTTGCATTCAATACCATTAAGTCGTCACATTTTTTGTTTTTTCTTTGCTATCTCTGCGAGCAGCCCTGCTTAGGTTATAAAGTCTGACAGCCATAGGTAGGAAGGACCTGCGAAACCTCTCGGTCGCGCACCTAGGATGATGTAGCCTACTGCTAAATGAGCTCCTCAGTGCGTTCAGTATGTCCTGCATAGGGTGGGACTCGGACTCCAGCAGAGATGACAGCTTAGCTACCATCCTTCTCTCTCCTATCTCCTCTACTGGGTCAAGGTGTTGCCCCAGGACAGAGCTAGCTTTCTTGATCAGTTTGTTCAGTCTCTTCCTATTGGCTGCTGTAATGCCACTGCCCCAGCAGACCACTCCAAAAGTGATGGCTGACGCCACCACCGTGTCATAGAATGTCTTCAGCAGCACCCCTTGTACACCAAAAGACCTGAGCCTCCTCAGTAGGAACAGCCTGCGCTGTCCCTTCTTGTAGAGTGCGTCGGTATTGTGTGACCAGTCTAGTTTATTGCTCAGATGAACACCAGGTACTTGTAGGATGTCACTATCTCAATGTCTGTTCCCTGGATGTTTACTGGTGCTGTGAGGGGTTGTCCTTGCCTGCGGCAGTCCACCACCAGCTCCTTAGTTTTCCTCGCGTTGATCTGGAGGCAGTTCCAATGGCACCAGTCCATGAAGTCCTGGATAAGTCCTCTGTACTCAGCTTCACCTCCGTTGGAGATGAAGCTGACGATCACAGAGTCGTCAGAGAACTTCTGTAGATGGCAGTGTGTTGTGTTGTGTGAGAAGTCCGCAGTATAAAGGGTGAACAGGAAGGGAGCCAAAACCGTTCCCTGGGGGGGGGCCCGTGCTGCCGATGATCGTGTCGGACACACAATCCCGGGTTCTCACAAACTGTGGCCGGTTTGTGAGGTAGTCCAGGATCCATGATGACAGGTGCTGGTCCACCCCTGTGCACAGCAGCTTGTCCCTCAGGATCATCAGTCGGATGGTGTTGAAAGCACTGGAGAAGTCAAAGAACATGATCTTCACCGCATTCCCAGGCTTCTCCAGGTGGTACAGGGAACGGTGAAGGAGGAGGATCACTGCATCCTCCACCCTGATGACATGCTGGTAGGCGAACTGGAGTGGATCCATCGCTGGTCCCACCAGGGGGCGGAGGTGAGCAAGGAGCAGTCTATCCAGAGTCTTCATCATGTGAGACGTCAGGGCCACTAGTCTGTAGCTGTTCAGGTCTCTGGGGTGGGAAGTCTTTGGTACGGGTACCACACAAGATGTTTTCCACAACTGTGATACCCTCCCCAGCTTTAGGCTCAGGTTGAAGATGTGCTCCACAATCCCACACAGCTGGTCTGCACAGGACTTGACGAGCTTCGCGCTGATGCCGTCCAGTCCCGAGGCCTTCTTCGCCTTGATCTTCCTCAGCTCCGTCCTCACCTGGGTCTTAGTGAGGGTCAGGTTGGGGGGCTGTGTGCTGGGAGTGGGGGGGTGTTGGTGGAGTGGGGTGTGGACAGCAGGTCTCGATGACTATAGAGGCGGCAGTGGTTGATGTGCAGGCGGGGGGGAGGGTGGTTGGTCAAACCTATTAAAAAGCAGGTTCAGATTGTTTGTCCACTCCCTGCCCCCCGTGGCCTGGGAGGAGGTATTCTGGATCCCAGAGATGGTTTTGAGGTTTCTCCAGACCCTGCCAATGTCGTTCCGTAGCAGCTTGTCCTCCATCTTCTTCCTGAAGCTGTCCTTGCCTTCTCTGATCTTCCTCCTCAGCTCCCTCTGTACAGACTTCAGCATCTCTCTGTTCCCCGACCTGAAGATCCTCTTCTTCTCTCTCAGAAGTGTTTTTATCTCAGGGTTGATCCAGGGTTTGCTGTTCGAGCAAACACATTCATGGTGTGTGGTTTGTTGTTTGACCAAACACATTCATGGTGAACTCCAAGGTCAAGGTACATCAGTGTCAGATCGCACAATCCGTCGTTGTTTGAGCCAAAGTGGACTTCATGGGAGACAACTAAGGAGGACACCACTGTTGAAACAAATCATAAAAAAGCCAGACTGGAATTTGCCAAACTGCATGCTGACAAGCCACAAAGCTTCTGGGAGAATGTCCTATGGACAGATGAGACAAAACTGCAACTTTTTGGCAAGGCACATCAGCTCTATGTTCACAGACGCAAAAATGAAGCATACCAAGAAAAGAACACTGTCCCTACTGTGAAACATGGAGGAGGTTCTGTTATGTTCTGGGGCTGCTTTGCTGCATCTGGCACAGGGTGTCTTGAATCTGTGCAGGGTACAATGAAATCTCAAGACTATCAAGGTATTCTAGAGAGAAATGTGGTGCCTAGTGTCAGACAGCTTGGTCTCAGTCGCAGGTCATGGGTCTTGCAACAGGATAATGACCCAAAACACACAGCTAAAAACACCCAAGAATGGCTAAGAGCGAAACATTGGACTATTCTAAAGTGGCTTTCTATGAGCCCTGATCTAAATCCTATTGAACATCTGGGGAAGGAGCTGAAACATGCCATCTGGAGAAGGCACCCTTCAAACCTGAGACAACTGGAGCAGTTTGCTCATGAGGAGTGGGCCAAAATACCTGCTGAGAGGTGCAGAAGTCTCATTGACAGTTACAGAATTCGTTTGATTGCAGTGATTGCCTCAAAAGGCTGTGCAACAAAATATTAAGTTAAGAGTACCATCATTTTTGTCTAGGCCTGTTTCATGAGTTTGTTTTTTAAAATTCAAAAGCATTGTCTGATTTTCATTGGTTAATTTTCATAGAATTTTTATTTATTACCACTTTTGTCAGATTCAAGTTATTTCTGTGACTATTGTGGGTTTTTCTTTCATTAACAGAGGGGTACCAACAATTTTGTCCACGTGTGTATATATGTACTGTATATTATTTATAAACCCCTCTTGTAATAACTTTTAACCTGCTGAACTCTGTTCAACTTCCCTAAAAACGCCTAAAAATAACATACCAAAAGTAAATCAAAAGCTGTTCTTCAACCCTTTGCAGCATCTTCATGGGGTTAGTCTCATTTAAAAGAAAACACTCTGAATTTTTTGGCAAAACAGTCATAATCTCTCTAAGTGCTCCTGCCACTGAGTAACAAGAAAGTTTGCCTGGGTGTTTTCTTAGATACAAATGCTTTCAAATAACATACAGCTGTCAGATACTGGCTGGAAAACACAACAGAAATGTAGAACCAAGTGTTTTCAAGCTCAGGTCAAAATTTTGTAAAAATACCACAAAAAATGAATATATTACACAGCTTTTTTCTCAGGCTGTAACAAGGCTGTGTCTGTACTGGAAGACCGGAAATACAGCTTTTTTTTCAGTGCACACTGAGACGCACTAAGATGCAGAGACGTGACCGCCCGCGGAATTCACAGAGTTCAAGGGGTTAGTACTTAATTTAAATGGTTTTACCCATAAAGGAACCGACTGGGGGGGGACGGGGGGAAGAAAAGCGAGAGGAACAAACAGAGAAGAGACACAGACTAACACAACTGACAAAAACAGAAAACAAACTGTTTCTTCTACTGAAAAGGTCTCATTACGAGTCTGGTATCTACACCTGTTAAAGGAGAGAGATATGTGTGTGTCCATGTGTGTGCGTGTATATGAGAGCGTTGTAACATTCACTTTATACCGTTGTCATACCTGCCAACTTTTCAAACCTGAAAAGCCTAGTAGCTAGCCGGGGTCCAGGGGCCGATGCTAATGCTAATGCTAATAATGCTAATGCTAATAATAATCATGCTAATATTTGCCAAACAAATATTAGCATTAAATCTAGTTAAATGTAGCTAACAACCTCATATTTCTTCAACTTTCAAACCTGAAAAGCCTAGTAGCTAGCCGGGGTCCAGGGGCCGCAGTGTCAAACAAATATTAGCATTTGACATAGAAGTCACATATTAATTATATTAAAGGTGAAATATCTAAATCAATTGCAATACTACACAGAGCGAAATATTTGCTGAATCAACCCACATTATATACTTTGTATCATTCATTAATACTCCCATAAATGACATATTGTACTGAAGTATGGGGAAATGCATATAAAACAAACATATATCCAGTCTTTATGCTTCAGAAGAGAGCTATTAGAATAATAAACAAAGCTGCTTACAGGGAACCAACAAACCCACTTTTTCTTAAATTAAAAGCTCTCAAGTTGAAAGATCTGGTTGACTTTAAAACTGCAGTAATAATGTTTAAAGCTAAGAATCTATCACTGCCCGCAAATATCCAAAAGTTGTTCCAAATAAGGGAGAAACAATATCATTTCAGAGGAACATGTATATTTCAAAAACCTTCAGTGAGAACTACCACCAAGCAACACTGTGTTTCAGTGCAAAGAGTCAGATTATGGAACGATTTTGGACCTGAATTAAAATCATGTACAACGCTTGGACAATTTAAACAAAAACTAAAGGAAGAAATACTCCAAACATATATACAAGATGACATGTAAAATCACATAAGGATTGTCATATCCAGTCTGTGTTGTGTTGTTACTTAGGTTTTTTTTGTCACATTTTGTCTTAGCTTTGTTCTGCATTGTAATCGCTCTTGTTTTGTTTTTCTTTTGAATTTTTGGATGGAATATGGGTGGGCAATATAAGCTGCGGCTTCAGCCATCACCCATTTCAGATAACTTATGTTGAACTGTATAATCAGAGGAGTTCTTGTTTAATTTGACCTTGTTGGATTTTTTCGCCTTTGTTATATTATTATGTTTCTTTTTAATCTTTACTTTTAATCTATCCGAAATAAAGATTCATTCATTCATTAAATTTGCATTCAAAAGACTATCTTAACACTGCATAGAATTTCGAATAGGCCAGATGTAATGTATTATGAATACTAGAAAAGCACTCGGAGAGCGCAGACCTCCGCCAAGCGCCACAGTTCCCCCCATACAGTGTTTAACATCATAAATAAAATATTGAAAATGGCCCTATCTCGCAATGTTAAATAAAAAAAAAAAAAAAAGAATCCTTTAAAAAGTTCCTGGATCCAGACGGTGATCCGGATCACCACCAAAACCTAATCATCTGTAGGATACCCCATTTCTGACAATCTGTGAAAATTTCATGAAAATCCGTCCATAACTTTTTGAGTTACAGTGGGGCAAAAAAGTATTTAGTCAGCCACCAACTGTGCAAGTTCTCCCACTTGAAAGATGAGAGAGGTCTCCAATTTTCATCATAGGTATACCTCAACTATGAGAGACAAAATGAGAAAAAAAAAATCCAGAAAATCACAGTGAAGGATTTTTAATGAATTAATTGGTAAATTCCTTGGTAAAATAAGTATTTGGTCACCTACAAACAAGCAAGATTTCTTGCTCTCACAGACCTGTAACTTCTTCTTTAACAGGCTCCTCTGTCCTCCACTCGTTACCTGTATTAATGGCACCTGTTTGAACTCATTATCAGTATAAAAGACACCTGTCCACAACCTCAAACAGTCAGACTCCAAACTCCACTATGGCCAAGACCAAAGAGCTGTTAAAGGACACCAGAAACAAAACTGTAGACCTGCACCAGGCTGGGAAGACTGAATCTGCAATAGGTAAGCAGCTTGATGTGAAGAAATCAACTGTGGGAGCAATTATTAGAAAATGGAAGACATACAAGACCACTGATAATCTCCCTCAATCTGGGGCTCCACGCAAGATCTCACCCCGTGAGGTCAAAATGATCACGAGAACGGTGAGCAAAAATCCCAGAACCACATGGGGGGACCTAGTGAATGACCTGCAGAGAGCTGGGACCAAAGTAACAAAGGCTACATCAGTAACACACTACGCCGCCAGGGACTCAAATCCTGCAGTGCCAGACGTGTCCCCCTGCTTAAGCCAGTACATGTCCAGGCCCGTCTGAAGTTTGCTAGAGAGCATTTGGATGATCCAGAAGAGGACTGGGAGAATGTCATATGGTCAGATGAAACCAAAATAGAACTTTTTGGTAAAAACTCAACTTGTCGTGTTTGGAGGAGAAAGAACACCATACCTACTGTGAAACATGGGGGTGAAAACATTATACTTTGGGGCTGTTTTTCTGCAAAGGGACCAGGATGGCTGATCCGCGTAAAGGAAAGAATGAATGGGGCCATGTATTGTGAGATTTTGAGTGAAAACCTCCTTCCATCAGCAAGGGCATTGAAGATGAAACGTGGCTGGGTCTTTCAGCATGACAATGATCCCAAACACACCGCCCGGGCAATGAAGGAGTGGCTTTGTTAGAAGCATTTCAAGGTCCTGGAGTGGCCTAGCTAGTCTCCAGATCTCAACCCCACAGAAAATCTTTGGAGGAAGTTGAAAGTCTGTGTTGCCCAGCGACAGCCCCAAAACATCACTGCTCTAGAGGAGATCTGCATGGAGGAATGGGCCAAAATACCAGCAACAGTGTGTGAAAACCTTGTGAAGACTTACAGAAAACGTTTGACCTCTGTCGTTGCCAACAAAGGGTATATAACAAAGTATTGAGATGAACTTTTGTTATTGACCAAATACTTATTTTACCGAGGAATTTACCAATTAATTCATTAAAAATCCTTCAGTGTGATTTTCTGGATTTTTTTTTTCTCATTTTGTCTCTCATAGTTGAGGTATACCTATGATGAAAATTGGAGACCTCTCTCATCTTTTAAGTGGGAGAACTTGCACAATTGGTGGCTGACTAAATACTTTTTTCCCCACTGTATCTTGCTAACAAAGAAACAGACAAACAGACAAACCAACGCTGATGATCACATAACCTCCTTGGCGGAGGTAACTAGAAGACTAGAAATATAGCACTGTGTGACACGTGCGTAAATGACGGCAAAATCGCTCTGATATTTTATGTGTTTACATGATACACCAAGCATGACAAGGCTTGCAATTACACAGCACATGTTCTTCAGAATCTTAGGCATTATATAAAATGTATTCTCCCTTTAGATGTCGAATCCATGGTCCATTTGCCAGGGTTGAAGTGCAGTCGTGCGAACGTCTGCAGCAGTTTACATCGTGTTTACATCTCGCCATGTACGCACGCCTCTCCGGGATTTCGCGCGAGAATAGAAACCTCAATACCCTCAATAGCGATAGCGTTAGCTTAGCAAATGCTTCAGGTAAAGCGTAGCAGCGAACCACGAAAAAAAACGCTACTCAGTTTACTCACAGAGCACGGTGAAAGGCGAATAAAGGGGTATTTCTACTTCAAAAGCTGGTTCAACCAAGGTGGAAATTCAGCCTGTGCGTGTGCGTCACAAATGTTGATCCGAAATTCGCTGTTGGTTAGTTATTTTCGTGGCAAAATCAGCAACTTTGTCTCAGCACTGAAAAAGTGTGACCATCCCGGCCGCCATCACGTGTTGCTCTGTTCTAAATTTAGATACGATTCCTAGCGATCTCGTGTTTGGAATTGCTTTCGTGTTTTTTGTACGATTTAAAAATTTTGACTGAATTTTTAGTGAAAAACCGTAATTTTGATTAATAAAGCCATAACCCGGAATGGGGTCTTGAAAACCAGAACCATTACGGCAAAACCGGAGTAGTTGGCAGGTATGCGTTGTTCTGTAATACCAGAGGACACCACAGGGCGGTGCTACTCCCCTTTGGTGTTGACAGTGTAATAGCGTAGAGCTAAGCCACACAGTAGGAGAACTTTATAGTAACTGGTAGGTGTCGGTCATGTTGTCATGTTGCACATGCTAATTCATGTATGAATTGGGGTATGTAGTGCCGTGGAGACCTGGCTTAATGTGGTCTTGTTTAGAAGATAGAATAAAGCACCGATTGGAAGTATATGTTCTGTGTCTGGTGACTCTGTGCCGTTAGCTACTCCAGAGCCCATGCTAATGCATTAGCCTTGGCCTGCTAGCTCTCAGCCGACTCCTCACCACCCGTTACAATGTGTGCAAAGTAAGTGTGTGTATGTGAGTGGTTTGCCAGGAAATGTACAAAGAGGGTGGCAGGTCACAACAAACCCCCCGCCCCGAAACCCTGAGCAAGCAAGACAGCGCCACCAACCCCCACAGAGCACAAATGTCCCGAGGCCAACAAGCCCCAGGACAACCAGGCATCTGCCCCAGGAGGGACGGCTGAGGGAGGCTAGGCCACCAAGCGGCCAGCGCGGCACACCCCTGCCCCCAGACCGGCCAGCCCCTGCGCCCTCCAGTGGGCCCAACACCAGGCCCCAGGCGTTGAAAGGCCAGTGCCCCCCTCCCCCTTCCCCTCTGGCGCGGGCCCCCCCCATGCACCCCCGCAGCAGGTCTGCGCCCACCCCAGCATCCCCTGACACAGCCCTGGGAATCCCCAGGCCTCCACGCCCAAGGAAGGCGGCAGCAAAGCAGAGGAGCTCCACGTGGAGCCAGCACCCCCAGTCCAAGGGCGACCACATGGCCAGAAGGTACCAGTCCAGCACCCCACACACCCATTCCCATGCACTCACACCCTCATGCTCTCACATGCACCCACTCGCACTCACACACATGCACTCACTCACTCTCACTCGCCCTCTCCCCCACACAATCCCACTCGCATTCCCACACCCAGTTCCACCCACTTCCGTACCCTCTCAATCTTGCTCCCACTCTCCCACTCACCTTCACAGTCCCCCACACCCACCCACGCCTCCCTCCACCCACGCTCACCCATACACACACTCTCACTCGCGCTCCGACTCACTCACATCCACTCGTGCTCTTCCCTACACACTCACCCACACTCATTTTGTCTGTTATTGCAAAACTGATCATGTGCAGTCCAATCTGTCACTGTCTGCACCTACACTACCGCATCGAACTTGCAACTACGAGTATTACTGCTCTACTTCTTCTGTATATAAGATTGCTGGGTTTTATCGTTTATCTTTATTTGCACTATGGGATGTCTGGGTTTTATCTTTGTCGCTATTTGCACTATGGGTAGCATTACTGTACATAGACTGCTGTTGTTTTTCCAGCCTTATTCCTTTTTTTATATTGCACACACCACTGAAGAAAGAGAAACGGTACTGCAATTCTCCCGTATGTCCTGTACGTATAGAAGTATTGACAAATAAAATCTTTGAATCTTGACTCATTCACCCTTAACACTTGGGGCAGCCACGGCACAGATGTAGCGGGCATGAATGTGCACCAATGCCCGGTAGCGGCCGGGAAGACCGCTGGCACGGACAAGCAGCCACACCCCTGTCAACCCGCCCTGGGGTGGCCACGGCCACAAAAGTAAACCACTACCACCAATGCCCACCCGGAGCGACTGATTAACGGACCACCGCAAGCGCTCCGAGATGCCACCCGACACACAAATACGACCCTCCACCACCATCACCAGTCTCTTTCTTATTGTTGAATCATAGACCAGTGTCCAAACTGAGGCAAGTGAGTTCTGCAGTAGATGCTGTTCTGGGTTTTTGTTTTTGATCTGTTCTTGAATTTCTTTAGATCATGGCATGATGTTCTGCTTTTTGAGACCTTTTAGCCTACTTCACTTTGTCAGACAGGTTCTATGTAACTGATTTCTTGATTCAACAGATCTGGCAGTAATCAGGCCTGGGCATGGATAGTGAAATTGAACTCAGCTTTACAAAAAATGTGGTTAATCACAGTGAATTCATGATGTAACTGGGAGGGGGGGGGGCTACTTTTCCACATAGGGACAGGTAGGTTTGGATAGCTTTTTAAAAAAATGATATAATCATAGAAAACTGCATTTTGTATTTACTCAGGTTATTTTTATCTAATATTAAAATTTGTTTGATGATCTGAAACATTTAAGTGTGACAAATATGCAAAAATATAAGAAATCAGGAAGGGATCAAATACTTTTTCCACAGTGCTGTAGGTGATTATACCAAAAACATGTTAATGATAACAACTGAGCCTTCAGAATTCCAATTGTGACTTCATAATGCTAAAGATGCACTTTGCGCGTGCTGATAGAGCAGCTAATTAAGGCTGAAACTTGGCCTGTAAATAAATCAAAACTAAAAGATAATTAATTCCAATCAGGTCCTCCTTCCACTCTTTTTAATTTTTCATTTAAACAGCCCCTGCTCCTCATTGATGCCATCAACCTGCAGATCAATAGCAGGGATCGACAGAGTAGCCTCGGCTGTTGTGGCCGAGCCAATTCCTTCAATCATTTATTTACTCTCTGACTGACCCCTCTGCCTTCTGTCAATAGCAAGTAAAATCCCCGATGCACACCAAGCTGCTTGTAGAGTGTTTAAAATTGGTTTGGCAGCTTGTAAATGTTTGGAGCAATGATGACAGTCATCACATTTTGGTTCTGCTGGGGTTCAAATCCAGTCAAGGTCACCTCGGGTTTGTACTTGTCTCTGATCTCACCTTCCCCTGCACTTGTTTATCTTTAAGAAAGTGCTGTTCAACCACCATTAAAATCAGTCAAAGCAGCAGAGAAGTCTTGTATGGTAACATGCCCTTGCACACAACCAACTAACCAGCCCCAATAAGAGGCAGCTGCTGTGATTGCTTTGTTATTTATCACACGGTTCTCTCTGCTGATATGAAAGACAAGGAGAATGAAAAAAAATTACATATTCATCCTCTTAAGCCTTCTGACATGATGCAAATGGTAGCCCAACTGATTTGTGTGTAAATTGCACTCCCCCTCATCGCATGCGCAGCAGAATCATTAGGATGTTACTGATGCCTGACTATATGCAGCTTGGTTGCCTAGGAACGAGCTAAAACATGGGTCTGGGCGACTGGGCGCACTGGGAGCCAAGTCCTGTATCACTGTCGCTTCAATAATTAACGATGGGGAAACCAAATACTGCATTTACTTATTCATAAAGCAGGCGGTAAAAACACAGAGCAGGAGGAAAGCAGAAGTGGAGAAATATATAACGAAATGCAGATTGTAATGAATGAACGCAGGTTTCATTATGGAGTGAAAAAAGATGAGGAAAAAAATAACTGTGTCAGCTTGAGATTCAGCATGAGAACTGATGAGGGGCAGATGGAGGTAAGCGATCTAAACACCTGCTCTCCAGGTCCAGGCCTACGTTGGTTTGTGTGTTTTAGTTGGAACAAAAGCGAGATGGGGCGGGGCTCGCCGAACAGGTTGTTTCATTTTATTAAGTTTGTGCAAGGAGGTGTTAGGTGCACAAAACACAAACCCTAAGGCTAACTCAAATATATTTTCCTAGCTCAAACAACTGCAGGAACTATGTATGTGTACCAAAGGTGTGTGTTCATCATTTAAATGAAGCAAGATATCTGCACTTCTCCGTTCGATCCTATGGATTCATATAAGCATTTTTATTGAATATTGATAGGACTGGCAAATGAAACAAATTCTTTACTCTGAATGAGGAGGGAGAGATGATGGGCTATCTAAGACATAATGTGATCTTAAAAAAATCTAACTTAATAAATTCAGTATTTAATTTATTAATTATGCTATGCTAATTATTTTAATGTTTTCCCTGTTCTTGCACAGGTGTCTTTTAGTTGCTCTTTTTTTTCTAAGTATCAGAAACAAGCTAGTTTACTTCTTTAGCTCCTATGCACTTTACTACCTTAAGCCCCAGTCATGCAGGCCTTCATCAGTGGACACTTGTTATACTGGACCATGGTGCTATGTGACCTGGGCGGTACTCTGCTGCTTTAACTACTGCCCCTGCAACCTGGACCCCTGGATAAGCGGTAGTGGATGGATGGATGGATGGATTACTTTATGAGAAATGTAATTTTTTTGTACCAGAGTCAGTAGGTTATTTGAGAGGGGATGAGGGGGGATGCCATCCCACTTGTTACCAAAATGGCCCCAAATCAACCCCCTTCTTAACGTACCATTACCCCATTCCCATCCCCATAAATAGTGCAAGGATAGCTTAGTAACAAGTTAGAGTTACTACATGTACAGAAGTGTCATATTTATGAATAGATCTCACTGATTCTTGAGATTTGGGAAAGACGATAAAAAATTTGAAAAAAAAAATTGATGCTCAGATAAATTACACTACACGTATGAGTACACCACGGACAAGGATACTCTATGCTTTGATACACTCAACAACCTTTTGTCTTTTTTAAAAAATATGTGCTTTTTGCCTTTCTATTGCCTATTTTGTGTCAACAACGTCAGACACCAAAAACACATATTAATTTTCACTCAATTATCCCTGATCTACAAAACTATACCAAAAAATCTGAAGGGTGTCGATCATTTTGACAGATTACACTGAGGATGATCTATTCTATCTTTTACTTCTATCTCCCTCCTGTCCACTTTAATAACTAGAAAAGCACTCATAGAGCGCATACCTCTGCCAAGGCTCCTTCCGTTTCTCATGGATCACCTCCAAAATGTAATGGGTTCCTCTCTAGCCCAACAACCACCTCTGGTGAAAATTTCATCCAAATTCATCCAGTAGTTTTTGTGTAATCCTGCTGCACAAATACAAACAAAGTCCTTGGTGGAGGTATGCACTCTCAGATCATCACCAAAATCTAATCATCTGTTCCCCGTGCCATTACACACCTTTCCTGAAAATTTCGTCAAAATCCGTTCATAACTTTTTGAGTTATGTTGGTAACAGACAAACAAATAGACAGCCAGACAGACAAACCCTGGTAAAAACATTACCTCCTTGGCGGAGGTAATAATTAGAGGTGGTAGAAAAGATCGATTCAGTGATGGATCGCGATAATTGACACTAATGACAATGCACCAATCCCTAAACGCATGGATCAAACTTTTATTAATTATGTATACAGTGGTGTGAAAAAGTGTTTGCCCCCTTCCTGATTTCTCATTTTTTTGAATGTTTGTCACACTTAAATGTTTCAGATCATCAAACAAATTTAAATATTTGACAAAGATAACACAAGTAAACACAAAATGCAGTTTTTAAATGAAGGTGTTTATTATTAAGGGGGGAAAAAAAATCCAAACCTACATGGCCCTGTGTGAAGAAGTGATTCCCCCCTCTCCGTGTTAAAACATAAATTAACTGTGGTTTATCACATGTTTGGAAAGCTGAGTTCAATTTCTCTAGCCACACCCAGGCCTGATTACTGCCACACCTGTTCTCAATCAAGAAATCACTTAAATAGGACCTGCCTGTCAAAGTGAAGTCAACCAAAAGATCCTCAAAAACTAGACATCATGTTGCAATCCAAAGATATTCAGAAACAAATGAGAAACAAAGTAATTGAGCTCTATCAGTCTGGAAAAGGTTATAAAGCCAGTTCTAAAGCTTTGTGACTCCAGAAGACCACAGTGAGAACCATTATCCACAAATGGCAAAAACATGGAACAGTGATGAACCTTCCCAGGAGTGGCTGGCCGACCAAAATTACCCCAAGAGTGCAGCGACGACTCATCTAAGAGGTCACAAAAGACCCCACAACAACATCCAAAGAACTGAAGACCTTACTTGCCCCAGTTAAGCTCAGTGTTCATAACTCCACCATAAGAAAGAGACTGGGCAAAAATGGCCCGCATGGCAAAGTTCCAAGTCGAAAAACCACTGCTAAGCAAGAAGAACATAAAGGCTCATCTAAGTTTTGCCAGAAAACGTCCTGATGATCCCCAAGACTTTTGGGAAAATAAACTGTAGTCTGACGAGATAAAAGCTGAACTTTTTGGAAGGTGTGCATCCTATTAAATCCTGCGTAAAAGTAACAGCATTTCAGAAAAGGAACTTCATACCAATAGTAAAACATGGTGGTGATAGTGTGATGTTCTGGGGCTGTTTTGCTGCTTCAAGAACTGGAAGACTTGCTGTGGTAAATGGAACCATGAATTCTGCTGTCTACCAAAAAATCCTGAAGGAGAATATCTGGCCATCTGTTCATGACCTCAAGCTGAAGCACACTTGGGTTCTGCAGCAGAACAATGATCCAAAACACACCAGCAAGTCCACCTCTGAATGGCTTAAGAAAAACAAAATGAAGACTTTGGAGTGGCCTAGTCAAAGTCCTGACCTGAATCTGATTGAGATGCTGTGGCATGACCTTAAAAAGGTGGTTCATGCTTGAAAACCCTCCAATGTGGCTGAATTACAACAATTCTGCAAAGATAAATGGGCCAAAATTCCTCCATAGTGCTGTGAAAGATTCATTGTCAGTTATATCAAATGCTTGATTGCAGTTGTTGCTGCTAAGGGTGGCCCAACCAGTTATTAGGTTTAGGGAGCAATCACTTTTTCACACAGGGCCATGTAGGTTTGAATTTTTTTCCCCTTAATAATAAACACCTTCATTTAAAAACCAAATTTTTTGTTTACTTGTGTTATCTTTGTCTAATATTTAAATCTGTTTGATGATCTGAAACATTTAAGTGTGACAAACATACAAAGAAATGAGAAATCAGGAAGAGGGCAAACACTTTTTCACACCGTTGTATGTGCAATGGATTTGTGTTACACTTACAAATGAAGGGTATAAAGCAAACTGGATTTGTCACAATGAGAGAATCAAATTTTAAAAATGGAAGAAAACAAGCACCCCACATAGTGATTTTCATAAACGTAGAGTTATCCAGACAGGTGCTTGTGCTATTATTGGACCACAATCAGCATGCACAGAAGAGGGTGAGAAAGAGGGGGAGGGACAGAGCGATGTGAAGATGTGAGGAGAGGGATAGTGAGGGGGTGGGGCAGAATTTTTTTTGGGGGGGGTGTCACACTGCAAGCTGTCAGCTGTCATCATTCTCCTGCGCCACCTGAGACGGGGCATGCCACACCCTGGCGCTCACGCCTCTGTTGCCCATAGCAACGGCAGGGTTTTGCACGCGTGTGAGCCCGTGTGCTACGTGCACCTATGGAGGTAATGAGGTGCACACGCATGCACGTGAGCCCTGGTTATGGAGCTGTGGAGTTGTGGTTGCCTCAGCGTTTAATTGATTAATTGTTGTAATTATTTGGGAGGGAAGGTCATCCCAACACGGAGGCTGGCTATAAGGTCACTCTCTCACTGGAGGGACTGTCTTCCTCTGGGGACCACAAAGGCCATATGGACATGTTTGTATGTGTGGTGTTGGTGGTGGTGAGGGGGACGACCCACCTGAATTATGTAGAAAATGTTTTTGGTATGAGAAAGGTAGAGAAATGCTGACTGTCTCTTCGTGCAGAACTGATTAACACAGTCAAAATGTCTGCCTGGCTATTGCCATGACCTGAAAATCTACTTCTTTCAGACTCTTTTTACATCTTTCCATGTCTGTAGCTCAGTCTCTAAAATCATTCCTGCCAAACACCCTGACAAAGAGCTGGCAACTAAACACCATGAGCCAGCTTGAGGAGAATGGCTCTCTGTGTGTGTGTGTGTGTGTGTGTGTGTGTGTGTGTGTGTGTGTGTGTGTGTGTGTGTGTGTGTGTGTGTTGCAGGGGACTTTCCAGTTCATGGACAGATGGAGAGACCAGGAGACAGGAGGCTTGCTGGCATGAGCTACACACAGGCTGGTGTGTTTGTGTGTTTGAGTGGATGCGTGTGTGCTCGTGCACATCGGTGTGAACATACATGCCCATGTATCAGTTGTATACACGGGTATCCAGTGTGTAGCACATGAGGTCATGTGCGAGTGTTTGTGTTTTTTATGAGTGAGTGTGTTTGGAAGTGTGAGGAGCGCAGTAACACCTTTCCTCAGCGTGTTCAGCACCTCTCTCCAGCTTTGACCTTGGCAGGTAGAGCGGACAGGTCACCAGACCAACTGTTAATGTGGCTTCGAGTTGGGCTCCTCGAGCGATTTTAATACACCTGGTCAAACTGTGAAATTTTGAG
The DNA here is from genome assembly GCA_020510985.1 of Pholidichthys leucotaenia. Lineage (NCBI taxonomy): Eukaryota > Metazoa > Chordata > Actinopteri > Cichliformes > Pholidichthyidae > Pholidichthys > Pholidichthys leucotaenia. The sequence goes on along the minus strand of CM035847.1, from coordinate 210,243,765 downwards.
GCACCACTGAGAGTAATTGTTTGTTGGAATGACAATTTGATGACAAAACTTGGAAATACTGGACTTTAGCTGGTCATTTTAATATGTGGTGAAGTTAATTGTTGGCAAAATTTATAGACATTCCTTTCATTACAATATTTATCATTAAGATCCAAATCAGGACAAGAAAATGCTCATATTGTAGCACACATGTTCAGTGTCAATCATGTAGCCACACCCTTAAGAATAGCTTGCTTTATGGTCCAGCCTGCCTTAAATGGCCTCATGATTATCTCTGCCAAGGAGTACGGGTCTGAATCTTCAGTGGCCTCGGCATTCGATTCCATTACGATTTAGAAATTAATAATTCAAATGCAAAAGGAATCACAGTGCATCTTGATAAATATCTCTGTTGCAGCTTCAATTCAGATATCGGCATTTATTTTTGTAGTTTATGAAAAAAACTGATTTTCTTTGCTTTACTACATGACTACTTTTTTTAGGGGATGGGAACTCGACAACAGCTGACCCTGCACCTGGCCCCTCCCTGCAGCGTCCCCACTGAGGGGGCAAGAACCACTGGTCCCCAGAGGACCCGCCACCGACAAAATCACCGACATTCCCTGCGCAGAGGGACAAAACAAAACATGGTCAAAGGACATTGAAAATCATACAGAAATGACCATGCATGGAACTAATGCAAAATGGTGTGTATGAGACTAACTTGCTATTGTTGTCCAGTAATTGTGGAGAGGACCAAGAGGACTGGAGCTGTGCGAGCAGCACCAGCGGGGACTTGGTCCCAGGCTTACTGATGGTCTGGAGACACCCTCCGGCCACAGACAGCCCGAGGCCCTGTGCGTTTACCACTCTGCTGTGTCAGCACCACCCTGATGCATGTGCGACCACACACATGTGGTGGTTTCCTCCCACAATCCACAGACATGCATGTTAGGTTCAATGGTTGTTCTAAATTGTCCCTAGATATCTGTCTCCTATAGGCCCTTAGAATAGAGGGTTAGTACTAGTGAAGTGCTTTGAGTGGTCTTTGAGACTAGAAAAGCGCTACATAGGTGCAGGTACTTACTTACTTATACAACATACAATTGATCTGGCCGTTCCTCTCCACAACCATGACAGCACCAACATCTTAATTTTTAGGCATTATAGGACACAGCCGTGCAAGCACACAGGGAGAAGCCAAGGGGAACTTATACTACCATTGGCCAGGTGTGTGTGCCCACATACTGGCAAAGGACAGCAGAAGCGGCACGCTGCAGTGATACATTTAACAAGCCCGCAACCGTGCGCACGTGACAGCAGTTTTCAACGTTACAGCATAAACTTTATTGACAGGCAGAGGTTGCCGAGAATTCAATCAGTAATATTCTGCATCGACGCAGAAGCCTGCATTGCGATGCATCTGAGTCAAGAAATTTCCACACCTCTACCAAGGAGGTGTTTTCATGTTGGTTTGTTTCTTTGTCTGTCTGTTTGTTAGTAGGATTATGCAAAATCTACTGGATGAATTTTGATGAAATTTTCACCAGAGGTGGCTCTTGTGCTGCATATGAATCCATTACATTTTGGAGGTGATTCAAGTCAGGATGATGATTCTGGATCCCTTTTTCACTTTCTTTAACGTTGCGAAATAGGGCCTTGTTAGAGGAACACGCTTTCTGAGTGCCCTCTAGTTTACAAATGTGGCACTATGTTTTATTAAAAGTACAATGTGTACTATTTGGGACTGGGTTTTTAGTGACACCTGGTGGTAGATAAGTGAACTGCAGGCCCATTCAGAGAAGGCCTACAGGATGGACTTCCAACCAAAGCAGCGGAGGCTATAATGTTTATTCATGGGTTTTGAGCTGCAGTTTGGGTTTTTTTGGTTTTTTTAAGAAAACACAATCAGACTGGAAGTATAAACTCATAAAGCCATTAATGACAGCCAGAAAACAACTGCCCTGTCTACAACATTGTGCTGATTTCACAACATAAGCTTATCTTTTTAGGTTATCCTTAATACACTGTAAACACACTTGTGTGCTATGCTTGTGCCCAACTCTTACCTGCTTTGATGTGGATGCTGGGGCTTCGAATCTTGCCTGCTTGGTTCTCGGCAGTGCAGAAGTATTCGTTGTCGTGGATAATGCTGTTATAGGCAGAGGGGGAGAAAGGGTAGAGCTGGAGGGTGCCGTTGGCATGCACGTGGCGGATATGGGGCACGTCATAAATGTCGTCTCCGGCAGCCAGGTACCAGCGCAGGACGGCATGGGGGGCGCCGCCCGCAGGGCAGGGCAGGGACACCCCCACCGAGCTGGAGAAGGTCACCCGCTGCAGGGAGGCGTTCACAAAGTACAGTCGCGTAGAGACAACATCCTCACTGTTGACTGTCAGGGTTGAAAGACAGGGAGACAGTTTGTTAGCCAGTGTTTGTGTGGCACAGGGGTAGCATTCATGCATTTGCCATCTACGTAAAAGGACAGACAGTATCTGAACATTTAAAATACTGCTGAGTGATACAGTAACCACAAAATGTATGCCACAACATAATAATTTTTATATCTTTTGACACATATTGTACAACCTAAAAGAAATATGCAGCAAGATATTGCATTGTTCATAGTCACATATCATTCTATTATTATTAGGAAAAAGCACTGCTCAACAATGTGGAGTCCATCTGTCTCTATTCTTTGCTACATTTGCATAAATCCAAAACTGGAGTGTGTGCAATTGCAAAGCTTAGGCACTTTGTTTACAATAGTTTTTTTTTAATCAAAATGTTAAAAAAACTTCTTTTTTCAGCTGCTCCCTTTAGGAGTCGCCACAGTGGATCATCTGCCTCCATTTCACCCTATCCCTTGTATTTTGCTCTGTAACACCAACTCTCTCCATGTCCTCTTTCAGCACATCCATAAATCTTCTCTGTGGTCTTCCTGTTTCCCTCCTGCCTGGCAGCCTCATCTTCAACATCCTTTGTCCAGTATATCCACTACCCTCCCCTGCAGATGTCCAAACCATCTCAGCCTTGCCTCTCTTACTTTATCTCCAAACAGCTCAACCTGAGCTGTCCCTCTGATATACTCATGTCTAATCTTGTCCCTCCTAGTCACTCCCAATGAAAATCTTAGCATCTTCAACTCTGCAACCTCCAGCTCCAATTCCTGTCTTTTTGTCTGCGCCACCATCTCCAAACCATGCATAATCGCAGGTCTCGCTACCGTCTTATAAATCTTCCCTTTCACTCTTTGGTATGCTTATGTCACAAATCACCACTGACACTCGTCTCCACCCACTCCACCCTGCCTGCAATCTTTTCTTCATCTCGTTTGTGTTGTTTTCCATTGCTTTGGATGGCTGACCCCAGGTATTTAAACTCATCTACTTTCACCACCTCTACTCCTTCCATTTCTCAACATTACACCTGCCTCTCATTCACACTCATGTATTCTGTCTTGCTTCTACTGACTTTCATTCCTCTTCTCTCCAGTGCATACTTCCACTTCTCCAGGTTCTCTTCCACCTACTCCCTACTCTCACTGCAGATCACAATGTCGTCTGCAAACATCATGGTCCACAGAGACTCCTGCCTGACCTCATCTGTCAGCCTGTCCATCACCATGGCAAACAAGAAGGGGCTCAGAGTTGATCCCTGATGTAACCTCACCCCCACATTGAACCCAACTGTCACTCCTATAGCACACCTCACCACCATCTCGCTGTCCTCATACATGTCCTGCACCACCCTCACATACTTCTCTGCCACTCCTGACTTTCTCATGCAGTAAATCAAAATGTTAAAAAAACACTTAAGATAAAATACTACACATCATTGTCTAGCATGTACCAAGACATATGGGCACCATGGCTCATTGATAGTAGGGATGTTAATGATTAATTGACTTCAATGAGTTGCTGATAAGAACAAAATTAAATTAGTTGTCAGTTAACTGATAACTCAGCAGTCCTTTTCAATGGGAATTTATTCTTTGAAATGTAGTGGTGTCGCTGTCCAGGTGGGGCGCACAAAGTCACTCATTGCCTTCTTTCAACCGAAACTAAAGAAAAAGAGCAGAAGAAGACGCCAGGCCCCCAGAGCGCATGCACTGTGCAGAGTGAAATTCCTCGTCCTTCCAGGGTACGTCAGAGAGTCAAAGCAAGTTCCAGTCGCACACGAACTTAAAGATCCACCTGCCTGCTTCAAATCAGCTGGGCAGAGAAATGGACTGGCCCAAGGAAAAAGACTACATAAGCAGAAAAATCCATCCCCGCTGCCTTCAACCCGCCTCTAGACGCGAAAACAGACAAGACCCAAATTATCACTGAGGTAACATTTCAACACACAGCAGCAGAGGAGCTGGGTTTGGACTAACAGGACAGGCTGGCATCAGCTTCAGGACAGCCAAAGATGGCCAGAGAGCTGCTGCAGACTCCGGGGGAGCAAGTGAAAAAATGCTCTTATAGAAACCTGTCACTATCAGCTGCTGTGATATCTGTACTGTACTAATGTACAATGACAATAAAGCCTATTCTATTCTATTTGTGCAATTGCGGCACCAGAAGTTGCACTAGACCTTTTTGTTATCCATCATTTTGACAGACAGGCTTGTAAAAATTATCATAATTTATTATTATGTCATTTTATTTGACTTTAATTAGATCACCCTCAGTATAATCTGTCAAATGACAGACAACATTCAGAATTTTCAATCATTATTGAAAAGAATCTGTCAATAAAGGACAATTTTCTGTTAAAACAATCTCTGTGTCGCACACAAAGTTGTCTGCTGCAGCTTCAAAATGCATATAATCTGTCACAGTAACGACAGGTAGGCAGCCTTCTGATTCATTACTACTCTACTGCTGTGCTGTGATGTGATGACAGTGGCATCTACTTCATTGTGTGTTTATCCACATTTCCTAATCAAATGTCTGCTGAGGTGAGGTGACCAATGACTCAGGTTGCCTGCAAGGTCATCTAGCCCGTGTCAAGTAGAGCACATAACCCTATCAGACAACAGATGGAGGCCAGATCGTACTGGGTTTACCTGGACTGGGGGTACTCTGATAATGTTAATCATGCTACAGATGAAGCAGCTCATAATTTATTTTCCTGTTAAAACAGTCTACTGTTGCATCTCAGCAAATCAGAACACTGTGAAGGTTAATTTTTTTGTAATATAACCAAAAAGATAAACTTTTATATATTTATTACACAAAGTGAAATAATTCAAACCTTTTTGAATACATTTTATGACACTGGTTATAGTTTTTTTTAATAAATTAAAAATCATGACATTTTAATTTACTAAGCTGCATCAGCACATAGTACACACTATACAGTACAGAATTTGTTAAAACACAAAAAATGCCATTGTCTGTAGTAAAAAAAATGCAGATGGCACAATAAATCACTGAGGAATATGATGTTAATGTTTAATTCAGTATATCCAAAGGAGTAATTAACTTATGTTATAAATAGAAAGACTATTGTACAAAGGGAAATTCAGATTTTCAGGAAAACTGGCACTTATCAATTAATTGTTAACTGATCGATAAGGTGAATCAACTAATGATTAATGAATTAATCAATAACTTGCATCCCTAGTTGGTACTGTTGCCTAACAGCATGAAGGCTGCTGGGTCAAACTCTCTCATCAGCAGAGGCCTCTTGGGTTTACCCTCAATCTGCCAGTTTCCTCCCACAGTGCAAAGATATGCACATTAAGTTAACTGATGATTCTCAATTGGCCATAGGTGTCTATAGCAAGTAGTTAGCACTTTCAGAGTTCATTAAGATTAGAAAGGCACTGAACAAATAAATATACTAGTTACATTAACTATATATAAAAACACATATAGCATTATTATATGCAAATTTATTATATATTGCGTTAGTATCAATATCATGTATGGATGATATATTTAAAAATTACAATATAAATACTAATGCACTTCAAAAAGATTTAAATATTGTGAAAAAGTTTTTTAACAGTTGAATTCAAAAAGGTGCACTTTCTCATTTTCTAAATTCATCACACAAAGTGACCTATTTCAAGCCTTTTTGTTTTAAATTTTGATAATTATGACTACGCTCTTTAAATTAACTGAATCAAGATATTATATTTTTTATGAGATCCACTAGTAAATGTATCATTGTTCTTTTTGTAAGCATTTGTACAGTTACGAAAACAAATGTTTTGAATATGAGACATTTGTCAAAAAGACAAAAACACATTCTAAACAGATAAATATGAGTGATGGTGGGGGTTGTAAATTCTAAAGTTTTAATTTGACAAAGGGACAGTAAATTATTAGCATCATGAAATACGTGTATAAGCATCATGAGTCCTAGACAGACATGTACAGTGATGTGAAAAAGTGTTTGCCCCCTGCCTGATTTCTCATTTTTTTGTATGTTTGTCACACTTAAATGTTTCAGATCATCAAATAAATTTAAATATTAGACAAAGACAACACAAGTAAATACAAAATCCATCCATCCATCCATCCATCTTCTACCGCTTTTCCGGAGGTCCGGGTCGCGGAGGCAGCAGTTCAAGCAGAGAAGCCCAGACTTCCCTCTCCCCAGCCACCTGCTCCAGCTCTTCAGAGGGGATACCAAGGCGTTCCCAGACTAGCTGGGAGACATAGTCTCTCCACCGAGTCCTGGGTCTGCCCCGGGGTCTCCTCCCAGTGGGACGTGCCTGAAACACCTCAAGTGGGAGACGTCCAGGAGGCATCCTAATCAGATGCCCATACCACCTCAACTGACTCCTTTCAATGTGGAGGAGCAGCGGTTCTACTGTGAGCCTCTCCCGGATGACTGAGCTCCTCACCCTATCTCTGAGGGTGAGTCCAGCAATCCTACGGAGAAAGCTCATTTCAGCCGCTTGTATCCGCGATCTCGTTCTTTCGGTCATTACCCAAAGCTCGTGACCATAGGTGAGAGTAGGAACGTAGATTGACTGGTAAATCGACAGCTTTGCCTTAGAACTAAGCTCCCTCTTCACCACAACAGACCGGTACAACGTCCGCATCACTGCAGATGCTGCTCCAATCCGTCTGTCGATCTCTCGCTCCATTTTCCCCTCACTCGTGAACAAGACCCCAAGATACTTAAACTCCTCCACTTGGGGCAGGAGCCTGTCCCCAACCCGGAGAGGACAATCCACCTTTTTCCGGCTGAGGACCATGGACTCGGACTTGGAGGTGCTGATTCTCATCCCAGCCGCTTCACACTCAGCGGCAAACCGTCCCAGCAAGAGCTGTAGGTCATTGCTGGATGAAGCCAACAGGACAACATCATCTGCAAACAACAGAGATGAGATCCTGTGGTCACCAAGTATGACACCCTCCATTCCCTGGCTGCGCCTAGAAATCCTGTCCATAAAAATTATGAACAGGACCGGTGACAAAGGGCAGCCCTGGCGGAGTCCAACTCTCACTGGGAATGACTCCGACCGAGTGTTGGCAATACGAACTAAACTCTCACAACGGTCGTATAGAGACCGAATAGCTCGTAACAACAAGCCCGATACCCCATACTCCCGAAGCACCCCCCACAAAAATCCGCGAGGGACGCGGTCAAATGCCTTCTCCAAGTCCACAAAACACATGTAAACTGGTTGGGCAAACTCCCACGAACCCTCAAGAATTCTCGAGAGGGTAAAGAGCTGGTCCGATGTGCCACGGCCAGGACGAAAACCACATTGCTCCTCCTGAATCCGAGGTTCGACCAACGGCCGGACTCTCCTCTCCAGTACCTTGGCATAGACCTTCCCAGGGAGGCTGAGGAGTGTGATCCCTCTAAAGTTGGAGCACACCCTCCGGTCCCCTTTTTTGAAGAGAGGAACCACCACCCCGGTTTGCCATGCCAAAGGCACTGCCCCCGACCTCCACGCAATGTTGCAGAGGCGTGTCAACCATGACAGCCCAACAACATCCAGGGCCTTGAGGTACTCGGGGCGAATCTCGTCCACCCCCGGGGCCCGGCCACCAAGGAGATTTTTAACCACCTTGGCGACCTCAGCCCCTGTGATAGGCGAGTCATCCCCCTTGTCCCCAAACCCTGCTTCCTCTGTGGAAGGCGTATCAGTGGGATTGAGGAGATCCTCGAAGTATTCCTTCCACCGCCCGACGATATCCCCAGTTGAAGTCAACAGTGTCCCATCCGCACCATACACAGTGTGGACGGGGAGCTGCTTTCCCCTCCTGAGCCGCCGAACAGTTTGCCAGAATCTCTTTGAAGCCGACCGAAAGTCTTGTTCCATGGCCTCACCGAACTCCTCCCATACCCGGGTTTTTGCTTCAGCAACCACCCGAGCTGCACTCCGCTTGGCCTGCCGGTACACCTCAGCTGCTTCGGGAGTCCCACAAGCCAACCAAGCTTGATAGGACTCCTTCTTCAGCTTAATGGCCCCCCTCACCACTGGTGTCCACCACTTGGTTCGGGGGTTGCCACCACGAGATGCACCGACCACCTTGCGGCCGCAGCTCTGGGCCGCCGCTTCAACAACAGAGGTGGAGAACATGGCCCATTCAGACTCCATGTCTCCAGACTCCCTCGGAATGTGGTTGAAGTTCTTCCGGAGGTGGGAGTTGAAGACCTCCCGGACAGGGGCCTCAGCCAGACGCTCCCAGCACACCCTCACTATACGTTTGGGTCTACCAGGTCTGAATGGCTTCCTCCCCTGCCATCGGATCCAACTCACCACCAGGTGGTGATCAGTTGACAGCTCTGCACCTCTCTTTACTCGGGTGTCCAAGACATACGGTCGCAGGTCTGATGATACGATAACAAAATCGATCATCGACCTGCGGCCTAGGGTGTCCTGGTGCCAGGTGCACATATGGACACCCTTATGCTTGAACATGGTGTTCGTTATGGACAGACTGTGGTTAGCACAGAAGTCCAATAACTGAACACCACTCGGGTTCAGATCGGGCAGGCCGTTCCTCCCAATCACCCCCCTCCAGGTTTCACTGTCGTTGCCCACGTGCGCATTGAAGTCCCCCAGTAGGACTTCAATGCAATGACTTGGAGGCAAGTAGGACTTGCCTCCAATATAGAGGCAGCAAGGTGGGGCGATACAAGAATACCTACCCCTGCTCGTCGCCTCTCGCCCGGGGCAACTCCAGAAAAGGCCAAGCTCCAGCCCCTCTCCAGGAGACTGGTTCCGGAACCGGAGCTGTGTGTTGAGGTGAGGCCCACTATATCTAGCCGGTATCGCTCAATCTCGTACACCAGCTCAGGCTCCTTCCCCACCAGAGAGGTGACATTCCACGTACCAAAAGCCAGTTTAGAAAGCTTGGGATCAGTCCGCCAAGGTCTCCGCCTTTGACTGCTACCTAATCCACATAGCACCGGACTTCCATGATCCCTCCTGCAGGTGGTGAACCTACTGGAGGGCGGACCCATGTAACTCCTTCGGGCTGAGCCCGGCCGGGTCCCATGGGTGGAAACCTGGCCACCAGACGCTAGCCTTCGAGCCCCTCCCCCAGGCCTGGCTCCAGGGTGGGGCCCCGGTAACCCCATACCGGGCGGGGTACACTGAATCCTTGATATACAATTTATCATGAGAGTCTGTTGGATCGTTCTTAGTCTGGCCCTTCACCCAGGACCAGTTTGTCTTGGGAGACCCTATCAGAGGCAAATTGCCCCGGACAACATAGCTCCTGGGATCACTGGGGCACGCAAACCCCCCCACCACGATAAGGTGACGATCCATGAGGGGGTTAAATACTGGGACAGTTAAATACAAAATGCAGTTTTTAAATGAAGGTGTTTATTATCAAGGGTAAAAAAAAATCCAAACCTGCATGGCGCTGTGTGAACAAGTGATCACCCCCCCCCCTTCCCTGTTAAAACATAAATTAACTGTGGTTTATCACATCTTTGGAATGCTGAGATCAATTTCTCTAGCCACACCCAGGCCTGATGACTGCCACACCTGTTCTCAGTCAAGAAATCACTTAAACAGGACCTGCCTGACAAAGTGAAGTAGACCAAAAGATCCTCAAAAGCTAGACATCATGCTGCGATCCAAAGAAACTCAGGAACAAATGAGAAACAAAGTAACTGACATCTATCAATCTGGAAAAGGTTATAAAGCCATTTCTAAGGCTTTGGGACTCCAGCGAACCACAGTGAGAACCATTATCCACAAATGGCAAAAACATGGAACAGTGATGAACCTTCCCAGGAGTGATCGGCCGACCAAAATTACCCCAAGAGTGCAGCAACGACTCATCTAAGAGGTCACAAAAGACCCCACAACAACATCCAAAGAACTGAAGGCCTCACTTGCCCCAGTTAAGCTCAGTGTTCATGACTCCACCATAAGAAAGAGACTGGGCAAAAATGGCCTGCATGGCAAAGTTCCAAGACGAAAACCACTGCTGAGCAAAAAGAACATAAAGGCTTGTCTCAGTTTTGCCAGAAAACGTCTTGATGATGCCCAAGACTTTTGGGAAAATACTCTGTGGACTGACAAGACAATAGTTTAACTTTTTGGAAGGGGTGTGTCCTATTACATCCGGCGTAAAACTAACACAGCATTTCAGAAAAGGAAATGCCATATTTTACTGTTGGTATGATGTTCCTTTTCTGAAATTCTGTTTCTTTTACACCAGATGTAATGGGACACACACCTTCCAAAAAGTTCAACTTTTGTCTCGTCAGTCCAGAGAGTATTTTCCCAAAAGTCTTGGGCATCATCAAGACATTTTCTGGCAAAACTGAGACGAGGCTTTATGTTCTTTTTGCTCAGCAGTGGTTTTCGTCTTGGAACTCTGTCATCCAGGCCATTTTTGCCCAGTCTCTTTCTTATGGTGCAGTCATGAACACTGACCTTAACTGAGGCAAGTGAAGCCTGCAGTTCTTTGGATGTTGTTGTGGGGTCTTTTGTGACCTCTTGGCTGAGTCATTGTTGTGCTCTGGAGGTAATTTTGGTCAGCCAGCCACTACTGGGAAGGTTCACCACTGTTCCATGTTTTCGCCATTTGTGGATAATGGTTCTCACTGTGGTTCGCTGGAGTCCCAAAGCTTTAGAAATGGCTTAATAACATTTTCCAGACTGACAGATCTAAATTACTTTGTTTCTCATTTATTCCTGAATTTCTTTGGATCGCAGCATGGTGTCTAGCTTTTGAGGATCTTTTGGTCTACTTCACTTTGTCAGGCAGGTCTTATTTAAGTGATTTCTTGACTGAGAACAGGTGTGATAGTAATCAGGTCTGGGTGTGGCTAGAGAAACTGAACTCAGCTTTCCAAAGATGTAATAAACCACAGTTAATTTATGTTTTAACGGGGAAGGGGGGGGTCACTTTTTCACACAGGGTCATGCAGGTTTTGATTTTCTTTTACCCTTAATAATAAACACCTTCATTTAAAAACTGCCTTTTGTGTTTACCTGTGTTATCTTTGTCTAATATTTCAATTTGTTTGGTGATCTGAAGCAAGTATGACAAACACACACAAAAATGAGAAATCAGGAAGGAGGAAAACCCTTTTTCACACCACTGTATATGTAGATGACAAAACAACAGTCGAGGCAAAACTAACCAATGTGTCATTTTTTTTTACCAACCCCCAATTTTAATGTAGTTTTTGAAATACTTTATAATATTCCAATAATGTAATCATTGTGAATTAGCTGATGATATAATCATGGAAGTGAAAATCGGATACTGTGCTTTGTTTTTACACAATTTAATGCACTTGTTCTGTGGAATAATGTGAGGGGACTTTCTCTCATTTCACAATAAACACAAACTTACAAACATTCATTACACAAGCATGCATCCAGAGGCACCCAGGTCACCTCTACCCAAACAAATTCTTTCCTGTTTGCCTAACGGCAGTCATCCATCTCATCCCATATGCATTATCCTAATATCTCTAATCTAATACAGGAATCCATCGAGTCCTTTGGAAATCTGCCTCTCAATAGGAGGGAAAATGGGTCACCTAATTCAACCCCACTGCCACCTTTATCTCTTCAGTTTATCATAGCAAAACAATGGATTTACATAACATATCTTTGTATGAATATTTAAGTTTGGGTCAAATTTATCATACTGTAGTCAGGCCTCCATCTATAGCTGCGGAGAAAAAATGAGCACAGATGTTTGCTGTAAAACAATGCTGCTAAGCTGTCCCAAGAGAAACAGACCACCACATATCCTCTCACAACGCCCTCTTCTAGTTTGAAGTGGAGTGTATTGAGGCATCCTTAAAAATCAGAGTGTTTCTGTGGGCTGGCAGGGTTTGGGGGGGGCGTGTAGAGGAGCATAAAGAAGTGCTGAGCTCAACTTGGCTGGAGGCCAGGGGAAGACGCTGAGCCAGAGCCAGAGAAATTTCTTCTCAGACAATGATACTTAATTAATCCCTTTTCCTGGATTGTGTCAACAATGCCTGGATTAGCCCTATCTCTTTAATTCTCTGTGTGCAGGGAGAAAACAGGGTGTTGGCTATCAATGGAGAAATAAAGACACTATGCAGCGTCATTTGGGCTCTAATTCTTACAGATCCTCCACATCAATAGATGTCATTAGCAGTCAGCTACAAAATGAAAGACAAAGGGCTACTAGTTTCCTTTTAAGCTCTGAAAAATGGCAAAGAAAAAAAAAAGACATGATTGACATAATAGACATATATTGCACTGTCAAGTAAAAATAGTAACATGAGATGACATAACATGACATGAATATGATAAATCACACGAGACAAAGCTCAAAAGCAAAATGTGGGGATTAGAGATAAAACCTTGAGTGACATAAGGTGACTTCCATTCTCTTCTCTATTGTCTGCTGTCTGTTATTCAGTGCATCTATCCCCCTTCACGTGTCTCATCTGGGTTAGCTGGACTTTTTTTTTTTTTTTTGCACCATTTTCCATCTCACCTTCCGCCATTCCCAGATACTGGTCCAAAAAAAAAAAAAAAAAGCAAAAAACTAGCCCCACTTTTCTTGTCTTTTCCTGCCACAGTAGAACAAGGCAATGTTATGTGATTGGAATTTGTACGCCCGACACAGAGAGTTAAACCCACATAATCTCCTTTCACATTTAACACACAGATAGTTTAACCACTCTGTAATCATACTGCTGTGTGAGGCTGATGTCTGACTTCTGTGTATGGGTGTGTGTGTGTGTGTGTGTGTCTGAGAGCGAGCAAGAGAGAGAGCGAGAGAGAGAGAGAGAGAGAGAGAGAGAGAGAGAGAGAGAGAGATCAGGAGTGGGGCAGGAGTGCAATACTGTAGACAGGTTATGGCTGGCTGGTTGGGGGAAAGGTTCTCAAGTTCAAGTGCAAAGGTGTTTGGATCCACCTGAGTGACTGGGACTCTGTGTGTGTGTGTGTGTGGGGGGGGTATACGGGGACAGAGGGGTTAATGTTAACAACCGCCTTGGTTCTCGATGTCAAACTCAGCCACAATCAGAGACAGAGGTGTACCGAAGCACGCCATGGTCGCTGTTTGGCTGAAAGTGCAGAACGCTAGACTGTACAAACACGGGAAAAGATGGAGGAGGCAGTCACTGTCGAAGTGGATCCACTATTCAAAAACCTGAATTTAGGTCAAGTTCAGTCCATGCTAGCTTTTGAATGTATGTCAGTCACTCTTGCGGGCTGCCAGGCTGACTGATCTGCACTTTCAGTACCACGGAGAGAGCCACAATGGGTGAAGGAAACACGAAGAAATGCTTCTATAGCGAGGAAATAAAGAGAGGAAACTATTAGCAGATGATATCGTGACAATGCCCTCATTATCTGATAACATTTTCTGTTTTTGAAGACAAGTATTTTCAAGACAGAAAAGTATGTCGCCATGGTTGAAAAGTACTCAGAAGAAACAATATTACAATTCAAAAATCTATTTGCAGAATGTAATTCTGCTACTGCTTATCATAAAATATGGTTAACTTTGAAAATGTTGGATTCTAATCTTAAAAACAAACAAACAAACAAATGGGATCCTACAGGAGGGTTTCCATGAAACTATTTGATAGCATACTGTACAGTCATGTGAAAAAATTAGGACACCCCATTAAATATTCAGTTCTTTATTAAGAAATGTTCACATATCTATGGCTAACCTTGTTTTGTTTTATTTGCATTTTTTAACATTTATTTTAGCCATTTCAACCTCTTGCACTCCGGTGTACCGCGGATGGGCACATCTCTGCATCCTAGAGCTCACGAGGGCTCACGAGGGCGCACGAGAGCACACGAGAGCGCACGAGGGCGCTGCGTCGAAGAGCGCACTGAAAAAAAAAGCTGCATTTCCATTCTTCCACTACAGACACAGCCGCGAACAGATTAGATATGATTGACCTCTCATTCGACTAATAAGAGCCTTGAATTGGGTTTCTGAAACCTTGAAGAACCAATGACTGAAAACCTAGCAAGAAGGACCCGCCTACCAATGCTGCAAATGCAGCGAGCCAATTGAAGCACAGAAGTTCAAAAGCTGTTTTGTGTAAGGCTGGGTGAAGACAGACTGACTGCTGCAGCAGATGAAAAAAGGACCTGCAGGAAGAACCGCCACAAACCCAGCAGCATGGAGACCACCCACAAGTGCGACCTGTGTGACAGGGACTGCCATACGCGCATCGGCCTGTTCAGCCACAGGCGGTGCTGTCCCAGCAGAGTAGACGTTTAGGATTCTCTTCCATGGTCATCATAGACCGACGGAGGCCGACGACGAAGGCTGGGTGACACACACGCGTTCGCCAGTCTTTTTTTATTACTACTGTTATTTGTTTTGAAAAATCGTTCACCAAAACCGCAATCATGGAAGCGCAAAACCGCAATAATGGAATTATGTTTTGACCAGGTCACGAGACCATAACCATGAGTCCGTAATAAGCAGACCAGCTTCATGTTCGTCTGACAATGAGGAAGAGAAGTTCACCAGCTACGCTGCTGTTGTGAACAGGTAAGGTGTTATAAGCTAAATTATTCTTTATCCCTGAAAATTGTAATCAAAAATGACTTTTGACCGATTGGTAAATTACAACTGTGCGGCGCATGAAGTCCGAAGTCCGTGCACTGCGGTACACGGTTTGTGCGCCGCGTCCAGACCGTGAACGCCCCCCCCCGCTACTCTTCTGTAGCGAGGGGGGGGGGGCGCGGTGTCGCCACATCACCACATGACTATTCCGTCATGTAGCGATGGCCAATGTCCGTCCTCTGTAGCGGGGGGGTGGGAGTTGTTATCTTCTACATTACAAATATTTTAGAATAATTTTTAGTGCACTGTAGGTTATTTTTTCTTGTAAAAAAAAAAAAGCCACACATTTTTTACGTGGCATGCTTCTTTGTGTGTGGGGCTGGTTTGTTCATTCATTCATGAATGAATGAATAAACAACCACACACACACACACACACACACACACACACACACACAGACAGCCCTGAGTGTCACCTTTCATTAGAGCCCAAGATGAAGCTTTTATATTGAATCATTCAAAAGTTACAGACGTTTTTCCAAACTGTGCCATTTGGCACAATTTGGCACAGTTCAAAAACGCCTGGGAACTACCTGAGAACAAAGCTGTGTAATATATTCATTTTTTATGGTATTGTTACAAAATTTTGACCTCAGCTGGATAACACTTGGTTCTACATTTCTGTTGCATTTTCCATCCCGGATCTGAAGCTGTGTGTTATTTGCAAGCATTTGTATCCAAAAAAACACCCAGGCCAAATTTATTTTCTTCAAGTTCAGTATGTTTAGATGACTGTTACTCAGTGGCCGGAGCATTTAGAGAGATTATGACTGTTTTGCCAAAAAATTCAAAGTGTTTTCTTTTAAATGAGACAAACCCCATGAAGATGCTGCAAAGGGTTGAAGAACAGCTTTTGATTTACTTTGGGCATGTTATTTTTTTGGCGTTTTTAGGGAAATTGACCAGAGTGCAAGGGGTTAAGTGGGAATAAATGTGGGGTGTCCTAAAAAAAGATGGGGGTGTCCTAATTTATTCCTTACTATTTGTTTAGAATTACATTTGACAGAAAATTTGAAAAAAAAGTCTTTAATTCATTTTTAATTGTTTAGTTGTATTACATGAATCTCCTAGTATTTTAAACATTGATATTAAATATCCATATGTCCAAATATGCTAAAAAAAACAACCACACACAGGCTTATACAGGGTGTCCTAATTTTTTCACATGACTGTATGTAAATGGAAACAACACAGTGCAACTTGTAGTGCTAAATCTTTTTTAGGTGGCTTCATGTTTCAGTTCCCTCCAACAACTTAGTAGTTCAATTATCTTCAATCAAGTTCAAGTTCAATTTTACCATTTCTATCTTTATGCTCACCTGTATTAGTATTAGGAATACTTACAAATTTAGCATAAAGTGGAAAGACATATATGTAACTGAAATACAAATTTGCATGAATGAAGGGGAAGAAATATGATAAAAGTGCTGATTTGCTCTTCAAAAAGCCACAAATTTACAATAAGCAAGTTACACATTTACAAGAAAAAAGTTAAAAATTAGTGAAAGAAAATCATAAAATATGGGAAAACACATTTCCAGGAAAAAGTCACAAGTTTACAAGAACAACCAGATCGTCAATGATGGAGCAGCTCATTCCAGCCTGATGAAATCAGCGAAGCTTGCCCTTAAGCAGTCTAGATGCAGACCCATGTAGGACGTGCTCAAGGTCAAGGTCAGTGGCCGAGGAGGAGTACAGATTTTTGTGAAATCATAAATGCCCAGATGTCTGATCTGGATGCAGACAAACTTGAGGATCATTGTGTGTGAGTTTGCTGAGAATTACGGCAATTTCCTAAGAGGAGTAACAACTTTCATAAAATCATATAAGCGCTGTGATCTGCTGACCTTGAACACAACCTGGACGCAGACCCACCTGAGGATCTTTGTGAGTGAGTTTGGTGACAATCTGGGCAAATTCCTTGAAGAAACCGCAATGCCTGTGAAATGGAGATGGACAGACAGGCAGACAGGTGGACAGACAGATGACAGACACCACATCCTCACATTAGCTCCTTTTGGCTTTTGTGGAATGAGCTAAAAACTGACTATTTGGGGTTTTTTTTCTCTTTTCTCCCCTAAATTTCCCAGTTTCACACCAGTTTGTGAGGGTTTTCTTGGAAACTAGTAAAAAATGCTCTTGGAAATTTTGCATTTTTTTCTGATAAATTTGCAGCTTAATCCTGGCAAATGAGTGACTTTTCATATAAATTAAGTACTTTTTTCTATGTGTGTCTTTTTGTGATAATTTTTTCACCTTTTTACCACATAACTATATACAACCTCAGGTGCATCTCAATAAATTAGAATGTCATTGAAAAGTTGATTTATTTCAGTAGTTCATTTCAAAAAATGAAATTCATTATGTAGAGACATTACACACAGAGTGATATATTTCAAGTGTTTATTTCTTTTAATTTTGACGGTTATGGCTTATAGTTCATGAAAACCCCAAATTCAGTTTCTCAAAAATTAGAATATTGCATAGAATTGATTTTTTAAATGCATTTTTAATGGAAATGTTGGCCACCTGAAAAGTAAGTCCATGTACACGCTCAATACTTGGTCGGGGTTCCTTTTGCATGAATTACTGCATCAGCATGGCATGAATTACTGCATCAGCATGGCATGTCATGGAGGCGATTAGCCTGTTGTACTGCTGAAGTGTTATGAAGGCCCAGGTTGCTTTGATAGCAGCCTTCAGCTCGTCTGCATTGTTGGGTTGGTGTCTCCCATCTTCCTCTTGGCAATACTCCATAGATTCTCTATGAGGTTTAGGTCAGGAGAGTTTGCTGGCCAATCAAGCACAGTGATACGATGGTCATTAAACCAGGTGTTGATACTTTTGGCAGTGCGGGCAGGTGCCATGTCCTACTGGAAAATGAAATCAGCATCTCCATAAAGCTTGTCAGCAGAGGGAAGCATGAAGTGCTCTAAAAATTTCCTGGTAATGACTGCGCTGACTTTGGACTTGATAAAACACAGTGGACAAAAACCAGCAGATCACCTCTTTTCAGATTAAAGTAAATTTTGCATTTCATTCGGAAATCAACGTCCCAGAGTCTGGAGGAAGAGTGGAGAGGCACAGAATCCAAGTTGCTTGAGGTTCAGTGGGGCTGTGCGATATGATATATATCGGATAACAATATAAAAACATGCATCGTTTAATCTAAAACTCTGTCGACTATACTGAGATTTAAAATACACATTACCCCATTTCTTCTGCAAAGTTTGCCACACACTACTTGTCAGAGTCCTGCCTCTTCCCTGCAGTACTACTTCTATTTGCTAGGGTTGTGGGACTGTTTCCCACTGTGCTGCGTCAGAGAGGCTAGTCTGCTAACCTTGTTTTTATTGGAGGTAAGTAACGCTAACCCCATCTCACTCTTAAAAGAGTAAATGCTAAATGACAATGCTAAGGTGTTGCTCAAAGGAAGCAGTTTATTAGACCATCGTTTCTCTGGTTTAAACTACTGCTGAGTTTCTTAGTTTTGTCTGAAAAGAAATTATTAAAGCTGCAAAAATGCATGACGAAGGCATACACATGCAAAATAAATAGTAGGAGCAAGTTGGATCTTAATGTAATCTACGTGATTTCTAATAATTTTAATTAGGCAAGGAGCGATAATGAATAAAGTTGAAGTCATCACATGTATTTTATTACATTACCTTTTGTGCCATTGATTTTCAGATCATGACCAATCTGAAATATTTTTACAAGGAAGCACACAGGTTAAATAAATCAGGCCAGAATGTCATCTTCAGGCTAATTTCTAGCTGTAGATGGCAGTGATGGGTAATTTTCTCATTTTCAGACTGACATTTTTTTTCCAAGTTACTGCTATTCTCCTCTGGCTCAGGAAATATTTAACTTATTGATGTTTACTTTTTACTCATTTGATATGATTTAGAAGAAAAACCTCAAATTTATGAGAATCAAGTCTCAAATGCACATTAAAAAAGTTTTCTAACAGCACTGCAAAATTATGAGGGAAAAAGGTGTGTCTAAAAAAATGTAAAATAAAGAGATGGTTCTTATGTGATCATTATATCTAAACTGTAGCATTTAGAGAAAATGTATATTGTGATATATATACATCGTTATCATGATATAAGATTAATAATTATATCGTGATATGAAATTTTGGTCATATCGCCCAGCCCTAAGGTCCTGCGTGAAGTTTCCACAATCAGTGATGATTTGGGGAGCCATGTCATCTGCTGGTGTTGGTCCACTGTGTTTTATCAAGACCAAAGTCAGCGCAGCCATCTACCAGCAAATTTTAGAGCATTTCATGCTTCCCTCTGTTGACAAACATCATGGAGATGCTGGTTTAATTTTCCAGCAGGACTTAGCACCTGCCCACACTGCCAAAAGCATCAACACCTGGTTTAATGACCATGGTATCACTGTGCTTTATTGGCCAGCAAACTCGTCTGACCTAAACCCCACAGAGAATCTATGGAGTATTGTGAAGAGGAATATGAGAGACACCAGACCCAATAATGCAGACGAGCTGAAGGCCGCTATCAAAGCAACCTGGGCCTTCATAACACCTCAGCAGTACCACAGGCTGATCACCTCCATACCACGCTGCATTGATGCAGTAACTCATGCAAAAGGAGCCCTGACCAAGTACTGTGTACTCATAGGACATGCAGTACTTATATATAGGAGTTTCCTTTTTGAATGGAGTTACTGAAATAAATTAACTTTTCAATGACATTCTCACTTATTGAGATGTACTTGTAGATTTGTTTAAACTTTTCTTGTTAAATTTGCGAGGTTTTTTTCTCAGTAATTTTCTGACTTTTTCTTGTACATTTGCAACTATACGCTTACTGGTATATTCAGTTGTTCTGTATGAACCATCCTTGCACTCTTTATGGGGATGGCAGCTTATATTTTTTTTTTGGGGGGGGGGTCAATTTGTTCAAAAGGGGGATAGCATCCCACCTTACCCCCCCCCCCAAAAAAAAAAAATCACCTACTGCTGCTAGCCACCACAATTCAGTTCACAAATTTTGCATGTCATATCTGGGATTTGTAAACCTAACAAAAACAGTTTAGAGGTGCAGATACTTCTTGTAAGAATCAACATATTCCATATTCCATGAGTTTGTTGAAATATATTGTTTCACTTAGAAACTATAGGTCATGGCACTGATGTGGATAATACTTTAAAATGAAAATTCACCAAAGGTAGAAAAGGCAAATCCTCTCCAGCAGCAACGCCTCCCAACTGCCACAGGTGTAGCAGCGTGAGCCCTCATTATGCAGGACAAAGACAAAACTTTATTAACAGTACAGAAAAGGGTTCAAGCCAGCATTCACATGGTGCCACATCAACAACAGGAGGCAGGCGTGAGAAACAGCATGTACAGAATAAAAGAGATAATAAGCCAACATAAACTAAAGTCACTCAGTTTTACAAGTCACTCTCTATGGATGCTGCTTGACTGGATCCAAATGTCTTCAACAGCACGACCATGACCCAAACCACACACGGTTCAGAATATGCAAAAAACATTTAGACAATTAGTCAACTCGTGCTGATCCCCCAGGGTGTCAAATTCTGCCATTTTAGCGGAAACCTCTCATATACACTGGTACTTTGATGTCACTCACAACAGCGGATTGTGGGACAATTTACCTGTATCTTGAGGGGGAAAGGGAGTGTAAAGAACAGTTGTTGTCAAACATAGAATAAATGAACCAAATCAATGTGTTTTGGATTGGCAGAGAAAATGGGAGTGAAAACCTCTAAACCTCTGTGATGCAACAGTTAATTGCTCTGTCCTATGCCATGAATTCGGGTCACTGAGCTCACATGCACACACTCATGCACACAAAGATGAATACATGCACAAATAAACAGAAGAGAGCCTACACTGCACAGAATACAGCCTCCAGTCAAAAGACCATCATGATTCATGACGATGACAATCACGGTTCTTATGGCAGTAATTGTTTTGTATGAAAACATCAAAGTAAGACATTAAGTAAAAGCTATAATGTGCAACTTACTATCAGGCTGCAGGAATTTGTCATGTATGATATGATGTGGTGAAGTCCCATAAGTAGATGTTGAACAACAGTACAGCTTCTGTCACCCTGTCCTTGACCTCTTTGGGATGGATGACAGACAAAGTACTGTATGTGAACAGGACAGCAATTACAGGCATTACTGCCATCTGAAAATACTGCAGTACACTGCATGATTTAAAATGCCAGAACTAGGATAAAATGCAGATAAACTGTAGAAGACCACAGGGATGATAAAGGAGGGAGTATAGAGTATTTGCCAAAAATAATTATAAATGGTAAATCATTTATGCAAAGCGACATAAAAAAAAATAACCTCAGACGTTATCAAAGTCCCTCCATTGCCCGAGGACACCTTTTTACTTTCCCAGGCAGAGAAATAAAAAGCAAAGGAGCAGCACTCATTCATTCAAGAACTGTATTTTGATTTTCTTCTTCAAGCCCAGATGAACTGATTACAGTGAAGAAGGTCAAAATGATTTGGAATAGAACACCCAGATATATCTAGACTATAGCAGGTGAACCCGTCACAGTGTTCTGTGTTTACCCCCCCCCCCTCTTTTTTTAAGCTTCACTTTTCTTTTTGGCTGCATTTTCCCTTTTCACTCAAATCTTTCTTAGCAATACACTCAAACACAAATGCACTTACCCTTCCGTGTTTTCGCTGTAGATATAAAAATGCTATATGAATATGTATGCTGGAGAGGCAAGGATATTGCCTATGGTGAACAGCAATGCATAATGCACCTTTTTCTGTCCCATTCTACATTTATTCACACACACACACACACACACACACGTGTATTCACACCATTATGTGGACAAAAAAGCACAGGGTAATAAATCTCTCATTCTCCCACCTAGTGCTTTTTCTCCTTCAAATAGACTCTCGCAAAGTCACATAAAAACATTTCAGGCTGCGTGCAAGCAGAGCTTCTATCGGGTGAATTGTGCACCACACAGGTAGCACACAAAACACCTTTGAGCTATATAACAGCAGAAGGAAGTAGCTCCCATAAAGAGGCTAAAACATAAAGGGCAAAAGGTTTGACAGAGGGGACTGCTCATTTACTGTTCAATGGTTCAAGATTGAGATATGCTTTTAGTTGCATAACAAGGTGCCTCATGTGTGAGCAGTCAACAGTAAAGCCAAAAAATATGAAAAAAACTATAACTGCACATGTATGCATATGGGCTTGGGGGGGGCATGGGGTGCAGAGGAGTAGCTGAAGGTAAACATCTCCTTTATGCAGTGTCAGTAAAATATTAGGCAGCCATTTCAGTATGTGAAAATTCCCATCTCCCACTTCAAAAAAAGATGATTTCTGCTTTTGCAGTGAGAGTCTGGATTGTAGAGATGCTCTCTCTCTCTCTCTCTCTCTCTCTCTTCTCCGTCAGATACAGGCCATAAATTGTTTGATAGTAAGCAGAACAGTAGAGGTGGAGGCGGAGTGAAAGGCAGTCGATGGGAAGCAGGACTTTTCCCCCTGCTTGTTTTCTTTTGGGCTTTAAACATAACATGAATGTTCTGTCCACTGACCTGTACTGTGTATTAACACGTTTGCACAAGCATCAAGATCTGTGTGTGTGTGTGTGTGTGTGTGTGTGACAGTTGAGTGTAATTACAATGTTGTTGCTAGGGATACACGGCACTTAAGCAGATCCTTCAGCCAAGAGAAGACGTTAATGTTGTTTTAAGTGGTATGTGATGAATAAATAAGATCTGTATCAAAAGTCTTTCAAGTGCCATGCTCTATATAAAACAACTCTTAAGATGGGAAAAATCACCAGTCTGCATGGAAACTTCCTGTTCTGCATCTTTAAATGTCAATTAATGCAGTGTCTTTCAACAATTTTAAAAATTTCTGATATTCTGATATATATATATATATATATATACTTAAATAATACCTTTGATAAGATGGAGCTTTATTACTCCGAGGAAATAACTGAGCCACAGAAAATGCTTAAAGAGCAAAAAAGGCACCATAAGGAACAGCCATGAAATAAGAGCTTTGTCAGATTCACAAAAAGCATTTTTGAGTCTAACTTCTTAAACTTTATTTCTGAGTGCATTTTGTGAATCTGACTTAAAGCTCTTATTTCATGGCTGTTCCTTATGGTGTCTTTTTTGCGCTTTAAGCATTCAGTGGCTCAATTATTTCTCTCGGAGTAATAAAGCTCCATATTAACTTATCTAAAATGTTACTGAAGTCTCGCATTTACAATTTGCATTCTACGTGCTACCGCATATCTCTGATAACGCATTTTTCGCCTCCATCATTTTTGAGCAAGTTCTCTAAAAGCGCTGCTCTGTCTGCGCAACTTTCCCCGCAGATTCCGGTTTTATTAATGGCACAGTAATTTGCGCATGCCCGTGTTCCCCTCGCCAGCCGCGCAACATAAATACATCCACCTGCAAAAGCCACGAGGTTTCCTCTCAGCAGCTGTTTTGTTCTGGAAGCTCAGAGGTCCAGTCGGCGTCTCGGACGCACGCAGTCAGCGTGTGCGCAGCTGCGGCCACCTTTCCCCTCAAGTGCAGGAATACGCACAGGTCGCATTCAAGCCAAAAAGATTAACTCCACTTGCTTATCGTGTAATAAATAGGGAGCTGCTGGGTCTTACTGGAATCACTTACTGGCAGGAAGTTATGACACCTAATCTGTCATGCGGTGCAAATGGACAAATAAAAATAAAGTTTATGTTGAGGGTGATGGAGCGTTTGATATGCGCGCCTTCACCACACCGACAGAGAATTAATGTCGAGCTTGTTTTGCAGGAAGCCTGGCAACCGAAAACTGGATCAAACCGGAATGGCGTTAATTGATGAAATAATTACAGCCAGAGCTCTTACATCACGTCGACCACCGTGAGACATCTTTTCTCTTTAAAATCCGTACAGCAGCTGATTGCAGTTCACCAAATTACACTGAAACCAACCCCGCCTTTCTAGTGGGTTTACACAATGTATTTAATAAGGATGATTATTTCAGCCCTGCCCAGGTTCCAGGCCCTGCTCTGTGGCCTGTCAGGCCTGAGCGAAGATTCCCACGCAGCCGGGTTTGTTTCAGTTTTACTTCTATGAAATGACGAGCAGCCTCCCAAATCAGGACAAAAAGAATGAGTGCACCCCATCACTTAAATCCATCCATCCATCCATCCATCCTCTCCCCCTCCTCTCCGTACTCATGGGTGCAGGTGTGCTGATATGCAGCCAAACTAACGGCCACTAACCACTGCCTGCACGTCCAGTGACTGACAGAGAAACGGTGAAGTCAAACCCGTGAGCATATGCATAAGTGTGATTTAAAGCAGACCTCCACAGCCATGTAGGAACAACATTAACAGGCAGAGAAGTGTGTGCCATCCTGGGAGGCGCGGCCGAGCCAGGAAAATACGCAGTACTAATGCATATGCATGTATGATAATAGACCCACTGTTCCCCCTTAAAAATAATGTCTTTAAAAGTGATTCAATAGCTGAAGCACACAAACAGCCGCGTGGAACGATGCATCAAAGTTGATTCGTGCAAAAGGCGTGGAACAGGGCGGCTGAAAACGACGGAAAATGGAAGTTTGTTTTCCACTGCGTTATCTCCATCTCTCCCATCTCCAGCACTCTTTCCGCTCCAGTGACTGTTTGCAGCCCCCGGCCCCTCCTCCCCACGCGCGCATGCATACACACACACACACACAATACAGAGTTACACGCACACACAAAAAACACACTACATCTCGTCCAGGCACGGGACAGGGCGATGTATAGTGTGCATAATGGAAAAAGACCCTGTAATCCAATTACATACAAAAAAAAAAAAAAAAGGCGCAGAATTGCCCGCCGCAGCTGCGGTCTGAAGGAGGGCACTGCCAAGGCCAACGATGGCGGCCAGCAGGAGGGCGAACAGGCGTTCAGCTCGGACTTGCAAACAACTGTTCCAGATCTATTAGTTTCACATATTTACAATGATTTAAATACGGCAACGGGGCCGTGCGTAAATTAACGATATATATTTTTTTTTTTTTTTGGGGGGGGGGAGTGTCGGAGCAAGTGTCTTTTCTTTTTAATTCTTATTGTCATTATGCTTGTGGCAGAAAAGTGTACACTGAGATCATTAGAGTTTCTGTGTAAAAGACAGAGGAGGTGGGAGCGAATAGTTCTTTTGCATCTGCGGTATTTAGAGCGAAGCCAATCAGTAGAATCTGGTGCCACAGAAAATGGTGGATGAATAATTAGACCAGGGGGTGATAGAGGCTGCACACACTGGAGCGCCTGCAATTTATTAGCGGAAAAACTAACTGCAGTGTGTGGCTACATGCTTTAAAAAAAAAGAAAAAAAATCCAACTGTGATAAATTCTCAGCAAATTAAAGGTCAGTGATTAATAGTGACAGCATCACTCTCTCACAGGACCTATTATTGACCCTTGGTGGCTCACAGCCGCATATACTGGCATTTGTGTGCAATTTTACCTTTCACTCACACATAAAATAATAGGAACGGGGTGACTTAACCTCTAGGGACACCCCCCCCCCCCCAACACACATGCACCGCTACCCCTCCCTAACCACCCAACCTTGACACGCACGCACCTGCGCGTTCACAAACTCGCCCCCTAACATCTTCACCCAGTATCTGTGCTGTGGCGGCACAGAAAAAAAAAAAAAAAAAAGTCGACGAATGCATTAAAACTCTCCTTGGTCCCCTGTTGGACTTTTGTGCGTAAAAGGCGCACAGCTGCGCCTGGCACGGAATCGGTGCTTGGGGTCGCCCCTTCATCGGTGCGCGCGCCCGCAGATCCTTATCAGCCTCCCCTCCTGTTTCAGCAGCCTCCATATTCTGACACCTCCACATATTCATCACGCAAAATGCAAATGCTGCTGTCTCCTTCGCCTTAACAAACCGGCGACGTGAACTTGGGGGGTGGCATTTGCGCTCCTGTCCATGGTCACCCAGCTGAAGTTGCCAATATGCTCACAACTTTTATCATTTTAATCATGTTATCGGATAATCACCGTGAGACAATGGAGAAACGTTAAAGAGGATTCAGCCATCATTTTCTCTCCCCGGCAAGAGGAGGGGGAGTGAGGGCTGATTATGAAAGCATCCCTTGCAGCGTTATTAAAAAAAAAAAAAAAAGTTATCCTTCTTACTCCAACGGCAAATCTGAGTTTGATTTAAGATATCTGCCTCCTCTTTCTAACATGTGCACATTTAGCTCAACGAAATTAACCACACGGAGACGCCAAGAAACAACTTCAGCATTGCTTTGGAGAGGGGGGACAACACGCAGCCAGCAGAAACAATTCAAACCTACCTTCTTGCAAAGAATACAGCAGAAGTAAAGTTACAAGCCACATGCCATTAAAAGCAGTTATATTTCACAGGAATTTTGTGCAGTCCCCCGAAAAGAGCGCACGGCGCAGCGGTCGGCCAGGCGATGCTCCGTGCTGGACTGGTTCTGCTCCCGGCGGTCTCTCCAGCCCTGGTCCCACGATCTCCAGCGCCGAGAAACGAGCATCGGAGAAAGTACCGCCTCTGTTCCCTGCTCTCTCCTCCCCTTACCGGGACAGGCTGCCGTCGCCCCACCCCCGGTATCCTAACGATGCGCCCTGGCGAACAGGTGAACCGCGCGGTTCAGCAGCAGACTGGCTGGAGCGTCTGTTTTACGCACAATGGATGCATGTTGTTCCAGGGAGCCAGTGCTGAGTTTCGAATGCAAACTCACGATTTCCCTTCATATAGACGGCTTACAATTTGCTTTGATAAAAGCAAGTCAGAAGGGAAATCTAATCTGCATGCGCGTACTGACCATGCAAATATACGTAAGAATTTACATAAACCCGTTTTTATTGTAATCGCGTGTTTAGAAAGTGAAATAAAGCAATACACATCACGAGCTTGACTGATTTTTAAGTCAGTGGGTTATTTTAGAGTTTCCCATTCGCAGCAACGGGGAGCTTCAGTCTTTTTTTCTCAAGTTGAAAGTGGGTGAACTCTGAGCTGCGCAGCTTGTGCGCACAATTTTCTTTATAACAAAAAAAAAATTGACATTGCAGCTGACATTTGTTTTTACAGCAGTTATCTGTTTTTAAATGCATTAAAATCAACGTGTGATTACATATTTCACCCAGATATTGGGATATGCTTGAAGACAAATGTAATTGTTTGCAGCTGAACAAATCTTTTTGTCTACTTTTCTCTCTGTTTCAAGCTACTGTATTTAAGACAAAAGCAATGGACAGTGCATGACAGGTGAAGAAGAGAGCACAGGCAGGGTGGAGTGGGTGGCATGTGACAGAAGGATAGCAGCTTGAGTGAAAGGGAAAGTTTAAAGGATAGCAATAAGACCTACTATGATGTATGGTTTGGAGACGGTGGCACTGACAAAAAGACAGAAGGTGGAGCTGGCAGAGTTGAATATGCTAAGATTCTCACTGGGACTGACTAGAAGGGGCAGGATTAGAAATCTGTATATCAGAGGGACAGCTCAAGTTGAGCGGTTTGGAGACAAAGTAAGAGAGGCAAGGCTGAGATGGTTTGAACATGTGCAGAGGAGGGATAGTGGAGATATTGGACAAAGGATGTTGGAGATGGAGCTGCCAGGCAAGAGGAGAAGAGGAAGACCACATTGAAGAATGATGGATGTAGTGAAGGAGGGCATGGAGAGGGTGGGTGTGAGAGAAGAGAATGATAGAGTGAGATGGGGCAGAGGATCCATTGTGGCAACCCCTAAAGGGAGCAGCTAGAAGAAGAAGAAGAAGAAGAAGAAGAAGAAGAAGAAGAAGAAGAAGAAGAAGAAGAAGAAGAAGAAGAAGAAGAAGAAGAAGAAGAAGAGCAGATTACTGAAAAAGCAGCATTTTGTGGTGATCTGAGCGCTGAGCTAATCCACGCTCGGGTCACTCAGTATTTTTCCTTTTTACCCCTTATTATTTCTGCCCTGTTGTTATTGGTCTTCCTGGGGCTTTTACTGTGACAGCGCCGTGGCCGGACTCCTGGCTGTCAAGCCAAGTCAGCACTGTCACAGCTGATTATGATTCCAGTGATTATGTTTTCTCCTCTCCTGTTTGGTTTATTGCTTTTGTATTTAGTATTTAAGTGAGCAGATGAGGCTCACTCCTCGCTGCGACCTACGTCTACCATGACTGGAGTCCCTACGTCCGGCTCCAGTCTCCCTTCTGTGTTTGGCTCATCCTCGCTTTGTCAATTGTAAGTGTTTATTCTTTAGCGTCAGGTTCCACCCTTGCTACTCCCTGGTTTAGGTCTTTGTGTTCTTTATTTGTGTTCAACGTTCAGTGTATGTGTTTTGCCCCACGTGGCTCTTTATTTTGTGTTTTCTGTAATAAACAAGCAAACTCTCTGTTAGCATTTGGCGCCTCATTTATGCCCTGAAAAGGGCGTGTATGGTCGCAGCCAAGTGAGGTGCCAGCAGCAGTGAGTTTGTTTTTTGGGCTTGAGTTTTTTCCCTTTTCCAGGTGCCAGTTTCGTTTGGAGATATGGCGTCATCAGAGGTTGGGTATCCTATCGAGCCTCTGATGGAGAGTGATGACCGCTTGTCTAATGCTCATCTGTTCACCCCCTCCAAAACTGCACACTGGTACCTGGACCTCACAGGAAGGGCTTTAAAGCGCTATCACCTGACCTCGTATCCAGAGGGCAGGGAGAGGTTGGTGGCGTTGATGGCTCTGCATCAAGAGGAACTGGGAACTGATGGAGAATCCGACCAAGAAGCCTCCATCTCCTCCCCGTGACACGGTTGTTCCGATGAGGGGGAAGCCTCCTGACTGGGCCAGCCCTCCACGAGGTTCCCGTCCGGATCTTGCCCCGGGCCTCCAAAAGAACTCCACCTCCCAGCCAGTTGTTTTCTTCGCGCCACGACAGAAGGTGAAGACAGCAGCCTCAGCCTCTGGGTCATCTTGTCCCACTGTTCCATCAGCTCCATGTCCCCGGACTGCCTCGGCTGCTCCTTCCTCCTCCTCGGCGCACCCTTCAGCTGCAGTGAGCCCAGCGAGTCCTGGTCTGGCTCCGCCCGTCACCGATCCTCCATGAGGTTCCCATTTGGATCCTGTCCCGGGCCGCCAAAAGAACTCCGCCTCCCAACCAGCTGTTTTCCCCGCGCCACGACGGAAGGTGAAGACAGCAGCCTCAGCCTCCAGGTCATCTTTTCCCGCTGTTCCGTCAGCTCCTCATCCCCGGACTGCCTCGGCTGCTACTCCCCTGTCCTCGGAGCTCCCTTCAGCTGCTGTGAGCCCTGAGGTTCCTTGTCTGGCTCTGCCCATCACCAATCCTGTGGGGGCAGCTCCTCCTTGTCTTCCCGAGGGGTCCTCCATCACCATCCCTATGGGAGAGGGAAGAATCAAGCCCACTGCAGCAGTCACCATCGTTCCCCGGGAAAACAGGCAAGTGTTTTTTTCATTCTAAATCTCAGTCTGATGAACTACTTTGTCTGACTCCTGGGGGTGGAGCTCAGGGTTCACAGTCCACTGAGCTCCCACCACCTGCTGCAGCCATTGAAACTGAACCTGCTACCTCTGTGTTTCCTCCCCTTCTCTCCGAGCGTCCCCTGGTGCCAGAAGTAGACCGCCGGATGGAGGAGGAGCCTGTGGCCCTGGAGAGCCTGATTCCAGCCCCACAGCCACATCATGGGCAGAGGAGGAGGGCTGACTGTCATTTGGAGCCTGCGCCAACGATAAAGTGTCCCCGGGTCTCCGTGGAGCAGCAGTCAGTCCCAGTAGGCAAGGGATCCCCTGCCACCACGCCGAGTGGGCCATCGGCGTGGGTTTCAGCGCCAGGGGGTTCTCGGACTGTGGAGACCATCATGCCAGCTGTGGAGGCCACCGCAGTTGAGTGGGAACCAAAAGTGGACTTCCTGATCGTCGAGCCTGGATGGTCGGAGTCCTGGATGGCGGTAGAGCTTGAGATCAGGCAAGTGCTGTATGTTGTCTTCCTATTTTCTGTGTTAGAGCAATCTTGCCTGTCTCTTGGGAAGGAGAGCCGGGAGCAGTCGGCCGCTGCATCTGAGCTCGTCTCGCCGGGCTCTGCCATTGCCGGTCACCCTGATCCCTGTTTTCCCTATCCTTCTGAGCCTTCTTCCAGGGTCACCGGAGAGGAGTCAGTTCCACCTGATATCTTCAGGGCTCCGGGTTCGCTTCGGGAGGTCATCCCAGGTGCTACGCCGGCCCAATCGGGGTCCACCATGGGTGCTGCGCTGGCTCGGTCGGGGTCCACCGTGGGTGCTGCACTGGTCCGGTTCGAGGATGGTGAGGGAGCTACAGATCTTCCACTGCTAGACACCAGACTGGTTCCCTGCCCCCCCCCCCCATTCTCCACCACCGGACGGCGCTGGGGTCCCTCTCATTTGGTCCGGCTTCCCCTTGTTGAGCCTCTCGGTAGGGAAGCCACCTCCGAGCTCACCCCTCCAGTCCTGGTGGTCTAAGGACGCGGGCTGGCTGCCCTAAGGACTGCTTCACTGGTTCTGTGACCTGGGTCAGCTGCCTGAGGTACTGTTTCGCTGGTTCTGCGGCCTGGGTTGGCCGCCTGAAGGACTGTTTCGCCGGTTCTGGGACTTCAGTAGGCCACCTGAACCCTTTTTCCTAATGTGGAGTATGGATGCCGGTAGGCAACCTGAACTTCCTTTTTTTTTTCTCTACCTGCCGGTATCCCCCATGCTTGTGTATTCGTGGTGGGGTTTTTTTTCCTCTCTCGTATATTGTTAAAAAGGGCAGCGCGGTGGCGGAGTGGTTAGCATTGTGGCAGCACAGCAACTCACTCTTGGCCGGGGGATCCTGGGATCGATCCCAGCCCCCAACCAACAGTGATCTGTATGGAGTTTGCATGTTCTCCCCGTGTCTGCATGGGTTTACTCCGGGATTTCTCCGGTTTCCTCCCACATGCCCAAAACATGCACGTTAGGTTAATTGGCATCAAAACTGGGGATTCTAAATTGTCCTTAGGTATGACTGTGAGAGTGAATGGCTGTCTGTCTCTCTGTGTTGGCCCTGCGATGGACTGGCAATCTGTCCAGGGTGTACCCTGCCTCTTGCCCAAAGATGCTGGGATAGGCTCCAGCCCCCGCGACCCGAAAAGGATTAAGCGGGAGAAGATGGATATTGTTAAAAAGAGATTTTTTTCCTTGCCTTGATATCTGAGTAGTAGTGTACTTACAGTATATATTTTTGTGTTCACCTATTTATCTGGACTTGAACATTTTCTGAGTTGAAGTGTACATATATATTTTTGTTTTCACCTATTTATTTTGTGTTGGACACGACTGCGAGGAAGGTCTCATTTCATGTTGGGGTTGGTATTTTACCACTTTTCTTTTGTGTTTGTATGCAAGTATTAACCGTGCTATTTTGTGCTTGAGACTTTGTTGTTATTTGATCTTTGTGGGGGGTTTTCTCTGTATTTTGCTGTTAGACATTTTTGTGCCTGTTTTCTTTCGGGTTTCTCTCCCTCCTAGCCTGCCCCCCCCCACCCAACTGAGGTCGGTCTTGTTAGCTTTCTGGTTGGGGGGGGGGGGCTTTCTGGATGTCACTGTGGACGCCTGGAATGCATCCCTTGAACAGGGGGTACTGTGGTGATCCAAGAGCTGAGCTAATCCGCGCTCAGGTCACTCAGTATTTTTCCTTTTTACCCCTTATTATTTCTGCCCTGTTGTTATTGGTCTTCCTGGAGCTTTTACTGTAACAGCGCCGCTGCTGGACTTCCGGCTGTCAAGCCGAGCTGGCACTGTCATAGCTGATTATGATTTCGGTGATTACATTTTCTCCTCTCTTGTTTGGTTCATTGCTTTTGTCTTTAGTATTTAAGGGAGCAGCTGAGGCTCACTCCTCGCTGCGACCTACGTCTACCATGACTGGAGTCCCTACGTCCGGCTCCAGTCTCCCTTCTGTGTTTGGCTCATCCTTGCTTCGTCAATTGTAAGTGTTTATTCTTGAGCATCAGGGTCCGCCCTCGCTACTCCCTGGTTTAGGTCTTTGTGTTCTTTATTTGTGTTCAACGTTCAGTGTATGTGTTTTGCCCCACGTGGCTCTTTATTTTGTGTTTTCTGTAATAAACAAGCAAACTCTCTGTTGGCATTTGGCGCCTCATTTATGCCCTGAAAAGGGCATTTATGACACATTTATTGCATAAGGAACTAGAAAAGCACTCAGAGAGTACATATCTCCGCCAAGGCGCCTTCTGTCCCTCATGGATCACCTCCAAAATGTAATGGGTTTGTGTGTAGGTCTAGAGCCACTTCTAGTGGTAATGTATCGTCACTTCCTGTGTTGCTGTCTGTCTGTGGTTTGCTCTCCTCATTCTCCCGAAGATTTTGCCTTTAATTGTATTTTATTCACTTTTTTCCATCTACCATCAGCTCTCACTTCTGTTTTTCAAGCCTCTTGCACCTGTGTGTGCACTCAGTGTCATCTAATCACCCTATTTAGCCTTCTGTTCACTTTTCATCAGCGTTTTTGTTAGCTTTGGGTTTGACACTAGCTATGGCTACTAGCTCTCCTTCCTCTCCTCCTCTGGTATGCACTCTATGTCAGATGTTTAGCTACACCCCTGCCTCTTTTAGTGATAACGGTAAATGTAATAAATGTAGTCTTTTTGAGGCACTCGAGGCTAGGTTGTCTGATTTGGAATCCCGGTTCCGCTGTATTGAAACACCGTCTGCGCCAGTTAATAACGACGGACGTCCCCTAGCTGCAGCGGAGCTCCCTAGCTTAGGGCGGCCTGCTAGCGGTCCTCCGGTCCTCCTCAGCAGCGAGGAGACTGGGTGGGTGACGGTGAGAAGGAAGCCTAGCCGCAAAGCCCCGGTTAACCACCAACCTGTTCATGTTTCTAATCGCTTTTCCCCGCTCAGTGACACACCCGCTGAGGAAAAAACTCTGATCATTGGCGACTCTGTAGTCAGAAACATGAACCTAGAGACTCCAGCGGCCATAGTCAAATGCATTCCTGGGGCCAGAGCAGGCGACATTGAGTCAAATTTGAAAATGCTGGCTAAAAGTAACTGTAAATACTCCACAACTGTTATCCACACCGGCATTAATGACGTCCGACTCCGGCAGTCGGAAGTCTCAAAACTTAATGTGGAATCGGTGTGTGACTTTGCCAAAACAATGTCTGCCTCTGTAGTATTCTCTGGGCCCCTCCACAATCTGACCAGTGATGACATGTTTAGCCACTTGTCATCCTTCAACCGCTGGTTGTCTGTGTGGTGTCCTGCAAACAATGTGGGCTACATTGAAAATTGGAACTCATTTTGGGGAAAACCTGGTCTTATTAGACGGGACGGCGTCCATCCCACTTTGGATGGTGCATCTCATTTATCGAACAATCTGACATCATTTTTATCCAAATTTCCAAAACCTTGACAACTCAGAGTTGGGACCAGGAAGCAGAGTCGCAGTCTTACACGCCTCTCTGCAGCTCCTCTTCATCCGCCACCCCTCAACTTAGCCCCTGTCTTCCCCATCAGAGAATCATTGTCTGCTCCCTCCAAAGTAAATAAAAATATAATATATAAGCATCCCAAAGTGATTAAACAAAAAGTTGGTAAAACTCAAATTAAACAAGCCTCTAAATTTAATGATTTGGCCTCTGTTCCTCCTCATAATTTAAAAATTAAATGTGGTTTGTTAAATATTAGGTCTCTAACTCCCAAGTCTCTGCTAGTCCATGATCTGTTAATTGATCATCAGACTGATTTAAAATCCCTTACAGAGACTTGGTTAGGGCAAGAGGATTATGTTGGTTTGAATGAATCAACTCCCTCTGGTTATTTAAACTGTCAAAATCCCAGAAGTTCTGTTCATGGAGGAGGAGTAGCAACAATTTACCATTCCAAATTACTAGTTAATGTAAAGCAAAAACAGGTTATAATTCCTTTGAGGGCCTGGTCCTCAGTATTGGGCATTTTAGCAGTTTTAGGCTAAACCCAATTTTATTTGCCATAGTTTATCATCCTCCATCAACCTACTCAGAGTTTTTATCCGAATTTGCCGAATTCTCTAAAAAGTCTTCATTTGATCCAAAATGCTGCAGCAAGAGTTTTAACAGGTACTAGAAAGAGAGATCATGTCTCTCCCGTTCTGGCCTCCCTTCATTGGCTTCCCATAGAGTTTAGAATTAAGTTTAAAATCCCTCTTCTCATTTTCAAAGCTCTAAACAATCAGACCCCTTTTTATTTAAAAGATCTGATATTACCCTATTATCCTAACAGAGCACTACGCTCCCAAAATGCTGGATTACTTGTAATACCTAGAATCTCCAAAAGTACAATGGGGGCAGAGCCTTCAGTTATCAAGCTCCTCTCTTGTGGAACCAGCTGCCAATCTGGATTCCGAAGTCAGACTCGATCCCTGTTTTTAAGAACAGGGTTAAAACCTTCCTTTTTGATATAGCCTACAATTAGGGAGGGATCATGTGTTTCTGAACCCTCCCTTAGTTATGCTGCTATTAGGTTTAGACAGCCGGGGGACCTCCAGTAATTGCACTGGGCTTCACTCCTTTCTTCACTCTCAATTAAATATTTTTTTTGCTGGTCATTAACATCTGTTTGTTCTCTCCCATAGATTGAGTCCCCATTGTTCTGTTTGCTCTCTACATGTCTGTTCTTTTCATCTTCTCTATCCCCTCACCCCCCCAGCCAGTCACAGCAGATGACTGCCCCTCCCTCAACCTGGTTCTGCTGGAGGTTTCTTCCTGTTAAAAGGGAGTTTTTCCTCTCCACCGTTGCCAAGCGCTTGCTCATAGGGGATCGCCTGATTGCTGGGGTCTTTCTGCAATTGTGGGGGTTTCCCCTACAGTTGAAAGTGCTATGAGATGACTGTTGTTGTGAAATGGCGCTATATAGATAAAGTTGAATTGAATTGAATTTGTGAAAATTGCATCAAAGTCTGTGCATTAGTTTTGGAGTATTGTTGCTAACGCAGAGTGAGAAAAGCCTTGGTGGAAGTATGCATTCTGGGATCATCACCAAAATGTTATGGGCTCCTCTGTAGCCCAAGTACTACCTCTGGTAAAAATTTCATCCAAATCCATCCAGTAGTTTTTGTGTAATCCTGCTGCACAAATACAAACAAGGTCCTTGGTGGAAGTATGCACTCTCAGATCATCACCAAAATTTAATGGGTTCATCCTTGGCCCAAAGGCTACCTCTGGTGAAAATTTCATCAAAATCCATCCAGTTGTTTTTGCGTAATCCTGCTAACAGACAGACAGACAAACCACCCCGATTACATAACCTCTTTGGCGGAGATAATTAGACAGCATGTCAACTATCAAGTGCCAAAGCTGAGGGGTTCTATTGTGTGAGCTTAGGTTTGGGGGTGGGGGTGGGGGTTATGTCCACAAACCTGGCACAAAAGGAGATGGACAAGGAGGTTGCACTGGAACACAGCTTTAATGATAACTAGAAAAGCACTCGGAGAGCGCAGACCTCCGCCAAGTGCCACAGTTCCCCCCCATACAGTGTTTGTGTGTACGTTTTCAGATTCTTTGACCATGAAAACATATGACTAGCAATTGGATTCACAATGATAGGATTAGTGGTTCAGTAGTTATTGACGAAAATGGCATTTTCCGCAATGGCGGTTTAGCGCCACAGTTCCCCCCATACAGTGTTTGTGTGTACGTTTTCAGATTCCTTGACCATGAAAACATATGACTAGCAATTGGATTCACAATGATAGGATTAGTGGTTTAGTAGTTATTGATGAAAATGGCATTTTCCGTAATGGCGGTTTTCTTCTGGACGGTGATCCGGATCATCCCCAAAATTTAATCAGTTCTTCCTTGTACCATTTCCAACAACACCTGAAAGTTTTATCGAAATCCGTCCAAAACTTTTTGAGTTATCTTGCTAACCAACAGACAAACAGACAAACCCCGGCAAAAATATAACCTCCTGGTGGAGGTAATAAGGTTGCACTACAGGGAATACACCGAGGCGGAGTCGTCCTGGGCAAGAGGAGGCCTGAGTAGCGGATGCCCCTTATTATAGGGCGGTGTGATGACACAACCGGAAGGCGGCGTCATCACACCGCACTTCACAATAAACCCCCATTACATTCTCCCCCTTTAAAAGATAAGAAAACACACCTAATTATAACCCACCCAAATTTGGAAACACAAACCCCAAAAAGACACACTAAAATAAAAGCAGACAGAAAATCATAAAGAACACTTAAACACTAAACAACCACAACTAAAACTTGGACCGGTGGGTAGACTGCCACATGGCCCGCACGGCAAAGTGGTTTATTCTACCACTTGCACTGGACCAGCCGTACTCCTAACTAAACATTTGTCAAACAGTTTTCAGTCTTTTATTTACAGTCATCCATGGAAATGGTGGGTCAGGCAGGGGGGCCCTGCGGCAGCCCCGCAGCAGACGCACCCCTGGAGGTGGCAGACCCCCGGGGCAAGGACCGATCTTCGAAACACAGGAGCCCGGGTCCCACACCACCTTCGGCGGCTGTTGCGCAGCCTCACCTTCCAGAGCGTCCACCTGGACATGCCGCAGCTGGTTCGCATGCCTAATCAAGCCATCCGTCAGCCGGAAACATGCCACTCCCAACTTCACCACAGTCCTCAACGGTATCAGATGTTTTGCTGGCTGCAGTCCGGCTGGATGTAGCCCTGGTCTTTCATCAGCCCAAACCTGAACCCAGTCCATGACCTGAAGCAGTACCTTGCTTGGTCTGATGTGTTGCTGTGCATGCAGCAGATCCATGCTCTCATGTCGTCTGGCCCCGTTGTTACACTGTGGCGATGCAGCAGTCACCGTCATTGCAGCAGACCCCTCACCTGTCTTCGGCCAAAACCCAACACGAGTACTGAAGGTGTCCAGTGCCCCCCCGGTGTCGTTTGTCAGAACAGGCGCTCCACCCGCCAACCCGGCCACCCCTATTACCTCTGGCCGAGCGCGGGCGCTGGAGCATTCCCGCTCCTCCACTGAGCTTGAAGTGGGCGCCTCGGTGCTGGTACCATCCACAAGCGCTTCATCTCAAACCACGACGTTGTCGTTCACCAGAACTGGCGAGCTCCAATGACCACACCCAGACCATTTGGTCCCAGCGCAGTCTGATGGCGAAACCCAGTTCATAGAACAGGTCACACCCCATGATGTTATCGCCATGCACCGCCACCTGGAAAGTGAAGTCGTGAACCGCTTCACACTTGTAGCGAACAGTCAACTCCACAGTCTCGACATTGCACAATCTGTTACCACTGTAGCCGTATAACGGCGCTGGGTTACTCTTGATCCTGTGATATGGAAAAAACTTCTTCACCGTGGCACAATTTAGCATCGACTGCACCGCCGCCATGTCGAGCAGTAATTGCAAAGCAACACCGTCCATTTCCACCATACAATAAGAATACCCGTTGGTGTTGGGACTCACCGAGTGGATGGTCGTTGCAGGTGGGTGGGCTGGCTTCTTCGGCGGGCTGCACGGCGCTGGAAATCGGCACATCCTGGCAAAATGATTCATGCACCCACATTTACTGCATCGCTTCCCTCTTGCCGGGCGCACTCGTGCTTTGAACCGGTGTGTTGGGAACCCACAACCCCCGCAAATGGGGTCTCTCAGGGTAGACCTTCGGCTCGTCGTGTTAGCCTCGTAGTCCTTGTCCATGTTGTCTTTGTCCTCCGGGTCCACCACATTCGCTGACGTAGTCATCTTCAGCAGCTTTTGTGACTGGCGCCAGTTTAGCTCTGAAGCTAGCTTATCTGTGGCCTCCAGGTGGAGAGCTAGCTTGACAACCCTAGCTAACGTCAAGTCATTAGGCGCCATTAGCAACCTAGCACGTAGTTCAGCGTTACATGTGTGCTCGGCCAATTGGTCCCGCACCATCTCGTCCTCCAACAGCCCAAAACGGCACTCACTAGCTAACTGTCTGAGATTAACGACGAACTGTTGAATTGGCTCACTGACCCTTTGGCGTCTCTGGGAAAAGCAAATCCGTCGTACCATCACACTGTCTGGTGTGGTAAAGCAGTTAGCTAGCAGCTCCATGACGTCCTTGTACGAGTCCGTCTCACCGAGCATCTGCAGAATCCTTTGGCCTTCGATACCCAGGTTGTGGACAAAGAGTGCTCATGTCCTCACCTTATCTAGCTTCCTGAGGTCCAAGGCCGTGATGGAGGTCTCGAAGGCCTCCAACCAGCAAGGCCATGGCACCGGTGGTTCGCCAGGAAGCTCTAGGAAAGGCAGCATTGGTGTAACGCATGCCTCCATGGTTTAATCCTCGGTCGCCATATGTTATGTCCACAAACCTGGCACAAAAGGGGATGGACAAGGAGGTTGCACTGGAACACAGCTTTAATGAAAATAAGGTTACACTACAGGGAACACACTAAGGTGGAGTCGTCATGGGCAAGAGGAAGCCCGAATGGCGGACGCCCCTTATAATAGGGTGGTGTGATGATGCAACCGGAAGGCAGCGTCATCACACCGTACTTCACAATAAACCCCTATTACAGGGAGGTTGCTTGATGTGAGATTTAGTTTGCTTTACGGTCAGGTCAATTCTTTGTCAGAGTTTTTGTTTAAGAATGCTTATATATTTGGGCAGGGGTAATTTGGGCATAAAAAAGTTGTTCGGTATTGTCTTACTGAAACAAGCAACACCTGTCCTCTGAACTATCTGCTGTTGGAAACCTCAAAGATCATCTCCTCATTTGCTCAAATGCCCATACTTTACTAAAAAAAAAGAAGAAATGAAAAAAAGAAAAATCAAGCTTTGATCATTTTTCACTTGGCATGCTCAAAATTTTTTTTGGCTATGACAACATGCAAAGAAACAGTATAGAACAGACAAGTGATTAAAACCAAATATGACATGGAACTTCCACTGAAGGATAACCTTTTACTGATCTGTGAACTCAGAGAACTAAGCATTTCTCAGGATTCTTTGAACCATTATTTTATAAGCAGAAGGTGATAAAATTAACAAATAATTAATAATTCTACATGTACTGTATGTGTTTGAATATTCTAACATTGCATATACTGTATCTCAGTTGTCATCCTGCTAATATTACTCAGATTTTATCTTATCTAGTAGCTTAGAGTATTCATATTGGTATTCATACAAATATCAGCACATAACCAGTTTTAGTGCTCTTTGTACCTCTGGTTGCAAAGGCTGTAACTGAATTTCACTGTCGCTGTGCTTGTAGTCAGACAATAATCTAATCTCACATATGAATATGTGTATTCTGCAGAGCAGTGAATAGCTCTCATCTTTATTTAAAGATCTGCCATCTCTAGGATGCCATTGTTACTCCAAATAATATTGTTATAATTGTGTAACAAAATTAGTAACACAGTGACATTAATGAGGCTTTTTCACCGGGTTTTATTTGTTGTGGTTGAACAGCTTTTCCTGTTGTCTTTATAATTTTTTTTACCAAACAATTTAACTGATTTGCAAATCACTGCATTGTGTTATACATTTTACATATTATGACGGGCTTTAGACTTCTTGTCAAATGTAACTTAAATATACATATACAGTAGAAGTACCCACATGGCCTAAAAAATAAAACTAAAATCCATCTGCACACTCCCTTGTGTCACTAAACAGGTGACACACAGGGATCACTTTCCAGTAAGTCGTGCCTTCACAAAAGCCTGTTTTACATGTATTTAACTCAAATTTACTTGTGACTCAGCACCAGACCAGAGCACAATCTAAACTTCCAACCAACGTGTCAGGGTTCCAGTTCATTTATTTATCATGTTGCTGTTGTTGTTTGGGCATTAGTAACTTGATGAAGACCCTGGAGAGACTGCTCCTTGCTCACCTCCTCCCCCTGGTGGGACCAGCGATGGATCCACTCCAGTTCACCTACCAGCATGGCATTGGGGTGGAGGATGCAGTGATCTTCCTCCTTCACCGTTCCCTGTCCCACCTGGAGAAGCCCGGGAATGCAGTGAGGATCATGTTCTTTGACTTCTCCAGTGCTTTCAACACCATCCAACTGATGATCCTGAAGGACAAGCTGCTGTGCGCAGGGGTGGACCAGCACCTGTCATCATGGATCCTGGACTACCTCACTAACCGGCCACAGTTTGTGAGAACCCGGGATTGTGTGTCCGACACGATCATCGGCAGCACGGGGGCCCCCCAGGGAACGGTTTTGGCTCCCTTCCTGTTCACCCTTTATACTGCGGACTTCTCACACAACACAACACACTGCCATCTACAGAAGTTCTCTGACGACTCTGCGATCGTCGGCCTCATCTCCAACGGAGATGAAGCTGAGTACAGAGGACTTATCCAGGACTTGGTGGACTGGTGCCATCGGAAGTGCCTCCAGATCAACGCAAGGAAAACTAAGGAGCTGGTGGTGGACTGCCGCAGGCAAGGACAACCCCTCACAGCACCAGTAAACATCCAGGGAACAGACATTGAGATGGTGACATCCTACAAGTACCTGGGTGTTCATCTGAACAATAAACTAGACTGGTCACACAATACCGATGTACTCTACAAGAAGGGACAGCGCAGGCTGTTCCTACTGAGGAGGCTCAGGTCTTTTGGTGTACAAGGGGTGCTCTTGAAAACATTCTATGACACAGTGGTGGCATCAGCCATCACTTTTGGAGTGGTCTGCTGGGGCAACGGCATTACAGCAGCCGATAGGAAGAGACTGAACAAACTAATCAAGAAAGCTAGCTCTGTCCTGGGGCAACGCCTTGACCCAGTGGAGGAGATAGGAGAGAGAAGGATGGTGGCTAAACTGTCATCTCTGCTGGAGTCCGAGTCCCACCCTATGCAGGACATACTGAACGCACTGAGGAGCTCATTTAGCAGTAGACTGCATCATCCTAGATGCGTGACCAAGAGGTTTCGCAGGTCCTTCCTACCTACGGCTGTCAGACTGTATAACCTAAGCAGGGCTGCTCGCAGAGATAGCAAAAAAACGTGACAACCTAATAGTATTGAATGCAAAAGACACAACAGACTTACACAAATGGTCCCCTCCAGTATACAACTAGGACAATATCAGTCGCTATGGAGGGTGACAATATGTATGGGCACATATTCATACCATGAAGGGTAACTAAATAGACGGTTATGCTGTTTAGTCCATCTAGCTACAATGCTCCGCACTGTGTATATATATTTATATATTTATGTGTACATATGTATATTCACTGCTCTTATTTTCTTATCTTCTAAATTATTGCTCTGAGTGTTGCTACCCCTGTGCTGTTGCAATCCTGGAATTTCCCCATTATGAGACTAATAAAGGCTCATCTTATCTTATCTTAGTATGAGATGATGCTGTAAGGATCCCTGCCCACTCTGTGTGTCTGTCTCCCTCTCTCCCTGCTGATTAGAGCTCTCCCTGCAGTGGTGATCATCACCTGTTGCTAATCAAGAGGAGTCGTTTATAGGGAGGCTCTCCCACTGCTCTGTCTGGTCACATCAGACTCTGCATCTGTCTGTACTCCTGCTCTGCCAAACATTGTTGAATTTTGTCTTGCCAGTCATGTTTGACCTCTGCTTGCCCCAGACCCAGCTTTGTGCTTCTGTTCGCCTGTTAAATGACTGCCGTATTTGACATCCCCCCCCGCCCCCCCGTCAGCTCTTGGACTTTGGATCATGGATCACAGGTTTGGATTTGGATATTACTGGCTTTGTGCACATCCTCACTCCCCACAAGTAAGTCGACTTACCACCGTATGTATATCACTGCTTCCTGCACCATCTCCTCTGCCCTCAGGCCTGGCCACCCTGCCTCCAGCACTTTCTCCGCAGTGTTCCCCGCAGCACCTCTGCACCCTCACTGCTGACAACCAGCTCCCCAGCCTGGAGAATCTTCACCCTGCTTCAGCTGTTCTCCATGGATGAGCCTGTAAGCATACTCAGTATTATATTTTCATCATCACCCATTCAGTGTTACTCATTCCTGTTTCTGCTCTCCCCTAAGGGTTTCCAGAAACTCATGGGTCTAACTGCATTGCTTTTGGGTCTAAGCTTCTGTATCTTGTCAGTACATGACCAGCAGATTAGACCCAGCGACCAGATTGGAAGCACTGCCCCCCCCCCCCGACTTAGTGTTCTCGAGCAACGTTTTGACCAAACCACCTATCAAAACCAGGTAATCTTGAATGAAATTAGGAAATTGTCTGAATGCCTCACTAAACTTGAGGGGACTGATGCGGCCCATTCGGGTCATTCCCCGCTGTTCCCCACACTGCCGCGTTACAATGGTTGGGTAGGGAAGGCCAGCAGGTTTTTGTTATAGTGTCAGCTCATTTTTGATAGCTCTCCTGGCGATTTTTCCTCTGACCGAAACCGGATTAGCTTTCCCACAGGGTTACTCGATGGACACACCACCTCCTGGGCCCAGGCAATAATTCATGGGCCCAATTACCCTGCATACACTTATGACCGATTCACTAATGAATGTCTGCGCATTTGTAGCCTCTCTGACTGGGAAGGGAGCGCGTCCATCTGGCTCATGGACATCCGTCAGGGGAAGAGAACAGCAGCTGAGCACTCGGTCGAGTTCCGGGTTCTCGCGGCCAAACTGGGGTGGAATGATTGTGCTCTTCACTCAGTCTATTCTGACAGCCTGAATACTTCCCTCCGCGATGAGCTCGCCCACCTCCAAGACAAACCCAAGACACTAGAAGATTTAATATCTCTTGTAGTTAAGCTAGACAACAGGCTCCAGCAACGTTCAAGGGAACAGCAGTCCGGTTCTTGCACCACACCACGCTCCTCTTCGTCTCCTCACCCGCAGCCCCCACACTCTTGTCGGCCACCATCTCTTCTGACGCGCAGGAGCCTATGGCGATGGACCGGCCCAAACTCACCCCCACAGAAAAGTGGCGACACTACGAGGAGGGACTGTGTCTGTACTGTGGTAAAGCCGGTCACGCCGTTGCCCACTGTCCCATTAAAATAAAAGACCGAGCCCGTCAGTAACTGTAGGGGGCCTGACGGGCAAAGCATCCAATCCCTCAACCAGT
This sequence comes from Pholidichthys leucotaenia, assembly GCA_020510985.1. Lineage (NCBI taxonomy): Eukaryota > Metazoa > Chordata > Actinopteri > Cichliformes > Pholidichthyidae > Pholidichthys > Pholidichthys leucotaenia. The sequence goes on along the minus strand of CM035847.1, from coordinate 210,200,739 downwards.
CGTTTTTTATTACCCATCAGATTACTGTTCGAGGCCACTGAGTACATTGGGTTGGCTTTAATTGATTCTGGGGAAGAGCAAAACTTCATTTCTGAGACTCTGGCAACCCAGTTTAAAATCAAGTGTATTAACCTTCCCTAACCTCTGAAAGTCATCACCATTTCCGGCTAGCCCCTTTGCCAGGTCTCCAAACAAACAGCCCCTCTCACCTTGTTAGCTTCTGGTAACCACCACAAAAACCTGTCCTTCCTGGTTATTCCCGATTCTTTCTCCCCAATTGTTTTAAGGTACCCCTGGTTAAAAACCCATAATCCTGTCATTGACTGGTGTAGGAGGATGGTTAGTTCTTGGAGCCCCTACTGTATGGCAGCCTGTATCCGGTTCGCAACTTGTTCTCCATTCATCCCTGTCCAGACCCCAGCTCCTGTGCCCCCGGATCTATCTAAAGTTCCCCCAGAATATCACGACTTGGCTCCGGTATTTAGTAAGGTTTAGGAACCCTGTCTTTTCCACTGCACCTACTCTATGATTGTGCCATTGAGCTCCAGCAGGGGGCTCTATTACCATCAAGTAGGCTATATAGCCTGTCTGCCCCAGAAAGGGAGGCCATGGAGAAATACATGAAGGAATCATTGGCTGCTGGGTTAATCCATCATTCATCATCAGTGTTGGGAGCAGGTTTCTTCGTTGTGGGCAAGAAGGATGGCTCTCTGCATCCATGTATTGATTTCAGAGAACTGAATAACATCACCGTCAAAGACAAATACCCACTTATGCTTTTAAATTCGGCTTTTGATCTGCTGCAGGGCTCCACCATCTATTTTAAGCTAGATCTCCGCAATGTACATCACCTCATCAGAATCAAGGAGGGGGACCAGTGGAAGAAGGCCTTTAAAACACATTTGGGTCAATTCTGCTGTTGCAATCCTGGAATTTCCCCATTGTGGGACTAATAAAGGCTTATCTTATCTTATCTTTATTATATCCCAGGGTCACTTGGAACCCGACCCCGAGAAGATTAAAACAGTTACTGTCTGGCCTTTCCCCTCTTCCTGCAAACAGCTTCAGCAATTGCTGGGGTCTGCTAATTTTTACCACCGCTTCATCAGAAATTACAGCTCCATTGTCCTTCCTCTCACCGCCCTGACATCTGTGAAGGCCCCCTTCCACTGGACTCAAGAGGCGAGTGAAGCCTTCTCCCAGCTCAAGTTCCACTTCTCGGAGACCCCAATCCTGAACCAGCCTGATCCAAGTCATCAGTTTATTGTAGAGCTAGATGCCTCTGATAGTGGGGTGAGGGCAGTTTTGTCTCAGCGCTCGGTGGCTGACAATAAAATACACCCTTGTGCATATTTCTCCCGGCACTTATCCCCGGCAAAGAGAACGCATGACGTTGGTGACTGGGAGTTGCTGGAGGATAAGTTAGCCCTGGAGGAATGGTGTCACTGGTTAGAGGGGTCCACCCAGCCATTCTTGGTGTGGACAGACCATAAAAACCTGGAATCCATCAGGTCGACTAAGAGGCAGGCTAGGTGGACCTTATTCGTTGCCATGTTCTCCTTCACGATTACCTACAGACCTTGATACAAAAACACCAAGCCAGACACTCTGTCAAGCCAGTTTATGGCTGAGTCACCCACTTCTAGACTGGACACCATCATTCCAGAGGCCATCGTTGTCAAGGCACTTAAGTGGGACATTGAGCAGTGGGTCAGGGATGCACAGGCCACCGACCCAGATCCTGGGGTAGGGGGGTCCACCAGGTCGCTTATTCATTCCTGCAGCCGTGAAGGGTGATGTGATCCACTGGCTCCACACAAACAAACTCTCCTGTCATCTGGTGGTAGCTAGTACTCTCTCCTCATGCCAGCACTCATTTTGGTTGCCCTCGATGGAAAAGGATGCCCGGGATTATGTCAAGGCCTGCCCCCAGTGTTCTGTTGGAAAATCCCTCACTACACCTCCTGCTGGTCTGCTTCAACCCCTCCCTGTCCCCAGTCGTCCCTTGTTCAATATTGCCATGAATTTTATCACGGGCCTGCCCCCCTCCAATGGGCACACTGTTATCCTCACCGTGATTGACAGATTTTCCAAAGCTGTCCACTTCATCCCCCTCAAGAAGCTCCCCTCAGCTTTGGAGACGGCTCAGCTCCTGACCAGCAACGTAGTGAGGTTACACGGGATTGCGGCCAACATCGTCTTTGTCTGTGGACCCCAGTTTGTCTCCCAGGTGTGGCAGATGTTCTGCAAATCAATCGGGGCCCAGGTTAGTCTCTCCTCAGGCTACCATCCCCAGAGCAATGGGCAGAGCAATCGGGCAAATCAGGAGCTAGAGGTTATGCTCCGCTGCATGCAGCAGACTTATTGGCACGGAGCAAGTATGTGCCATGGATTGAATATGCCCACAATTCTTCTATGTCCACAGTCACTGATTTTCCCCCCTTCGAGGCCTCGCTGGGGTACAACCCCCCCTTGCTCTCCATCTCGGAGGAGGAGATCGCTGTCCCTTCCATCGTGACCCATATAGCCAAGTGTAAGCGCTTCTGGAGGGACACCAAGACTGCTCTGCTCAGGTCAATTGAGGGAGAACTCAAGGTGGGCTAACCGGAGGAAGGGTCCTGATCCCTACTGTATATGCGGTCGGCCAGAGGATGTGGTTGTCCACAAGAAATTTCTTCCTCCAGACTGAGTCTAAGAAGCTCGCCCCCTGGTTTGTCGGGCCCTTCACCATCCGGGCCCCTCCTCAGTCCGGCTCAACCTGCCCTCTTCACTCAGTGTCCGTCCCGCCTTCCATGTCTCACACATAAAGCCAGTGTTCACCAGTTCCCTGTGTCCTCCTTCCAAACCACCTCCGCCCTCGAAGATGACCGATGGAGGACTCGTGTATGTGGTGACACACATTCTGGATGCTTGCTGCAGGGGGTGCAGCATCCAGTTTTTGGTAAATTGGAAGGAGTATGGGCCGGAAGAGAGATCATGGATTCCCTGGTCCTTTATTATGGACAACTCCCTCATCACAGACTTCTATCAACATCATCCTGACAAATGTGAAAAAGTAATTGCCACCTCTGGCAGCAAGAACTACAATCAAATATTTCCAATAACTGGCAATGAGCCTTTTACATCGCTGTTGAGGAATTTTGGCCCACTCTTCTTTGCAGAATTGTTTTAATTCATCCACACTGGACGGCTTAAGCTTGAGGTCACAAACTGATGACCAGACATTCTCCTTCAGGATTTTCTGGTAGAGAGAATTCATGGTTCCATCATTTACAGCAAGTCGTCCAGGTCCTGAAGCAGCAAAGCAGCCCCAGACCATCACACTACCACCACCATGTTTGACTGTTGGTAAGATGTTCTTTTTTTTTGAAGTGCTGTGTTAATTTTACACCAGATATAATGGAATGCACGCCTTCCGAAAAATTAAACTTTTGTTTTGCCAGTCCACAGAATATTTTCCCAAAAGCCTTGAGGATCATCAGGATATTTTGCTGGCAAATGTGAGATCAGCCTTTGTATCCTTTTTGGTCAGCAGTGGTTTTCACCTTGAAACTCTCCCATTGATGCCACTTTTGCCTAGTCTCTTTCTTTTTGTTGAAACATGGACCAGTGTCCAAACTGAGGCAAGTGAGGCCTGCAGTTCTTTAGATGTTGTTCTAGGTTAGCCTGGGTGTTCCTAGTGAAATTGAACTCAGCTTTAAACAAGAAGTGGTTAATAGTTTATTCATAATGTAACCACAGAGGAGGGGGACAATTACTTTTTCTACTTTACTTTTTCAATTACTTTTTCTCATAGGGCCTACCTGGTTCTATGAGATTACTCAGGTTATCTTCGTCTAATATTAAAATTGGTTTGATGATCTGAAACATTTAAGTGTGACATATATGCAAAAATATAAGAAATCAGGAAGGGGCAAATAATTTTTCACAGCACTTTACATCATTACTGATTAAAAATGTTTGGTCCCACTCTTCTTTCCTTCCAATCAGATCATCTCTGATTCATCGACACAGAGCGAAGAGTGACTGAATGCTGTTTGTCCATGTCAGACACACCAGAGAGATTCCACTTGAGTCCACTCAGTTGTCCTACTTCCATGACATCAATCACCTTCTACTTGACACAAAGAACTCCCTCCTAGCCTTTGCCATCACTCTTTCCATCTCTCCTCTCTCTCAGTAGTGTCATGTGATGTTTGGAGCATTGTAACCAAAAGTAGTCTCGCTCGCGGCCGAGGCGAGCGGCGGCCTGTCTCACTTTTGCTGAAGAGCCGCCGTAGAGTGTGTGGCAGGCAAGGAAGCACACTCTGCCTCCACTCTCTATTATGTAACAGGTGGAAACACACACCCACGCAATCTGTCTCTCTTTCTGACACAAATGCACATGCAGAGACAGAGATGGACGGTGAGAGACCCACAAACATGAACACAGCTAATATACAGACACTTATGCACAGAGTGGGCACTGGGGCACAGTACAGTATATTCTCTATATAAATCAGGCTTTATGTATTCCACCAGTCACAACCATCAGATTTTTGAAAAACTGCCACACTAGTGAGATCTAACACGCCTCAAAAATATTATCTCCTTCTTAACCAAGTGACTGTATGCTCTTGCTTATCTCCCAGTGTCAAACTATAACAGTGCCAAACAAATTGACACTCAAACTAAGATTTGGGTTGCACCGAAGCTCCACCCAGCTGTCCCAAGTCTCTGTCAGGACTTCAAAAGGCAGAGTGGCAAGCTGGTTAAGGGACTGATGTGAGCTGCCCTGACAGCACCAAGCAGGTTATACTGTATGTCAGCCAGTGATCATCATGGAGGCTGACAGGGTGAGCTGGGCCAGCCAGGCTGGAGAAAAAAAATAAATAAAGCAAGCCGCTCCCAGACAGCTCAAGCGACTGCCACTGAGGACAGGACGAGGACCATGCTACTGAAAACCACCATGTGTGACTCATCTCCGTCACCCTCACCATCATTCTGTTTCCATCACTGGCTAGAGACAGGGAAGGAGAATGAAAGGATTGAGAGTTTGTTGACCACACAAGAGAACAGGTAATTGTGGCAGAAGAGAAAACAGAGGGAGGGAAAAGGTGCAGACAAAGAGTGATGAGGCGGATAAATTAATGTGGATGTTAATGTTAATGCTCAGACAATCAGAGCTCCCCCTCAGGCTCAGACTACATGCTAGGATCATATTAGCGTTAATGTATCCAGTATTAATGCACAGTTGCACAGTCCCCAGCCCAGTGAAACCTCAACAAGGTTAGAATTAAGAGAGAGAGAGAGGGCACATGGTGCTCCTGCTGCCTATTAGCTCCGTGCAAGGTCACCAGGATCAAAACAAGATCAGGGATAAAAGTGATGTGTTGTGGTTAAAAGGGGTTATTTGTGAGGACTTCTTTAAACAGAGCACGACAAGACTATCAGAGCCAGTTCTGAGCATGGTTAAAGTTGAAAACACTGCAGAGCAAATCCTCAGAGGGCCAGCCTGGCTGGCTCTCCACACCGTTTTGTATGAACAAGCTTCTGCATTAGGCTAATATGAATCACACACCACCATGCTGCAGTACATTAACAGGAAGCTGCCAACCAGTGGAGTGTATTTGCCTTCAACTAGGCATGCGTGATTGCTGTGGCAGATGTGTGAAAGTGTATCAGCAAATCAGAGGATGTTTGCGTATGCGAGCATGTGTCTGTGTGACGCCAAAGCTCAGGACATTTATTCCTGGCTGCTCTCCTTCCGTAAACTCAGTGGTCCATGCATGTATATTTGTAAGTGTTCGCTTGAGTGTGGCTGTGCTTGCGTATGTGCATTTTTGCATGAGAGCATGCGCGCATGCACACAAGACATCAAGGGGTGTTAATTTATTCAAATGAACTGGGGAGGGTAACGAGAGGATGGGGCGAGGTGCAGAGGAAGTGTACGTGCCATGGCGGGTGGGGGGACGCCTTCTTCTTTGGCTGGAGATTCATCTCCCCATCCCTCACCCCGTAACATACTTGTTTTTAGATTTGCAAATGAGACTATTTGCATGGCTGAGAATAACACACGGGGATGAGGCTGAAAAACGATATGTGGAATGACAATATTCTGAGCCGCCTTTAGACCAAAAACAACATACTGTGCCAGAGCAAAACCACCACCTCCAAGATGGCTGCCGCTGGAGGTGTCCTCTGTGGGACCAACCTAGAGACCAGCTGCTCTCGTTCCACACTGGGTGACACACAAACACACTTTCTGATTTCAGATGTGTTCCTGAAACATAACAAGTAGGATAAAATTTACAAAGCTCAGTAAAAGATTAACATTATTTCACCTGGATTTGAATTATGTTAAAGACCACCACGTTGCACAGAGATATTGATCAGATATCTAGTGACACCCAGTGGTCACATTTAAAGATGTTATCATCAGAAGGTCATATTCTGTCTTTTTTCCTACTATTCAAAACCAAGGAAACTGATAATTCCAAGTCTGCTGATCCTCTTCTCTTAAACACTTAAGACATTTGGTTATCCAGACAGCTGAATGCACCACCCTCCAAAGTTTTGTTTGCACAAGTCTGCAAAGCTTTGACAGGATTTTCCCACGGTGAGTTTATAAGTCTCCCGGAGGCTTTTGCGTCAGGTCAGAATGGAGAAGGGTGGGGTTTCAGACTGCAGATGGTACAGTATGTATGTATCCAGGAAAGCAGTTCAAGGTTTAGTGTGCACTGTAAGTAGGATGATGATCCAGAAGCTCTAGTTTAAATGCACAATACAACAATTTTAGCAGTTGTCATGATAAAAACTTACATCATCTTAGTCATAAAACATTTTCACCCACTTAAATTACCCAGTCCAATGTGCCATTTTACCATCAGTTCCTAAGCATGTGTAAGCATGTACAAATGTGTGTGCAAACTGTTTTTGGAACCAAGCACACTTCTTTATGTCAGGGTTATTTTCCCAAATGTGAATAGCTTTGAAACTCTGCAGGGAATTGGGTGGTGGTGTCCAAAACAGATTAATCTCAAAACAGCCACAAACAGCTGGTTTATTTTCAACTTTGTCTTACATTATGTCCGTCAAATATGCTTTCAAACTTGTAACAAGCTGGCTTAGTGTAACATTCAGAAGAAATGCTATATCGGTGAACTATCAGCATAACAAGGAGGAACACGTCTTGAAAAAACAGAAATGAAGTCATGTTTAAACTCAAATATTTGCCGTTCTGGACTGTTGCATCATATCATGATAACAAGTTGATGTGTGAAAGAAAAACAGGAAAAAAAAAAGGTAAAAACAGAGAACAGGTGGCAGGTGTGAGAGGACATCGTAACACCTGGATGAGGGTGCAGTTTCCACCTGGACACACTGTGGTTTAACCTCATGGCTTTCCCACATCTAAACGCCACTGCACTAAACACTAAAATAGCTTTAAATAGGAGACACACATACAAGAAACATGAGTATTTATTTGTCCACTATAAGTCAGTTACAACAAGTACGGTATACTGAGCTCAAATTATTTAGACATTTAAAAAACATAATTGCGTTTATTTCTATACTGTGACTTTTACAAATATTTTGTTATGCTATGCAATGACCAAGGCATACATTACTCATGTGAAAGTCAAATCAAACACTGGCAATATTTTTAAAGTTATTTTAGTTTCCTGTGTTCCCTATAGCAGAAAGAGCTGCCATGGTCACTACTGCTGTTTATCAGTCTGTTTTTTAGAGATTGTGGGATAATGTGTTATTACAAGACAAGCTCAGCTTCTTAAGAAAACACAATTTAAAAAGTAACAACAAAGGCTGCTCTTGGCTTTCATAATTCTTAGTCGTATACAAAACTTTTTATTAATTCACCTTTTAATCTATTTTATTTCTGTGTTCTTAATGTATTTAGGTTTTATATTCATTCATTCATTCACCTTCTTCCGCTTAATCCTTTTCGGGTCGCGGGGGGGACTGGAGCCTATCCCAGCATCTTTGGGCGAGAGGCAGGGTACACCCTGGACAGATCGCCAGTCCATCGCAGGGCCAACACAGAGAGACAGACAACCATTCACTCTCACAGTCATACCTAAGGACAATTTAGAATCCCCAGTTTGATGCCAATTAACCCAACGTGCATGTTTTTGGCATGTGGGAGGAAACCGGAGAAATCCTGGAGTAAACCCACGCAGACATGGGGATAACATGCAAACTCCACACAGATCACTGTTGGTCGGGGGCTGGGATTGAACCCAGGATCTCCCGGCCAAGGGTGAGTTGCTGTGCTGCCGCAGTGCTAACCACTGCGCCACTGCGCCGCCCTAGATTTATATACTGCAACTTATTTCTCACTGCTTTTCATAAATATCAGTGAGTCAGACCATGAAGCCAGTAGGGCTATGATGTTCCTTCCTTATCATATACATGGGCACACCACTTTATAGTGAGTGTTTCACACAAGCGAAATCAGATCAGTCTTGGTAACAGATTTAGGTCTGTTATCAGTTTTCCTAACAATATTTAACACAGGTACTGGTGTTAAACAGTCTAAGGGGAGTATAAGTATAGGTCATCAATGTGATAACAATCCCTTTTTTTACTACAAAAGTACACTGTTGTTACCATTTAAAGTGATACTCCACCAAAAATCAAGTTTTTTTTGTTAACATGTCTGTAACGGGCAGCGCGGTGGTGGAGTGGTCAGCACTGCGGCAGCACAGCAACTCACCCTTGGCCGGGGGATCCTGGGTTCGATCCCAGCCCCTGACCAACAGTGATCTGTGTGGAGTTTGTATGTTCTCCCCGTGTCTGCGTGGGTTTACTCCGGGATTTCTCCGGTTTCCTCCCACATGCCAAAAACATGCAAGTTGGGTTAATTGGCATCAAACTGGGGATTCTAAATGGTCCTTATGTATGACTGTGAGAGTGAATGGTTGTCTGTCTCATTGTGTTGGCCCTGTGAAGGACTGGCGATCTGTCCAGGGTGTACCCTGCCTCTCGCCCAAAGATGCTGGGATAGGCTCCAGCCCCGCCGCGACCCGAAAAGGATTAAGCGGAAGAAGATGGATGGATGGATGTCTGTAACATGCTTTTCATGAGTTACAAGACATAGCAAGAGTGAAATCACTCAGTTGTCTCATATCTCAGGTTTTTTTTGCTGCAAAGTTTCACTTAAGCCCCACCCCCTGCAAAAAGGCGAGTTGAGACGAAACGTTGCTGGTGATGTAACTATTCATGGTGCTGACATGTGGGTAGTGTTGAGCCATTCAGGACTCTCTGGCCTAACTGAAGTTATCCTCCAGGCTAGTTAGCATCTTTTAAAAAACTACTTTGAAAACATGACCCAAACTAAGATGGGTTTTACCATTAAACTGCTTTTAAGGACCGATGCAGTTTCAGTCATTATCCTGGGCTATCGTGCATACAACTGGGCATGTCCTTCACCTGGTAAGTCTTTTTATCACAGGATTTATACTGATAATATAGTGCTAGCCACTATTAGCCTTGTGGTATGGTTGAGCCTAGTAATCATCAATTCTGGTGTTTGGGGGGGAGGGGGGGATTTGACATGAAACTAAGACAATGAAAAGATTTTTGCAGAAAAAATAGTAAATGGTAAATGGCGTTCACGTATATAGAGCTTTTTCTCATCTCTAGATGACCAAAGCGCTTTACAGATCCTGCTGTCCACCCAATCACACACATTCACACACTGATGGCGGCAGAGCTGCCACATACACACACAGGCGTTAGCCTGGCCACCAGGAGCAGCTGGGGGTTCAGTGCATAAGATACCATTTTAGACAATCTAGATTTGTTTTTATAGGGGCTTTATATCCACTTTAGTGTGTCTTTCAGCAACACATAATATTGTGTAAGTACTCTGTACATTTTAAATTATATTAACATTTATGAGATCCAGATCTTGTTCACAAATTTTTATGTGTGTACATTGCAGTTACCATACAACCAGGGCTTGACATTAACTTTTTGCTCACTGGCCACTGTGGCTAGTGATTTTCCAAAGTTACTAGCCACTCAGCCTTTTCACTAGCCACAATTTTGTGATTGGAAAATTATGTTTCATATGATCAAATTTGACTATCGCATGCTACTTTTTACTTGAACTAAATTTACAGCCTTTTTAAATGTAAATGGCCCACATACAGTACATAAAAATAACAAGCGAAACACTGTTTAATTATAAACAGCAGTAAATACTGTAAAGCAGCTGAGAAAAATATTTTCTCATTTGTACCTCTTCCCCTTTGCCTTCCCCCACCCCTTGGTTCTTGAAATCAAAGGCCAAGGGGTAGGGTTTGAAAATGACCCCTTTGATTTGGGACACCCCTTCAAGGCTGCACGATGTCACTACTAATTGCTGATGGATTTAATCTAAATGGACACTACCTGTTTTCACTAGAAAAAAAAAAGAAGAAAAAGAAAACTGATGAGAAAAAAGTCTCATCTTAAGGACAAAATTGTCTCAAATTTACATGAACAATTCTAATCAGTAGAAAAACTCAGAAATTTACTAAAAAGAAAGCTGTAAATTCAGAAAAAAAAAACTTGGAACCCCTGGTGGGCCATTTTTGGCCCACAGGCCACATGTTTGACACCACCGGACCAGCACATTAAAAATGCATAATTAGAGATTTTACTTCCATGAACTAGCTGCAAATCACAGATATCTATCTATAAATGCACAAAATCTCTGTCTGTGTGTCTGTTCCACGCATATCTCTTGAACCATTCGTCAGACTAACCTAAGATTTTATGCGTGTTTTGCTGAGGTTATGAGGGTGTGCATCCCCGAGGATGGAGTTGCTCAGTCAAAATATGTACTTTTTATCAATAAAAGATTAGTCATCGCTCTCTCCACATGCTCTGGCTTCTAGACGTGTGGACGGGGTTTTGCATTGAGTCCTTACTGATTGGATAATACGTGGCATCAAGGCATCAGTAATCACAGTGCTCCGTGAGCAGCACAAGGAGGCCAAAAGCGACAGATTTGACTAGAAAAAGATAATACTGAAGAATTAATGCTTAAAAATTAAACAATAAAGTTGCCATGATTGCATAGGTCTAAAGCAGGGGTGTCCAATCATGTGCCATGGAGGGCTAAGAAAGAAAGAAAGCTGTAAATTTAAAAAAAAAAAACTTGGAACCCCTGGTGGGCCATTTTTGGCCCACAGGCCACATGTTTGACACCACCGGACCAGCACATTATAAATGCATAATTAGAGATTTTACTTCCATGAACTAGCTGCAAATCACAGATTATCTATCTATAAATGCACAAAATCTCTGTCTGTGTGTTTGTTCCACGCATATCTCTTGAACCATTCGTCAGACTAGCCTAAGATTTGATGTGTGTTTTGCTGAGGTTACGAGGGTGTGCATCCCCGAGGATGGAGTTGCTCAGTCAAAATATGTACTTTTTATCAATAAAAGTTTAGTCATCGCTCTCTCCACATGCTCTGGCTTCTAGAGGTGTGGACGGGGTTTTGCATTGAGTCCTTACTGATTGGATAATACGCGGCATCAAGGCATCAGTAATCACAGCGCTCCGTGAGCAGCACAAGGAGGCCAAAAGTGACAGATTTGACTAGAAAAAGATAATACTGAAGAATTAATGCTTAAAAATTAAACAATAAAGTTGCCATGATTGCATAGGTCTAAAACAGGGGTGTCCAATCATGTGCCATGGAGGGCCAAGACCCTGCACGGTTTCTCTTCTACCCTGTCTCTTCAGCAGATGTTTTCACTTTTCAGCAATCAGTGGGAAGAAGTTCAGTGAAATCTGCTGTTGAAGACACTGGTTGGAGGAAAAGCCTGGAGGGTCTTGGCCCTCCATGGCACATGATTGGACACCCCTGGTCTAAAGGATAATTCAGCATATGTGGAGAACACGAGGTGCGTGAGCAGACTGGGCGGAGCATCAGCAGGGACCCAGGTCTGACAAAGAACACCGGTGTATCCGACACAGGACATGCCAGAAGAAGCTGCAGCCCGACCGGGCAGACCACGGCCCTTCGTGGGGAGGCACGCCCAGTCTGCCCACTCAGTGGTAGACGGGAGTCCCGACTGCTGCTTCACCCATGTGGTACCACTGTGCTTTGCAGGACTGCGAGTCCCCCCTCCCGCTTGAGTATCTAAAAATTAAAAACAATAATAATACCGCCATGATTGTGAATGGCTAGAAAGACCTAACGACCAAACGCAGGACACAAAAATGTCCAAATAGTGAAATAAGTCATTTTTAGTTAAATATTTACTGACAACTGCTGTGTATAATAATGTTGGGTATTTTGTAGTTAATTTGGTTGATTCATCATCATCATCATAGCAGTCTGTCGGGGGCGGCGATTATAGTTTTAACCCCTTGATGCCTATTGTCGCAAATTCGCATCAATCAAAAAAAACCCAACAAAAACCAAAAAAACGACTTTCAATTATGAAAAAAAAATTGTTAACAATTGGAAATAAATTCAGGCGTCAAGGGGTTAAAAAACCTTTTAATAACAAAATATTGCTAAAATATAAACTGATGCACTACAGTGGGTCGAAAATATTTCTAAACGTGTCCTGTTATTGTACTGCATAAGTTTATTGACGATACACAGAAGAAATTCAATATTACACTGAACTCCATCACTGAACAGTGATATAAACTAAAATAATTATAATGGTGACTGAACAACTCCCATTCCTCAAAGTGCAAGATACACTATTATGAATATAAGTGATAAAGGATCATACAAATAAGTGATCTGACAAACAAATAAACAAGGGATCTGAAACAGTCAATGTCCCATTCATTTTCACTATTTAGGTATTCTGCAAATAATATTCACACAATCAAATAAATCTTAGTGCTCAGTTTCCAGTCACATGACCATATAAGGAGTTGTTCAGTTCCCACTGAACTGAATAACACCTTATAATGAGTTGTTCAGAAGTGCTTTTAAGAACTCCTTATAAGGATTCTCAGGTCAGGAGTTCTGAACAACTCCTTATAAGTTCTTTTAAGGAAGACCCGGTTCCGGAGTTCGGATTGGGCCCAAATTTTCATCATTTTATCCCATCGGCCTCTTGAGCCTGCCCTGTGAATTTCAGCCCCAACTCCCTGCCAGGGCCACCTTAACTTACCCTTAGGCCTTTGGGCTGAGAGGTTTTGTAGCCCCCTCCCCCCCCCCAACAGAATCTCAGTTTAAAAATATGTAATAGCTGTTTTTAATAATGGATTGCATTTATATAGCACTTCTCATGACACCCAACACTTTACAATGAGTCCATTATTCATTCACTCCACAGACAATTACAGTGGTAAGCTACTTCTGTAGCCACAGCTGCCCTGGGGCAACTGACAAAAACATGCTGCCAATCCATGCCATCTAAACATTTATTCACATTCATACATCAGTGTCATGAACCATGAACACACTGGAGGCAAGGTAGGTAAAGTGTCTTGCCCAAGGACACAACAGCAAGGTGGCAGGAGCAGGATTCAAACCGCCAGCCTTCTGGTTATTGGGCAACCTGCTCTACCTCCTGAGCCACTATGGCCTCATTTTTGTTTCTCTTTGAGAAACAATGCAACTTTGAGCTAGAAAACACAACTACACTGCAAAAAGTCAAATTTAAGTAAATCAAAATGAATTAAGGCTGTTTATGCTTGTCTTTTTGTCTGACAAGTTATTTATTCTTGCTGTGCAGTTTATGTGTAAGAAGATTTTCCATGCTTTCAGATAGTTTTAACTTGTTTTAAGCAATTTGATAAGTCAAATTTCCTTGCTCTGTTGGCAGATAATTTTTTTTCCACAATATTTTTTATTGAACCTTTTTTATATAGAGATTGAAAGATTAGAGATTTATTAGAGATTGAAAGGGTATCCGAAACTAAATTCCTTGGAGTAATAATTGATAACAAACTGTGTTGGAAGCCACATATTAATTATATAAAAGGTAAAGTATCCAAATCAATTGCAATATTACACAGAGTGAAAAATTTGCTGAATCAACCCACACTATACACCTTGTATCATTCATTAATACTCCCATACATGACATATTGTAATGAAGTATGGGGAAATACATATAAAACAAACATATATCCACTCTTTATGCTTCAAAAGAGAGCTATTAGAATAATCAACAAAGCAGCTTACAGGGAACCAACAAACCCACTTTTTCTTAAACAAAAAACTCTCAAGTTGAAAGATCTGATCGACTTTAAAACCGCAATAATAATGTTCAAAGTGAAGAATCTATCACTGCCCGCAAATATCCAGAAGTTGTTCCAAACAAGGGAGAAACGATATCACTTCAGAGGAACATGTATATTTCAAAAGCCTACAGTGAGAACAACTACCAAGCAACACTGTATTTCAGTGCAAGGTGTCAGATTATGGAACGATTTTGGACCTGAATTAAAATCATGTACAAAGCTTGGACAATTTAAACAAAAACTAAAGGAAGAAATACTCCAAACATATTTACAAGACGACATGTAAACTCACATAAGAATTGATATTTCCAGCCTGTGTTGTGTTATAGCTTAGTTTTTCTTTTTTCTCTGTGACACTATGTCTTAGATTTGTTTTTGAATAGTAACCGCTTAACTTAGACTAGCTCAGTTTTCTTTTTCTCTCAGTCATATTTTGTCTTAGCCTTGTTTTAAATTGTAATCGCTCTTGTCTTGTTTTCTCTTTTTTCTCCTTTGAATTCTTGGATGGAATATGGGTGGGCAATATAAGCTGCGGCTTCAGCCATCACCCATTTCGGATAACTCACGTGGAATTGTATAGTAGAAGGAGTCTTTGTCTAATTTGACCTTGTTGTTATATTATACAGTTTCTTTTAACCTGTAATGTACTATCCAAAATAAATAAATTCATTCTTTCATTCATTCATATACAAACATGGCACAAACAATCAGACACTAACATAAAAGTAATTTAAAAATTAAAAAGAACAATAACAAAAAAAATGTGTAATAAAAACAACAACAACAACAACCATTAACAAACACAAGTCAGCAACAATGCTCCTCTGTTTAGTCTAGGAAATCTATTACATAAGAATACATAATATACATTCAACAGCTTGGAATTTGCAAGGTCCACACATATCATTCACCTTCTTCTTCAGAATTTATGTTTAATTTTTTTACATAATCAATGAAAGGTCTCCATATATTCTCAAACACATTTTCCTTTGATTTCAGTATATATGTTATTCTTTCTAGTGGAAGGTTTATTAACATTTGTCTTAACCACTGAGTCACATCTGATCTATGAATCTTTTTCCACAGTAGTGCAATACATTTTTTGGCATTAAGCAAACTGAGGTCTATGAATGCTCTTTCACTCTTATTAAAGTTATGTTTTTCTGGATACAGACCCAACAAAAACAGTTTAGGGTTCAATGTGAATTGTTTTGAAATTATTTTTTCAATTGTTGCCCTCACCTCTTCCCAAAACATTCTGATTTTTCTACATTCCCATAAACAGTGAAATAGGGTTCCTTTACTTTCCACACATTTTGTGCATGTATCTGGTATGTTTTTGTTATATCTATTTAATTCCACTGGTGTAACATACATCCACATTAACCATTTAAAATGCATCAGTTTAAGACGTACATTTATTGATTTGGTTTGAGCTCCTGCACAAGCCATTTCCCATTGTTCCTCTGAAATTTCAATTTGCAGGTCCTCTTTCCAGTAATTCAGTCTTTTCTGTGAGTTTTCACTTGAGAATAGTGTCAATGAGTTGTAAAACTCTGAAATAATACCCTTTTCTCTTACTATCTTTCTTCAAATTTTTTTCCAAAAATGAATAAGCAGGTCGGGTGAGAGCATTATTTTGATTTGATCGAATAAAATTTCTAAGCTGAAGATATTTAAAAAAAGTGTGTTCTATTAAGATTGAATTTAATCCTCAGTTCTTCAAAAGACATGTTATCTGAGCGTGACAAATATAAGTCTTGAATCTTTTGAATCCCTTTTATATTCCATACTTTAAATACAGCATCCGCTCTCCCTGGTGTAAAATATTGATTACCCCATATTGGGCTAAATTGTGACAGTGAGTGTGGTTCTTTTAAATATTTTTTGGTTTCACACCATATTTTGATCATGTGCTTTACAATTGGATTTTTAACTTGTTTCTGTAGTTTTTTAGCCGAGTCTGAGTATATGAATATGGGAAGAGGTAAAGGTAAATTGTATGATTCCATTTCAGTCCAGTGAGGAAGATCATTTGATGAAAAATAATATGTCATAGACCTCAGTTGTGCTGACCAGTAATACAACATAAAGTTTGGACATTTCAGACGTCCACGATCAAATGGTAAATATAGTAAGGACAAACGTAATCTAGCCTTCCTATTGTTCCATATAAATTCCACTAACTTTTTTTTAATTCTTGAAAATAGATCTGAAGGTGGTGGTAAAGGAATGTTTTGAAATAAATAAAGTATTTTTGGTAAGATATTACTTTTAAGTATATTAATTCTCCCGATCATCGACATTGGTAGTGTCATCCATCTCTGAAGTAACTCATTAATATCTGTCATTAAGGCTTCATAGTTGGCATTGATGACTGATTCTAGCTTAGGCAAAAATTTGAATTCCTAAATATTTAAACTGATTTACAACATTGAATTGGTTTACCTCAGGAGCTGGGTGATTTCTCTGGGTCTCATTTAGCATTAATATTGAAGATTTTGTTTTGTTTATTTTATATCCTGATATATCCCCAAAGTTCTTTATTAAATTTAACAAGGTTGGAATTGACTTTTTAAAATTCGACATAAACAAAATTATGTCATCGGCATACAGGGAGATTTTATGTTCTGCTGGTCCTACTTTAATTCCATATATTTGTGGATGTAAACGTACTGCCATCGCTAAAGGTTCAATTGCCATAGTAAACAATAAGGGTGAAAGTGGACAGCCTTGTCGACATCCTCTATTGATTTTTATTGATTTTGAGATATTGCTGTTTGTTAGGATTTCTGCTGTAGTATTATTATATATTATCTGGACCCATTTTATGAAATTATTTCAAAGTCCAAACCTTTGTAGGACTTCAAAAAGATAGGGCCATTCGACCCTATCAAAGGCCTTTTCGGCGTCCAGTGATAAGAGAGCTGTATCTGGTGCTTCTTTATTGGAATAAATAATATTAAATAGTCTTCTTACATTATGGAAGCCTTGTCTTTGACATGTTTCGGGACCCAGGAGACAGACACTGACACGAGCAGATAGTGACAATAATCTTTATTTAATTGTGAGTGAGTGTAATGCGAGTGTGAGTGCGAGGATATCGTTCTGGTCACTGGAGCTGAGCGACCTGGACGGAGACCCGGCAACCCTGGAACAGATAAGCAGAGACAAATTACTAATGCTCCACACTAGCAAAGAGCTGCAGATAACAAGGCTTACTTGAGAGCAGCACTGGCTTCGCTCTGCTGAGTTCCAGCGGCCGGGCAGCGTGGAGGTGAAGGCGTCCGTGACCGTGCTGGGGTTACCACCTGTGGCTGTGACAATGACAGTCCTGATGATGACACCGGCTGTGACAATGACAGCCCTGACGATGACACCGGCTGTAACAATGACAGCCCTGACGATGACACCGGCTGTGACTCCACAGACCGAGATGACGATGATCCTGACGATGACGCCGGCTGTGACTCCACAGACCGGGATAACGATGATACAAATGATGATGCAGACAAAGACGAGGTTAGTGACTCCACACACAGTGGCAATGACGACACAGCTGATGCTGATGACAGTGATTCCACCGATAACGTTGGCCAATACTCCTGTAGTTGATACAATAATAGTTCTGGCAATTGAGGAGCAAGACGTACCGGTAGGCGTGGTGGTAGCGAGCCGCTACGAAGACGTGATGGCGTTACCCCGTCAGCTGGGGACGCAGGTCCGCCGCCAAGGTGGTCCACCTGTGCACAGGGGTAAAGGTTTGGCGTTGAGTAGCAAATGGTGCGCTTACTTGCTTGACGCTGGGAAGAGTTCCTGGATGCAGCAAGTGAAGCTCTTGACGAGACAAACGAGGTTCCAGACGAGACAAACGAGGTTCCAGACGAGACAGACAAAGTTCCTGACGAGACAGACAAAGTTCCAGACGAGACAGACAAAGTTCTTGACGAGACAGATAAAGTTCCAGACGAGACAAGAGATGTTCTTGACGAGACCAGAGAGCGGAGTGCAGGTTCATTCTCCGTTGAGGAAGACAGACGACTCCGTGCCGGGCTGTCAGCGACACTGGCTTTTAACAGCCGTTGATTCACACCTGTTGGTCTGTGCACAGCTAGGGCTAATGACACTAATGACGGCCCAGAGGCCGCCATGACAGTCTTCCCATTATAAAGCCATTCTGATCTCGGTTAATAATATTTGGTAATATTTCTTGTAGTTATTTTGCTAAAATTTTACAGATTATTTTAAGATCAGCATTTAATAGGCTTATTGGTCTCATGTTTTCACATTTATTAGGGGGTTTACCTGGTTTTGGCAACAGTATAATTAAGGCATTATTCATGTATGGTGGTAAATTACCATTTTGAAATGCTTCTAAAACCATTTCCAACAGTGGTTTTATTAATTTAGTCTTAAATTTTTTATAGAGGTCAACTGGAAGACCATCTGGTCCTGCTCTTTTTCCTGATTTCATATTATCAATAGCTTACCCAACTTTTTCTTGACTAATTTTAGACTCCAGTATCTCCCTGTTTTCATTTGGAATACATGGTATAGATAATCCACCCAAAAACCCATTTAATTTTGTTAAGTCAGTTTCATTTTTTGTATCATATAGTTTTCCATAATAATCTCTAAAGGCACTATTAATTTCTAAAGGATCTATAACTACCTGTCCGTTACTTATAATACTGGTAATTGGTGTTTTAGATTCTAATTGTTTAATCTGCCATGCCAATAATTTTCCTGATTTTTCACCTTGTTCATAAAAAGTTTGCTTCAATCTTAGAAGACTCGAGGCAGCTCTATTCGCTGATTTTTTGTCATATTCAGCTCTCAGAATCAGTAATTTGTTCTCTAACTGTGGGTTACTTCCTGCATACACCTTTTCTTGAAGGATTTTTATTTTACGTTCCAATTGGACTCTCTCCTCTTGGGTCTTCTTAAATTTTGAACCTGTATAACTAATAATAAGCCCCCTAATAAAAGCTTTGAAAGCCTCCCACTTTATACATGCCGTTGTTTGTGTAGTATTGATATCAAAGAACTCATCTATCTGTTTTTCTATGTACTTAACAAATTCCTCATCCTGAAGCCATTTATGTTGAAAATGCCACCTAACTGGATCCTTTGTCAATTTCTTATCTACATATATTAGACAGCAGGGTGCATGATCAGAGATCACAATATTATCATTGAAACAGTTTTGAATCTTGGACCTTAATTCTGTAGAGATCAAAAAATAGTCAATACGTGAGAATGTCTTATAGGTATTAGAATAACAAGAATAGACTTTGACTTGTGGTTTCATTTCTCTCCATTTATCTAGCAATCTCAGTTCTTTCATAAAATGATTAATGGTCATCCTACATCCATTGTGCGTACAGTCCAGTCCTGTTGATCTATCTATACTGGGATTCAATGTACAATTAAAATCCCCTGCTATTATATGTTGCCCTGTAAGTGATGATAAAGTGAGGAATAAATTAACAAAGAAGTTTTGATCATCAATATTGGGGCCGTATAAGTTCACCAGATTTATATTTTCTAATAGCAAAGATCCTTGGATGATTAGATATCTTCCAAATTTGTCTCTAATTACATTTTTCATTTGAAATGGGAATGTTTTATGTATGAGAGTCATAACTCCCCTAGCTCGGGATGAAAATGATGAGATGAACACATTACCTTGCCATCTTCTCCTAATTCTTTTTACATCCTCCTCTAATAGATGAATTTCTTGTAAAAATACAATTTTTGAATCTATGTCTTTTATTTTATTCATAACTTGTTTAAGTTTTTTTAAGATTTTGTAGACCTCTGCAATTCCATGAAGTTAAATTAAGATTAACGCTTTGATCTATGATCAATAAGGAGTTTGAGATTACCTTGCAATATGAACATACTCTTACAGAGAAGCAAAAACATGGATGATGGAACATTCATCCTACAAACTAAACAAAAACAAATTCCCTTTCCCCACATTCGTGGTAATCCCCCCAAAATCAAAAAAATTCAGTCTCCCGTTATAGCTAGTAACTGTTCCACACCTGCGAGGATCAGTCAAACCACTCTCTCTTTCTCCTCTCAATCACCCTGACTCTACTACTATTTTTATGACATTAACTCTCTTCTGTAGTTTTTTCAACATAACTTCAAAGTTTTATAGCAACTTTGTACATCATAGCTTTTTTTTTTTTTATACAGTCTGTATTTTGTAGACATGTTATATGTTTCAGATCAATCAGATGTCTGTACAAATGCTTAAATGTTCTACCTTTGTCATGTTCATGCTTAGCTCCCACCAGTTTCCTTTTGGATTTGCTTGATGAGCTCCTGCGCCTCTTGAGGGGTCTTGAAGATGTGGCTTCTCCCCTTATATGTGACCAGCAGTCTTGCCGGATGAATCACTCCGTGACGAATCCCTAGGTTGCACAGCTCTTTGCGGGCGGGGTCAAACTGCCTCCATAATTGTTGTATTCCTGTGGCCAAATCTGGGTAGAACCGCACCTGTTGATCCTGGTATTTAATTTCCCCTTTAGCTCATGCCGCATTGGTGACCGTCATCTTGTCCCTGTAGTTGAGGAACTTCATAATCAGCGTCCTCGGTGGTGTCTTATTATCTCTCGGTGGGCCGATTCGGTGAGATCTCTCTGAAACGACCGATGACTGCAGATCCGCGTTATTCAGCGCTTCTGGAATCCACTTTTCCAAAAAGGAACATGGGTCCCGTCCCTCCGCTCCCTCTGGGAGGCCCACCAGCCTCAAATTATTCCATTGCGAGCAGGATTCCAAGTCCAGGACGTTATTTTCCAGACGTTTCCATTTTAATTCCAGTGTTTGCAACTTAGATTGTAGGCTGGTGATGTCATCTTCAGTGCTTGAAATTCGGAGCTCCACCTGCGATACTCGCTCCAAACAGTCATTTATTTCTTTCCTCATACCTTCTATTACTGCTATAATCCTATCAAATTTAGACGAAAACTCTGTTCTCATGGAGTTGATGGCAGTGAGCACTGCGTTTGTCCCCTCTTCAGCAGTTCCCGCTCCGCCGCTGGCTCCATCCTCCGCCATTGTCTCTGGAGTTTTTTCTGTTTCGCCTCAAGCGTGGAAGTCTGTTAGCTTGGGTTGTTTTGTCGAGTTACCTTTTCCTCCACCTAATTTCCCAACCTTGGTCTTTACCATATCTGCGCCTAAATGCTGGGATGGGTTTTTGTTCCAATTAAGAGAGTTTTAGTAAACTTTTTATTTTTAGGAGCAGAGCAGTGTGAAACACGTCTTCCTGCGTGGCCGCCATAACCAGAAGTCCTGTTGGCAGATAATTTTACTTAAAATAAGCAAATAAATCTGGCAATAGACAATTTTAGTTAAAATTAGAAAATATCTGCCAACAAAGTAAGATTAAATTTCTTTAAACAAGTAAAAACTATCTTAAAGCAAGTAAAATCTTACAGAAAACTGCACAACAAAAAGAAATTCTTGTCTTGTCAAAATTATCTTGTGAGAGAAAAACAAATATATAGCCTTGATTTAGGATATTTTAACTCACTAAGATTTTCATTTTTACAGTGACAGATACTACTGCCTTCAGCATAAACACAAATTAGTCTAATCTCGCTCTCTCTCTCGCTCTCCGACACAGACACACACAGCACCATGGCCTAAACAACACCAGGTATCAAACGATGACACTGATCAACAATTACAGTCTAATGGTGACAGCAGAATACAAAGTTATATCAGTCAAGTATTTCTGATTCAAACAATGCACAACAGCAGCAGCTAGAAAAGTACTTAGAGAGCACATACCTCCACCAAGGCTCCTTCCGTCCCCCATGGATAACCTCTAAAATGTAATGTGTTTGTGTGTAGGCCACGAGCCAGTTCTGGTGAAAATTGCATCAAAGTCTATGCAGTAGTTTTGAAGGATTCTTGCGAACACACTGAGAAGAGCCTTGGCAGAGGTATGCGTTCTCCAATCATCACCAAAATGTAATGGGTTCCTCTCTAGCCCAAGGACCACCTCTGGTGAAAATTTCATTAAAATCCATACAGTAGTTTTTGAGTAATCTGTCATGTACGCTGCGTCAGTGCGCAGTGAACAAATGAATTATTGCGAGCCCAAATGCAGGTGAAGCTGACATGTTTATTAAACAGAACGGGGAAAACACAAAATGTCCAACTAATACAGCTGAGGGTTAGTAGAGATGGATGACCAGCTACAAACTCCAATGGCAAGCCCTATGCGCTCCTAGGGCAGAACTGGGATGTGGAGAAGGAGGGCTATAATAATGAAAAGAGGACTTACATGCAGGGTCGGAGCAACTGGCTCTGGAAAACAACTCCATACACAGTCCGGGGAAAAGAGGTAAACCAACGGGAGCGAATCTGGTCATTCAATTTTTTTCAGTTCAATTCAGCTTTATTTATAATGCGCCACATCACAACAAAAGCCGTCTCGTGGCGCCACAGTGCAAATAAAAAAAAATCACACAGTCACAGAAAGACCCAGCAATCAGACGATCCCCTATGAGCAAGCACTAGGCGACAGTGGAGAGGAAAAATTCCCATTTGGAAGGAAGAAACCTCTAGCAGAACCAGGCTCAGGGAGGGGCAGTCGTCTGCTGCGACTGGCTGGGGATGAGGGGATAGGGAGGATGGAAAGGACAGACATAAAGAACATAGCAGTAAGATGCCAAGTACAATATTGGAGATCAACCAGCAGTATGGATCAGATAACAATAGAACAAGAGTGGGGTTAAAAGACACAAATTCCTCCTTAAACGAAAGCTATATTAAAAAGGAAGGATTTTACCCTGTTCTTAAAGACAGAGACCGAGTCTGACTCCCGGACCCAGAGTGGTAACTGGTTCCAGAGAGAAGGGGCTTAGTAGCAGAAGGCTCTGCCTCCCACCGTACTTTTGGAGATTCTGGGCACCACAAGTAAGCCAGCATTTTGTGAGTGTAATGCTCTGTTAGGATGGTAAGGTAATATCAGATCTTTTATATATTGGGGGGCCAGATTGTTAAGAGCTTTGAAAGTAAGAAGAAGGATTTTAATGTGGCGGGTTGATTCAACCCCCCCACAACACACAGGACAGTCAGCTCTCTTCTCTTGGTTTTTCCCGCTGCACTACTGAGATGTAATGTGCCATTCATGTATTGTGATGTAATGTGCCATGCATGTATTGTGATGTAATGTGCCATTCATGTATCGTGATGCAATGTGCCATTCACGTATTGTGATGTAATGTGCCATTCATGTATAGTGTTCATGCGTCCTGTCCTTACTGTGACCTAGAGGCTGAGATCAATATGTAGATGTGCCTTGTAACCTCTTTGTCCTACACCTGGAGCAGAGGCTAGCAAATCTGCCTATTGTTATGTAGGTCTTTCAAATGCAAATATCTCATGCCTGTTCTGCAGTCCCTTTGATCGTACCAACAGCTGGGGAATGCTCTTTGATGTATTGTTGTAGTTGGGTATATATGCTGCAACTCTGTAACGCAAACCCCTCTCATTCTGATTCTGCAACTGCTGCTGCAGGACACAGACATTGTGTCCTCCTTCTCTGAGAGCCGTTTGGGCTCGCTCCCGGCGCGCATGCACGGCGCCGGGAGCGGAGCTCGTGACGGCGGGATGATATAACAAAACTCTGCTTAAAACCACAGCACCGCTGCTTATTTTTAACATCCGCCACACTGGTGACCCCGAAGACGCACACGCTTTGTGCGACGCAGCCTTCTGGTCTGGACATCCACGCTGAACCGGCCGAGGGACACAAGACATCTCCTCCCTCTCGCCGCCCCAACGCACCATGACCTGAAGGCAGAAAAGAACATGCTGCCAGTGAACGCTTCACTGGTTACCCCGAACATGCACACGTTTTGTGCAAAGTAACCTTCTGATCTGGACAGCTGCGCTGGTGACCCGTTCTTCATGATGAGATCTGCACGTCTGAGATCTGCTCATCCACACTGGACCGGCCGCGCTCGCAGTTCCTCCACACGAGAGCGCAGGCACCTCGTCCCCTCTCCACGACGGCATCCTCCATGGCCGGCGGAGAACGCAACACATGGACCTGAACGCACCATGGCCGAGCGGTGCCAAAGATCGTCTATTCCCTCCCACCGCTCCAACGCATCTGCACGAGCCTGAGGGATAAAAGATCGTCTATTTCCTCCCACCGTTCCAACGCACCATGGCCAAGCTGCAGCCACCGCCCAAACCTGGATTTTATCGGCACCGTCTGCGACGATCTCCACCAAGATTCGGCACCCTGACTCGCCACTCCAGCGGCCCACCCACGCACGGAACCCCCGCGCGCGCACCGGGGAGTTACAAGGACGGCACACCACGCACGGGACAATAACGGCTTCACTGACCGCCTTCCTTCTGCTGCACACTGGCCCTTCAGGCTTGCTTGTACACCTGAGGCCCGCAGCTTGCTCACTGGATTTTATGGTCTTAGCCACGGCACACAAGGGAAATTCAGCTGTCTGCGGTTCCCGAGGCTTTAGAGTTGCGCCTGCCCTTAAGTCAACATGCCAGTCCCTCTGCTTTTATTTTTTTTTCTTACAGCCGCTCCTGCGTTTCTTCATGGCCACGAGAGGAGTCAGAGACAAATTTTTCTTCTTGTGATCTCCGCACGCGCATCGGGACAGCCCCTCGACGTCGCGGAGCAGCAAGCAATTTTTGCGCGGCTCGGACGATTTCACCGCCCCTGCCGGCACTTACTACCCCTCCCCTCCCTCCCCCTCCGCCTGCAGCGAGCTTCTCCCACAGCTCGCTCCCATAGATGGATTATTGAGGTCTCGGTCCCCTGCAGATGATATAAGGCGGTCCTAGAAACAGTTTTAATATGTGAATTAAAGGACAAATCCTGGTCAAAAATCACTCCAAGGTTCCTTACACAACTGTTCAGAGTGAGAGTGGCAGCATCTAAATTAAGGGCATAATCTGAAAAGGAATTTCTAAGATGTTTTGGGCCAACAACAATGACTTCAGTCTTATCAGAGTTCAATAGTAAAAAATTACAAGTCATCCAAGCTTTGATGTCCTTAAGACAGGCCTCTAGCTTGGCCAAGTGATCACCATCATCGGGCTTCATTGACAGGTATAGGTGTGTGTCATCAGCGTAACAATGAAAATGTATAGAGTGCTTTCTGATGATATTGCCCAGTGGGAGCATATATAGACTAAAAAGCGTAGGGCCCAACACAGATCCCTGTGGAACTCCGTGAGTGAGCTTAGAGCTGGAAGAAAATCCATCATTGACATGGACAAACTGAAATCTATCAGACAAATAAGATATAAACCACTGCAACGGAGTTCCACTGAGTCCAACAAAGTGTTCCAATCTATCAAGTAGAATGGCATGATCGATAGTGTCAAAGGCTGCACTGAGATCTAAAAGAACAAGAACAGAGACAAGCCCATTATCAGATGCAGTCAGGAGGTCATTAGAGACCTTCACTAAGGTAGTTTCAGTGCTGTGATGAGCTCTGAACCCAGATTGAAACACCTCAAACAAACCAACTCCCTGCAAATGGTCAGATAATTGCACAGCAACAACTCTTTCCAGGATTTTTGAAATGAAAGGCAAATTGGAGATTGGTCGATAATTGGCCAAAACTCCAGGATCGAGCGTCAGTTTTTTAAGTAAAGGTTTAATAACAGCAGTTTTAAAAGCCAGCGGAACATAATCCAGAGTTAAAGAAGAATTAATGATAAGAAGAATACGACTACTAATAATAGGGAAAATAATTTTAAATAACCTGGAAGGAATAGGGTCAAGAAGGCAAGATGAAGGCTTAGAAGAGAAAACTACCCTATCCAACTCCAAGAGGTCGATTGGAGTAAATCTATCCAAGCAGATATCAATTGAGGGAGCAGCAGTAGTTAATGTACTAGAGTTTATGGTAGGAAGAATCTGACTAATTTCATCTCTAATAGATAAAATTTTAAGATTGAAATAGTTCAGAAAGTCCTGACTAGAAAGCTCAGGGGGGATGCGAGGATTGACCGAGTCATGGCTCTTTGTAAACCTGGCTACAGTGTTGAAGAGAAACCTGGGGTTATTCTTGTTTGCTTCTATCAATGCAGAATAATAGCTTGATCTAGCTTTTCTAAGAGATTTTTTATAGATTAAGAGATGATTTCTTCACGCCAAGTAGAATTCATCTGAATTAGTTGAACGCCATTTTCTTTCCAATTGACGAGCCTTCTGTTTCAAGCCACGAGTTTCTGAGTTAAACCAAGGAGTAAGAAATCTCTGGTTAGACTTTTTCTTTTTTAAAGGGGCTACCAAATCTAGAGTCCGATGCAGAGAGGCAGTAACACCATCAACCATGCTATCAATCACGAATGGAGCAGACTCTCCATCACTTATTTCAGGTGTTTCTGTTGTGTTGACCCATGGCATAGAGGAGACAATCTGTAAAAATTTAGCAACAACGTCATCAGAAAGACATCTGCTGTAGTAGTATTTTTCTTTAGGAAATAAGTGATCAGAGATAATGAAATCAAAAATTAACAGACAATGGTCAGACAGTACAGGATTATGAGGAGACACAACCAGATTTTCGATTTCTATACCATATGTCAAAACAAGGTCCAATGTATGGTGGAAATAATGGGTAGAATTTTTTACTTTTTGGGAAAACCCCATTGAGTCTAAAATTGAATTGAAAGCCTTATTAAGACAGTCATCAAAGGTAGACTAATGCCGCCACCCCAAGTGCATCCACTGACCAACATAAATACTCCATTGCTAATGATGTCAAGTGGATGCAGGAGTGTGGCTGAGCAGGTGCATGAATGCATGTCAGAGTCTGTGAGTGAGGATGAATGTGTGTGAGTGTGCATGTGTGGAAACAGAGAGATGATGGCAGACAGCTAGTGAGTGTCTGGTGGAGAGAGAGAAGGGGTGTAGCTGTAGACTGGCAAGGAGCCCCAGCTCAAGGCTCTAACAACCTGCCAGCTGGAACCAATTAACAATAATTCAGGAAGCTACAGCCATGAGTTATTGGCGGAGCTGAACATCAGCTCCGCACGTGACATAGCCCCCCCCTCTCAAGGGGTGGGGTCCAGACACCCATCGTGCCATCAAAACAAAAGAAAACCTGTTCCCCCCACCCCCTCAGAACCCCACACAATAACCCGAGCGGGAGGTGGGGGAAACAGGTCAGGAGGGAACAAACCAATGAAAAATACAACAATATAACACAAGGAAAGAACAAAATTTCCCAACCCCAAAAGCTACCTCCCCCCAAAACCCCAAGAGTCCCACAGCTCCGGTGGCCGACCAGAGTCCAAGGTCCAGCAGGCGGCTCGTAGAACAATGTCAGGCGGCCTGCCAGGACAAGCGGGCCACCCGGCTAGGAAACCCAGTCCATCGGGTGGCCGGCCCGCGTAGTTAAGCCACAAGGATCGAAGGGACAGACCAGGCGGGTGGGTGGCCGGGCCGAGGAAGGGAGACCCCTGCGATTACTGGTGGCAGGACCCGGTGGACCACGACAGCGCCCAGCAGGAGAAGGAGAAACACCCACAGGGCCTCAGGAAAGGAAGAGGAGACCCTGCTGTCCTCAAATTGTCTGGCTGTACCCTTGGTGGTCCGCGCGGACTGGAACTTGGTCGCACTTGCGGTGGTCCCGGCCTGGGACAACGTTGCACCAGTGGTGGCCCCTTCCCAAGACCTCATTGCTCCCCTGGTGAGCCCCGACCAAGCCATGGTTGTACCCACAGTGGAGTCCGGCTGGACTCCTGCTGCACCTGCGGCGGGACCCGGCTGGGTCACTGCTGACCCCAACGCCGCTTTAACCATGGGCCAGCCGACCCGTGGGAGCACCCGAGCCAGAAGGCGGTCGATTACAGGCACCCTAGACTGGAGCAGAGCACCTACAATGACCTCCTCGACAGGGGAGGCCGGATCCACAATGACCTCCAGCAGCGAGCCTGGATTCTTGGACTCGTCTGGCAGTGTTGGACTTTCTCTGGTGACCCTGGAAGAGGACTTAGACAGGGAAAAAGAAGGGTCAGGGTTGCTGGCAGCGGCGGAGACCAGCGAGGCGAGCTCAGACGCAGCGGTTGGCTGCGCCTGGCTCTCCTCACCAAGAGCTAGGCAAAAATGCTCAATAATGGAAAGGAGGAAAACAAAGGAGAGCACTTGCCTTAGCTCAAGCTCCACTGCATCCAGGACTCTGACGATCCGGGCAATGTGCTCACAGGCTCGGCCTCCTGGAGGTTCAGTTTACATGTTGACTCTGCTGCAGTAGCCTCCGCAGCAGGAATGATGGTTTCTGCAGTCTTGATTTCTCCAGCTGTCACGACCCACGCCGGTGACTCCTCCGGCATGGCGGCTGGGATCTGGTTCACCGTTGCTACAGGGGAACAATCCTCCCAGACCTCTGGCTCCTCCTGGTCCTGACTGCTCGGCTCCGGTATCGGCGGGCAAACAAAGGAAACAGAAGGAAGCAGGGAGAGGGCTGGTGAACAGTTCAAAACAGCAGCAGGTGGGGAGAACTCAGGGGACTGCTTTCCCTGAGTCTCCCTACCGGGAATCAGGCAAGACATTTCATTATTTATAGGAGTAAAATGAAAATTCACTTGCCTGTCTCCCCGGGTAATGATGTTGGCTGCTGCTGTTTGGGCATCATCATCTTTCTATTCAAAAAAGGTGGTGTTTGGCCCCTCTGTCGACAGTTTAGGAGCCACCTCTCTCGCCACAGGAATGGGAGCTGCCAGTGAGGAAAACAAGCACCCCTCAGCTGTCTGCGGATTCACTGAGGGAAAGGTCCCTGCAGCGGATGTCGAGGACAGTCTTGCAGACAGAACTGCCCGGGCAGGAACACGTGGACGAGGCTCCGCTGCGGGGATAACCGGGCTTGGTGTGAAGAAGGACGCAGTTGGCAGGGCTGGATAGTTCCTCCGGGAATCCAGGGCCAGATGATGTCAACGCTGCCAACCTGGCTGCGGCCATCTTAGAGGAGGAGATAGAGTGGAGGAAAAGATGGCCGCCAGCTGAGAAGAGCGTCACTGCTTCAGCTTGGTGCGGATCGCCCGTCTCTTCAGGTCAGGAAAAACCCGCTCGAGCACGCAGATGGAGGACAGCAGTTCGGCGTATTGAGGGTAATTCCAGAGGCCATGGTGAGACCCCAGAATCCTCAATGCCCCGTTCAGGCAGTCCAATCTTTCTCCGGGGCTGCAGGCATCCTCGGCGTCTAATAGGAACTCCCGGATGGATATGGCTGCCCACTCCTCCTCTACGCTGGGATGTCCCGCTGCTCGTCCCGCTGCTCGTCCCCTCTGCCAGCGTGAGAATGGTGCTTCAAGGACATCACGCTCCAACAGGTAGGAAAAAACACAAAAAAGGGTGAAAAAATGACACGCCACTTCACCAATGGGCTCTAGCTGGTGGCAGCAATCTGACATGTATGCTGCGTCAGTGCTCAGTGAACAAATGAATTATTGCAAGCCCAAATGCAGGTGAAGCTGATATGTTTATTAAACAGAACGGGGAAAACACAAAATACACAAAATGTCCAGCTAATACAGTTGAGGGTTGGTAGAGATGGATGACCAGCTACAAACTCTGTTGGCAAGCCCCACGCGCTCCCAGGGCAGAACTGGGAAGCAGAGAAGAAGGGCTATAATAATGAAAAGAGGACTTACATGCAGGGTCGGAGCAACTGGCTCTGGAAAACAACTCCAATCACAGTCCAGGGAAAAGAGGTCAACCAACGGGAGCGAGTCTGGTCATCAAAGGTAGGCTAATGCCACCACCCCAAGTGCATCCACTGACCAACATAAATACTCCATCGCTAATGATGTCAAGTGGATGCAGGAGTGTGGCTGAGCAGGTGCATGACTGAGTGAGTGTCAGAGTCTGTGAGTGAGGATGAATATGTGTGAGTGTGCATGTGTGGAAACAGAGGGATGATGGCAGTCAGCTGGTGAGTGCCTGGCAGAGAGAGAGGAAGGGGTGTGGCTGTAGACTGGCAAGGAGCCCCAGCTCAAGGCTCTAACAACCTGCCAGCTGGAACCAATTAACAATAATTCAGGAAGCTACATCCACGAGTCATGGGCAGAACTGAACATCAGCTCCACACATGACATAATCCTGCTGCACAAATACAAACAAGGTCCTTGGTGGAGGTATGTTCTCTGAAATCATCACCAAAATTTAATGGGTTCATCCTTGGCCCAAGGGCTACCTCTGGTAAAAAGCTCATCAAAATCCATACAGTAGTTTTTGCGTAATCCTGCTAACAATCAGAAAAGCAAACAAACAAACCACCCCAATCAAATTACCTCATTCATTCATTCATTCATTCATTCATTCATCTTCTTCCGCTTAATCCTTTTTGGGTCGCGGGGCGGCTGGAGCCTATCCCAGTATCTCTGGGCGAGAGGCAGGGTACACCCTGGACAGATCGCCAGTCCATCGCAGAGCTAACACAGAGAGACAGACAACCTTTCACTCTCACAGTCATACCTAAGGACAATTTAGAATCCCCAGTTTTGATGCCAATTAACCTAAACATGCAAATTACCTCCTTGGCGGAGGTAATTAAAAACCTGCACAGGTGACTGGAAAGCTCCAAATTGCATGTTTTACCTTTTTTGTAAAATGCTTTCTTCTGGCCTTCTTTAATGAAAAATCCTTCATTATGTCTTTTAAGTCCAGCTCATGAATAATGTCATACTCTATGGACATCAATGTGAGGTTGCACAGTCTGTTTAAGCAGTATGCTTGATCTAGTCTACTTTTCACCAAGTGCTGAGTCTACTGTCCCACACACAGCTGTCTGATGTAAGCAATGATGGCCTTACATCAGACCTGGCTTTTCTTGTGCTGGTGTCATTCGCTCAGCTTGCCTTCTCCACTGGTCTGCTCTCTTTCGGCAGGATCCGGTGGTCTTCTCCAGGTGAGTGCTTTAATGGCCCACCTGTTTCCTTGGTGCACTAATTAGCAGCCCCGCCTCCACTCATTGCTTCAGCTTAGAAAAATCCTTTATGCTTCGGGATTTTTTTGAGCAATTCATTTTCCCTAAGATCTTTTCCTCTCAATAATTTTATAAGCACCACTCACAACCTTTTTCCGGACATTTTAACCAAGCTAATTTCTTCGTACCTTTCACTGGCGCTTGCATAGTCACATGTCAAAACAATTCCTCTGATAGGCTATTGTTACATGTACCCACATGGGCCACATGTACATTGGACCAATCAGCAGCCAGCCACACATGAATATCAAGGGATGGACACAGAATTTGACCAATTAACAACAATGTGATCTTTTTTATTGGCTCATGATAGGCCCCTGATCTTCGTAGGCCCCTGGGCTTCAGCCCAGCCTAGGCCGTTTATTAAGGTGGCCTTGCTCCCAGTGGTTATACCTTTGCCACCTCTGTGTTCATTTAATAGCTCCCCTATGAATGTTCAATAAAGATTTCCCCTCCTAAACTTCAACATATCCAGGGAGGCTGAAATTTACAGGGCTTATTGGGCTTAATATTATAGCCATAAATCCAAATTTTCAGGCCCCCAAATCCCAGCGGTTATACCTTTTCCACCTCTGTGTTCATTTAATAGGAGTGGAGGCCTAGTTGATAAGAGCATCCGCCCCGCAATCGGGAGGTCATGGGTTCAAGCCCCGGCTGGGTCATACCAAAGACCATATAAAAATGGTACTTCCCACCTTCTAGCTTGGTGCTCAGCATAACAGAATGGGGGAAGGAAAAGTTGATTGTGGTGGCGCCTTGCATGGCAGCAGCCTCTGATTCTAGATGTGATTAACATTGTAGATAGTGTTATGTCCATAACCAACACTTCAATAATGAGGCTGAAGATGCAGTAGAACGGAACTTTATTATACAAACTCACTGAACCCGAAGGCACTCCTGTCAAGGCAGAGGTGCTTGTCGAAAAGAACCATGCCTCTTCCGGGTTGGCCTTTTATACCCTGGGTGGTGGCAGAACCAGAAAGGTGTAGCCGTCACCCATAACACACAATATAATAATAATCATATTTAATACACTGCATTTTTCCCCTCTGTAGAAAAGTCCAAAACACACACACCATTTAGGACCACCCAAATTTATAATCCGAATCACACACTAACAGTAAGTGTAACAATGGGGCCTATCCATGCACACAAATAACTAAAACTAGAGGGGGACAGGTGAACTACTGTCCCACCCCCACATGGCCAGACGGGTTATTCTGCCGTCTCTATCATCATACAGTTCATGGAACAAAGGAAGCTGCCGTGGTCCTAATAAAATACGTAAAATAATCCCAAAACATATGTACAACCAAATCTTTTTAATTCACTCAGTAGAACAGTTAATATGTACATCCACACCCAGCTGTGCCTGCCCCCCACCCCAACACACTCACCCCATAACTTGGGCAGATTACACATCACTCATGCAATTAAATTCAATAGTGCAAACAGTGTTGGGCTCTTTTTTTTTTTTTAAGAAAAACAAACTGGGCAATCACATAGCAAGTACGTGTGAAACATATCAACTATGTGGCTTGGGCAATTCACACATATCGACATTACTGCACAAACCCCTCCGATAAAAGCGACTCTCACACTTTTCTTTATAAAATCATGAGCACTTAACCCAGCCACTTGTATGCATCTACCACGCTGACAGAACAACAATGCAGCCCCGGCAGTGCACACATCAACATTTCAGTCATTAACATGTTAATACTGTAAGTCACCCCAGAACACATCGCCCCCTTACTACCATACAGTCTCGATGGGAGACCACCCCCCCGGAGACCCATCCGGGCAGGTCCTGACCAGCGCTTTTTCTTCGCTTCACCCCCGGAGATGAACCATGATGGAGCCCCGACGCCTCCTTCTCCTCAACGACACACCTCAGCTCGTTGGGGTGTCTCCATGAGCCATCGGACATTTGAAGATAACCTTCCTCCTGGACAGCCACCACCTGCAGCCGTCCCTGGTCCTCTCGTTGTTTTCGCTTGCCGTGAACTCCTCTTAATCGAGCCTCCTCCCTGGGTCAAACCACATCAGCGACCCCCAGGGGAGCTCGACTCGGCTTCAAATGTCCACGACGTCTAGACCGGGCTTCCTCTCTGGGTCGAACTGCTCCAGTGACCCCTTGAGAAGCTCGACTCAGCCTCCAGTGTTCCTGTGTGGCACATCTGTCCACCGTGCCAGCCAGTCCTGCCCCGCTTTCTTTCATTTTGAAGAGAGCGAAGCCGTTGCAGCCCCTTGCTTCTTGGTACCTCCTGGCCGAACTCTGAAAGCAGAGGGAGCCGTCCTCACAGCTCCACCTGCCGTCCACCTGCCGTCACGGGCGTTCTACTGTGTTGCCCAGTTCCCACATCCAGGGTAACTTGGGCCCTGGCACCAGAACCCTCCCGCGATGGCCCTGGGTGGGATTGGTCCTGTCCATCTCCCAGAATACTAGGCCAGTAATCATCCCATACCGCATCGTCCACCACTCTCGGAAACGGTCGGTCCCACAAACCATGGCCCGACCACTCCTCTCCGATGCCGCTGTTGATTATGAAGCCCAGTCCGTAAACTAGATCGCAGCCCATCACGTTCGACCCCTTGACAGTCACCATGAACTGGATATTGGACACCACAGCCGACTTGTATCTCGCCGTCAGCTCCAGTGAACCCACAATGGCTAACCTGTTACCTCCATAGCCACAACACAGCGTCGACCGTCCTCTCACACGGTAATGTGGGAACAAACTCCTCACAGTAGGCCAGTTCAACACGGATGCCGTTGCACCCGTGTCCACCAACAATGGCACTTCCATGCCATCCAGCATCACATCACAATAAATACACCCATCTGTGCTCGGGGAGACAGTGTGAATAACCGTAGGAGTCGTGGCGGGGGAATCCGTTCTGCGTCGTCGTTCCCCTTGCTCAAACTTTTTGCAGGCCCTGATGAAATGATGTAGGAGTCCACACCACAGCATTTGCCCCTCGCCAGACACTCTCTTGCTTTGTATTGGTGCTTGGTGGACCCGCAGCCCAAACATCTGGGCAACCCCGGGGCAGACCTAATCTTAATAGCGGTAGTGTAGTCCTCTTTATCTTCTGCGCTGTCATCGCTACCCAGATCCACAGCCTGCGCCGCTGATTGTGAGTAACGTCAGTTCACCAGAGTGTGTGAGGAGTCTGGATCGTGCCGCAGAACAAAGCGTGTGCTCCGTTAACTGATCGCAGACCATTCCTTCCTCCAAAGCCCTGAATTGGCACTCTCCAGCCAGCTGGCACAGGTCCGCAATATACTGTTGCACTAACTCTCCCGGCCGCTGGCGTCACTGTCGGAACTGGATCCGCCGGACAATGACATTCTCAGGAACACAAAAGTAGTGCGCCATTAGCTCAACCACGTCCTCAAAGCCATCACTCTCTCCCAATGCGCTGAGAATACGTTGCACTTCCATGCCGAGATTATGGACCAGTATCGTTCGTGCATGTAGTTTCTCCAATTTGCCGAGGTTCAATGCCACCAAATTATTTTGGAATGCTGCAAACCACCTCACCCAGGGAACTGGCGGCTCACCTGGGAGTGCCAAAAATGGCTGAATTCTAAAACTCCTTTTTCCTTAGCTTTATCCTCATCGCCAAATGTTATGTCCATAACCGATACTTCAGTAATGAGGCTGAAGATGCAGTAGAACAGAACTTTATCATACAAATTCACTGAACCTGAAGGTGCTCCTGTCAAGACAGAGGTGCTGGTCGAAAAGAAACCGTGCTTCTTCCGGGTCGGCCTTTTATAACCTCGGTGGCGGTGGAACCGGAAAGGTGTAGCCGTCACGCATAACACACAATATAATTACCTCCGCCAGGAGGTTATGTTTTTGCCAGGGTTTGTCTGTCTGTTTGTTTGTCTGTCTGTTGGTTAGCAAGATAACTCAAAAAGTTTTGGACGGATTTCGATGAAACTTTCAGGCGTTGTTGGAAATGATACAAGGAAGAACTGATTAGATTTTGGGGATGATCCGGATCACCGATCATCATCATCATCGTAACTACAATAATAGGTATCATCATCATCGTGATGATGATATGACTATGATGACTATGATGATGATGATACCTATTATTGTTACTACGATGATGATGATACCTATTATTGTTGTAACTATGATGATGATGATACCTATTATTGTTGTAACTATGATGATGATGATACCTATTATTGTTACTACGATGATGATGATACCTATTATTGTTGTAACTATGATGATGATGATACCTATTATTGTTACTACGATGATGATGATACCTATTATTGTTGTAACTATGATGATGATGATACCTATTATTGTTACTACGATGATGATGATACCTATTATTGTTTGTAACTATGATGATAATGATGATGATGATACCTATTATTGTAACTATGATGATAATGCTCAGATGATAATGCGCAGACCTGGCGGAGGTCTGCGCTCTCCGAGTGCTTTTCTAGTAATAATCATATTTAATACATTACAGATAGGAGAAACATAATTTTGTTCTCCTGTACATGATTGGCTGTATGGATTGAATGACAATAAAGTTGGCTTCTTCTTTTTCTTCTTCTTCTTCTTCTTCTTCTTCTTCTTCTTCTAATAGTGCCCCTATGGATGTTCATTAAAGATTTCCCCTCCTAAACTTCCACATATCCGAGGAGGCTGAAATTTGGGGAAGCACATCCTCGTAATCTCAGCAAAGCACGTATCAGATCTGAGGTCAGTCTGACAAAAGGTTTGAGAGATATGCGAGGAACAGACAGAATGACACACAGACAGAGAATACTTGCATTATAATATGACTGGTGCATGCCCATAGAAGGCAAGTATTCTTGTCTAAAAACAGGTAGCCCAATTAGGCTTTACAGGCTCAAACGTAGACTGTGTTTGAAAGTAGAATACAAAGAGGTGTAGCCTATATGTAGGCAATCACACGTTAGACTTTGACAAATATAAAAGGGACTGAATGCAACTAAGATTTATTTGATCGTGTGAATATTAATTACAGAATTATTGAAAATGAATGGGACATCCAATATTAGCCACTGTTTCGGAACCCTTGTTTATTTTTTGTCAGATCACTTATTTGTCTGATCTTTAATGACTTCTATTCATAGGTGTTGTATCTTGCACTTTGGGGAATGGGAGTTGTTCAGTCATCATTATAATTGTTTTAGTTTATGTGTGTAGTTTATAGTCTATCGTCAATAAACTCATGCAGTACTATAACAGGACACATTTACAAACATTTGAGACCCGTTCTAGTGCATCCTTTTATATTTTACGAATATTTTAAGTACAAAACACCAATATTTTACACAGCAGAATGACCTGTTTGGCTGCAAATGTTGCATCAGTGCTGCCCTTTTGTCAGTAAATATTTAAACAAAAATTATTTATTTCGTTATTTCAGCTTTTTTTTATGTCCAGTTTGGTGACAGTCGTCATTTAGTCAAACTGTGCATGTGGCCGCATATGATATGTAGTTGATCTGGGCATTCTGCTCCACAATTTTGAACTTTTAATTTTTAGATAGCCATGCGAGCACACTGGGAGGAGCACCACCAGTGATGGCAAGTCGTGGTCCTGGAAAGGGACTCCCGTCTACTACTGACCGAGCGGGCTGGATTTGCTTCAATGCAAAGGACTGCCTTCCGCCCGCTGCTTCTCCAACACCGGTGTTGGAGAAGGCAGACCCCGGGTCCCCGCTGGCATTCCCTAAATTATCCTTTAGACGTATGCAATCATGGCAACGTTACAGTATAATTTTTTAAACATTGCATCTTCACTATTCTCTCTAATTGTTTTAGTTTATATGTGTAGTTTATAGTCCATCGTCAATAAACTCATGCAGTGCTATAACAGGACACCATCCATCCATCCATCCATCTTCTACCACTTTACTGGAAGTCCGGGTCGCGAAGGCAGCAGTTCAAGCAGAGAAGCCCATACTTCCCTCTCCCCACCCACCTGCTCCAGCTCTTCAGAGAGGATATCAAGGCGTTCCTAGACCAACTGGGAGGTATAGTCTCTCCAGTGAGTCCTGGATTTGCCCTGGGGTCTCCTACCAGTGGGACGTGCCCGAAACACTTCAAGTGGGAGTGTCATTATTTTCAGTCATTACCCAAAGCTCATGACCATAGGTGAGGGTAGGAACGCAGATTGACCCAGTGTTTCCTCTGACTTAACCTCTTGCACTCCGTTGTACCGCGGACGGGCAAGTCTCTGCGTCCTAGAGCGCACGAGGGTGCACGAGAGCGCCCTCGTGCGCTCTAGGACGCATGATGGAGATGGTGATGTAGGTGGTGTGGCGTCCAAGCGCGCACTGAAAATAAAAGCTGCAGACACAGCCGCAAACAGATTAGTTCATCTGATTGACCTCTCATTCGACTAATAAGAGCCTTGAATTGGGTTTCTGAAACCTTGAAGAACCAATGACTGAAAACCTAGCGAGAAGGACCCGCCTAACAACGCTGTGAATGCAGTGAGCCAATTGAAGCAGAGAAGTTCGCGAGCTGTTTTTTTTAAGGCTGGGTGAAGACTGACTGCTGCAGCGGATCAAAAAAGGACCCGCAGGAAGAACCCCACAGACCCAGCAGCACGGAGACCATCCACAAATGCAACCTGTGTGACAGGGAGTGCCATTCGTGCATCGGCATGTTCGGCCACAGGCGGTGCTTATTTTGTTTTTGTTCCAGCAGAGTAGACGTTATGATTTCTTCCATGGTCATAGACCGACGGAGGCTGACGACGAAGGCTGAGTGACACACACGCATTCGCCAGTCTTTTTTTAATTACTACTGTTATTTGTTTTGAAAAATCATTCGCCAAAAACCGCAATCATGGAAGCACAAAACCGCAATAATGGAATTATGTTTTGATCGGGTCGCGAGACCAGAACCACGAGCGAACCAGCGTCACGTTCGTCTGACAATGGGGAAGAGAAGTTTGCCAGGATACTGCTGTGAAGAGGTAAGGTGTTATAAGCTAAATTATTCTTTATTCCTGAAAATTGTAATCCAAAATGACTTTTGACGGATCGGTAAATTACAACTGTGCGGCGCACAAAATCTGAAGTTCGTGCGCCGAGGTACACGGTTCGTTCGTCGTGTCCAGACCGTGAACGCCGGCCCCCCCGCTCCTCTTCTGTAGCGGGGGGGAAGCCGCGGTGACTGCGCCGCGGTCGCCACATAGCCATATGAGTCTATTCCGTCATGTAGCGATGGCCGATGGGCGTCCTCTGTAGCGAGGGGGGGGGGCAACCCCCCCCCACACACACACACAGACACAGCCCTGAGTGTCACCTTTCATTAGAGCCCAAAATGAAGCTTCTACATTGAATCATTCAAAAGTTACAGACGTTTTTTCCAAACTGTGCCATTTGGCACAATTTGGCACAGTTCCAAAACGCCTGGGACCTACTTGAGGAAAAAGCTGTGTAATATATTCATTTTTTGTGGTATTGTTACAAAATTTGGACCTCAGCTGGATAACACTTGGTTCTACATTTCTGTTGCATTTTCCAGCCCGGATCTTAAGCTGTGTGTTATTTGCAAGCATTTGTATCCAAAAAAACATCCAGGCCAAATTTATTTTCTTCAAGTTCAGTATGTTTAGATGACTGTAACTCAGTGGCTGGAGCACTTAGAGAGATTATGACTGTTTTGCCAAAAAATTCAAAGTGTTTTCTTTTAAATGAGACGAACCCCATGAAGATGCTGCAAAGGGTTGAAGAACAGCTTTTGATTTACTTTGGGCACGTTATTTTTTGGCGTTTTTAGGAAAATTGACCGGAGTGCAAGGGGTTAAAGACCTTGGCGCTGTGGCAACATATTTTTCCCGGGGGGGGGGGGCAGAAAACACATAACATAATTGTAATTAGAATATGTTAATTTTACATTATTTCTTTTTATGTTTTTAAATTTTGCACAATAATCCTGCATAATGGAACTTACCATTTGAAGTATTGTACAACCGAGGCTTGAATGTTGGCATATTGGGCCAGTTGGGATCCCACCCAGATGTCCTGTGTTTGGACTTTTTACTGGTGTCATTCTTCTCTCCTCCCTCTGCTCTCACCTCTTCTGGACCCTCTGCCTGAACACTTTTCTCTCCTTGGCTCATCTTGTCTGTCTCATCTTTCCCTCTCTGAGCCATGTCTATTTCAGGTTCTCTCGCTGTCTATCATGGTATACAAACATTCTAGAAAATACCAAGTGTCATGTTTTGTCCTGCAGGATTTTTTTTTCATGGTTTACATAAATAACCAAAATGTGTATTTTTTGTATTTTTATTCTAGTGTTCCTTTTTTCCATTGATGAAGAGTCGGAAAGGGAAGGGAAAAAAAAACAAACATTCATAATCGTAATTTACTTGTGCATACTTAAATTATTTGATCAGAGGTGGGTATAGTAGCCAGAAATTCTACTCATGTAAAAGCAATGCTATGGAGGTTCCGCTTCCGGGTCACCAAGGGATGGCAGCATAGAGCGTGGTCTCCCGACCAAAAACAAGAAATTACTTTGAAAAAGTCAAATTAAAACCGACAAAAACTAGTCCTAACATCTACAAAGGAGAGGAGATGCCTCCGAAAGTGAGAAACAAATCAACCACTGTGGAAACATCCACAGAAACGGATGTGCCGCAAGATCAAGAAGCTAATGCTAACTCCACCGCTGCTAACCAGGGAGAAAACGACGCAAATGAGGAAGAAGGAGAGGTGACTAACAGCACAATACTCAAAGAACTGCGTGAATACAGACAACGGACAGCGGACATGGTCAGCCGTGGCCTGCCGGTGAAAGTGATTGAGCAACCAGCAACGTTGTGGGAGAGGATTCAGCGAGGAGCCTGGCAGCCAGCGCGGACCAAACGGACCACCATGGCCGGGAACACACAGAGCTTCAAGCAAAAGTTGCAAGCATTTAGCTGCACAGCAACGGAAGATACAGGTTGATTTGGTCTTTTTTGATTAAAGATAAGAAATAAATGAGAAAGATATATAATAAAAGAACTACGAAAATTTTGGTCGGAGGAAGGGACAACGAGGGGACACTGAACTGTTTATATGGCTGACGTCATAGTGGAGGGCCCTCTGACACACTGGAGGTGTAGAGGCTATCCCTCAAACCAGCAACGGGTCAGTAAATCGACCTTAGGGTTGGAAGTTAGTTTTGGAATCTGTTCAGTGTTCACAAAGTTTGTTTTTGTTATTCATTGTGTTATTCCTTTTCCATGGGAGCGCTTACAGGGAACTGAGGTTAAATGTAAATATTTGAATGCAAGGAGAACCGGTTGAAATTGTTTCTTTCAATGTAAATGGAGTTCTGAATCCTATAAAGAGCAGTAAGTTTTTGACAAAACTAAAACGAGAAAAGGCACAGATTGCCTTCCTTCAAGAAACCCCTTTGAGTCAATCTGAACATGCAAAATTAAAAAGGCAGGGCTTTAAATTTGTTTTCTCCTCTTCTTATAAAGCTGGGCACCGACGAGGGGTTGCTATACTTATTTCAAATTTGTTAAATTATGATCATATATCAGAAGTACAAGATGAGGAGCGAAGATTTATCAAAATTACTGGTAAAATAGAGGGGCATGAAATAACACTTATAAACATTTATATTCCACCTGGAAGCGATTGGACTCTCTATAGACACATATTTGAGTTAATGATGAATTCTCAGGGAGTGGTAATCTGTGGAGGAGACTTCAATATTAGATTAAATCCAAAATTAGATGTATCAAGTACAACCAATGCAGAAAATGCACTAATTAAAAAGGTAAATTCACTGATGAAAGAAGTGGGAATTATTGGCGTTTGGAGAGAATTACATCCTAAAAATAGAGACTATACACACTATTCATGCCCACACAGTGTTTATTCAAGAATAGACTATTTTTTTGTGTTCAATAATGATTCTTTTGGAGTAAGAGATTGCAAAATTAAGACAATTGATCTCTCGGATCATAGTCCCATTTCA
This sequence comes from Pholidichthys leucotaenia, assembly GCA_020510985.1. Lineage (NCBI taxonomy): Eukaryota > Metazoa > Chordata > Actinopteri > Cichliformes > Pholidichthyidae > Pholidichthys > Pholidichthys leucotaenia. Next base: position 210,159,506 of record CM035847.1, on the reverse strand, counting down.
TTGTCTGTTATTTTAGAAAAGAAGGTCAGAAAAGTGTTGTGGAAGTTCAACTCAAATATATTAAATGATTCCGAATTAAGACAAAAATTAAAGGATGACATTAAGAACTATTTTGAGTTGAACGACACAGGCAAAGTGTCTCAGATAATTTTGTGGGACGTTCTGAAAGCTGTAATGAGAGGAAAGATCATTTCAATGACGTCACACTTGAAAAAATTAAAGGGGCAAAAATTAGCTGATCTCCAAGGAAAATGAAAACGATTACAACGGTTAGACAGTAATAAGAGTAATTCAAAAGTAAAAGAGGAAATAAAAAAGATTAAAAAGTGAAACTGATAACATCTATACGCAGGACACCGAGAAAAAAATTGTTTTTCTGAAGCAAAAATACTACGAAATTGGGAGTAAATCGACTAAATTACTAGTATATAAATTACACAAACAGAGAGCAGAAAACACAATTTATAGACTAAAACACCCCCAAACGAAGAAGGTCGAAAACAAACTGGAAAAAATTCAGGAAAGTTTTGAATTATTTTATAAAGATTTGTATTCCCAACCTCAAACTTCTAACAAGACACAAATAGAAGATTTTTTAAAAGCATTGAGCTTACCAACAATGACAAATACGCAAAATGAAAAATTAGTCCAACCAATATCAATCAAAGAACTAAATCTGGCCATTTCCAAATTAAAAGTGGGGAAGTCCCCAGGCTCCGATGGTTACCCTACAGCAGTCCTTCTCAAATAGTGGGGCGCGATGCGATGCCGGGGGGGGGGGGGGGGGGGGGGGGGGGGGGCGCGTGTGACCCCGGTGTAAAGTGTAATTGCACATCCACGGCAGCAGGTGGTGCAGTGGCGCTCTCATTGTCAAAGTCTGTGTGGGAGTTTAAAACTTTTTAAATTGCTGTCAACAAACCCCTCGAGAGACACCATGGAGAAATATTTAACAGTAACGAAAAGAAAGGCGGAGAGAGACACAGGTAAAGAGACAAATGAAAGTCTCCCAAAAGCTAAGACGAGGAAATATGACGAAGCTTATCTAGCGCTTGGCTTCACTCTGACTACGGTAGGAGACGAGGAAAGACCGGTGTGTTCACTGTGTCTGAAAGTGTTGGCAGCGGACAGCATGAAGCCAAATAAATTAAGACGTCACCTACAGACATTACATCCTCAACACGTTGATAAGCCGCTTGATTTTTTTCAGCGAAAACGTGCGGAGTACGGCCAACAATCATCCCGCTTTGTGAACGCTACATCAGTAAACTAGCGAGCACTTTCAGCATCATTTATAAGTGGCGCACCAAATTGCGCAGTGCAAAAAACCCCACACAATTGCAGAGGAGTTGATACTGCCTTTTTCTACCTTTTTCTTCAGACTAAAATGTTAAATATATTGGTACTCCTGTGTTAATGTTCCAGATCAATTTACATTTAATATTATTTATTGATTGAATTATTTTTCTCAGCATCAAATGGTTCAGTTGGTCAAAAATGTTTCTAGTTTAAATAAGGATTGACATATTTTTTATTTCAGGCACTTTGATGCACTTTAAGTTTTTTTTTTCTGTTTTAGACTATAACAGGGTTTCTGTGTGGCAAAATAAAGTTAATATTTGTTGAAAGTTGATTTATATTGCTTTTTTCTTTTGTTAATGTTAAAAAGGATACAATTTTAGGTATACTTATACAATTTTTATAGATAATGATCTTATTTATAGTCACTGCGGCGAGTTGGGGGTGTGTGAAATATTTTCTCTTTCCTAGGGGGGGCTTTGCAAAAAATAATTGAGAAGCACTGCCCTACAGAGTGGTATAAATGTTTTAAAGAAGAATTGACCCCTATACTATTAAAAACCTTTCACTGGATTATACAAAATGGTGAAATCCCTCCATCTTGGAAAGATGCAGTCATTTCTGTCATACCCAAGGGGGGTAAGGACAGACAGGATTGCAGTGGCTACTGTCCCATTAGTGTCCTTAACTTGGGTTATAAATTATTCACAGCAATAGTGGCTCGAAGACTTGAAAAATTCCTACCTGATTTGATACATTTAGACCAGTGTGGATTTATCCAGCAAAGACAGACCTTAGATAATATAAGACGCTCCTTACATGTGATAGGACAAATAAATAAGGAAAAAACTAAGGCCATTATTGTAGGATTAGATGCTGAAAAGGCATTCGACTCAGTCAGATGGTTATTCCTCTATAAAGTATGGTTCCAAGGTTGTCATAGCCAGGAACGGCACTGGGGTTAAGCTCCCAGTGCTCGTAAAATGCTCCTTATGGCGTGCGTCTCGAAAAGCCTCTGACAAACTAAGTCCAACTCCTAGCCTGCCCGTGTGGTTTAGTCTCTAAGCCCGGCGGAACTGCTTTTACTAATAGGAGAAGTGGCGAGGGCGGATCTCTGGCGCCTTAAAACCAGATGCTTCGGGTAGATGGTGGCTCGTCAACCTGGGAAGGTAGCCCATCTAGGGGAAGGTAAATCCTGATTTCAAACCTCCGCTGCCTTGCGGCACACCCGGTCACAGGAAAGGCTTCGGGAGTCAACCCTGAGGAAAAATCCGGAGTCGGAGGCCCTAAGGCAGTTCTCTGTTGTGCTCAACATCGTTCTGGCAGCTCCTGCGACGGCGCTGGTGCCAAACTGTAGCAGCCCTGCTGTTCCTTTGGATTCATCAGTGACGTGGAGAGGGGGAACATGCTGCATGGGCAACATCTTGTCCTCCATATCTTCCTGCCCAGGCTTGAATCCTACCAATGCCCAACGCTGGAAGGTAGAACACCATCGGCCTGTTCAGCCACAGGCGGTGCTGTTTCAGCAGAGTAGACGTTTAGGATTCTCTTCCATGGTCATCATAGACCGATGGAGGCCGACAAAAAGTATTGGCAAAATTCGGCTTTAATGAAAATTTTATCACATTAATACAATCTCTTTATGATAAGCCAAGGGCTCGTGTAAAGATCAACGGAGATCTTTCTGACTCCTTCCTCCTGGAGCAAGGAACGAGGCAGGGATGCCCGATTTCACCCCTTCTTTTTGCCCTTTATATTGAGCCCCTTGGCCAATTGATAAGACAGACTGGGGAGATTAAGGGGATTACAGTAGCTGGGAATGAACAAAAAGTTGCAATGTTTGCAGATGATGTACTTGTTTTTTTGGAGGAGCCTGAAGAATCTTTTATGAAGTTGATGTCTGTATTAAACAGCTTCGGGAAGTTATCCGGTTACAAATTAAATATATCTAAAACTCAGGTGATGACCCTGAATTACAAAGTTTCAAAATCTCTTAAGGAAAAATGTAATCTTGACTGGGATGCTGTCTCCCTAAAATATTTAGGTATAATTCTCGCTAAGGACATCTCTAGACTGTCTCAAGCAAATTATGACCCACTATCATTAGCAATAAAATCAGACATATATAGATGGAATCTTGTACCCTTTCTCAATTTAAACTCAAGGATTATTGCAGTGAAAATGAATATAGTTCCCCGATTGCTGTATTTGTTTAGAACATTACCTGTTGAAATGAGTGACAATCAATTCAAGGAATGGGACAAATGGATTTCACACTTCATATGGCAGGGGAAGAAACCAAGAATACGCTATACTGTTTTACAATTAAGGAAAGAAAAGGGTGGAGCAATGCTTCCTTGTCTGAAGTACTATTATTATGCTTCTCAAGTTATTCCTCTATTATATTGGTGTAACCCAGACTTCCAAGCCAATTGGAAGATAATAGAATCCAACAAATCACCTATATTCCCCTTACAAGCTGCAATTTCAGATAAAAGATTAGTTGACCAATTACAGGGTCTAAACCCTTGGATTGAACACATACTTAAGGTATGGCATAAAGTAGTGAAAACCTGTGAAATAGGAAACATGCTAAGAAATTTCAGATGGTGTGCCTATGACACAGATTTTCAACTCAACAAAAGTGATACAAGATTTCAAACTTGGACAAAAAAAGGGCTAACAACGTACCTCACCTTTACAAGCAAAGGAACACTACAGAATTTCCAGTCCCTACAAACTAAATTTGGTCTTGAGCAAGAAGACTTCTTCAGGTACTTCCAAATACGTGATTATTTCAACAAGCATAGCAAATCTCTAAACCTATCTTCAACAGAGTCACACTTTTTTAAAATTTTAAAGTCAGCTTATTACACTTCAATGAAAAAGGCAGTTTCTAAGTTATATAATGGGATGCTAAATGCAAGGAACAATGATACGCTACACCATCAGTGTGTGAATGTGTGTGTGAATGGGTGGATAGCAGAATCTGTAAAGTGCTTTGGTCATCAAGAGATGAGAATAAAAGCGCTATATAAGTGAATGCCATTTACCATTTACATATTAAGAATAAGTGGGAACATGAAGTGGGAATGGGCATTTCTAATGACAATTGGGAAAAAATTTGTATCTTTCAATGGTCCTCCACAAACTCATTAGTATGGAGAGAACACTGTTGGAAAAATGTGATAAGATTTTTTAAGACTCCTCACCAAAGTAAATATAGAAACATAAATAATGAGTGTTGGAGAAGGTGTGGATCTGTTGAAGCAAATCATTTTCATATATTCTGGGAATGTCTGGTTTTGCATCAATATTGGTCTAGAATTCATAAAGCTTTAAATGATATCTTCAAGGTAAACATTGCAAACGACTTTTTAAATTTATATATGGGTCTTGTTCTAACTCTGGACAGAAGAGGGGACATCAAATTGCTGCAGGTGCTCATAGCAGCCAGTAAGAAATCAATTACTAGAAAATGGTTAAACCCAGCCCCACCCACACTCAATGATTGGTTTGGAATAATTTTGGAAATCTTCAAAATGGAAAAATTGACGTATGTGTTAAGAATTCAAAGGGAAAAATTTTATTCAATTTGGAATAAGTGGATTCATTTTATATCCCCTATTCGGAATGATTTTGTATGACTCCGGATGTAAACGTCCTTGTTGAATCACCTTACTAAGACTGAAATTTTGTTTATTTATTCTTCCAGATGAGAAGAAGGAATGACTGTAACCCCCAAGTTCAGTTTGTTTGTTTTTCTTTTTTTTATTTTTTTTTTTTTTTTATTTTTTGTTCCTATAAAACAAATAAGAGAAGGACTATGATACAAATGTCTGAATGCTATATTTGTAAAGATGGCGTCCTTTTCTAATAAAAACATAAATAAAAAAAAAAAAGAAGTGATGACAACAGAAAAAAATGACCCCTCCCCTAAATAAATGGAACCCTTCATTAAAAAAAAAGTAAAAGCAGTGCTATGAAATTAACAATTAAAAGTAGACAACCAAAAATTTCTAGTTAAGGGTACAAAGAGCACCCACTTAAAAACTTGAGAAATGACTTCAGTCTTGAAGGTTTGAGATTTTTCTCCAAAATTTATAAAAATTTTCTTATAGTTTTCTACTTCTCTGTAAATTTATCTAAATTTGCAACCATTTTGCTCAAATTTGTAATTTTCTCTTGTAAAATTATGACTTTTCTTGTACATTTGAGACTATTATAAATTGGTGGATTATTTTATGACTAATGTTTATCTTTTTTTAATCCAACTTTATTTATAAAGCTACTTAAAAAATGACAGTTGACACAAAGTGCTGTATATCAATGATAAATATAATATAAATACAATAAAATACAGCTAAAGTACAAAACAGCACAAACAAAACAGTAGTCATACAATAAAGACAATAAGAACAAATAAAATCAATGTCTCAAACTGGGTCAAAAGCCAGAGAATAAAAATGGGTTTTAAGAGGAGTTTTAAAACTGGACAGTGAAGAGGCCTGTCTGATGGACAAAGACAGATTATTATAAAATTGCTGTTTTTTAATAAATTTGAAACAGAATGTGGCAAATTTTTGACTTTTTTCCACATACAATTTAAACTTTTGACCATAATTTTGTAGAGCCTGAACAGAACAATAATTTTAACTCTGAATTCAAAGAAATATGATCATTAAAATTATATTTAAAGAAATAAATTAACTTAAATGACCAAATATAGTTATTTCGGTTATAATATTTCTATGTATTTATAGTTTTTTTTAGAAATCTCCTCACCAACCCAACAGCAGGAAAAACCTCCCTTATTTTGAAATCCAAATGTTGGCACATTTAGTTTCTTTGAAGGCTGCTGACGGATTAAAGTAATTGACTTTGTGAATTTCAGTCATCTTAACTTGCCAGGTACATAATAATGAACATAAATTATTAGTTAATATTGTAGTGGCTGGTGGAGTAAATCCTCAGCAATTCATCAGTCACTCAGTTCACTCAGTTCACTCAGTTCTATTGTCTACTAAAAGTAGACAACAGAAGATTAGCCTACCATGGTTAAATAATGAAATAAGAAAACTTATGAAGAGGCGAGACTCTGCACTGAAAACATCACTAACCTCCAAACTACAAAATGATCACCTTGTGTACAAAAGTTTAAGAAATAAAGTGGTACATGAGCTGCGAAAATCAAAAATATCTTATTACAATAAACTGATAGATCATGCAAAGGGTAACAACAGTTCCCTATGGAGGCATTTAAATAACTTAACTAATAAAAAAAATGATCAGAAGGGGGTAAAGGAACTTAGAATCAATGGCAAGACCATCAGTGACAAGGCTACTTTGGCAAATGAATTTAATTCACACTTTGTGGGCTCTGTGGAAGACTTAACAAAAATTTTTGTGCTGCCAAATGTGCTCAACAACACAAATTCCATACTCCCAACAGATACTTTTCACATCGATGAGGTAAATGAGAAGTTAATTGCTGGTATTGTTAAAACACTGTCAAACTCAAAAACTAGTGATATCTACAATATGAGCACCTCCTTTCTCAAAATGCACAGCAAAATATTAATCAAACCACTGACTCATCTCATTAATCTCTCCATTAGGTCTAGTACATTTCCATCTGGCTGGAAAAAAGCTGTCGTCATACCAGTTCATAAATCAGGCAGTAAAGACGATATATGCAATTACCGCCCAATCTCTATCTTACCAGTCCTATCTAAGGTTCTTGAAAAAGTTGTAGCTACACAGCTGATAGACTACTTACAAGACAGTCAACTTCTTCATCCACATCAATTTGGTTTTAGACCAGGATACTCAACAGAAACAGCAAATTGTTGCCTTATTGAAAACGTCAAACAGTCCTTGGACAGGGGTAATGTGGTAGGAGCTGTTTTTCTAGATCTCAAAAAGGCTTTCGATACTGTAAACCACAGTTTGCTTTTATCCAAAATGGTATCTTTTAACTTCTCCCCAAATACATTAGAATGGTTTGCATCTTATCTCCAGAATAGAGAACAGTGTGTAAAAGTTCACCAGGATAAATCCTCATTTTTAAACAACCGCATGGGTATCCCACAAGGGTCCATTCTTGGTCCTTTACTTTTCAGCATTTTTATTAATGACTTGCCGTTACACTGCTCAGCTGCAACATGCCAACTTTATGCAGATGATGCAGTTATTTACACAGCTGCCAAGACTCCAGCACAGGCTGCAGATGTACTGTCTACAAGTATGGTTGATGTCCAAGAGTGGCTCCTCAAGAACCATCTATTGCTGAACCTTCAGAAAACAGTCTCAATGTGCTTTTCAATCAAAAAATGTAACCTGCAACATTTTAAAGTTAATATACATGATCATGACATCAGTTTAGCTACAGAATTCAAATACCTTGGCATTGTACTAGATCCTCAACTCAAATTTAATCTTCATATAAAGAAAATTTCAAAAACAGTAAAAAAAAATCTGAACTGCTTTAAATTAATTAGATATTACATACCTTACGAAGCAGCTGCACTGTATATGCATTCTATGGTTTTTTCTCATATATCATACTGTTTGACAGTCTGGGCTCAAGCAGCCCCTTCCACAATAAGACATATAGGTTCATTATATAATCAAACCCTAAAAATCCTGGACAAAAAGCCCATTAGGTGGCATCACTGTAATGTTTTAAAAAAATACAACCTATTGAGTTTTGAGAGCTTCATTGACCTCTGTCTTCTGAAATTAACGTTCAAATGTTTCCATAAATCAGCACCCGAGCCACTTGCTGGTTTCGTCCAAAGACAGGACAGCAGCAGAGCCACCAGGAGTTCTGTTAACAATAACTGTAAAATATTCCACCGCAGAACCACATTTGGACAAACAGCTTTCTCTATAAAGGGCAGTCACATCTGGAACACAATGCCAAATGAAATTAAAATAATAACGGACTTTAAAACATTCACTAAAAATGTTAAAAACTGGCTGAAAAATAAACAAGAATGTACTCATGTATGAATTATTTGTCTGCAAAGTGAGAGTGAATGAAGGGAAGGAATAAATGTGTTTGTTTATAGTGAGTGACAGAGGGAGGAAGGCCTGAAATAGGCAAATGTGAGTTATGTTATATGTGTTAAAGGTGAGTCAGGCTGTTATATTTGTGTATTTATAATATTTATAATATTTATAATTGTGTATTTATAATTCTTCTGCATTGATGTATGTGGTTATTGTGTATATTTTTATCTTGATTCTTTTTTCTAAAGTCCATCCAGGGACAAGAGTTGCAAATTAGCTAATAGCTATACACTCTATGTGCAACACATCAGATTGATTGTCTTTGATTAATTGTCTATGTTTATTGCACTGTCCCTGTCAAATAAACTAATCTACTACTACTACTCTTGCCTTTCCCTGCAATGAAGCCTAACCAGACCTGTTAGCTAAGCGACTCCTCATTGTTGTTCCAGTTACCAGCAGGTTAAAACCACCATAAAAGCCTCCACTGCTAATCTCTTGCACTTTTTTCCACATTTAAAGTACTTTAATAAGCTCATGCTTCTCTTGGACAGCAACGCTAGAGAGACACTCTCTGCCTGCAGAAACGGTCACACGGGCGCATGGGGCGCTTCTGCGCAGATGATTATCACACGCGTTGTTCATGTGCATGTTTGCGGAGCGTTTCTTTCATATTTAATTTTTCTTCAATTAATATATCATAGGTGCGGCGGCATACTTCCTTAGGGCGGCGGGCCGCCACACAGAACTGTTACCAGAGGAAACCCTGTTGACCGGTAAATCAACAGCTTTGCCTTAAAGCTTAGCTCCCTCTTCACCACACCAGACCGGTACAACGTCCGCATCACTGCAGATGCTGCCCCGATCCATCTGTCAATCTCTCGCTCCATTCTTCCCTCACCTCAAGAATAAGACCCCGAGATACTTAAACCCCTCCACTTGGGGAAGGAGCTTGTCCCCAACACGGAGAGGACAATCCACCTTTTTCTGGCTGAGGACCATGGACTCGGACTTGGAGGTGCTGATTCTCATCCCAGCTGCTTCACACTCAGCGGCAAACCGTCCCAGCAAGAACTGTAAGTCATTGCTGGATGAAGACAACAGGACAACATCATCTGCAAATGACAGAGATGAGATCCTGCGGTCACCAAGCATGACACCCTCTGTTCCTTGGCTGTGCCTAGAAATCCTGTCCATAAAAATTATGAACAGGATTGGTGACACAGGATTGGTGTTGTCACAGACTTTTTTTTTAGTATTGTCATAGACATTTTTCGGGACATGGCCAAAACAAGTTATTATGAAGAGTTTTACAACAGCTCAAGTTTGACCCTCGATTGCATGTGACGTGTGTGGGTGTACACACACACACACACAGCATACATACTAGCTTTCACTTTGTGGATATACTGTAATATGATGATGCTAGATTCCATGTTGCATTTTTTAGATAATTAGTATTGTGAATAAATATAGTCTGATGTAAGACTCCACGGTCTTGTAGTGTGGATACCTTGTGTAAGATTACACTATGTTCAATTTGGTTTGTATTAAGGGCTGTTCTGAGTCCCTCCAAGGGGAAAATGTTTGCGTTCTGTAGACTGCTTTTACGTACACAGCAGTATTCAGAGTGGTTTTTGCGCCACTGCAGCTACCGCTCAGCAGCCACGTTTCACGCATGCACAGTGACAATAATCTGCAGTTCATATGCCCATACTGTCAGCGGCAGCCAAGAGTCACCAAACTGATTTGAACAGTTGCAATCTAAACATAAAAGAAGAGCACGGTGGTAGATGTTTAAAATGGTGGAAGTGATGGAGGTATGTGAATACAATGACAATCAAGACGGACAGAATCTATTGCTGTTTAGTGGCAGAGGAAGAAACAGATGTGCAAAAAGACAGACATTTGTTCTCCCAGTATTGGCGGATTGCTCAGTACTTCCCTCTGGTGGGAGTTTCCAGGCGCATGCGCAGTTCACTGCGACCATTTGCGTACTTGTACGTGTGTACACTTTATCAGGGCTGCATGCGCTTGGTCAGCGCTCACCCTCTGCGTAAGGATTGCGCATGAATGCGTCCACTGTGCTCGTCTGCGTACCAATGCGTTTTTGCCGCCATGAATTGGGCTTAAGGGTTGCAGTAATTCAATATTAACGTATAAATAAAGTATACAAGCACATCTCAATAAATTAGAATATCATCAAAAAGTTTGCTTATTTCAGTAATTCAATTCAAAATGTGAAACTCATATATTGTATAGATTCATTACACACAGAATGATATATTTCAAGTGTTTATTTTTTCCAATTTTGATGGTTATGGCTTACAGCTAATGAAAACCCAAATTTCAATTTCTCAAAAAATTGAATATTACATAATATTAATTTTTAAAAAATGATTTTTGACAGAAATGTTGGCCAACTGGAAAGTATGTCCATGTTCACACAATACTTAATTGGGGCTCCTTTTACATGAATTACTGCATCAATGCGGTGTGGCATGAAGGCAATCAGCCTGTGTTACTGCTGAGGTGTTATGGAAGCCCAGGTTATTTTGATAGCGGCCTTCAGCTCGTCTGCATTGTTGGGTCTGGTGTCTCTCATCTTCCTCTTGACAACACTACCTAGATTCTCTCTGGGGTTTAGGTCAGGAGAGTTTGCTAGCCAATCAAGCGCAGTGATACGATGGTCATTAAACCAGGTTTTGGTACTTTTGGCAGTGTGGGCAGGTGCCAAGTCCTGCTGGGAAATGAAATCAGCATCTCCATAAACCTTGTCAGCAGAAGGAAGCATGAAGTGCTCTAAAATCTCCTATTAGATGACTGCACTGACTTTGGACTTGATAAAACACAGTGGACCAACACCTGCAGATGACATGGCTCTCTAAATCATCATTGACTGTGGAAACTTCATACTGGGCATCAAGCAACTTGGATTCTGTGCCTCTCCACTCTTCTTCCAGAATCTGGGACCTTGATTTCCACATGACAGGACTTGGCACCTGATTTGGAAAGCAACCTAGGCTTCCATAACACCTCAGCAGTACCACAGGCTGATCGCCTCCATGCCCATGCTACACACTGATGCAGTAATTCACCCAAAAGGAGCCCTGACCAAGTATTGAGTGTGTACATGGACATACTTTCCAGTCAGTCAACATTTCTATTAAAAACACTTTAAAAAAAAAAAAAAATTCATCTTATATTCTAATTTTTTGAAAAAATTAATTTTGGGTTTTCACCACTTGTAAGCTATTATCATCAAAATTAAAATAAAAAAAATGTTTAAAATATATCACTGTGTAAAGAATCTATAATATATGAGTTTCACTTTTTGATTTGAATTACTGAAATAATTTATTTTTTGATGACGTTCTAATTTATTGAGATGCACCTGTATATTGTTAACAAATCTTGTTCCATGTGCCCCTTTTTTGAAAGTTGAGCCCCTGCCCCTCAAATGGTCTCTGCACAGCCCTGATTCACACAATCAAATAAACAGTGTTCAGTCCCTCAGGTTCAGGTTCAGGTTCAGGTTACTTTATTTGTACCCGTAGGTAGGTTTGTTTTGCAGTCTGGTGACATCCATATTTACAAGCCACTAATTACATTCAACATAGACACAAACACAGGCACACATGAAGCTGACTATAAACATGATAAAAATACTCAAGGCTCCATCAATCAGGGTATAAAAAGACAAAGAGATGAGGGAGAAACCAGAGGTAAGAGAGAAGGGTCATATTAAAAAGTTAAAAACTAGTCAGAGGTTAAAAAACTCAAAGGTCTAAAACCCAATAAAATATTTAGAACCCAAGTGACATCCTACAAAAATAAGTAAATATAAAATAAAGTTAGTAAATAGTTATCTAAATTATGTTCAATTTATTTTTACAGCTTGTTCAACTCTTTGACAGCAGCAGGGACAAAACTGTTTTTGTAGCGCTGGGTTCTACTTTTTGGGACAGCAAACCTTGGTCTTGAGGGAAGAAGCTGAAAGTGGCAGTGCAAAGGGTGGGAGTCATCATTTAAAATGGAGGAAGCCATCCTCTGTGCTTGTCTGGTGTACAGGGATGTCAGGCTCTGCTGTGACTCACCAAGTGAACGACTGGACCATCTAACTACCTGATCCAAGGATTTCCTCTGTTTCAGTTTTATCTGACCAAACCATGACACTAAAGAAAAGGATAAAACAGATTCAATAAAAGCCCGATAAAACATTGTCATTATGGTTCGGTCAATTTGGAAGCGTGCAAGTTTCCTCAAACAATGCAAATGTTGCTGACCCTTTTTGCAAACCCTTTCACAGTTCACTTCAAAGTTTAAATTACTATCAATAATCGTCCCAAGATATTTGTACGATTGTACACATTCGGTGGTCTGGCCTTTTGGTATGGTGACTTTGTGCCTGGGATTTTTCTTCCTAAAGTCAATAATCATATCTTTAGTTTTTGTTGTATTCAACTGCAGGTAGGAATCCTCACACCAGTGAACAAAATCATCAACTACTGGGCCGTGGCCACTCTCACCATCCTGGAGGAGACTGACAATGACTGAATCATCAGCATACTTTATAATGTGTCTGTTGTCATGTCTGCTCCGACACGTTTGTGTACAGGATGAAGAGTAGTGGTGACAACACACACCCCTGAGGAGAGCCAGTAGAAGAGCACTTTAGGTCAGACAATGTACCATTGACCCTTACTCTCTGCGTCCTGTTGGTTAAGAAATCCAGAATCCAACCCACCAGATTATTGCTCAAATCAAATTGTTGCAGGAGCCTTTCAACTAAATTATGAGGTTGGATTGTATTAAAGGCAGAAGAAAAGTCCACAAATAAAAGCCTGGCATGTGTCCCATTAAAATCCAGATGTTTAAAAAGCATGTTAAACATAGTGACAGTGGCATCCTCCACTCCTCTGTGAGGCCTATAGGCAAACTGCAGAGGATCCAATGCATGTTCAGTCTGCCTTAGGACCTCACATCTGACCAGTTTTTCAAAAATTTTCATTAAAATTGAAGTCAAAGCAACTGGTCTAAAGTCGTTTACCGTTTTAGGACAGCTGGATGTCCCTTTCATATTTGTCAAAATCTAACATGTGATTGCCTACATATAGGCTACATCTCTTTGTATTCCACTCTTAAACACACCCTACATTTGGGCCTGTAAAGCCTAATTGGGCTACCTGTTTCAAACAAGAATTGTCATGATGCAGAGCACAGCTGGGGAACCACGTTCACGCTTTTTGTTTCTGATTATTTTCTGTAATTTCTCTACTGTAGGATAGTATTTAATCTGGTTGGTTGGATGTTTATGTTATTTGAGTTTGCCATTTGTTTCTGTTTATGAAAGTCTCTGTTCTTGGTTTAGTTACTGTTATCTTGTCTTTGATATTATGCATCTGTAACCATCCAGTTTTGTATCTTGAATATCATCTGCCCTTTTAGACATGAGCCTACCCTTTACCTTTGCCTTTAGTTCTCTTTTTGTAATGTGATATTTTGTAGTATTTCTGTATTTGCATCTCTTGTTTTTTGTATTTATCTTGTCCTTGCCTTGGTGGTTATTTTCCTCTTTTTGTATTCTCTGGTCTGGTTCTCATTCTGTAATCATTTCATATTTATAGTCAGTTACCTTTTGCCATATTCTCCTATGCTTTCATTTTGACAGCACTCCTTGTTTACTTCTTCTTTCAGCTCAAGTTCGCGGGCTGTCACAGCTGTCACATATTCGGTTTCCCTTTGCCTTATTAAAAGGCCACTGCACCGCTGTTCGGTGCAGGGTTCTTCTCAGTGTCCAGACGTGAGTCCCACGTCTCTTTTCATTTTGTATCCCAGTGTGTGTACCACGCTACTATCCCTCTCTGGCTATTTGGTCTTACCGGCGTGCGTTCCCCACTTCAACCTTTTTCATCCGACGTGTGTCCCTCGTATCCTGCCTGTATTAGTAAGTGTTTTGTCCCTGTTTGGTTTTTGTGTTTTTATTAAACTCCCCGCAAACTCACAGCTCCAGTGTTTGGGTCTTCGTTCCACCCCGTTATAACAGAGAGACGCTGCCAGTGTGGACCCAGTGGACTGTGAGTTTGCTCTTTTGTTTTTTTCCCCTCCCGTCTATTTTTTGTTAAAGTCCACTTTTTGCAGGGATGACAGCCCACACGGACTTCAGTGTTTTCGGACTGGACGAGGTGGAGTGTTGGGCGGAGGGATTAATGGAAGACATCATCTCAGACGCTCGCTCTTCCCACACTCCCGAGGAGGCGCTGCAATGTTTGGATATCGTGGCACAGGTAATAGAGGCACACCCCAGCCTGTGGAGCTACCCGGAGCTTGCGGCTCTCCTCAACTCTGTGTCCAACTCCCAACACATGCTCTGCGGGCTGGGGAAAACCTCTCCTCCACCTGTACCTGTGCTGACGAAGAAGCGTCCCTGGGTATAGAAGTCGTCAGCCTCTCGCCGTCACCCAACTGCATCCCACCTGAGAAACTCCTCCGCCTCCCCAGCAGCTCCTCCCTTGCTGCTTCGGAGAACCATAGCAGGAGCCTCCTCCTCGCACCAGAATTCCTATTCATCGGCTGTCCCATCAGCTTTGTCCTCCCTATCTACCGCTGCTGCCCCCCTCTTCTCCACGGCGTCACCGTTCGCTGCTGTGAATCCGGCTGTCTTCAGGTCTGCAGTGTCGGCTCCTCCATTCTCCACATTGGTGCCCATGCCCACTGCTGCCATGGAGAGGGAGTCATTTGGGCCTTCAGCAGAAGTGACCACAACTCCTCAGGAATTAAGGCAAGTACATTTTCATTCTCTAATGCCTATTAATGAATTATCTTGCCTTATTCCTGGTGGGGGGGCTTACCAGTAGCCATCCACTTTGACTGAGCCCTCACCACCTGCGGTTGTATCCATTCCTCCATCCTCATCTGCATCCCTTGTGTTCCCCTGTGTTTTTTCTGCATGTCTGCCAGTCCTGGGAGGGAGCCACCAGACGACGGAGGGGTCTGCTGTTCAGGAGATCTCTGTTCCGGTCCCACAGCAACATCCTGGATGGGAGAGGAGTGCCCCCTGTATCCCAAAACCTGTGCCGACACGCCGGACCATCGGTGAGGTGTTCCCTGGCTCCGCTACACAGGGCCGGAGTTCCTCCAGCTTCAGCCACCACGTCTGGTGGTCCGCCAGCGTCAGCCACTATGTCTGGAGTTCCACCAGCTAGTGTTGTCGTTCTCGAGATCGGTCTTGGCCTCAAGACCGGTCTCGAGACCAGTTTTTTCAAGGTCTTGGTCTCGTCTCTGTCTCGGAGTCATTTTCACTCGGTCTTGTACAAAATGGTCTTGGATTTTTAAATCAAGACCATTACTGGTTTATTGTCCACACAGTTATTATGACTGCAAACAGATATCCCCCTTAAATGTAGCAATAATACAATTTGTAAGTTTACTTTTGTGCCACTGTGGTGGACCATCAGGAGGTCCCACTCTCTCACCCAGTGACTTGGGGAGTAGTGGGAAGGGGCAGGAAATGTAAATGTATGCACCTGGGGCAGGCGATGTAAATGCAGGCACCTTGGCGCCCAGGGGGGAGAAATGTATGCACCTGGGGCAAGAGGTGTATGTGGCACCTGAGGCAGGAAGTGTTAATGTATGCGCCTTGGCGCCAAGGAGTCAGTCTTTTTGTTGTAGTGAATAAAGTTCTGAATCGGCAGCTCTCGTGTCTCGTCACATCATTCCTCCACACCACCGCTATTAGTCACAACCCTGCCCCTTCACACAAGTGGGAGAAGACAAGAGAAAATGGAGACTGGAGGCTGCATGGTCGGAGCAGAAACATCGGAAAACTCTGAAGTTATTAAGTTCAGTTTTCAACACCACAAAGAATTTGTCTGTAAAAGGACATGCAAATGTAAAGTAAGCTGCGTGCAGAGATAGCAAAAAAGCGTGACGACCTAATAGTATTGAATGCAAAAGACACAACAGACTTACACAAAATGGTCCCCTCCAGTATACATTCATTCATTCACCTTCTACCGCTTAATCCTTTTCGGGTCGCGGGGGGGGGGGGGGGGCTGGAGCCTATCCCAGCATCTTTGGGCGAGAGGCAGGGTACACCCCGGACAGATCACCAGTCCATCGCAGGGCCAACACAGAGAGACAGACAACCATTCACTCTCACAGTCATACCTAAGGACAATTTAAAATCTCCAGTTTGATGCCAATTAACCTAACTTGCATGTTTTTGGCACGTGGGAGGAAACCGGAGAAATCCCGGGGTAAACCCACGCAGACACAGGGAGAACATGCAAACTCCACACAGATCACTGTTGGTCGGGGGCTGGGATCGAAGCCAGGATCCTCCGGCTCACCCTTGGTCGGGGGATCCTGGGTTCGATCCCAGCCCCCGACCAACAGTGATCTCCAGTATACAACTAGGACAATATCAATCGCTACGGAGGGTGACAATATGTATGGGTACATATTCATACTATGTGGGTAACTAAATAGACGGTTATGCTGTTTATTCCATCTAGCTACAATGCTCCGCACTGTGTATATATATTTATATATTTATGTGTACATATGTATATTCACTGCTCTTATTTTCTATCTTCTAAATTATTGCTCTGAGTGTTGCTATCCCTGTGCTGTTGCAATCCTGGAATTTCTCCATTGTGGGACTAATAAAGGCTTATCTTATCTTATCTTAAACACTCAGCAGTGTGCAGATTCTGCAGTACACAGCTAACAGAAACAGCTGGAGCGACATCCACCTTCTACCGGCACCTTGAAAGGAAACATAAAGAAAGCTAAGCTAATGTTAAGTGTAGGCTGACATTAGCAAAGCTAGCTCCCTGTGCTACAACTCTGAAGAAAGTTCCTCACCTAAAATACATTGTCGCGTGAATTGCCTATAAAAATATTTGTCATAAGGTACAGGAATTATTTATTTTATATAATAGTGGGTGTGAAAGGGGGCGGAGTTAAACCGTCACTTCTACACCCGCTAAATTAAATAAAAGCACTCGTAAAAGGGGCACCAGTCCTAACGGACAATAATATTAACTTTAATTTTAATTAATTTTGTACCTTAAATTACTTAATGAATCAGTCTCAGAGTTTCAGTGAGTTCTTGTCCTGCCGTGATTAGGAAACCTGTAAAAAAAAAAAAAAAAAAAAAAAAAAAAAGATGGCGGCGCGCCTAGACGCAGCGGCCCCTCTTGGTATCAGCGAGTGTGAGAGTTTTAATCATCCCAGACGTACATTCTGTAAAACTTACAACCGTGAGACCTTATTAAACATCAAGGTACTGCACGCTGCAAGAATCGCGGCGATCGGTTGTGATTTGGACATTCTACGCCAGCATGGAATTTTGGCGGAATCCCCGCTGGAAGCTACCCGGGAGAGGAGGAAGCGGAAGCGGAGCGAGCGCAAGCAAAAGTGAGGAAAAAGGGCCGGGATCCATGCTAGGCTAAAGGCTAACCCCTCCAGACCAGCGGTACCGTCGCTTCTTCTATCAAACGTCCGCGCCCTCGAAAACAAGGTAGACGAGCTGCGTTTGCTGAAAGAAACACGGAGAGAGTAGAGGGACTGCTGTGTGTTTGTTTTCACCGAGACATGGCTCCACGACAACATTCCTGACGAGGCCATTCAGCTGGAAGATATGGCGATGTTCCGGGCCGACAGGGAAACGGCGAGCTCCGGTAAGTGCCGGGGGGGTGGGCTATGCATCTATGTTAACAAGAACTGGTGCGTTAATGCCACGTTAGTGTCTAAACACTGCTCTCCGTTGGCGGAGTTCCTTATTGTTAATTGTCGGCCTTTTTATCTGCCGAGGGAATTCAGCAACGTGTTTGTAGTTGGTGTTTACATAGCGCCGAGCGCTAACGCTAAAGCTAATGCTAAGAAGGCACTCGGGGAACTGCACAATGCAATCAGTGGAATCCAAACGTCACACCCGGACAGTTTTGTGGTGGTTGCGGGGGATTTTAACCACACCAGCTTAAAGACTGTGCTCCCCAAGTTTAAACAATGTGTAGACTTTAAGACCAGAGGAGAGAATATGTTGGACTTAGTGTACACAAACACAGATGCATATAAAGCGTTACCCCGCCCCCATCTCGGCCGTTCTGATCACATGTCCGTGATGCTGGTTCCTGCCTACAAACCTTTATTGAAGCGCAGCAGGCCAGCAGTGAAACAAATCAGGATTTTGCCAGAGAGTGCAACCTCTGCACTGCAAGACTGTTTTCATCACACAGACTGGAAGATCTTCAAAATAGCAGCCTCCCAGGAAGACAGGACAGATGTGGAGGAGTATGCTGATTCGGTCACCAGCTACATCGTGAAGTGCACAGAGGATGTCACTACAGTGAAGACCATCACTATGCGGGGTAATCATAAGCCCTGGATGACTGCAGAGGTGCGCTCGCTGCTTAAAGCCAGAGATGCAGCGTTCAGAGCGAAGGACAGGATTGCCCTCCGCTCAGCCAGGTCTGCGCTTTCAAAGGGAATTAAGGTGGCAAAGCGCGCCTATGCGGAGAAAATCCAGGGACACCTCTGTGACACTAGGAACACCAAGCAGATGTGGCAGGGAGTTCGGACACTGACGGGCTTTAAGTCTAGGCAGGGGGTCGATGATGACGACGCTTCGCTTCCAGACAGGCTTAACGACTTCTTTGCACGTTTTGAAGCATCAAACTCGACAATCAGAGGGAGGGCCGGCCCACTCCCACCATCGGTCGGACCAGCTTTTACCATTAACACAGCGGACACACGGAGGACCCTATCCAGAATCAACCCACGCAAAGCTGCAGGTCCAGACAACATTCCGGGACGTGTGCTCCGAGACTGCGCGAGCGAGTTGGCGGATGTCCTGACTGACATTTATAACATCTCCCTGAGTCAGGCCATCATTCCCAGATGCTTCAAGACCTCTATCATTGTACCGGTGGCAAAGAAACCAGTGGTGTCCTGTTTGAATGACTATCGTCCTGTTGCACTTACACCAATTGTGATGAAGTGTTTTGAACGCCTTGTCAAACCACACATCACAGCCTGCCTCCCTGCATCACACGACCCGCTCCAGTTTGCATATCATTCAAACCGCTCCACGGAGGATGCTATAGTCACCACCCTACACTCTGTCATCACCCACCTGGACCAGAAAGACACCTACGCCAGACTCCTGTACATTGATTTCAGTTCAGCATTCAACACCATTATTCCCCAGAGACTGATAGAGAAATTACTCCTTCTCGGTCTGAACACCGCCACATGTCTCTGGATCCTGGATTTCCTGACTGAGAGACCTCAGTCTGTCCGGGTTGGAAACAACATCTCCAACTCTGTCACGCTGAGTACCGGAACCCCTCAAGGCTGTGTACTCAGTCCACTGTTGTTTACACTTCTAACACATGACTGTGTATCCAAACACGAGGGGAACCAGATTATTAAGTTTGCAGATGACACCACGGTGGTGGGACTTATTCAGAGGGATGAGGAATCAATGTACAGGGAAGAAGTGAGAGACCTGGAGGGCTGGTGCAGGGAGAACAATCTGGTGCTCAACCTGGACAAAACAAAGGAGATGATTATCGACTTCCGGCGGTCACAGCCTGAGCACGTCCCCCTCAGCATCGGCGGCCGTTTAGTGGAGAGGGTAGAGAACATCAAGTTCCTCGGAGTGCAGATCTCGCAGGACCTGACCTGGAGCAAGAATTCCTTGGAGATCAGAAAGCGAGCTCAGCAGAGACTACACTTCTTGAGGAAACTCAAACAGGCCTCTCTCCCCATCTGCATCCTCAGGACCTTCTACAGAGGTGTGGTGGAGAGTGTTCTGACGTACTGCATTGCTACATGGTACTCCAGCTGCAGTATGTCAGACAAAAAAGCCCTGCAGAGGATAGTCAAGGGGGCGGAGAGGGTAATTGGAGTCTCCCTCCCCTCTGTCCAAGAACTTTTTCAGAACCGTTGTAGGAGCAGGGCACTGAACATTGTCAAGGACTGTTCTCACCCTCTGCATAAACACTTTGAACTTCTTCCATCTGGTAAACGATTCCGGAGCATCAGAGGCAGAACCACCAGACTGATCAACAGCTTCCTCCCACAAGCTGTCAGGATGCTGAACAGCTGACCCGGAATCTCACATACACACTACTGCACCTATGGACATTTTGTATATTATAGTTAGTTATTCTTTTTCCCCAAGTATGTCTCAGGGATGTGTGAATGGTTGGGGGGGTGGGAGCTATGTGGGAGTGTGTCTTAATCATGCTGCTTCTTATATGGATGCCGAGAGAAACGCAATTTCATCTTGCCTGCACTACAGTTGTATGTACAGCAATATGACAATAAAGTTTGATTTGATTTGATTTGATTTGATATGCAAAAGAAAAATGCTTCACCTTCTCTCATTCACCCTTTTATTAAACTGATTCAGGTTACATGGCATGGCGTTCAAATGATGGATAAACAGATTCAGATGATAACAGCGTAATATATCACATCAACTGATATTGGATTCCTGAACATAACATCCAGCGTTACACCTCTGTAGAACCAAGGAGGAACCAGACTTATGTTTCAACGGTAAATGAGGCTGAAATGTTTTAACAAAACAACGCAATTTTATGGGGAAAATTCATAAGCTAATTATCTAAAAATGACTTCTGAATTAATCTACAAATATTTAAGGGCAGTTACTTAAAAATGACTAAGAGTTTTCCTTTAGTTTACAGCTCTATCCTGTGGCTGAGAGACTAATTGAGCCCCGAAATATGGGCCATATTCAACTGTAATTTAATTGTTAGGACATCACGTTTTAACCCAGCAGATAGGAGAAATAAGAGTTTCACTCACATGACAGCTGTAGGTCCACGTTTCCGCGGGTCGGTACCGCTGGGTTTTGAAGTTAGGACGTCGGAGGAAGCGGCTGCTGTCCTCACAGCCGTGGAGGTGATAACTCAGCTGGGGGCCCTTCAAGGAGACCGTTGCAGCCGTGGATGGTTTGTCTCAGGGCGGCGTGAAAAGTCTTTGGAAAAAGAGTCCAAATTTGAGGTCTCTTGCAGTGGGATAGACCAAAAAACTGAAGGAGGAACGTCTCAGTCTCTGTTCACTTTAAACTAGGCAAATTAAAGGTCCACTCTAATGGCGTGAAAAGTCATGAAAAAAATGAGAAAAACATTTACTAGGATAAGAATGGCTTCTGAGGTGAAGGAAAAAGTTTGAGAATTTGATTCTCTAAAAGTACGAGCTCTAAAGAAAAATGGTTTCTCCTCAGTAACCAGAAAGACTTGACAAACACAAAGAATAAAACTTCACAGGATCTTGAAACGGTGGAATAAAATCTTTTGAGATCTAGATTACTATTCTGCTTCTTTACTCTTAATTTAGTTCCTAATCTTTCTCAAAATCTTTCTTTCTTCTTTCTGTGTTTCTAGTTCTTAATTCTCTCACCGTTCTCTATCTTGCTACTTGTTACATTGTTACTTTACTTCTTGCTAATCTTCCTGCCTGTTTTTTGTCTGATCTTATTTCTTACTCTTTGCTTACTCTGCTGATCTCAAACCTAACTTCTCTCTTTTAAAGTTACCTCGCCGGGTCGTAAAACTGATGATGTCGATCGCAAGACTGACCAATCGGCTTTTTCAGAAGCAGTTTGAAATGGCTGCTATCCAATGTGAGGACATTTCTTTGTTTGAGAGCAGCCAATCAAACGAAGACACCATCCCATGAAATTGCAGAGGGAAAATCAACACTCAGTCAGTTCTTATGAAATTAAGTGCTCAATATAAAATCTAACTAGATTAAATGACTTGGTTAATATTTGGTGATCATGCATTTATACCATTATTCCAATATTACATTGGTTTGAATAACACTCATGAATATAACATTTCTTATACATAATTATAATACATGCATTCACATTTAGATCAAAATGCAGCAAACCATGCAGCAAACCATGGTTGGTGATAAAAGAGGGATGATTTTCAGTGTCCTTAGGATCCAGAGGATAAGCTGAAAGAAACTTAATGTTTAGAACAAATTAAAAGTCATCTTACATACTGAAAACACATTTCGTAGGTATCCACTAGGAGGTACTGTTGAGCTGTAGATGATTTCCTTTAGGTCCATGGTATCTGGGCGGAAGTCTGGACAGCATCGGGGCTATAAACCCGTCAGATTAAGCGGTTTATGACTCTTTTTTTTTAAAAGCATTGTTTCCTGTAAGGGTACGTTATCCAAATGCAGTGTTCATGTTGACAGGTCTGGTCTCCTGAGTTTTATGTTCCTTTGAGCCTTTAAAAGCAAATTCTGATCCTTACAATCTCTGCAAGAGGCAACTGTTTACATTGGGGTCCTGGGAAAGCAAGCATCTTTGGTCAGGCCCGGAAGAGGCCTGCATGAGTCGACATAAAAGCCAGTGATATTCCTGAAAAGGCAGAAAAGTGGTATTCCTGTGTAATGAATAAAGTGAAATTCCTATAAAATGAAGAGAAGTGATCTTCTGTCTTGGTTTGAGGAGACGATGATGCTACAGATCCCCCCTTTGTAGCAATGGTGAGCATCGGTCAGCGTTGGTACACACCCATGGCAGCTTCGTCTCCTTGGCAACACTTGACCTAAATACTGGGTTAAAAGGTTTTTGTGATATCCATACATACTAGCATGCAAACATTATCTATTACTAAGTACAGATCTTTGACTTTGGTTTACTGGAAGGACTTCCATGAATTTCCAAAAATAATTTGAATATGGACAAATGTAAATTATAAAATTTTCTTGGAGTAGTAAGCTAAGGCATAGGTCTTGAAATGACTCAAAAATTCTGGTTACAAAAATAAGTGCGTAGTCTTACATGCTTGAGGTAGGAATTTTGGTTTACGATGAAATAGCTATCATAGTTGTTTAAAAATAGTTTGAATGGGTACAAAAATCAAAATGGGGTGCAAGAGCTATGTATAAAAATATAGGTTTGTATATAAGCATGCATATAACTTCAAAAATTCTAAAAATAAAGAAAAATAAAAGTCAAAACAAAGAATGCAAAACAAAAATGTATTGCTTAGCTGAGGTAGATGTTTAGGTTAAGCAATATTGAGTTAATTCAAGGAGGTTCGAACTGAATTGGTTTAGCTGGACTAAACCATGGTTCCACAGAGGTCTTACTCAGAGGGTGTTTGAGACCTTTGTTCTGGAAGACTGAGCGAACATGGAAAGTCATCATTGTTCTTTGAGTGGCAATGAGGAATAACTTTGTGACATCTGAAACAGGGGCAAGAAGCGGTGAAGGCAGACTCATTGTCAAAGTGTTAGCTGAAAGTCTAATATTTCTAGCTACCTTTCGAAGAAACACAGGCATTAGATGTGGGTGAGCAGGGTCACCCTCTAACATGAAGAGTGACAAGTCCAAGACCTTGTTGAGTTTGAATGAGGCTTTGGAGCAAACATTCAAAACCAACACAGTATCTTGCAAAGTTTTGGTAACAGTTGGTGGTTCAACTATCTGGCATTTCAGTGTAGCGGTGTTAACTGATTTAACAGTAGACGTGCTAAGGCTAGCAAGGGGCCCTAATGATGAGGCCGTGGTTGAGAATCTACCTAAGGATTGTTGACTTCTTGTCTGGACTCTGTCCAGTTCTAACCGGGCGAAAGTAGGTGAGGGTGCTAGGTAGAGGGCTAAACTGAAAAACAGGAGGGCCATCGTCCTGGCCAACGAATAGAAGTGAGTCATTTTAATCTTGCGCTTCTTGTCAGTTTTCCTTTTCTTGAAGTACCTGAGTGGTAGGTGAAAGTTATTCTTAGAGGTGGAACAACTTTGTTAGAGGCTGAGCTCTAAGCTATTAGTGTTTATCACCTTTAGAGGGTTTTGTGATTATTGACTTAAGCTAGTGATGTTGTTGATTTTGTGTGTACTACTTTGAAATAGTAACTTGATGATACTGAATGAAATTTTGCAGGGTCTTTTAAAGTTAGATTTTAAGGAAGTCAGTTAGTTTGGGTTAACTTTCTCCTTTTGAAGGTTTAATGCAGTTACCTGATTGAGGAAGAGAAATGCGACCGAGAATATCTGAGGCTGATAGTCAGCTAACAGTTATCTATCGGGCGCAAACAAGATTTTAGATTTGTTTACTGACTTAATGGAACAGTGTTGTCCCCTACGAGTCCCATGGGGTTTTTGTAAGCTTTGATTTGATTACGATGGACCCATTTGGAGATGGGGTCCTGGCGACCTTTGCTTATTTTGATTTGGTAAACGACCGGAGAGAGTTTATCTGTGATCGTGTGTGGACCTGTCCACCTGGGGAGGAACTTCCGAGCGAGTTTTCCTGCTCGTGTGTTGGTCTGTCCTGTCTGAGGAATGAAAGCATAATAGAAAACCTTGTCTCCCACTTGGAGTTCATCATGTGAGGCTTTCTGATCGTAGTAGGCTTTGCGTCCTTCAGCTGATCGGTCCAAATGTTTTTGGGCAAAGGCAAAAGTCTGTCGGAGATGTTTGGTCAGGTCAGTCATGTACTGGTGAGTAGTGTAAGCTGTAGCAACACTGGCTTCTCCAGGTTGGTAGAGTAAATGCAGGGGCAAAGTCATTTGCCGGCCTGTCATCATTTCAAAAGGTGACACCCCCGTAGCTTCATGGGGTGTGGCTCGGATGGCCATTAAGACCAGCGGGAGTTTTACATCCCAGTCTTTTTGGTGTGGTGAAACATACTTCTTCAGTATGTTGATCACAGTTCGGTGGGTTCTTTCAACCTGTCCGGAGGATTGTGGGTGGTGGCTAATATGGAAGTTAGCTTTAACTCCCAAGATTTCCCACAGTTGTCGCATGACTTCGGCGGTGAAATGAGTGCCGCGGTCAGAGTTGATTCGGCTTGGCAGACCAAATCTAGAGAATACATGGTTCATCAACAAGTAGGCCGTGGTTTCTGCCATGTCATTAGGAGCAGGCAGGCACTCGACCCATTTGGTGAAAGCACATGTGACTGTGAGGAAGTATTTGTTTCCTCTGGCTGACCGTGGAAGGGGACCTACCCAGTCAATTTGGAGGTCAGACCATGGGAATGAAATGCCTCTTTTCTGTAGCGGTGCTCGATGAATCGGGTTGGTTGGTTGAAACTGGCAACATACGAGACATCCCTTGATGTAGTCCGCTACATCCTTTCACATGTATGGCCAATATGCCACTTGTTTGAGTGCGTTGTACGTCGCTTTGACGCCTTTGTGTCCTGCAGTTGGGAGATCATGGGCATGAACAATCATCACCCCCCTCTGGTTACGAGGGACCACAAGCGCAGGCGTAGGGAGTTCATCGGAAACATGAACTAGAATGCCATTTCGCAGCTGCAAGGATGATCGTGCGGCGAAAAGTGGCTTCAAGTCTGGAGTGTCAGCGAGATCCGAGTCAGATGGTGCATTAAGTGCAGGATCCGAGAGGTATTGTATCATTTTATGGATCGCAGGGTCAAGGGTTTGAAGAGAGATAACGTCAGCGTCAGTGAAAGCAGGGTCAACCGCAAGGGGACCTGTGGTTTGTGTCATGTCTTGGGCCCTGTTTGTCTGGGCCCTAGTGACTGCGCAGACTGTAGGGGTGGGTGGGTGGGATTGTGAAGTCGGCACCTGAGCGGAATCAAAGGACCAGGGTGTGCCTTGTATGGCTCCTTGTTTTGCAAGTGAGTCCACAAGGTCATTCCATTCTTTGTCCTGACCTGGTGTGCGCGAGTGACCACTGACCTTTTTCCAGTACACCTGGAGGTTGTTGGATGTGACCAGGTGATCACATGCCTTGAAAAGGTCTTGATGTTTAACCGGTTTGCGGTTGGAGGTTACAAAACCTTTGGCCTTCCAGAGTGCTAAATGACAAGTGAAACTGAGGCGTGCGTAGTTGGAGTCAGTGCAGATGACCAATGTGCGAATGCCATGGTCTATGGCAAGTTGCAGTGTAATGAGCACACCTGCGATTTCTGCATACTGGGATGATTGGGAACCCAGTTGATAGTTGTGGGGTTCACAAGGCTGATTGTTCAGCCATGCCACACCCACACCAGCACGAATGTGAGTTTCATGGTGAAAAGAACAACCATCGACATAGGCGGTGACCATATCTTGACAGATGTTCTGGTCAAAGTAGTGATGGTTTGGGTCTTCAGTGACTGTAGGTGGCTCTGCACGAATGGATGGTCCTGGAGTGTCCTCAGAGCACCGTTGGCAGGCAGCCAAGTCTGTGCCGAGAGGGCTTCTCAACTTTTGTGCGTAGCGGACCTCCACATCAAAGCTTTGTAGAGCCATCAACCAGGAGGCTATTCTGGCATTTGTTACGCCTTCTCTGATGCGTTGACTGTTAAGGAAGACCACTGGTTGGTGGTGAGTCTCAACTGTGATTCTCTGGCCTCCCACATAGTTGGAGAAATGCCTGACTGCCCATACAGTGGCCAGAAGGGCTTTTTCGCAGTCTGAGTATTTCAGTTCCGGACCAGAGAGGGTTTTGCTGGCATAGGCCATGACTCGTTTGTCATGGTCGTAGATTTGGTATAATCCAACGCTTAAGCAGTTGGCAGAGAACCCCACTTGTAAGAAGAATGGCTGGTCGCAGTTGGGATAGGCCAAACATGGTGCTGTGCATAACTTTTGCTTCAACGCTAGCATAGCCTGTTCTTGAGCCTCAGACCAAATGAAAGGGGTGTCCTTTCGTAGGAGGTCTGTAAGGGGTTTTGCCAAGTCTGCATAATCCTCAATGAACTGACGTGAGTAATTGCATACCCCTAGGAAGCTCCGGAGTTCGGAGATGTTGGTAGGGGCTTTGATGTTTAACACACCTTGAATTCGTGCCGTTTGTGGTAGGACCCCTTTGGATCCTACCAAGAGACCGACATAGTTGACTTTGGTTTTGCACCATTGGCATTTGGAGAGAGAAATTTTGGCTCCAGCTCGTGTGAGCTGGCCAAGGACATGGTTGATGTCAGTGAGGTGGGTGTCCAGAGTTGGACTCTGAATGAGAATGTCATCAACATAGATGAGGTTACCTCTGTCTCGGGCGTCTGGACATGCTTTGTTCAAGAAAATGTTGAACTCTGCAGGAGAGTTAGCATAACCGAAAGGGCATCGGGTGAATGTGTATTGGCGATTCGCGAACGTGAAGGCCAGTTTGTGTTGGTCTTCAGCTTGGACAGGAATAGTCCAAAAACCAGAAGCAATGTCCAGTGTTGAGAAGTATTTGGCATCTTTGACTCTAGGGAGTTCTTGCTCCAGTTGAGTCATAGGCCACCTAGAGAGAGGAACCTGAGTGTTCAGTTTCCTGTAATCAATGGTGAGTCTCCACTTACCATTGGGCTTTAGAACAGGCCATAAGGGAGCCGAGTAGGTACTGTTGCATGGCCTGATTATGCCACGGTCCAGTAAATCATCAATTATTTCTTGTACTGGGCCGTACGAGGCCAAGGGAATCTTGTACTGCCTGACGTAGGTTGGAGGAGCGTCAGGTGGTGTAGGAATACGTACTGAGTGGATTGTGGTCAGTCCACAGTCCAAGGAGTCTTTGGAGAAGGATTGTTCATACTTAAGAAGAACTTGGTGAAGTTTTGCACGTTCTTCGTCAGAGGTTAGGGCATCAGCATCAGCTACCACCTGTGCAATCTCTTCAGTGATAGTGAGGACTGGTTTCGGCGGAGCATCGCTGGGATTGTCATTGGTTTGCTGATCGGACTCCGATGGAAGGAGTTCAATGGCTTGGACAAGCATTTGGTCATTGTTAGTCAAGTCGATTCGTCCCACTGACTCTTTGTCAGGGGTTGGCATTGACACAAGAGCAATGGCCTTAGAAGGCTTGGTGTAAATGACTGTAGGTTCAAGAGAGTCGGCCCAAAGAGAATCAGGGAGGCCGCCTAGCACAGGAACAGTCAGTTCAAAATCGTGGAAATCTGTGGTGATGAGCCAGCCAAGAGGCATGGCCTTGGGCAGGACGATGGTCTCTGCCGTGGGATTGTTTACCGGTAATGTGGTGGTTCTGTAGTCTAGGCTTAGAAGGGGTATGGCCTCCAGAGTTAAGCCTAGATCGTCAAGCAAAGGAGCCGGTTGGAAAAATGCTTGTGGATGCATAAGTTTCTGTCCGGTCTGAATGCATAGTTGGACCGGGTAGCACGTGACGTTAGCAGGTATGAGACAGTGTTGAGTGTTCAGTACCTGGCAGGCCTCAGGGATGGTCTGGCCTGACTTCAGAGTGTCAAGATCTGGTTTAGAGTGAGTGTCTCGAACTGAGGTGAGAGACCATAAGACATTGTTTATGGTATCAACCTGGGTTCCAAGTCTCACAAGAAGATCACTGCCGATGTAGACTGCATGTGGCAGGTCGGGAACGACCAAGAAGGGATGCGTTAGCAGTCTGACCATAAGGTCAGGGTATTTCTCGTGTAGAGAGTCGAAAAGTGTCTGGCTGATTGCGGCTTTATCAGCCCAGACAGCCAGTACCACGTCTTCTACGTGGGAGCTTTGGATAACTAGTCCTTTGACTACTTCGGGGCAGTACTCTTCATCGGCTGCCCCTGGTTTTAGGGTGCAAAGAAATGAACTGTGTTCATTTAAGGTTGGGTTGTCAGATGTGGTGACCTGAAAAGGGGTGCCTGTTTCAGCCTGGTCCCCAAGGTAACCTTCCGTCAAACTTTGTTGGGTCAGCAGTGCGAGTGGGTTGACTCCTGGAACATCCAAGGTGTCAAGAGTGTAGCACTGTGATCCGGTTGCTTCAGGTAGAGTGGTTGGAAGAGGTTGTCGAACTTGAGCCCATAGCTTGAGATTCTTGAAGTCTATCAGAGGCTCAAAGCGATTAAGTAGATCCTTGCCTATCAGCAATGGAATTGAGTTGAGATTGGACACATAGACTGGGTGGATCAAGGTCATGGGCCCAATGGAGATTTGTATCAATGGCATGTGTGACACAGTCGTGTTCGAGGGTGCATAAGGTTGAATAGCTAAGGAGCAAGGTCTTAGTTTCAAGTCTTTGTGCGCAAGGTTAGCAGTGACACGTAGGTGTTCGAAAAGGTCACGCGACATGAGTGTGATGTCCGCGGCGGTATCCAGTAGTGCTTCGTGCGTCATCACATCTTCCAGGGTCAATGACAGGAAAAATTTTCGTGCAACCCCCCTCTCGGTTAAATCACACAGAAATTCTTGGACCGGTGGTTCAACGCAGATTAAAGAGTTGCCGGTTTCGGGCGAGTGAGGTTTCCCAGGTAGCTGGACTACCAAAATAGCACTGGGTGGAGTTGCATTTTGGAGTTCCTCCTGAGTTTCAGGTGGAGGATGTTCGGTTGCGTCTTCGGTATCCTTCCCCTTTGTAGTAGGAGATTCCTCAGGGTTGACTTGTGTCAAACCTAAAGGATCGTTTGGGGTGGTCACAATATTTATGGCTAGGACATCTGGTTTCTTGTCCTCTTTCGCCTCCTTTTTCCTCTTCAGTTCGTCAAGTATGCGTTGGAGAGTTTCCAGGTCTTCTCGGCTGGAAATGGGCTTTCCTTTCTTCTCCCAGGGTTTGGAGTTAAACTTTCCAGGGGGAGGTCTTGCTTCCCTGTCGAAGTTTTTCCGGCGGTACGAAGGAGGTGACCACCTCCCACGGTTATGCGAGTGTCGAAATCGATATCTGTTATCCTGGGTATCCGTACCGTATTCTCGTGACTTACCTGGTGGACTCAGTCTCCGACGGTAGTCAGGTTTTGGTGATGTTGTCTTGGAACTTGGTGTCAAAAATTTTTCCGGGTCATGACTCGACTTATCTTGACTAGAGGACTGTCGTCGTTTTATTTGTGACCGAGATGCTGGAACAGGGGCTGGCCTTGGGGCGCCCTCTAGGTCCAGGGTGTCTGATGCGGTGTTGACAGCTAACACCGCGGTAGACTCGGTATGCTTCTGATTGCTTTGTCGCTGTTTCTGGAATGCATAATGTGCGAACTCTCTTAGTTGGTTTATCGAGTTTGTCTTTGGGTTAGCCATGACTCCAAGGTGGTGTCCAATCGTGGGATGGAGATTCTGAATGAACAGAGCCTTGAAATTGTGGTCTTCTTCCATCTCAGGCGTGTTTTGAGATCCGAAATATGCGCGCAGGAGTCGCTGGTAGTATGCCTGTGGGGGCTCTAAGCGACCCTGTTTCACAGCTAGGGCTGTCGCTAGCCCTGACTGTAAGCAGTCGTCGGAAAACTCTCTTTCGATGGCTTCATAGAGTTTCCGGTGGTTCATCTTGATGTCAAATGGTTGCCGATCTATAAATTTTGATACCGACCTGTTGGATGTCAACTTGATCAAATAAATGCGGTCGTCAACAGTAGCATCAGGGTATTTACGCAAGTAGTAGTCAATGTCTTGCAAATAAGCCCTGGTATCAGGTGACCCACTGGTTGAGGGG